>CM022299.1:524395359-525595359 GCA_011799875.1 Thinopyrum elongatum
TCACTTTTATACACAGTTGTCTTAATGTATCATTTCACCTTACACGGTTTAAAAGAGAGGAAGGATATTCTTTTGGTCTTGATCTATAATCTAGTTGTGATGTTCATGTGCCCACACAATGATACAATAGCCTGTTTGTTTGATATATGTTTGCCCATGATATGAATGATGTCATGCTATGTTCATCCTACTTTAAACCATGTTTCTTTATCCTTAGATGTCAACGAATGTGAGGAAATAGACAATACAGTAGGCATGCTACGTGGATCTATGTTCCGAAAGTGATTTTATTATGTAGTTGGCACTACAATACATGCTAATGTATTACATTAGTTCACCAAAATAAGTTATGTATAAACGTGAAACCTATTTTATTTGTTTTTGTCTCATTAGTAACTTATCTGGTACACTAATCTACAAGTTCAAACTTTCAGCAAGCTATGGAACAAATGATTGAACAGCCACAACCACCTGAAGGTGACGAGGCTACCACAGGCACAATATCACCTCTTGCTGCAGTGCGTCAGTATCTCTCTACTAACAGTGCAAAAAGCACCTTCCTGCATAATTCTAGGTTGGTTGTCAAGGTAACCTCGTCTAAATCGCCTACTGAACAAAATCTTCCGGCTAGACAGAGTGATATATCTGTGCTCCAGACACAAGTCCAGTCCCTAATGGAGGTCGTTTCGGAAACAAGAATAGTGGTTGACAAATGTCGTCAAGATATGAATGGTTTTGAAACCAGACTATCAGACATTTGCTTCGTTGTTCAAGAGCAATGGCAGAAAAAAGGGGAAGATCATGCTGCTCTATCAGATTCTACAGCCTGAAACATTAGCACTCAGGTCAAATGATCTGTGCTTCTATACATCTGGTGGTGCTTTCATCTGCAAGGACTGTAAACTTTATGCCAACAGGCCTTTTGTGGTATGGCTGGATTTTTTTTTTGTGATACAGCATTTATCGTGCTGCCAAAGGCTGTAGAAATTACGACGCTATTTTTGTATAGTGTAGGTTTATCTTAGTAATGTATTCGGCCGAAAGCTTCGTAGGAGCCCAACGTGCCAACATTCGTCGGGCCCACAATTCCAATTGGGCTAAAAACGATTATAGGCCATAATTTGCATGTAGCCCACTAAAAATATCTGGGCCTAAATCAGCATAAGCTTTCTAATTTTTGGTAGGCATGTGCCCATAGTGGGCCTTTAACAGGCCTAAACATAATTTGGGCCCTCAGTAACAACAGACCGTTAACATGTGTAAATATCTATCTCGAGCCCATAAATAACATGGGCCTTTAATAGGCCGAAAGTGAGATTGGGCCCTGATTGTGCCAAATAACCCACTGGTCAATAGTAGGCCGAAATGTAACTCAGCTCTTGGTGGCCCATTTACAATGCGGATCGTTCATAGGCCGAAATTTAGACGGGCCGTAAATGCGCCGACCTACTACACGGGCCTTTACCAGGCCAAAATTGCGGTCGGGCTTGATTAGTATCAGTTTTATATGGGCCGTTAATAGGCCTGATGTGACATTGGGCCACATATGGCCCATGGATTTCGCCCAACATTAACAGGCCGAAAAACACAACAGGCTAGAAGTGGCCCAAATCTACAGTGAGCCTCCAACAGGCCGAATGTCAGACATTGTCGAATATGACCCAATTCCTTCACGGTCGTTTATGGGCCGAAAGTTTTAATTGCCAATAAATGGGCCCAAATGAAGCAGGACCTTTAACAGGCCGGAAACACATCCGGTCGTAATTCGGCCGAAATACTTAGTGGACTGTTAACGGGCCAGAAGTGACCATGGGCCGCAATGATGACAATTCTAGAACGGGCCGTTGACGGGCCGATTTGACACTAGTCGTACGGGCCTTAACTCCAAATGGGCCGTCTGCAAGCAGGCCGTTAATGGGCTAGCCCGCTAATTTTTACTGGGCTAGCCTTTTTAACCTAAATGGGCCGCTGTTGGGCCTTGCCACATGTCGACGTACCATAGGCGCTTCATGTCCATTGGGTGGTTGACATCTGTCCTTTCGTGGTGCTGACACGTGGTTGCTATGGCCAATGAGAATTTTACACGTGGAAAATCCCCATTGGTCCGGGTTGTTAACGGGTTATCGGATCCAAAACCAGACCCGATAGCATAACGGTGACCCGTTACGGTGGAAGCCATGTGTCGGTTACCCTTGACGAAAGCACTTCCATGGCGCGCCATTTATCGTCATGGAAGTGGATACTTCTGTGATGATAATTTTGGTATTGTCATGGAACACTTCTACGACAGCACAGGTATGAATATCTTGATTCTTTCATAAAACCGTCATGGATGTACATGCATGACAGAAAACGTGACCTACTGTGACAAACACGTATCATCACGAAAGTGTTTTTTTTGTAGTGCAAGCGAGGTCTAAGCTTGGGGGAGTTGATACATCCATTTTGCATCATGTTTTCCAGTTATTATTTATAGTGTTTTTATGCATTATAACACTTTGTGGAGTAATTCTAATGACTTTTCTCTCATAATATGCAAGATTTACACAAAGAGGAAGAATGCCGGCAGCTGGAATTCTGGACCTGAAAAAGCTATGTCAGAGATACCTATTCTGCACATCTCCAAATGAGCTGAAATTTCACGGAGAATTATTATAGAATATATAAAAAATACTGGAATAAAGAAATACCAGAGGGGGCCACCCAGGTGCCCACTAGGCACCAGGGCGCGCCACCCCTCCTGGCGTGCCCTGGTGGGTAGTGGGGGCCATGGCCCACCTCCGGTGCCCATCTTCTTGTACATAAAGTCTTTTGACCTAGAAAAAATAAGGAGAGGACTTTCGGGACAGAGCGCCGCCGTCTCGAGGCGGAACTTGGGCAGGAACACTTTTGCCCTCCGGCGAAGCGATTCTGCCGGGGGAACTTCCCTCCGGGAGGGGGAAATCGACGCCATTGTCATCACCAACAACACTCTCATCTTTGGGAGGCCAATCTTCATCAACATCTTCAACATCACCATCTCATCTCAAACCCTAGTTCATCTCTTGTGTTCAATATTTGTATCAAAATCTCATATTGTGGTACCTGTGGGTGACTAGTAGTGTTGATTACATCTTGTAGTTGATACTAGATGATTTATTTGGTGGAAGATCATATGTTCAGATCCATTATGTTATTTAATATCCCTCTGATCTGGAGCATGAATATTATTTGTGAGTAGTTGTCCTTGTTCTTAAGGCCACAGGAGAAGTCATGTTGCAAGTATTCATGTGAATTTGATATTCGTTCGATATTTTGATGGTATGTATGTTGTGATTCCCTTAGTGGTGTTATGTGAACATCGACTACATGACACTTCACCATCTTTGGGCCTAAGGGAATGCATTGTGGAGTAGTTATTAGATGATGGGTTGCTAGAGTGACAGAAGCTTAAACCCTAGTTTATGCGCTATTTCGTAAGGAGCTGATTTGGATCCACATGTTTAAGGCTATGGTTAGATTGCTATCTTAATTCTTCTTTCGTAGTTGCGGATGCTTGCGAGGGGGTTAATCATAAGTGGGAGGCTTTTTCAAGTAAGAACAGCACCCAAGCACCGGTCCACTCATATACCATATTATCAAAGTAGCGAACACGAATCAAACCAACATGATGAAAGTGACTAGATGAAATTTCCGTGTGCCCTCAAGAATGTTTTACCTATTATAAGAGACCGTTCCGACCTGTCCTTTGTCATAAAAAGGATTGGGCTACCTTGCTGCACTTTTGTTACCATCACCGTTACTTGCTCATTACAAATTATCTTGCTGTCAAACTATCTGTTACCTACAATTTCAGTGCATGCAGAAATTACCTTGCTGAAAACCGCTTGTCATTTTCTTCTGCTTCTTGTTGAGTTCGACACTCTTACTTATCGAAAGGACTACGATTGATCCCCTATACATGTGGGTCATCAGTAATAAATATCATGGATCTGAGCATATGATCTTCCACCAAATAAATCGGCTAGCATTAACTACAAGATGTAATCAACACTACTAGTCACCCACATGTACCAATCTGAGGCTTTGATACGAAGATTGAACACAAGAGATGAACTAGGGTTTGAGATGAGATGGTGTTGTTGATGCTGATGAAGATTAACCTTCCCAAGATAAGAGGGTTGCTGGTGATGACGATGGCTTCGATTTCCCCCTCCCGGAGGAAAGTTCCCCCGGCAGAATCACTCCACCGGAGGGCAAAAGTGCTCCTTCCAAGTTCCACCTCAAGATGGCGACACTCCGTCCTCAAAGTCCTCTCCTTATTTTTTTTCTAGGTCAAAAGACCTTATGTACCAGAAAATGGGCATCAGAGGTGGCCCAGGTAGACCACTACCCACCAGGGCACTCCTGGAGGGGGTGGCGCGCCCTGGTGCCTAGTGGGCACCTGGATGGCCCCCTCTGGTATTTCTTTATTCTAATATTTTTTATATATTCCAAAATAATTCTCCATGAAATTTCAGCTCATTTGGAGATATGCAAAATAAGTATCTCTAACATAGCTTTTTCAGATCCAGAATTCCAGCTGCCGGCATTCTCTCTCTTCATGTAAACCTTGCATATTATGAGAGAAAAGACATTAGAATTACTCCATAAAGTGTTATAATGAATAAAAACACTATAAATAATAGTAGGAAAACATGATGCAAAATGGACGTATCAGAAATGTCGACAATCTCTGTGCCCGGCTCCGGCAGGATTGGCGGCAGCTGCAGCTCTGCCTCCGGCTGCTCCGCCTAGGCCTCCTCCGCCTCTATCTCCGCGTCGAGTTCGGCGAAGAGCGCGTCGGACTTCGCTTACTCCCGCTGGAGGAACGCCTGGTTGGCCTCCACATAGGCCTCATCCTAGATGGACTCCAGAATGGCCTGCTGCTCCGCCATCTCGTCGGACTGGGCGACGACGAACTTCGCCTCCGCCTGCTCCATGTGGAAGGCCGGCATCTGCTGCTCCGGCTCCTCCGCCTCCATCAGCGCCAGCTCCTCCTTCTCCTCTTCCCCCCGCTGCTCCTCCTCCTCCTCCGGCTTCGGCGAGTCCAGAGGCAGCCCAACAGCGATGCGCGCGCGGCTTGTCTCGCCTGGATCTCCTGCTGGATCTCGGCGCGGCGCTCCGGCGTGAGCATTGCATAGTATGTGATCTTAGTCTGGACCATGGCGGAGCGCCGAAGCGGGAGAGGGAGGAGGTGGATGGGCTCGGACTGGTGGCGCGGAGAGGGGAAGGTGGATGGACTAGGGTTGCGAGACTCCGGCCGGCTTAAATAGGTCGATTTGCTCTGGGGCGGCGAGCCGGAGCGGCACCACGCGGCGACGGAGGAGACGTCTGTCGGACCATCGGGTTTCCGGGCGAGTCCGTGTGAAACTCCTTCGGCAGTCCTACGTGCCGGGCGTGCTCGGGCGCCCCTTATCCGACACATATTTGGGCTGGATATGGGGGGTACCGGTCAGCCCGGGCGTTTGAGGCCCGTTTAAGGAGCCTGTCTGGGTCGAAAAAATGTGACCGGACAGTGACCGTGCGGCCCGCCCGGACGTATGAGACGGGATTGAGGCGTCTGGCTGTAGATGCTCTAGGATGCTCTAAGGAGGTAGTAGTAATTGTGTTAAGTGCGGAAGCATCATCGAGTGTGAAAAAGCCACAAAGCGCGCGAGGAAATCGGAAGGATCGAGGAGACTCGTCATTGGAGGACTCTTCTTCTCTTTCCTTTTCTCGGACAGAAAAAACTGCAGACCACCAGATGAGAGGAGACTCGAAGGCGTTATCTGTTTAGCTAAGTGGGAAGAATCGCACCTGGACGGTGGAAAATGGAAAGAGACTACAAAGCTAAGTGCTGCTTTTGCTGCCACGAATTCTCCAGCGTGGAAGCTTTGAGAGGCTCGTAGCGATGCGATGAGAAGCAGGAGAAACGAATGCTTTTTTCAGTGAGGAAGCAACCTCAACTTACAAGAGGCCTCCTATGTTCGACTTACAAGAAAAAAAATGTTGCGAAATAAAATAAAAAAAGTCCACACATTCAATTTTTATTTTGCAAAACTAAAAACAATGTTAGCGAATTCAAAAAATGTTCAAAAGTTCCAAAATGTTCATGAAATTGAAACGACATGAATTTAAAATGGAAAATGCGAAAATGAAAAAAAGACTTAAATAAAAAGCGAAAAAACACTAAAAGAAAACACAGGAAAAGGGAAAAACAGGAAAGGGGGAATCTTGCTAGTTGGGTTGGCCCAACCGTACACAGGGGTATGCATTACCTCACTATCCATCGACCCATGCGGCAAATAGCATTCAGCTTGCCAACTCACAATCCTACCCATATGTGCTATATGGTCGAGTAACGGCGATCCCACCAAGCTTGGGAGCACCTAAACAATGGGTACCCCCTGCAGGGGATCCCAGGAAGGCTCCGAACAGACGCGTGCGAAGGCGTGGTGCGTCCAACCACCGTCATGTGTGAAGCCTTGGGTGTACCGGCGGGGACATCATTTTTTTTCTTTATTTTTGCATGCATTTTTTATTTTCATTGTTTTTCTCGCATGAATCATACAGTGCGAAAAAACACGACTAGGCTTCCCAAAAGTGAAAAGCGTGCTTCATGGAAAAAGCACAACTGTGCTTTGGTATGAAGCGTATACGTGCTTCCCATAGCTTTGCTTCCCGAAAAGTGAAAAGCACAGTCTTCCGCGAGAAGCACAACTGTGGTTTTTTCCTTCACTTTCTGAGAAGCACAATTGTGCTTAATAGTGAAGCACAATCCCCGCGCCGGTGTGAATAAACACATGTGTGCTTCAACGAAAAGTGAATAAACACAGATGTGCTCCCCCCCTCCCAAAAATGAAAGCACAGTGGTGCTTTCGCCTTTTTTTTCTGGGTTTCCATTTTTTTGTTTGTGTTTTTAAAATACTTTTTTGATAAAAAATTTGTCCAAACCTACTAACATGAGATCTAATTATGAAAATCTCGATGAGACAAATGCAACAGTGAAAATAGTTTGCGATTTGTTGGAAAGATAAAACATTTTGAAAAAATGAATGAACGAAAAAAGCATAAATCTCTCATAGTGCAGCAAGTATCACAGCTGCAGCGCTCCACTTGTCAGTTTCATAGGAGGTGGGAGTGAACTTTGCAACATGTACCCTCTAACTAGTGTTTTCGACCAAGCTTGATGAACAAGTTTTAAATGTCACGCACATTTTTTGAATGATATAAAATATATTTTTAAACACTCAATTTTTTTTTACAATGTATAAGTATTTTTTTTAATGCCACAAATATTTTTGAAAAGCTTGAATACTTTCACATTGTATAATGTTTTTAAAAAAGGATCAAGAACATGTTTCTAAGACGTGTGAGCATTTTAAATAAAGTGATGTACATTTCTTTGCCTGCTATCATCATTTTTTTTGTTACACAAATATTTTTCTACGTTGCATATGCTGAAGCATTTTCATATTGAAGGAAATATCATTCCATTTGAAAGCAAATAACACCAATAAAACAAATATATAAATTAAAACATGTGTTGGAGAGCCAGTGCTCATCCCCGTGCCAGTTTGGCCCATTTATCACTAACCTGGCTACGCGCTCCCCTATATCTCGCTTTCAGCGAGTCCAGCTTCTGCCTCGCTGAAGGGCGAGCCAGATGGGCCGGCCCATGCCCACGGGAGGTCACAGCGTTCTTTTCTGTTTTTTTTTAGTTCTTATTTTAGGTTTTTGCTTATTTTTATCTTTTGTTTATGTACTTTAAAATATTGGAAGTATATATATTACAAAAACACTCTAAAAAATATTGAAAATTGTTGAACACATATTTTAAAATGTTGAACAACTATTTGAAAAATATTAATCAAGTATTCGGAAAATGTTATAGAAAAATTGCTGATCATGTATTACAAAAATGATTATTATTTTTGATCATGTATACAAAATATGAATCAATCATTTGAAAAATGTTGAACCAATATTTCAAAAATGATAATCAAGCATTTGGGAAAAGCTAATTGTGTATAAGAAAATGTTGACCATGTATTTAGAAAATGATGAAGAAATTTGGTCATGTATATAAAAATGTTAATGAAGCATTTCATAAAGAATAAGTGTTTCACTAATGTTAATCAAGCATTTGGAAAATGTTAAATGTGTATGGAAAAATGTTGACCATGAATTCAAAAAAGTATTAATGTTTATATGAAAAATGTTAATCAAGCATATAAAAATGTTAAAAATGTGTATATAAAAAATGTTGACCATGTATTAAAAATGTTAAATTAGTATTGGAAAAATGATAAACGTGTATTAAAAAAATGTTGTTCACATGGAAAATGTAGAATGAGAACCAAAAGAAACAAAGAAAACCAAAAAATGAAAGACGAAAAAGAAACAAAATAAACCAATGAAAAAAGAAAACGAACAATGAAACTGAAGATACAAATTCAAAAACAATGAATAAACCCGGAAAAGGAAAAAGAAAACAAACAAAACAAAAAACCGCGAGGAAAACTAAAAGAAACAAAAAAACGGTGGCGAAAATCGGCTCTTTTACCTTGAATAAAGGAGGTCGAGCCCTAGAGTTCTTCACGAATCAAACTTGGTGGCTTGGCTAACGTGGCTAGCTCCTATCCTTTTTTTCTTTCAGATAAACAACGCTCTTTATTCAAGTACTGATGTTCCATCCCCCATTTTGTTCCCTTTTTCTCCACCTTTTCTTTTATTAAGTGGGCTGGCCCAGTTGCTACTCAAGACACAGAAACCTTCAGCGAGAGATCCTTCCAACTGGCTCGTAATACTCTCCCCTCTCGTTAGGGTTTTCATCCTCTCGGCGGTGGCGACGACCACCCCCGTAGTGAACTTCGATCCCCTCCCCCCGTCACTACCGCCGCTGGCAGCAAGGGCCCCTAGCCTTTTCGCTGCGATGCGGGTCTTGGGAATAAGCTAGGGAACAACCGCCCGCGGAAAATCTCTCTCGGGCGAGAGATCTAATGGATACAACTGCTTTTGGCTCGGGATCGGCTATGTCTGAGTTGGAGGCAATGATGGAGGAATTCGGGCTCAAGGAAGAAGATCTGCAAGATGTTGTAGTTGCTGATGATGATGTCCCCGCAGATGCAACCAGATGGATGGTGGTCGCTCGGGTGCTAACAACCAAACCCTACAGCAAATACTGGTTCTACAGAAACACACGCGTCGCTTGGGACATGGCGCAAGAGGTCAAGATCCGACCACTTGAAGATAACATGTACACCTTGCAATTTACATGCCTTGGGGATTGGGAGAGGGTAATGGAGGAAGGCCCATGGGCGTTCAAAGGGAAGGTGGTGGTGATAGCTCAATATGATGGATTCACTAGTCCGTCCACAATTCCTCTAGATAAGATCGACATATGGATTCAGATCCATGACTTCCCGGAGGATTTCTTCTCCAAGATCAAAGCCCTCGCGTCCACTATCGGTTATTACATCTATGAAGAGCCCAAGTCACCAAATTTTGAAGGAAATTTCTATCGTGCGCGCGTGAAGATTGATGTCACCAAGCCCCTAAAAAACATTGTTTCTTTGGTAATAAAAAAGAAGAGAGAGCTGTTCAGGGTGAAGTATGAGAGGCTGCTAGACTGCTGCACTGTTTGTGGCCACCTTGGTCATATGTTCAAAGAGTGCGGCAATGGGGTTCACCTCCCAAAAGCACTCGTTTTCAAGAATCTGAAAGCCGATTGGTTCAAGGGCCCAGGGCGAGGTCCAGGTGAGGGAAGAGGAACTGGAGGTGGCCGAGGCAGGGGACGATCTGGGCGAGGCCATGGTAGAGGGGGCACGACACCTTTCTCCCAAGAGCACTATGAAGAGGAGCAAGATCCAGAGATACTAGAAGATGCATCAATGGAGGATGCCGAAAAGAACAGAAAAAGGGGGGCTAAGAAGAACTAGGCGGCACCCAGCACTGGAACGGGTCAGTCACTGCTAGCACTTCCCCCTCCTGAAGTTCCGGCAAGCCCTTCATCGAAGCAGGATCCCAAGAGAAACAAAACCAACTCGGCGCTGCCGGGAAAGAACTCCTTGCTGAGTAAAAACACAGATGTGCGTCCGGTGGCCCCCCAGAGTGGGTTGCACCAAGCGCAATGAGTCTCTTGGTGTGGAACTGTCGAGGGGCTGGCAACCTCGCGACAGTCAGAGAGCTTCGTGATATGACGAAGCGGCATGCCCCCTCGATTCTTTGTATTCTGGAAACACAAATTGAGGGTTCTCGAGTTGAAAGTTTAGCTGGTTCTTTAGATTTTAATAAAAGCTTTGCTATAAGTAGTTTGGGTCGAAGTGGTGGTCTAGGTATTTTTTGAAATGATGCAATAAAAGTTCAAATTATTGGCTACTCTGAGTATCATATAGATGTGATTATTGATGACTTTCATGATACAAAAACAAGGGTTGCGTTTGTGTATAGGGAGGCACAGGTTGCTGAGCACTACAAAACTTGGGATATGTTGAGAGGAATAACAAGTATCAGCAATTTACCCTGGGCAGTTATTGGTGACTTCAATGAGGTACTACACCAGCATGAACATGATGGAGTAGGCAACAGAAGTCAAGCGCAAATGGATGCCTTCCGTGATGCCATTGATACATGCGGACTATCAGATATTGGACATGAAGGTTTAGGATGGACATTTGAAAAAAGGTTGTAGGGGGAACGTTCACCAGAGTGAGACTCGACCGATGTGTAGCCACACCAGAGTGGAGCAATCTTTTCCCAGGAGCTGTCTTGGAGCACCATAATACAGCGACCTCAGACCACGTAGCGATCAAGCTACGGTTTGCCGACGTGCATGCATGCACTAGGGGCCCCAAGTCTTTTATATATGAGACAGCCTGGGAAAGGCACCCAGACCTTTTGGAGTTTGTGGGCACAGGCTGGAAAACAAAGCTGCTGGTACTGTTCGGGACATGCTAGAAAAGTTGGAATCTTTGTGTGGTGATTTCACTGAGTGGGAAATAAGCCACTTTGGTTTGGTCCGGGAGGAGATAAGGCGCTTGAAAAATGAATTGTCAGCGTTGCGCGCGATCCAAGGGAGATTTGCTCCCTTGGATGTGGAGCTAAAAATCCTGGACAGACTGGTGGAGCTCTATCATTGAGAAGAGATGCTGTGGAGACAGAGGGTGAGGCTGGATTGGCTCACACATGGAGATAAAAACACCTATTTTTTCCACCTACGAGCTAGTCGTCGCCGAAGAAAAATAAAATAAAATCCCTACAGTTACCTGATGGGCAAGTTGTTGGAAATATGCCCTAGAGGCAATAATAAATTGGTTATTATCATATTTCTCGATCATGATAAATGTTTATTATGCATGCTAGAATTGTATTGACTGGAAACTTAAATACATGTGTGAGTACATAAACTACACCGTATCCCTAGTAAGCCTCTACTAGATTAGCTCGTTGATCAAAAATGGTTAAGGTTTCCTAACCATAGACATGAGTTGTCATTTGATAACGGGATCACATCATTAGGAGAATGACGTGATGGACAGACCCAACCGTAAGCTTAGCATTAGATCGTTTAGTTATTTGCTACTTTCTTCATGTCAAGTATCAGTTCCTTAGACCATGAGATCATGCCACTCCCGGACATCAGAGGAATACTTTGTGTGCTATCAAACATCACTTTGTAATTGGGTGATCATAAAGGTGCTCTATATGTATCTGTTGGGTTGCGTGGATCGAGACTGGGATTTGTCACTCCATGTGACGAAGAGATATCTCTGGGCCCTCTCGGTAATACAACATCATAAGAAGCTTCATGTGCCTAATGAGTTTAGTCACAGCATATTGTATTACGGAACAAGTAAAGAGACTTGCCAGTAACGAGATTGAACTAGGTATGGAGATACCGACGATCGAATCTCGGGCAAGTAACATATCGCTGGACAAAGGGAATTGCATACGGGATTAACTGGATCCTCAACATCGTGGTTCAACCGATAAAGATCTTCGTTGAATATGTAGGAACCAATATGGGCATCCAGGTCCCATTATTGGTTATTGACCGGAGATAAGTCTCGGTCATGTCTACATGTTCCCAAGCCCGTAGGGTCGCACGCTTAACGTTCGCTAGTGCTAGGGTAGTAATGAGATATTAATAGCGAAAATTCCAAAGGTTGTTCAGAGTCCCGGATGGGATCTATAATATCACAAGGAGCTCCAAAATGGTCCGGAGGTAAAGATTTATATATGGGAAGTCATATTTTGGGTTCTGGAAAAAGTCCGTTTTTTTCGATATTGTACCGGGAAGGTTCTAGAAGGTTTCGGGGGTTCCACCGTGGGGACCAACGACCCGGGAAGGGCCCACATGGACCGAGGGGTGGGGCTACAGCCCACATGGTCTGGTCACACCATTCCCCAAGGCACATGTTATTTAATTCTAGAGATAAGGTCTTATCTCTAAATTTAAAGGGTTGAATCTATAGATAAGATGTTATCTCCAAGTTTAAAGGGATTTCTTCTATGTGGCCGGCCCTAGGAGGCTTTTGGATGCCCTCCCCTACCCCCTAGCCTATATATAGAGGGGGGAGGCACATGGGGGCAGCCACCCCTTCACCCTTGCCCATTGCCTCTCCCAACTCCTCCCACGTTCCTCCCGTACGCACTTGGCAAAGCCCTGCCGGAATTCCATTGCTGCCACCACCACCATACCGCCATGCTGGTTCCGATCTCATCTACCTCCTCTCTCTCACTTGCTAGATCAATAAGGAGAGGACGCCATCAAGCTGAACATGTGCTAATCTCATAGGTGACGTCTGTTCGGCACTAGATCGAATTGGATCGCGATTGGATTGTGAAGAGTACGACTACATCAACCGTGTTACGACGCTAACGCTTTCGGTATACAAGGGTATGGATACACACTCCCCCCTTGTTGTTATACATCTCCTAGATTAGATCTTGGCTGTTCGTAGGAATTTTTCTGATTTTCATGCTTTGTTCCCCATCAGTAGCATCATGAGCTAGGTCTATGCGTAGATGTATATGCATGAGTAGAATACAAAGTTGTTGTGGGCGTTGATGTTCAGATTGCTTAATTCCCTTGTCTTATTTGGATTCGGCAGTATTGTGGGATGAAGCGGCTTGGACCAACCTTACATGTCCTCGCACATGAGACCGGTTCCACTGTTTGACATGCAACTTGTATTGCATAAAAGTGGCTTTGCGGGTGTCTGTCTCTCCCATTTTAGTTGAATCCGATTTAACAAAGGCCGTCCTTGTAGAAGGTTAAAAGGCAACTTGTATATCACCATTGTGGTTTTGCATAGATAAGAACAGTTCTCATAGTATGCCCTAGCAGCCACGTAAAAATTGCAACAACAAAGTAGAGGGCGTCTAACTTGTTTTTGCAGGGCATGTTGTGATGTGGTATGGCCAAAACGTGATGTGATATATGTTGATGAATGAGATGATCATGTTTTGTAATAGGTTCATGACTTGCATGTCGATGAGTACGGCAACCGACAGGAGCTATAGGGTTGTCTTTAATTTATTGTATGACCTGCGTGTCAATCATTAAACACCATGTAATTGCTTTACTTTATCGCTATGCATTAGCAATAATTGTAGAAGCAATAGTTGGCGGGGACAACCACATGACGGCACGATGATGGAGATCATGGTGTCATGCCGGTGACGATGGAGATCATGCCGATGCTTTGAAGATGGAGATCAAAAGCATGAGATGATAATGGCCATATCATGTCACATATATTGATTGCATGTGATGTTTATCCTTTTTATGCATCTTATTTTGCTTAGGATGACAGATCATTATAAGATGACCCCTTCACTAAATTTCAAGATAAAAGTGTTCTCCCTAAGTATGCACCATTGCAAAAGTTCGTCGTTTCGAAGCACCTAGTGATGATCGGGTGTGATAGACTCTACATTAACATACAACGGGTGTAAGCCAGTTTTACACATGCGGAATACTTAGGTTAAACTTGACGAGCCTAGCATGTACAGACATGGCCTCGGAACACGGAGGACCGAAAGGTCGAACATGAGTCATATAGCAGATATGATCAACATGGAGATGTTCACCGTTGAGGACTACCCCATCTCACGTGATGATCAGACATGGGTTAGTTGATATGGATCATGTAACACTTAGACAACTTGAGAGATGTTGATTTAAGTGGGAGTTCACTAGTAATTTGATTAACTGAACCAGTTATCATGAGCATAGTCTAATTGTCTTTGCAAATTAATGTTGTAGATCAATGGCTTGCGTTGTAGCTCCCCTGAATTTTAACGCGTTCCTAGAGAAAGAAAAGTTGAAAGATGATGGAAGCAACTGTGCGGATTGGGTCCGTAATTTGAGGATTATCCTCACTACTGCACATAAAGTGTATGTCCTTGATGCACCGCTTGGTGATGCACCCCCTCAAGAATCGCCTGAAGATGTTATGAACGTCTGGCAGGCACGTTCTGATGACTACTCGATAATTCAGTGTGCCATGCTTTACAACTTAGAACCGGGGCTCCAAAGACGTTTTGAGCACCACGGAGCATATGAGATGTTCTAGGAGCTGAAATTGGTATTTCAGGCTCACGCCGGGTCGAGAGGTATGAAGCCTCCGACAAGTTCTTTAGCTGCAAGATGGTGGAGAACAACTCCGTTAGCGAGCACGTACTCAAAATGTCTGGGGTACTTCAACCGCTTGAATCAGTTGGTAGTTAATCTTCCGGATGAAGTAGCAATTAACAGGGTTCTTTAGTCACTGCCACCAAGCTACAAAGGCTTCATGATGAACTATAATATGCAAGGGATGGAGAAGACCATCCCCGAGCTCTTCGCGATGCTTAAAGCCGCGGAACTAGAAATCAAGAAAGAGCATCAAGTGTTGATGGTCAATAAGACCACCAGTTTCAAGAAGAAAGGCAAGGGAAAGAAAGGGAACTTCAAGAAGAATGGCAAGCCAGTTGCCGCTCCCGTGAAGAAACCCAAGTCTGGACCCAAACCTGAGACTGAGTGCTTCTATTGCAAGGGAAATGGTCAGTGGAAGCGGAACTGCCCCAAGTACTTGGCAGATAATAAGGCTGGCAATGTCAACAAAGGTATATTTGATATACATGTTATTGATGTGTACCTTACTAGTGCTCGTAGTAGCGCCTGGGTATTTGATACTGGTTCGGTTGCTAATATTTGTAACTCGAAAAAAAGGAACTGTGGAATAAACAAAGACTAGGTAAGGACGAGGTGACGATGCGCGATGGAAATGGCTCCAAGGTTGATGTGATCGCCGTCGGCACGCTCCCTCTACGTCTACCTTCGGGATTAGTTTTAAACCTAAATAACTGTTATTTGGTGCCTGCGTTAAGCATGAACATTATATCTGGATCTTGTTTATTGCGAGACGGTTATTCATTTAAGTCAGAGCATAATGGTTGTTCTATTTATATGGATAATATCTTTTATGGTCATGCACCCCTTGTGAATGGTTTATTCTTGTTGAATCCCGATCGTAGTGATACACATGTTCATAAATATTGATGCCAAAAGATGCAAAGTTAATGATGATAGTACCACATACTTGTGGCACTGCCGCTCAGGTCATATTGGTGTAAAGCGCATGAAGAAACTCCATGCTGATGGACTTTTGGAATCACTTGATTATGAATCATTTGAAACAAGTGAACCATGCCTCATGGGCAAGATGACTAAACCCCGTTTTCCGGAACAATGGAGCGGGCAAGTGACTTATTGGAAAAAATACATACTTATGTATATGGTCCGGTGAGTGTTTAAGTGTGTGGTGGATATCATTATTTTCTTACCTTCACGGATGATTTGAGTAGATATGGGTATATTTACTTAATGAAACACAAGTCTGAAACATTTGAAAAGTTCAAAGAATTTCAGAATGAAGTGGAGAATCATCGTAACAAGAAAATAAAATTTCTACGATCTGATCGTAGACGTGAATATTTGAGTTACGAGTTTGGCACGCATTTAAGACAATGTGGAATTGTTTCACAACTCACACCACATAGAGCACCACAGCGTAATGGAGTGTACGAACGTCGTAATCGTACTTTATTGGATATGGTGTGTTCCATGATGTCTCTTACCAATTTTCCACTATCGTTTTGGGGTCATGCATTAGAGACAGCCGCATTCACTTTAAATACGGCACCGTCTAAATCCATTGAGACGACACCGTATGAGTTATGGTTTGGCAAGAAACCTAAGTTGTCATTTCTTAAAGTTTGGGGATGTGACGCTTATGTCAAGAGGCTTCAACCTAATAAGCTCGAACCCAAAGCGTAGAAGTGCGTCTTCATAGGATACCCTAAAGAGACCATTGGGTATACCTTCTATCACAGATCCGAGGGCAAGATTTTTGGTGCTGAGAATGGGTCCTTTCTAGAGAAGGAGATTCTCTCGAAAGGTGAGTGAGAAGAAAGTAGAACTTGATGAGGTAATCGTACCTTCTCTCAAATTGGAGAGTAGCACATCACAGAAAATAGTTCATGTGATGCCTACACCAATGAGAGAGGAAGCTAATGATGATGATCATGAAACTTTAGATCAAGTTACTACCGAACTTCGTAGGTCGACCAGGACACGCTCCGCACCGGAGTGGTACGGTGATCCCATCCTGGAAGTAATGTTGTTAGACAATGGCGACCCTCGAACTATGAAGAAGCAATGATGAGCCCGGATTCCGATAAATGGCTTGAGGCCATGAAATCCGAGATAGGATCCATGTATGAGAACAAAGTATGGACTTTGGTGGACCTGCCCGATGACCGGTAGGCCATTCAGAACAAATGGATCTTTAAGAAGAAGACTGACACGGTTGGTAATGTCACCGTCTATAAAGCTCGACTTGTTGCAAAGGGTTTTCAACAAATTCAAGGAGTTGACTACGATGAGACTTTCTCACCCGTAGTGATGCTTAAGTCTGTTAGAATTATGTTAGCAATTGCTACATATTACGACTATGAAATCTGGCAGATGGACATCAAAACATCGTTCCTTAACGGGTTCCTTAAGGAAGAGTTGTATATGATGCAACCGGAAGGTTTTGTCGATCCTAAGAATGCGAACAAGGTATGCAAGCTCCATCGATCCATCTATGGATTGGTGCAAGCATCTCAGTGTTGGAATATACGCTTTGATGAGGTGATCAAGGCTTTTAGTTTTATACAAACTTACGGAGAAGCTTGTATCTACAGGAAAGTGAGTGGGAGCTCTGTAGCATTTCTAATATTATATGTGGATGACATATTGTTGATTGGAAATGATATAGAATTTCTGGAAAGCATAAAAGTTTATTTGAACAAGAGTTTTTCAATGAAAGACCTGGGTGAAGCTGCTTACATATTGGGTATTAAGATCTATAGAGATAGATCGAGACGCCTAATAGGACTTTCACAAAGCACATACATTGATAAGATTTTGAAGAAGTTCAAAATGGACCAGTCGAAGAAGGGGTTCTTGCCTGTGTTGCAAGGTATGAAGTTGAGTCAGACTCAAAGCCCGGCCACAACAGAAGAAAGAGAAAGGATGAAGATCATCCACTATGCCTCAGCCATAGGCTCTATTATGTATGCCATGCTGTGTACCAGATCTGATTTGTGCCTTGCCATAAGTCTGGCAGGGAGGTATACCAAAGTAATCCAGAAGTGGATCACTGGACAGCGGTAAAAAAATCCTTAAGTACCTAAAGAGGACTAAGGACATGTTTCTCATTTATGGGGGTGACAAAGAGCTCGCCGTAAAGGGTTACATTGATGCTAGCTTTGTCACTGATCCAGATGACTCGATCAAGGTTGCTTAAGCAATCATCAAAAGAAGTTTCGTAAACGGAAAAATCATCCATGAAAACCTCAATAATCTTTTCACAAAAGTCAGAGAATATAGGTAGCAGGTGCATTACATAAACCAAAAGACATACGTCTATAAGCATAAGTTCCAAAAGGACAAGTAAAGGTGGTTTTCTCTTGATCAGGTTGTGATACATGTATTTGAGAGAAACCGGAATATCCATCAAGGAAACAAAAATGTGTGTGCTTTGACAATCTTTCTAACATTTGATCCATAAAAGGCAAAGGGTAATGATCTTTTATAGTGGCTTTGTTTAATTTTCCGAAATCTATTACCATTCTATAGCCAGTCACAACTCTTTGTGGAATAAGTTCTTTTTTATCATTAGGAACAACAGTTATACCTCCTTTCTTAGGGACACAATGAACATGACTTACCCATCTACTATCAGCTATGGGATAGATTATACGTGCTTCCAGAAGCTTTAGTATTTCAGTTCTTACCACTTCCTTCATCTTAGGATTTAATCGTCGTTGATGATCAACGACAAGTTTAGCATCGGGTTCCATATTAATCTTGTGCTGCCAGAGAGTGGGACTGATGCCCTTAAGATCATCAAGAGTATATCCAATAGCATCACTGTGCTTCCTCAGAGTTTTTAACAATCTCTTTTCTTCATGCTCTGTAAGGTTAGCACTAATAATAACAACATATATCTTCTTTTCATCAAGATAAGCATATTTCAAAGTATCAGGCAATTGCTTTAATTCAAACACAGGATCACCTTTAGGTGGAGGAGGGCCTCCTAGAGTTTCGATAGGAAAATTGTGTTTAAGAATAGATTGTTGATCAAAGAATATTTTATCTACTTCATTTCTTTCATGCAAGTGCATATCATTTTCATGGTCTAGCAAATATTGTTCTAGCGGATCAGTAGGAGGTACGGCAATAGAAGCAAGACTAATTATTTCATCCTTACTAGGCAATTCTTTATCATGTGGATGTCTACGAAACTAAGAGAAATTAAACTCATGAGACACATTACCAAAATTGACACTGACAGTTTCTTTATTGCAATCTATCTTAGCATTAACAGTGTTTAAGAAAGGTCTACCGAATATTATGGGACAAAAATCATCTTGTGGAGAACCAAGAACCAGGAAATCAGTAGGGTATTTTATTTTCTCACACAAGACTTCAACATCTCTAACAATCCCAAGTGGTGTAATGGTGTCTCCATTTGCAAGTTTAATAGTAACATCAATATCTTCTATTTCAGCAAGTGCAATATCATTCATAATTTCTTGATATAAAGCAAAAGGGATAGCACTCACACTAGCACCCAAGTCACATAAACCATGGTAACAATGATCTCCTATTTTAAATGAGGCAACAGGTATGCCAACAACGGGCTTGTTTTTATCTTTAGTATCGGGTTTGGCAATTCTAGCAGCTTCACCACAGAAGTAAATAACATACCCATCGATATTATTGACCAAGAGATCTTTAACCATAGCAATACTAGGTTCTATTTTAATTTATTCAGAGGGTCTAGGTGCTCTAATATTACTTTTGTTAACCACGGTTGAGACTTTACCATGTTCCTGTATCCTAACAGGGAAAGGTGTTTTTTCAACATAAGCGGTAGGCACAACTGGGTCAACATTATAAATGATAATTTCATCTTTAACTATAACTGGCTCCTCAATCTTTTCTTTAGTAGGGGGGTGATATTTGAACCACTTCTCCTTAGGGAGGTCAACATGAGTAGCAAATGATTCACAAAAAGAGGCTACTATCTCAGAGTCAAGTACATATTTAGTGCTAAACTTTTGAAAAGCATCGGTATCCATAAAAGATTTAACACAATCGAACGTAAGTGTTATACCTGACTCATTACCTTTGTCGAGTTCCCAATCTTCGGAGTTGCGTTTAATTCTTTCAAGAAGGTCCCACCTGAATTCAATAATTTTCTTCATAAAAGAGCCAGTCGAAGAAGAATCGAGCATGGTTTGATTAACGTGAGAAATCCGAGCATAAAAATTCTATAAGATAATTTCCCTTGAGAGCTCATGATTGGGGCATGTATACATAATGTATTTAAGCCTCCCCAAGCTTGAGCGCTACTTTCTCCTTCACGAGGCCAAAAATTATATATATAATTCCGATCACGATGAACTAGATGCATAGGATAAAACTTTTGATGAAATTCCAATTTCAATCAATTCCAGTCCCAAGCTCCAATATCATCACATAGCTTATACCATGTCAATGCTTCCCCCCACCCCAAAGATAAAGGGAAAAACTTCTTCTTAACCTCATCTTCGGGTAAACCTACAAGCTTAAATAATCCATAAACTTCATCCACATAGATTAGGTGCATATCAGGATGTAGTGTTCCATCTCCTGCATAAGGATTAGCTAGCAGTTTCTCTATCATACCCGAAGGAATCTCATAAAAAATATTTTCAGTAGGTGCAGTAGGTTGAGGAGCAACTCTTTGTGCTTCCGGTCGAGGTGAAGATACCCCGAACAAACCTCTCAAAGGATTGTTTTCCATAGTAACAAGTGACAGTAAATTTCAGCACATAATATAAATTTTTCCTTATCAATTTCCACTCGCCAAAAGCGCTTCACTCCCCGGAAACGGCGCCAGAAAAGAGTCTTGATGACCCACAAGTATAGGGTATCAATTGTAGTCCTTTAGATAATTAAGAGTGTCGAACCCAACGAGGAGCAGAAGGAAATGACAAGCGGTTTTTAGCAAGGTATTTTCTGCAGGCACTGAAATTGTCGGTAACAGATAGTTTGATAGCAAGATAATTTGTGACGAGCAAGTAATAATAATAGTAACAAAAGTGCAGCAAGGTAGCCCAATCCTTTTTGTAGCAAAGGACATGCCGGAACGGTCTCTGATAATAAGTAAAACGTTCTTGAGGACACATGGGAATTTCATCTAGTTACTTTCATCATGTTTGTTTGATTCACGTTCGCTACTTTGATAATTTAATATGTGGGTGGACTGGTGCTTGGGTGCTGTTCTTACTTGAACAAGCCTCCCACTTATGATTAACCCCTCTCGCAAGCATCCGCAACTACGAAACAAGAATTAAGATAATATCTAACCATAGCATTAAACATATGGATCCAAATCAGCCCCTTACAGAGTAGCGCGTAAACTAGGGTTTAAGCTTCTGTCACTCTAGCAACACATCATCTAATAACTACTCCACAATGCATTCCCTTAGGCCCAAAGATGGTGAAGTGTCATGTAGTCGACGTTCACATAACACCACTAAGGGAATCACAACATACACATCATCAAAGTATCGAACGAATATCAAATTCACATGATTACTTATGACAAGACTTCTTCCATGTCCTCAAGAACAAAAGCAACTACTCACAAATCATATTCATGCTTAAGATTAGAGGGATAATAAATAGCATAATGGATCTGAACATTTAATCTTCCACCAAATAAACCAACTAGCATCAACTACAAGATGTAATCAACACTAATAGTCACCCACAGGCACCAATCTGAGGTTTTGATACAAAGATTTAACTCAAGAGATGAACTAGGGTTTTGAGATGAAATGGTGCTGTTGAAGATGTTGATGAAGATTTGCCCTCCCACGGTGAGAGGGGTGTTGGTGATGACGATAGCTCCGACTCCCCCCTCCCGGAGGGAAGTATCCCCGGCAGAATCGCTCCACCGAAGAGCAAAAGTGCTCTTGCCCAAGTTCCTCCTCGAGACGGTGGCGCTCTGTCCCGAAGTCCTCTCCTTATTTTTCCTAGGGCAAATGACCTTATATACTAGAAGATGGGCACCGGAGGATGGCCAGGGGGCCCACTACCCACCAGAGCCCGCCGGGGGGGGGGGGAGGGGGGTTGCCGCGCCCTGGTGCCTAGTGGGCACCTAGGTGGCCCCCTCTGGTATTTCCTTTCTCCAATATTTTTTATATATTCCAAAATAAATCTCCGTGAAATTTCAGCTCATTTGGAGATGTGCAGAATAGGTATCTCTGACATAGCTTTTTCAGGTCCAGAATTCCAGCTGCCGGTAATCTCCCTCTTTGTGTAAACCTTGCATATTATGAGAGAAAAGGCATTACAATTACTCCACAAAGTGTTATATTGAATCAAAACACTATAAATAACAGTAGGAAAACATGATGCAAAATGGACGTATCATGCGTCCAAGGTCATATATAACCGTCTCAAGCTAGTTCTCCCAGAGATTATATCAGATGAGCAGTCAACTTTTGTTCCAGGCAGGTTAATCACAGATAATATCATTGCGGCTTATGAATGTCTCCACTTTATGAAGAGGAACAAAGCAAAGAAAAATCAACATTGTGCTTTGAAGTTGGACATGATGAAAGCATATGATAGAGTTGAATGGGCCTATCTTCGAGCAGTTATGTTAAAACTGGGGTTTACAAAAAGATGGGTTAATATAGTCATGAGCATGATTTCGTCGGTAAAATTCTCGGCGTTGTTTAACGGGAAGAAACTCCAGGAATTTACACCATCACGTGGTATCTGACAGGGGGACCCGATCTCTCCATATTTGTTCTTGTGGGCAGCAGAAGGCCTTTCGTGCCTCTTAAAATCAAAAAGTAAGTCATCCAATCTCCGTGGTCTACAAGTGACCCCTATGACGCCACCAGTGAACCATCTTCTATTTACAAATGATAGTGTGCTGTTCTTCAGAGCTAATGGTGAGGGAGAATTGGAGGTGCACCAGGTTTTGGATACATATTGCAGGGCAACTAGTCAGCGCATTAATTTTGATAAGTCTTCCATTTATTTCAGTAAAGGGGTTCCTGACAATATCAGAACTGAAATAAAAGGATTGCTTCAGGTCCCCAACGAGACGTTGAATGAGAAATACCTAGGGATGCCTTCTGATGTAGGGGCATCAAAGAATGGGGCGTTTAAATATTTAAAGGACCGGCTATGGAGCAGGGTCCAGGGTTGGATAGAGCGTACAATGTCAATGGCAGGAAAAGAAATTTTGGTGAAAGTTGTGGCCCAAGCCATGCCAGTATACTCCATGTCCTGTTTTAAACTACCAAGAGGTTTATGTGAGAAACTCAATGTGCTAATCCGGAAATTTTGGTGGGGAGTAGAGATGGCCAGAGAAAACCACACTGGGTTTCATGGAAGGACATGACACAGCCAAAAGGCATGGGAGGCTTGGGCTTTAAAGATTTTGACCTCTTTAACTTATCTTTGCTCGCAAGGCAAGGTTGTCGCATTCTTCAGAGTCCAGAGACATTGAGTGCTCGAACCTTAAAAATTTGGAGAGGAATTGTGGAAGGAAGAGATGTTCTTAACCAAGGGTTGATTGGGCGAATTGGGAATGGCGCGAAAACCAGAGTTTGGGAATAGAACTAGATTCCTAGGGACGAAATGATGAAACCCTATGGATGTTTGAGCATCAATCCTCCCAAACAGCTTCAACACTGATTGATGCAACCTTGGCAGTCTGGGATGTGGCACGACTATAGGAAGTTTTTCTCCCAATTGATACTCCACACATTATGCAAATCCCGCTGAGCACAACCAACATGGAGGATAGTTGGGCGTGGAATTTTGAGAAGAATGGCTCTTTTACAGTGAGATCAGCGTACAGAATGCTTGTAGCCACTAAACAGAGGCGAGAGGCATGGTTAGAAGGAAGAGTTGGACCTTCCTCCTATGCGACAGATGAGGGGTCATGGAAGAGTTTGTGGAGTACTCAAGTTCCAGGGAAGATAAAGATGTTTCTTTGGCGTCTGGCAAAACACTCAATTCCAACGGAAGATCTTCGTGCTCATCGCAATATGTCCACAACAAATTGTTGCAGATTGTGTGGGCAAGAGGACTCCTAGAGACACTCATTACTAGAGTGTACAATGTCCTGATGTGTATGGGCATTATCAGATGCGGAGATGATGGACCAACTCATTGCAACATCTGAAACCAATCCGAAACAGTGGCTGTTTTCGATCCAAAACTCATTATCGCATGGCAGTTTTGTCAGGGTAGCAGTGACTCTCTGGGCGATTTGGTTCGCTAGGAGGCAAGCATTACATGATGGGTATCTTTCAGAGCCTAGGAGCAACTCATTCTTCCATAGAATGCTTCATCAAGGAGTTAGAGTTACTCAAGGAGCCGACTACTGGGAGAAGAACAGCGGTCATCCGAACTGGTAATGGGGCATGACCAAGAGCGCTACCCATGGGTTTCGCTAAAATCCACGTTGACGCAGCGATATCAGCATCGAGAGGAGCAACAACGGCATTGTGTTGCGACCATCATGGTCATTATCTGGGGAGCTCAGCTCTCATCATTTATGGAATGTGTGATGTCAAAACACTTGAGACGATTGCCTGCCACGAAGCTCTAGCACTTGCAGCAGATCTTGGGCTCCAAAATATGATTGTCGCATCAAATGAACAACAGGTTGCGAAAGATATAGAAGGAAGGAGCAAAGGACGCCATGTAGTCATTATTGAAGAGATTCATACCAGGGTAGCTAATTTCAATTGCAAGTTTTCTTTTGAAGGTCGGGCAGCCAATAAGGATGCTCATAAGTTAGCTAGATTTTTCATTTCATCGGGCCAGGGTCACCACTTGTGGCTTATGCAACCCCACGACTAGAATGTAATCCCAGGAACTATGGTTTTTGATGAATAAAGAGTTGCTTTACCCCTCAAAAAAAGAGAGAGATCCTTCCAACTTGCTAAATGCGAGATATAGTCGTGGCGCCTCACTACAAGGTAGAACCCGTCCTGGGTGAAGTCCATGTATGCTGCTTGCTGCGGTAGGTTGCCGAGCAAACGAAGGCGCTCCCCTGGGCCGGCCCACGAGGAATGTACGCATGACTCGGGTTTTGACTATAGCGGCCTGTTGACCCTAAAAAAAGAATATAGCGATCTGTTTTCCCTGTAGGGACCGTTTTTCTTCTAGCAACACTATAGCGACCTATTTTCTCGGTAGCAATACTGTAGTGATCAGTTTTATTAGTATCAACACTGGATCGATCAGTTTTTGAAAATGCCAATATTTACTAGTTTATAAATAAGCTTTGAAGTGGGAAATATTTTTTGAAATTCCTTTTTTTAATGTGAACTTTCGTTAGAATTATCGAATAGTTAAAAAATGCAAACATTTGTTGAATTTGTGAGGAAAAAGTGAAAATGGAAACATTTTTTTTTAAAGTGTGAACAGTTTTGGAAAAACACGAAGTTATTTTAAATCCCTGAACATATTTTGAAAATGCATTTTTTTTGAATTTGTGAGAATAAAATGAGAACATGTTGAAATTCTGAACAAGTTTTAAAAATACGAACATTTTTCTGAAAAATGTCAAACCTTTTAATAAAATGCAATTATTTTAAAAAAATAACAACAAAACTTAAAAAACATGAAACTTTTTGAAAAAAATGAATAAACTTAAAGAAAAGAAACACAAAAACAAAAAGGACAAATAGAAACAAAAAGAAGAAGTGGAAAAGAAAAACCTTAAATAAAAACCGGTAAAGAAGAAAAGATTCAAGAATCTTCTAGAAGGTTCACAGAACCGGCTTGCTTTCACTGTGCTATGCCCTCGAAAGTGGGCCCGCCCGTCTATCGCGCTTTGGTGCGGCCCTTTGCGAAGCCCGCACAATTGGACGCAGTGAGCATGGAATTCGCCTCCCTGGATAGTTCTGTTTCCTTAGCTCAGAAAAAGAAAAAGAAAAAGAAAAAGAAAGGATTTTGCCCTAAAAAAAGAGAAAGGATTTTGCTCAAAAAGAAAAAAGAAAAAGAAAGGATAGCTCTGTTTCCGCTTTGCTTGCAGTTGATGATGGAACTCATCTGGGTACCCAGCAGAAAATCCTTGCAGTGAGATTCCAATTCTTGAAAAGAAAAGGGAAAAAGAGCGACAGTGAGACTGCACCCCGGCTCGCCTGGAGGTCCGATCGATTGAGTTTCTCTAGTCACGTGCTCCCATGTGACAAAGAAAAGCCCGAGAATAAACAAGGGTACGACGGAATATACTGGGTCAGATGTGCATCCACCGATGGTTGTGCCGGCGGGGGATTATGCTTCTTGGTTCGTATACTCATCCCCCGAGAAGCACCGGCACCGTACGCCGGCGGCCGGCCGGCCGGCCGAGGCGAAGCGCAACGTACACGCGTAGCGCGCCCGGTAACAACCCTAGCTAATTAAGCGCGCGATCATGCCCCCTCAAAAAAAAAAGCGCGCGATCATGCGATGCAACTGCATGCACTAGCGGCACGTACGACCCGCTTGCCTGCCGGCCTGCCGCCATGCGTCCGTGCGCAAGCGCAAGCCCCCCGGCAAACGTAAAGAGCATGGCTCTTCTTTTCCGTCACGTCTCCCAAGGATGGTCCCGAGAAACACTCCGAGAACACGCAACCATCCAAACAAAAGCACGTAGGCCATGCCACCGGGCCCACAGATAAGGTTCCCTCCGCACTTGGTGCACGCTTCGCTAGCGGCTGAATCCCGGGCCCCACGTGCCCCACATGGCCGCCCCTAAACCGTGGGTGGCCCGCAGGTCGGCCTCCCTCCCTATCCACCCACCCACCCCACGGCCGTTAACCGCTCCGGGCCGCAAGAGAAAACCATCCCCGATCCGACGGCCCAGATCCGCCCAATCAAATCTCACTTCCCCACCGTATAAAAAACGGAAACTTCTTCACCCACTTCCCTCCCCACTCCCCCCTATCTCCTTCCACCCATCACCCCCCCTGTTCACCCCATCGGCGGGCGCATCGCCATGCTCCGGACCATCTCCAAGCTCCGGGAGGCGGCGGCGCCGCTCGCCTCCGCCGCAGTCCGGCGATGCTCCGGCGGGCCCCGGATCCACGCCGACGCCAATTGCCCGCGCTGCACAGCGCACATCTCCGTCCACTTCTCCCTGCAGCCCCTCCCGCCGGTCGGGGCCTGCGGCGCCGAGGGCGCACACCCGCACCACCATGACGGCGCCAGCGTATGCCCCACGTGCCGCGGGGCCTTCCTATTCCGCGCCCACCGGATCGACCCCATGCGCGGCGCCTTCCTCGAGATCCCCGGCGGCGTCGGGGGCGACGACGGCGAGGACGCGCCCAGGGGCGACCTCTCCCGGATCAAGAGGTGGATTGCGGAGCGCCCGCCGGACGACTGGCCTCCGATGCCGCCGCAGGCTCCCCCGATGCAGATGCCGCCGCAGGTCCCCCCCACGCGACGTAAACAGGGGAGGAGGAGAGGGAGGGAGGAAGGAGGCGGCGGCGGCGGTGGCGGCAACGGTAACGGAGGGGACTCCTCGGGCGGGGAGGGAACGAGCGCGGCGCCCAAGAGGGAGTGGTGGGGAGGCGCCACCCTGGGGGAGGAGCTCCCGACGCCGCGGGAGATGTGCCGGAGACTCGATGAATTCGTCATCGGGCAGGGCAAGGCTAAAAAGGTGCGCCCATTTGTCCTCTATTCTGCTTGAATTGATCCAAATTGGTGCGATCGTTGCGGAGTGCTGCCGTACGTGGTGCAATGTAGTACGTTGGACTAGGACAATTCAGTGGTAGCTTGGTATCGGTGGGTGAATTGTGGGTTTTAGTGTGAATCGTCCTAGGCAGTTGGCATAATTGAGTGAAATAGTGTACGGCTGGTTGCTGCGGCAACGCGGAAATGCACCTGGTTTTAAGTACTACTAGTAGCTGACTGTGCCTTAAATTAAAATTCACTCTGCATTTTTGTGGTTGCTTTGCTCAATGGTGGTTCTTCGAATTTTTGGTCTGTGAGAATATAGTTGGATGATATGTTGGTAATTAATATGTTTGATGGACGACTAAGACTGTCGGTGTTTCTAGTAGAAACGTAGAATTGGGTTCTGGTGATTTAAGATTGACAAATCAGGGCTGAGTAAATGGTATATGATCATCAATGCTGGCATGCTGCTGATTATAGAATAATTGCATGTACAGGTTATCATATACTACCTTCATAC
The DNA here is from genome assembly GCA_011799875.1 of Thinopyrum elongatum. Classification (NCBI taxonomy): domain Eukaryota; kingdom Viridiplantae; phylum Streptophyta; class Magnoliopsida; order Poales; family Poaceae; genus Thinopyrum; species Thinopyrum elongatum. Next base: position 524,423,169 of record CM022299.1, read on the forward strand.
CAAAATATAAGACGTTTTTGTAGGCTCTAACTAACCTACAAAAATGTATTTTGGTACGGAGGTAGTATGTACTACTCGTGGGTGTGCAGATATGCTGTAAACTAAATTAGGCAAGAGTTCCTGGTGCTACTTATAAAATTTGTACACATTGGATATGATCCTTCTGTGTTTGTATTTGGAAGTACCTATGATGCATCCTGTCGCAGGTTTACTGGATATCTATTATTTTCACTCATCGAAGGAGTAAAATGCAACAAATATGACCTTGTGTTTCTTTTCTAGCATAGTATATGTTTCTTCAGAACAGAACATACCATAATTCCAACATACATATCCAAACTCTTACTTTTGTTTCAGGTTCTATCAGTAGCCGTATACAACCACTACAAGAGAGTATATAACGCAACTGTACAGAAAGGGTTAGTCTCTGTCCTGTAACTACCTGCCTCAGTCTAGCCTTTTTATCATATCTCCACATCAGCAAGTCATGAAAGACAAATGCTGAAGTATTTTTACACATTGGTAATGTATTAATTCAACGGGTTGTGTTTCAAATGTACTCCCAGTAGTTGTTAATTGCCATGTTCTGGCTTTTAAATGGCATATTTGTGATGTTGTTCTATCTAGATCTGCGGACAATTCTGGGTGTCCAGACGCTGCAAATGATGATCACGATAATGTAGAGATAGATAAAAGCAATGTACTTCTGATGGGTCCAACTGGCTCAGGTCTGCTTTTTTATTTTAATCTTCCACGTTTCTAACTAGCATTTTCACATGATACAATATACATGTATAACGAGATTTATTATAAGTTGGAGCTGACACTGATATCTTTCTTCGTGCTATCTGCTGACAGGAAAAACATTGCTTGCAAAAACATTAGCACGCATTGTAAATGTACCATTCGTTATAGCTGATGCGACATCATTAACACAGGCAAGGGCATCACCACTTCACTGTCACGTTGTTTGGGGAACTGTCTGAGAAGATTCCTACTTAAATCCACTTGATCTATTCATGAATGCTCAATGATTAACATAGTTGCTCTGCTCTTAGACTCTAATTGTGTGCTTTCACTAGAATTCACACTTCAACCAATACTCCCCTATCTTATAATCTGCTTAACTTTTGAGTTCCGAGTTTCTCCGCTAAGTATTTTTGTCAAGAGTTTATATCATAGTAGATTTCTATACAGTGAACTGGTATTTCATTACTAAATTTGACAGCATTTTGCAGGCTGGATATGTAGGTGAAGATGTAGAGTCGATACTGCAGAAGTTACTAGTGGTATGTGTGGCTCGCTATTTAATGCCTTCCCTTTGCATGTGCTCACGTTGTTGTTCAGAAAGAAATTTAAGATTTGTTGGCCCTTCTGACATTCCGAATCTATTTTCAGGAGGCCGAATATAATGTTCAAGCTGCCCAGCAAGGGATAGTGTACATAGATGAAGTAGATAAAATAACAAAGAAGGTACCAACTTTTTTCTCCCTTTTGCTGAGTAGCTTTTTAGCTGGGAAGTTTGTAAACAATAACTACGTTGCAGGCAGAGAGTGCAAATGTTAGTAGAGATGTATCTGGTGAAGGTGTTCAACAGGCTTTGTTAAAAATCCTAGAGGGAACTGTAAGTGATCCCACTTATTATTGGTATTCTTCTTTTTGTTCTCATAGCTGGAGTAATCAAACCATTAGTGTCTAAAATCTGGTGATACTGCGTTACTTTGATTATTACTTTTTTTGGTTTTGCTATGAGCTACTGCAGTATGTTGTATGTTGGGTATTAACTTAGTTATGCTTTGTACACAGGTTGTCACCATTCCTGAAAAGGGATCTCGCAAAAATTCTCGCAATGATAGTATACAGGTTATATCCCTACCCGGTGCTTAAAAAAATATGTTCAGTATCGTATATACATCTAGTATCATATGGATTGAGAATTAATTGCATTCAATAAAAGAGTTTCTTCAAATGGATATTTTTATGTGTGCAAAGGACACTCCACTTAACTAAATAGTGAACTTAGCAACTAAAAGGCCACCATGCTCTTGGTTAGAGTAGAACTGGCTACAGTTATTGGCTATTTTATAAAGGCTGCCTGTTGATGGTAATAGCATTGATCCACGGGGCTGTGGTGGAAATGTCCCAAGAGCATGATATTTTTGTTTCTCAGCTACTTTGCTCATTAGGAGCATTTTAAGCCTGTAACAAATCTTATTCTAATGCAGATAGACACCAAAGACATTCTTTTCATATGTGGTGGTGCTTTTGTAGATTTGGAGAAGACTATTTCTGAAAGGTACTGCAGACTTTATGATTATAGAAATGACTTATTTTGCAAACATCTTAAGTCCATATCTGGTGACATTAAATACTTGTGATCTCCATGAGGATTTGGAATTTAACTCCGACTTCTTACATAAAGCAGACGACAAGATTCATCTATAGGATTTGGGGCACCCATTCGTACAAACATGAGAAGTTCAGGAGTGACCAGTCCAACGGTCACGTCATCTTTGTTAGAATCTGTAAGCATTTCAATATCTACTGATTGATTTATCGACAGCGCCTGTGATGCTCTGATCATTTCCTCAGTAATTGGAGCAGCCTTTTATCTCACAAAAATATTCTTCACATAATCCTGAACATAAAATTCCATGCCGATTGGCAGGTTGAGAGTGGAGATCTTGCAAAGTTTGGCCTAATACCAGAGTTCATTGGACGCTTGCCCATTCTAGTTAGTTTGGCAGCTCTCGATGAAGATCAGCTTGTTCAGGTAAAATGTAATGTATTCTTATTTGAGTATCCACATGAGGTTGCTGGTTTAAGCCTTTGATGTCCTCCTTCATTCAGAATCATGTTCTGTTCTTCTCTTTCACATAAACTAAATGATCCGACGTCTGTATAAGTTCTTGCACGATTTTCATATGGCTAGCCTGCTGAAGCTAACTGAAGTGATTTGATCTGCATTCAGGTTCTTACAGAACCAAAGAATTCACTTTCGAGACAATACAGGAAAATGTTTAGCCTGAACAATGTGAGTCCACTAAAACTTGGAAGTGATTGTAGACTTGCTTCTTTGCGCTAATTTCTAACATTCCCTTTTCCCCAATTCTTCAGGTTAAGCTGCACTTTACTGATGGTGCACTGAGAATAGTAGCAAAGAAGGCCATAGTCAAAAACACTGGTGCACGTGGTCTAAGAGCCCTCTTAGAGACCATTCTACTGGAGGCCATGTACGAGGTAGCTGCTTGCAGTTTTCTGTAATGAACGCTGCAAAATCGAGGCATACGTTCTGACATTCTTCGTAAACAGATCCCTGACGAGAAAGCCGGAAATGAGCGAGTAGATGCTGTTGTGGTGGACGAGGAGGCCATTGGTTCCGTTGACAGGCCTGGGTGCGGGGCTAAAATTCTTCGGGGCGATGGCGCATTGGCGCAGTACATAATAAGAAATAACATTCCGAATTCACCGGTATGGTACTCGATTTGTGAAACACAAAAAAGTTACCCTATTGTCACATGCTATCAGCACAACATGCTTCTCTTTAAAATTGAAATGGAGAAAATAGCTCTTAACTTGCGCTGCCTCCTCTAATGCTCTGCTCTAACTCACAGGAAACTAACGAGGCTTTGGCGGGGGAGCTCGAAGACGCATACATGCTGTCAAGAATTGTTAGCTTGTGATTAACCTTACAGACACCGTATATTATGTAAAATGTCCTCCACTCACACCCAGTCAATTTAACCAATTTTCCTGTGATCTATTTAAAGTTTGCGGTGAGGTCCGACGAGCAGAGATCCGGCCGGCGCGCCATTTGTTGTAATTGTTGATGTAAACAGGAGTTGCCTTTTGATCGAGCAACCATCCTGCTATAAGCAAAATGTTTCTCATTCTTTCTTTTGGTGCCCCCAACCAGGCGGGCGGCTTATAGTTGTTGTTGGCAAAGGTGTACACACCATCAACCTCCTCACAGTTATAATAAGCAGCCGCAGTTTGCCCAGTTGCACCTGTACAGGTTCCAATTTTCAAGCATTGTCTGTAAAACATCCTGATGTTTGTCCTGCAGTATCTACATCTGTTCAAGCCTGTCGTTCTGGACGCTATGATTTCTTCAGGAAAGCTCTACGATTCAAATTTGAACTAAAACCACGACAAGAATTATGAAACGTATGGAGTACTTTTCATGATCACTATCATATGAACGTTTATGGAATCATGAATCTTCAGGTCAATGGTGCTCAAAAAATGGTTCACACCACACACAGAGGGTCTGAAGTCTCAGCCAGGCAGTTTCGAAGAGAAAGAAAAGTGGATGTTGCACTTGCACTGAAGCGGCTTCCTAACGACAAGCGCAAACCTTGGTGCGGTTGCGTAAACCCGTCGCGTGCACGGATCACGAGGCTGATCGGGCGGCGAGGCGCGGCCAGACGGACCCGTTCAGCCGTCACTCTCGTCACCGTCTCCCACTCCCCCCTCCCTCTTCCCCACCCCAGTCGCCGAGGGAGAAGAGATATCGAACTCTCCCGAACCTTCGGAACGCGCACGGGGCGAGCGAGCCACAGAGAGAGATGGCGTATGGCGGCGGCAGGAGGGGCTCTTCCAGGTGGGGCCTTCCGATGGTGAGGTCGGACGCGCTCGGCAAGCTGGGCCCCTCCTTCGGCATCGGCGCCGGCTGCGGCGTCGGCGTCGGCGTCGGCCTCATCGGCGGTACGTGTCTCCCCAGTTTTACCTACGCTTCGTCTTCTTATCCCGCCTCCTCTCCGTCGACCTGGATTGAATCGGCGATGGGCATGGACACATGTTCGCCTGCCACCGAATAGGCTGCCCGTGTTTTAGTTTGGATATTTGGTGCCGTCAGTGGCGAATAGCGTGCGGGGATTCGGGACCCTTCACGGTCACCTTCAGTATCAGGATAGCTAATTCGAGTAATTCGATTCGAGACCATTATTTGTTTGAACCCTACAAACGTATTCCGCACTTCTACTCAGTTGCATGTTGTCAGCAGCTGTTGGAGTGGGAAGACTGCAGGGTTCAGGTAACTCAGGTGCGATAATTTAGGTCTGTATGGAATATTGGGTTCTGGATGATTCCCGTGCTGTCGAATTCCTGTGAAAATCTGTGTTCAACCCACTTCGTAAATAACCGTGGAAGTGTGTGTGCAACCGTGCAATGCTATAGGGCTTGCTAGCAATCTAGCCCCTTCCCAGCCGCAACAAAAGGTCGAGTGTGGATGACTAGTTATGCAGAATATCTGTGCCTTTTTTGGACAAGCACGCACTACCTTTATGGGAATGCCTAAATAGTATGGTAGTATATTCTAAATGATCGGCTTGCGAACGAAAAGGCTTCCTGCAAATATTTGTACACTTAGAAATGTCAGTCTGAAGCTTACCTGAAGAGGAAATTGCAGCTAAGATTCGAGAATTATATAGTTGGTATAGTGTACCTGGTGACAGAGAGCCTATAAGTAACAAAGCAACCAGATAAGGGGATATAGGAAGGTAAATGTGGTCATCATGCAGAGCTCGCAGACCACTCGAAAGGGAGGCAGCTACTCATATAACTTTCCAAAGTCTAAAAGATTAAAACAAATAAACAAGTACTGGTAATCAAGATTTATATGATCATCTGATGTCAATATTTCTAATTCTAGCAGTAAGGCTGTTAGATATGGAAGAGGATTTGTAGCACCTGGGTGCTCTCGAAACATGCTTTCTCCCCCCTTTATAAATAAAGGCACAAACAGGCACCTGGGTGCTCCACACCCCTATATGAACATTAAGTTCAAAAAATTACAGGGAATTTTTTTTTAAAATATGGAGTTTTGGGATATGAAACCTGGATGCCCAATCTACTTTTGGGTGAAATTTCGTGAAAAAAATACCAGGAAACATATCCGTGGCAAAAAAGATAAAAAAATCCTATGTATAGAAAAAAACTGTTTGGATGGATTTTAGTTTGGACTGTATTTTCTTCGCCACGGATACATTTCCTGGTATTTTTCTTCGAAACTTCATACAGGAGTAGATTGGGCACCCAAGTTAGAGATCCCAAGATTTCAGATTTTTCTGAATTTTCCTGGTATTTTTTGAATTTAATTTTCGTATAGGGTGGTGGAGCACCCAGGTGCTACTGTGTATTTCCGTGTTAGATATGCACATAGATGCTTGAGGTCATCTGCGCTATATTAGTTTGCATCTTCCTATGCGTCAAAGTACATTTTGTTCCCCCCTTGATAAATATCTGCAACACGCAAATATTGCCACATGCGCCTGCTCCGAGTTGTGCCTCCCACTTTAATCAGTCGTGTTAGTTAACAAAATACAAGATGATATTGGCTTTCTAAATACTTCAGGGTTCATGTGGAGGGAATACCTTTGGGAAGAACGAATTATTTAGCCTGCGGCTCTGAACACCATAACACAACTGGTTCTGCATATGTTGACTGCGGGCATTATTTAACATCAAAAATACCTTTCCTGTTCCTTTCTCATTTCTTATTTGGCTGAACAGGCGCAGGAATTGGAGCTGGATTCCCTGGTTTACAGCTTGGATTTGGAGCTGGTGCTGGATGTGGTATAGGAATAGGTTTTGGCTATGGTTTTGGGAAGGGAATTGCATATGACGAGAATGGGAAATATTCAAACATCAGGAGATCATTTCAGAACTCTAGGAGCCTCCCTTATGAGTAAGCAGTAACTCACTCTAAGCTTTGTACTAACGCAAAAATGGCTCCATTTGGGCTTCTCCTGTTGCTCGACATGCTTGCATCCACAGAGGGGCCTTGCTTGACCTTGAATCTGCTTATATGTGTTATTATAAATGTCAATCGGCTGGTTCATACACTTGATGTGAACCGTCTTGGACATGTCTAACTTCACATGTTATCTCGTTTTCTTAACACGATGAAAAAAAATCTGCAGTCAGGAATTTGATATCCTGTTTGACGAGGTGATGGAGAGCACCAGGAAGCTGATCAAAGCGACGACAAAGGAGATCGACAAGTGGAGGCGCATGTAGCGCGAACATCACACCACATGAACAAACAGGTTAGTAGTATTCAGAAGCTTAACACGCCACGTGGAACCCTAAACAGCCTCCTCCTTGTCTGACGTTCCATCTGAATAATTTCAGGGATTCAGCGAGATACGCTGTCAGTATTCTACCCTCGTGAAGGATCAATTTCGTCAAGGCATGTGCGAGGATGCGAGCATCATGTGACCGCGACGCCGTCCCCGCACCGGAATATCCTGCGCGGCGTCGCTGTCGGTAGCATGTTGTTCATCTGTAAAACGCTGTGTCGCATTGAAATACTCGGGCCTCGCGCAGCATCGCCTCAAATCAAACCTTTCTCCGTCTCGTTAAGCATGCCGTCTGTATTTAATTTCCTGATTAATAGTCAACGTCACCTCGCTGGAGTCGCTGCTGTTCATACTTCTTTCTTGGGCATCATTGTTAAACAAGATTTGTGATCCTCCACAGTAGTAGTACATGCACCAAACGCTTCCTACGTCAGGCGAAAACGAAACGCGATTAATGATTTCGTTCTTATCGGTATCAGCTGTCTCCCACACCATTGGAGGGCAAGAAAGGGAAGTCTTGCAGGTGAGTGTACAATTCAAAGTTCCAAGTAACACGCTAGGCTGTTGATCAATCAGTGAATCAACGGTCAGCGTTTGCAGCTGCTGCAGCAGCATATCCAGATTTTCTTGGTCCAGGATCAGAGCGAACAAGATCATCGGAGATTCTATCACCAAAACACTACTCCTACTACGAGTACCTCGCTGGCTGTGTTGTACTAGTAGTAGTATACTGTAGATAACATGTGAAGTACAGTACCATATAGTAGTAGTGGTAAATTCAGGCCTATAAAACTACTCTACTCTCGTTCCCCGATTCGAACTTTCCGCACGGGAGGACCACCACATGAAAGCAGAGCAGAGATGAGAGAAAGGCATGCGAGTGAGTGAAAGAAATCTAGCCATGACGTTTTATGCGAAGCTGCCCTGGCAAAGGCTGCGGGCAGAATGATTGAGAGCTTTCCTCTTCCATCTCTCTCTGCCAGATCGGCCGCTTTATTGGCTGCCACCATGCACATGACATGAGTCACAACCTACCTCCCACGGTCAAAACGTGCAGTAGGGGTATTCAAGTTTGCATGCCATCCTTTGGTACTCCCTCCGTTCCTAAATATAAGTCTTTTTTAGAGATTTCACTATGGACTACATACGGAGCAAAATGAGTGAATCTACACTCTAAAATATGTCTATATACATCCATACGTAGTTTGTAGTGAATCTCTAAAAAAACTTATATTTAGGAACGGAGGGAGTACATGGTAACATGCAACCTGCCCAAAGGGTTTCAAAATGTACAAGGGCCTCTTTGACTAGCAGGATTCTAAAAACGCAGGAATATGAAGAAAAAAAAGTAGGATTAGGAAGTCGTGCATATTTGAATCCTACATGATTTTTGTTTGTTTGATTGTGCCATGGTGAAAACAAGGAAATCTTTGAAGGCCTTCTTTGGTTCAAAGGATAGGAATATCATAGGAAATAGAAAGTCATAACAAATGAGATGACAATTTCTATATGAAAGCGATGTCATTTGGTTCATAGAATAGGAACTTTTTTATTAGGTTTGAGCCAATGTTCATTTTCCTTTGAAATGTGAAGGATAGGAACCAATCCTGCATAGGAATAGGAATCCATTCCTATACAAAACCAAAGGACACAAAAGGAAAATTGCCTATAGGATCCTATCATATAGAATTTCTATAAAATTCCTGCAAATCAAAGGTGGCCTAAAGAGGTTTGACTTGATACTAAAATTCCTATGAAATTTACTGCAAAGTAATCCTTGTGAAAAGTTTCTACTGGTTTCAACCCTATGAATCAAACAATCAATATAAGAAGAAAAAATCCTGTGAATCCTAATCCTCTAGAATTCCTTTGAAAAATCCTTCAAATCAAAGAGGCTCTCAAATGATAACTACTTGGATATTGTGAATAGTAACCTAAAAAGTTTCCTATCTCCAAGAGATTCCTGTCCTATGAACAAAAGAAGGCTAAAAGGTTCGAGTGGATACTAAAATTTCTATGAAATTTAGTGTAAAGTAATCCTTGGGAAAAGTTCTCATGGGATTCAATCCTATGAATCAAACAAACAATATAAGAAAAATAAATCCCATTGATCCTAATACTCTAGAATTCCTTTGAAAATCCTTCAAATCAAAGAGGCGGGCCTAGAAGTAGTTTTTTTCAAAGGACACAAAAGGTTAGAATTCACAATGTCAGTGAAAAAACTAGTTGGACATTGTGAATTTTAACCTAAAAAGTTAGACAAGTTTGCTTGAATAATAGTAGGATTAGCAGGATATCCTATGAACCAAAAGTCTCTTTGATTAGCGGGATTCTAAAAACTCAGGAATGTGAAAAAATGTAGGATTAGGAATTCATGCATATTTGAATCCTACACGATTTTTGTTTGTTTGATTGCGCCACGGGGAAAACAAAGGAATCTTTTAAGGCCTCCTTTGGTTCAAAGGATAGGAATATCATAGCAATAAGAAAGTCATAAGAAATCATATGACAATTTTTATACGAAAAGATATGTCATTTGGTCATAGGATAGGAATTTTTTATTAGGTCTGAGCCAATGTTTGTTTCCCTTTGAAATGAAAAGGAGAGGAACCAATCCTACATAGGAATAGGAATCCATTCCTACAAACCAAACACCAAAGGAAAATTCCTGTAAATCAAAGGAGGTCTAAAGAGGTTGGAATGGATACTAAAATTTCGACGAAATTTAGTGCAAAGTAATCCTCGGGAAAAGTTCTCATTGGATTCAATCCTATGATCAAACAACCAATATATGAAAGACCATGAATCCTAATCCACTAGAATTCCTTTGAAAAATCCTCAAATCAAAGAGGCTCCCAACAGATAAGTACTTGGATACGGTGAATGGTAACCTAAAAAGTTAGACAAGTTTTCTACCGCTGAGAGATTCATGTCATATGAACCAAAGGAGCCTAAAAGGTTGGAGTGGATACTAAAATTCCTATGAAATTTAGTGCAAAGTAATCCTTGGGAAAAATCCCCATAGATTCAATCCTATGAATCAAACAACCAAAATAAGAAGAAAAAAATTCCATGAATCCTAATCCTTTCCTTTGAAAATTCCTTCAAATCAAAGAGGCTCTCAACGGATAACTACTTGGATATTGCGAATGGTAACCTAAAAAGTTAGACAAGTTTCCTATCCCTGAGATATTCCTGTCCTATGAACCAAAGGAGCCTAAAAGGTTGGAGTGGATACTAAAATTCCAATGAAATTTAGTGTAAGGTAATCCTTGGGAAAAGTTCCCATAGGATTCAATCCTAGGAATCAAACAAACAATATAATAAAAAAATCCCATTGATCCTAATCCTATAGAATTCCTTTGAAAAATCCTTCAAATCAAAGAGTCGGGCTAAACTACTTGGATATTGTGAATGGTAACCTACAAAATTAGATAAGTTTGCTTGGATAATATTTTCTAGCAGGAGACATACTTCCTAGCATGGTTGTCAGTATTCCCATATGCATCACAAGTACCTTTCGACACTATGATTCTACAGTACTTGATACTGACCATCCAATTTCGATACTGCTACTTAAACAAAAAGGGCACTACTGCCTAAAGCCTAAAACCTAGGTTGGTACTTAGGCAACACGCCAAAGGGAGACGAGGAAAGGGAAATTATGAATGCAAATCAATCATTAACAGAGCCTGTCTAGTACTACCACTACTAGCACACAAAAGCACCAGCACATGACAATATCATATTACAGCTATTTCTTCCAGGCACACAATACCTGGCTGATTATTGTCCGACACTTGGATGGCCACCTGGCCTTGTTAACTTACCCCAAACCAATAAACAATGTCAATTTTTTCCAAAGTCAGATTGCACAGAAAGAATAAATAATAGGAACAGCGTCAAACATCAATCAAGCGCACCGAGGATCATCATTCGCCCACGGACCCATCATACGGTTGGTAAAGCGCGCAGATCATGACAGGCATAGGCCAGCACTCATCATCCCGGCATATGCAACACCAATCATCTCCACCCTTGTCATCAGATTCAGACAGACCAAGTTTTTTCAGATCACCGCCCCGTTTTCGGACGCTTCATCCCGGCGGAGTTAAAGGGGGACACACTTGGGCTAAGGTGGGGGCTGGGGCTTTCCTCCCTCAGAGTGCCATTCAGGATGGCCAGCTCTCTCAGCTGCTGCTTCTTGTAGTAGTCCATGGACTCATCCTGATCAATGACAGCAGTGGTTAGAAAGGGCATGTCGAAATCGTGGAGACAAAATGGGAGTGAAACAGGAAACAAATGTGCTTACCATTGGTTTGAGAAGATCTTCCAGGATGGTCACAGCCTGGTTTAGACGCACATCAATAATGTCTGCTGGGAACTCTGCTTCCACAAGCACGTGCAGTGCCTCATTGAGGTGCTCATATCCAGGCTTATCTCTCAGCTTCTCTTCCTACATTACAGTAATGATATACTCATTAATTCATTCATATTGCTAGGGGGTGCGGGAAAACAGAAATGAAGCAAAACATTGCATAAGTTACATGTATCAAGAATTCAATGATCTTATTATGCAACAGATAAATACAAGAAAAACCCAATGTCAAAGTCTATAACTAAAGAGCAAGGCATTTCGTGTCCAAGGGTAACACCGTAACACTGAAATGATGTTTGCATCAGAGCAATAAGATACTATCAGATTTGAAAAGCCTACATTTGCATCTAAAAAAGCCTATATACATATTACATGTATCAAGAATTCAGTGGTCTTATTATGCAACAGGTAAATAAAAGAGAAGTCCAATGTCAAAGCCTATAACTAAAGATCAAGGCTGATATACCGTAACACTGATATAATTTCAAAAGCTTATGTTTGCATCAGAGCAATAAGATATCAAATTTGAAAAGCGTATAAGTGCATCTAAAGAAACTTATATACAGCAGACTAGCATCATAACCTTAAACGGTTAAATTACAGGGTCAGTTTACTGAATCATACTATTGATAGATAGAACATACATATATCACCAGTGTCCAGTGAATAACAAGATCCAAACAATGAAGGCTAAGGGGAACAGAAAGCTAGAGTACTAGTGACATAAGCCACCACCCACCGATAAAAGAATGTTTTTACAGCAGTCACTAGTCAGTACTCACTGCAGTTAAACTATATATTCAAAACGTAGACCATGCCATCTCACAATGTCATTAACAATGAGATCTCTCCGCAATTCAACGCGGATAGCACCGCAGCGGAGTCCGCTGCGCGGACTGGAACGCGGGTGGGCGGGTGGGCCACTGCGAACTCCCGCCACTGAGCTAGTGCTCAGTTCTCAGAATAAGCAAGTAGCAGTAAATATATACAGTAAAATTTGAATGATGAGATATCCGTAGGTGCGGGCTACGTGATAGTAAGTTCTAAATAGATATCTCAATGAGAATCCGACAGTGTTACTAGTCCTAAAATAACTTGCCAATCATTGCATATCAATCAGGCCAGAATAAAGGTTCAGTTGTTTATGGTATTAGCAATTAAATATATTAGCCAATTCAACCAGGGAAAAAAATCTCTTAAATTAATTCCACATGATAACTATGACAGTAACACATGGTATAACATCCTAAAACTGTCAAATGGTTTAGCGCTGCGAAAATCAGGAACTGGAGAACAATACATGATAGTGTGCTCAGTTACCTTCACAGAGTCTTTAACTGATCCACGCCCACGAATATAAACTCTGCATTGAGTCGTAGCTTCAACTCTTTTCAGGGAGTTTCCTCGTGGCCCCAATAGACGGCCAACAAAGTTGAACTAGTAACGGACAAAAGAGTGTAAATCATTCATGACAAGACACAGCACATTAACAAAGTGATAGAAAGCCCTAAAGTAATGCATGCGTACATTAGGATACTTGTCCACAGGAACATCTAGCCTCACAAGTTTCTTGACAACAGGAGTACCACCAAGTGCTGGAGCACCATTCCAGCTCATTGGTGATGCTTGCAGAACCCCCATATGCTGAAAAAAGAGACAATATTTTCTCCATAAAATAAATTAAGATAACTTCCTAAGATAAGTAAGATCCAATATAAAGAAACTGTGTCCTTGACAAAATTAGTTGCAAGGGTTAAATCTGGATCAAGTAACTACAAGGCAATATTATAAATAACAAAGGCATTCTTTGTTAGTTGCAAGGAACAGATGAGTCAAAATGGACAAATAATATTCATCTGCCATTAACATAAGTCAGGTAATGATGTGACTGCATTTTCAATGATATTTTCTCCATACAATAAATTAAGATAACTTCCTAACATAAGCAAGATCCAATATAAAGAAACTGGGTCCTTGCAAAAATAGTTGCAAGGGTTAAATCTGGATCAAGTAACTACAAGGCAACATTATAAATAACAAAGGGATCCTTTGTTAGTTGCAAGGAACAGATGAGTCAAAACGGAGAAATAATATTCATCTCTCATTAACATAAGTCAGGTAATAATGGGACTGCATTTTGAATGATACAATACTGGTACTGCGGTACATTACATTCCAGAAAACTAGTGCAAGGTTAAAACTGACTACATGGTATGCATAAAATATCCACAATCCATGCAAAATCTTTTCATTTTACCAGGGTAGCCATCCTATAAATGCAATTACAACGCAGCAATTCAATCTCAATGGTAATCAGCTTTGCTTGAATCTGCATTACCTCTGCTTGCCTTCCTGACCATCCCTCCAGATCCATTGGTTGACCATTCACTGGGTGGCCAGGTAACCTTAATGGGCTACCACGCTCAATTCTCTCAGCATCAACAAAATTATGGTTAGGTGGCAAAGAAGATGCCCGCAAAATCTCTGCATTAAACAAACATGGTAATGATGAGGCAGTGAGTGAAATGTTTTTCAGTATACGATAGTACAGTGATGACAGTAATACCCTTGTCCTGCACTAAATTGGGGGCAGTAGGCATTATATTTACAAATACGTCCAATGCCTTATTATGGCAGCAAGTAGAGACTTTCACAGTAAAGAATAGGAATAAGCTACATGGCGACCATTCTTAATAGATATTTGTTGTCGATATAAAAAGCATCAAATTCCAAAGTGTGAAGCCAATTACGAGACAGAATTGGGAGGACAAAGTTATTTATGGCCAAGAACTGGACAAGTCACCAGTATATTAGATGATAGGGTATATGAGAAATGTATTAACGGAAGATCTGGTTTAACTTGCCCGATCGACTAATAAATGATAACGTTACCAATATTTTTGGACAGGAAGAGCATCATACATCCACAAAGATATATCAGGCCATCAAATTGTCATTACCATATAACCATTACCAACAGTCCATAACCTAACAGATTCAGGGTAAAACAGATTGAACTAAGCATAGCTATGAGTGATAGTGAGTGAATGACTGACTGCATCATGAACAACACATAGTATCTGCATTGCTAAAGACCACATAAACAGGAAGAATCGCAGTAGTGCCTGAAAGAAAAATAAACCTTGGTTCAAGAGCCTGGTGCAGTAGGGAAGAACTTGAACGAATGGGCCTAACTTCTGCCTCTCAGCAAGCAACTCAGCCAGATACCTGCCGAAGAAACAAGCACATTAGGATAACACAGGTCACTCGAACTCTGTTGTTCACACGAGAGATTAATACGATATGACAGAAAGTACAATCATGATTTGAAGCATCTAAAATAACCAGAAGGCAAACCAAAACGATGTAAAAAACTAGAACTTTTGATTAGATTTATACAACAAGATCCAGCAAGATGTAAAATTGTACACACGTCTATCAATAAATGACCAAATTATTACAGACGAATTTTTACATCAACAGGCTAAAAAAATAAATCTATCAACGAGGAGCAATCATCTAAATCCCTATCTCCACAGATCACTCCTCCATCACAATCTCAGCACTCGAAGAAGGCCGGAACCAGGCAGGAATCTCCGCCGGCCGCATCAAATCTCGTGCTTCACGGAAGATTCCGAAGTGGCTGGATCAAAAACGAAAAACAAAAACTCGACCGGAAGAAACAAGAACAGGATAGCAAAGCAGGAGCCCCACCTTTCCCTCTCAGAAGAGGCAGAGTACCTCATGGAATTGAGGTGGTGGTGATGAGGCGAAGAATGGACAGGGGACTGCGAGTACTGCTGCAGGTGAGACGGCGGCGGAATCCTGTCGTCCATGGCTACCAACGGCAAAAGGAACAAACTCTACAAGATTCAGGGGAGGACCAAGAAACCGAGGACCCAAAAAATCGGAGACCCAAAGCAATCAAGAAAACCAAGAAGAAGAAGCAACTACTTAGCAAAGCTACGGTAGGGAGGGGCAATCCTGAGGCCCGGAAATCTAGAAGTGAGGAGGGATTGGCAAGGACCAGGAGGATATATATAAGGGATAGATGGGATTGTTTAGCACATAAGAGGAAGGTAATAGATGCGCAATCAATGATCGGCGAGCCCAGGCTGTGCAGCGTTGGCAGCAGCAGCAGCAGCGGCAGCTCGTGGTTCTTGCTCCTCCTCCCCTCCACAACACACCCGCAGAGGGGGGAGAGCAGGGCGGGGTGGGTGGGGAGAAGGGGGCGGAGAGAGGGGAAGAGACAAACCCAAAGGAGGTTTGGATTCTCTCTCCCTGCAGTATTTGTCGCTGAAAATCACAGACGGTTTCCACCCCTGTAAATTTTCCCTCCTTGAACGGTGTTGGGTTTCTTTCTTTTTATTTTCGGTTGGAATTTGGAGAGGGTTTATTGTTGTGCTAGGTACACCCAAGATAAATGGTTTGAAGGGAAAATGTACGTGCCCTCGCAAAAAAGGGAAAACGTACATGAGGTATGTAAAATATAAATTCATCGGGTACTTTTCAAAAATGAATATGGCGCGAACTTTTGGAAAATAAGGAATGCCATGAGTTGTTATGGATAGATGAATGTGGCGCGCGAACTTTTCAGAAATAAATGGATACCATGAGTTGTTATGGGATAGATGAATATGGCGCGAACTTTTTAAAAAAAAAAGAATACCATGAGTCGTTATGGGATAGATGAATATGGCGCGAACTATAAATAGAAAAAGGAATGCCATGAGTTGTTATGGGATAGATGAATATGGCGCGAACTTTTCAAAAAAAAAAGGAATGCCATGAGTTGTTATGGGGTAGATGAATACGGCGCGAACTTTTCAAAAAAAAAAAAGAATACCATGAGTCGTTATGGGGTAGATGAATATGGCACAAACTTTTAAAAACAAATAGCCCGGTTACCGTTGACGCACTTTCGCGCGCAAAAAATATTGCCGTTAATGTAGATTCTCACTAATTGCTCGTGTCATTTGTAATCAATGTACATGAGTTGAAGCATAAAACTTTTTCCAGAAGCGTATATGTGTTGTATATCACAATTTCATCGAGCGTGATCATTGCCCATGTGCTACAAAGTAGTTAAATAAAATCTATTGAATAAAACCCACCAGAACATATGTTAGGTTTCTTTTTTTTCGTTGGCAGATGGTGTAGTTTTCTTTTGGAAATTTTGGAGAGGATCTATTATCATGCTAGGGACACACTAGAACCTATTAGAAGAAGAGGAGTACATAATAAGATATGTAAAATATAAATTCACTTAATACTATAACGCAATCTAGTCGTTATGGGATAAACGAATATGACGCGAACTTTAAAAACAAATGAATACCACAATTACCGTTGATGTACTTTCACGCGAAAAAATTATCATTAACATAGACACTTACTGATTTGATCACAAGTTTCTTTCGTTGTCGGCGTTGGGCTTCTTTCTTTCTACTTTCATTAAGGGGGATTATTGTTGCGCTAGGTGTACACCCATTAGAACTTATTTGTGATAAAAGTACATAAGACATGTAAAACGCATATTCACTTGGTACTATAACACATTCAAGTCGTTACGTGATGAATGAATATGGCGCGAACTTCTGGAAAATAAAAATCCAAACACCATGATTACCATTGATGTACTCGGCGCAAAAAAAAACTTTGCCGTGAATCGGTGATTTTTTTTCTTTGCGAGGTAATCAATGAATTGGATACTCACTAATTTGTAATCAATGTACTCGAGCTCGCGCATACAACCTTTTTTGGAAGTATATACGTGCTGGATATCACAATTTCATTGATTGTGAAGATTGTGCATGTGCTATAAAATACTCCCTCCATTCCTAAATATAAGTTTTTTTAGAGATTTCAATATAGACTACATACAGAGCAAAATGAGTGAATCTACACTCTAAAATACGTCTATATACATCTGTATGCAGTTCATATTGAAATCTCTTAAAAGACGTATATTTAGGAACGAAGCGAGTGATTAAATTAGAATCCACTGGATTTGATCGCGATACGCCATCAAAACCGAAATCGAAATCGAAATCTCAGATTGTGAGCACAAGTTTCTTTCTCCCTCGTGCTTTTCGTGCGGTGCAAAGAAGGGTGGCTCTTTGTGTGCGTGCCCCTAGCCCGGCCACGCCGCCTCACGGAATCTTGGTGGCCGTTTGCGGCGGCGTTGACTCCTGTAGAAACGGGCTGAATCCGGGCGGTGAAACCGGCCCGCTCCCTTCTTCCCATCATCCAGGCCGCCCGTCTCCTGCCAAAAGGCCCTCTCGATGTCCAGGGAGCTAATTTAGGCAGCTCCGCCAATCATTGGAGCACGGAGGCCAGTCAGTCAGGTCACCAGTCAGCTAGCCAGGCAGGCAGGCCGATTGCCACCTGGCTGTACCAAACAATTTCCTCCCTATACCAAGTCATTATTTTCTGCCCCAAAAATAGTATTCTGCGCTGCCGGCCGCCGCTTGCTTGGAATTGGCTGTAAACAACCACCGAAATGCGTACGCATTTTTGCGTGATGGTCGCTCGCTCGCTGCTGCCAAAGTTTGTACTGCTGTCTGGCTTGGCTTGGCTGGTTCCAGTGGAGTTGGTCCGGTTGTCATCATTGATTTTTGTACGCGGGATTAAAGAAACGGCGGTGCATGTATACGCCAGAGACAATCGGGCGATGCAAAGATCGCGGTAGGATGTATGTACGCTTGTTTAAAAAAAATAGTGTTAGTATAGTTTGTGTTGGAATATTTTTTTGGAAGATCGTTCGTGTTAGAATATTGGCGCACGTGGATCGGGCTGGGGCAGCGGCCGCTAAGGAACACGAGTTCCAGTTTGGCTTAACTTGTTGTGCTCAACAGCCATGAGGATGAGGTGAGGGTGTGATCGATTTGTACCAACTGTTCCTTGTTAGTTTTGTTTTTATTTTTCGTGGGAGACACTGTTAGTTTTCTTTAACAGGTTACAAATGCAAATGTTTACATACACGCACTTACAGTCACCCTTATGGGCACCTATGGAATACTGAGTCGGCGCAGTATCTTAAGATTGACGAAGTCATCACAAAAGCCTTCGTAGTCGACGGGGACCTCTTCTCCCACAGAACAAATATCGCCGGAAAATCTGAAATAAATCTAGAAAAATGCGAACACCAGTGCCAAGTCTATGACTTGTACCATGGTGGGGGCTTCCACCACAGGGGAGCTAACCATCTAAGCTATGCTCAGTTCGCCACGGTGAGATTGTTTTAGCATGGGTCGATTTGATCATATGCCCCACATTTGTTGTGTCGGGGTCAAATGCCCTATTTTACTTTGCAATTGATTATATGCCACATGTTTGCTCTATATCTAGACAAAATGCCACATATTAAAAATAACCATCTAGCTTTAGTGAACTGCTCTAATTAGAGATGAGAAAGGACATACTTGCCCCTGACCAAAATGCATACCCCGAATAAACAATATGCAACACAATTGGCATCCCTATTACAAAAAATAAATTCTACCACGTCGAAAGATGAAGCCTAGACACAAACATCCTCATAAAACGGAGCGACAACCGCTGGGGAGCCCCCCCTCCCCCGTCCGGGTGCGCCTAGAGGTTTCAATAGCCTTGTAGACATGGGATGGGAACAATAATGTGGTGAAGACTCAACTCATTTGCCAATTCAACTCCTCTCCTAACATGCATTGCTTTTGTTGTAATCACGTCAACTGTATATAAAATAGGTTCATTGCAAGCAACCAGAAATCTCCCTGCATCGTCCCGAGAAACCACTCAGGCCTCCAGATAAGGAATTCATATCAAGAAATGCATCAACATTAATCATAGCGAATCCCTCCTTTGGTTTCTTCTTAACACTCATCTTGCTAGGACTCCCCTTACAAGATGCTTTAATATTGCTATTTGTAATCAACTAGATCGACATGCCCACATGTGACAGAGACAACACTTGCTCAACATGGACTACATATCTTCGGCACCACCATATATGGCATGCTGATGTAAGGACAAGCTCTTTGATATTAGATGAATCATGGTTCGATGGCGCTAACTCCGGCATATAGAGTAATTCTTCGAGAACTACACCTCCATCCCGGTCCACTTGTAAAGTCATGTCATTCACATCAGCTACATCCAGTATGTTCCATGTCTCCCTTGCATGCACACACTCAAAGAGTGTGTGTTTTATATCCTCACAATGTATATCATCAAGGGCATTGGCTAGACACGGAGATATGTATGTTAGACAACAAACTGAAGCAAGGCAATATCCCATGCAATGTTTCCATGTAATTTTTTTTACCTTTGCAGCAACCAAACATTTCCGTATGTTTTTCCAAACGGGGTTTAGCGATGATCTAGTGGCAACTTCAAGGTTTGTTTCTTTTTCTCCAAAATGATGTAGCCATTTACCATGATATGATGATAGTAGATAAGTCATTCTCCGACAACAAAATCCTGAAGCCCATGTTACCCATCTTCGAGTTAATAAGATCATAAACCGCACCTAGAAGGCTTCTTCCTTTAGGAGTAATCAATTTCCCATTTGGACTATTCGACACCCAATCATCATCTCATATCTTGATCAGTGTTCCCTCTCCCACATGCCAAATACATAGACTATTAAAAGTTTTCACTCCAGCTAGGATACGTTGCCAAGTGAATGATGCACCACTTTTCATCTTTGTATTCAAAAGTTCTCCATCAAGATAATATTTGGTTCTCAATACTATTGCACATATGGACTCAGGGTCACAAAGAAGGCGCCATACTTACTTTGACTACATGGCAGGATTAAATCAATGTGGGTCATGAAAACCAAGTCCTCCCCTTGGCTTAGGAATACATAACTTCCACCAGGTAAACGAGTGCATCTTCTTATGATTGACATCATCCCACCACCAGAATGCAAGATTGCATCCATGATTCCTTTACGACTTTTTTGGGAAGCTTGAATACATATATCACATATGTTGGTATGGCTTGAACCACATATTTCACTAGCACTTTTTTACCTCCTGCTGACATGATTTTTTTTCTTTCCATTCACAAATTCTCCCTAGCACCCCCTCATCACCCACCATCGTGGGACTTGGCCCTTGGCAGGAAAGGTGAGGAATCACTCTTGATTTGATCTATTGGGGCCTACAACTTCGCCAAAGCCGACTAGCATCCCTTTACAATGCATTTTTCGAACAAAGAAGACTACTAAACTAAAGGATTGAATTCGTTTCCGTGGTGAACTGGCCGTCCCATACCTTCATTTTGTCTCATGTGTGTTGAACATTGCCTTCCTCGGTTCCAACTTCATTGATGTAGGTAGGGCTAGGCGGGAAAGGGTCCCCTCTTGCCTATTAGTAAGCGGGCATTCGATTCCACCGGGGTCTTACCAATCCTACTACTTCTCGTCCCAGGGTTTCCACAATTGAATAAAAAAGTACATGTCATGTCGATCAAATTATTGGACCCGTGTTGGATGTCACTTTTACCCCAGGCAAGTTACCTTATATTTAGTCCGAAATATTTATCCAAAATTACTTCTGTCATAATCTCCAAAATAGTACATAAGTCTTCCTTCATTTCAACACACTTGATTTTTTCCCGCACTAATAAGATGTACAAAAGACTCACAATAGTTGTCAAGCACCCCCTTTAAGCTAGCATCATTTTCTAGGTCAGCATTCATAAGAATTAACTCGTTGGCAAATGATTGCTTACCAGGGGGCAAGGTGTTGGGCTCCCAAGTGGAGGAGTTGTAGCATGTAGCAAGCTTCAGTTAAGAAACCAAGCTATCAATTCGTGGAGGTACTGTTATCCTGCAACAGCTTAATGATCTGCAACACAAATAAAACTTCACTTGTGTTCCCAACAGTGCTAACAAGGGTGGCAACCTTGCTAGTCTTGCTAGTTGCACATGACGGTTAAAAGATAAAGTGATAGAAAATATTTTTGTATTTTCTGAATAACACAAAACTTAAATAAAAGTGTGTGTAAAAGTTGTTGGAAGGTGATTCTTATGCTAAAAACCTGACCAGGGTTCACAAACTGGAACTCTCCAATACATAAAAGTGCTGCAAGTAATATAATCATGTGCAAAGGTACATCATAAAATATTTCATGCTCATGCCAAACATATGAATGTGTTGATTCTACATAGGCAGTGCGTCCATGATACTATTAGACCGAGATACCATCTAGATCCCTCTGCACCATCTAGACATTAAGTGTGAACATAGATAATTGCTTTGAGCAAGATGGTATATTGGTGCTTATGGGATTCCAGCGAATCCTCTAATAAACCATAAAACCCTAAAGGGAAACAATTCTATACAAGCAGTTTCCACTTTCTATCACTGCCTCACTGTAATAGTAGTTTATTTGCAAGATTGAACCAACTAATGCACATCTCTCTCTCTCTCACTACTAATTACCGATCTAAACTAGCCAAGAGTAAACAAGTAAACAGAGAGAAATATACATATATAAATCAAACAAGATGGCATTCATAAATCGGAACATAAAGGAATAATTCATCACATGATCTACATTACCGCTACAAACACATCAGATTCACCATAATCATGTAGGCCAGCTCATATGGCTATTGTACTGATCATCTAAACACGTCAAGGGGAGAGATTACAACTTGGCTACCACCATGAACCCGTAGTCCATGGGGTGGACTACTCACAACTCTCCTTGGAGCGTGAGGATCGAGGTTGATGATAGCAGAGATGATTCCCTCCTTCGGCAGAGTTCCGGATCTTGGCTTAAAACTAAGATCACCTTGGAAACACGACGTGTCAGCGGCAAAAAAATGCTTGATAATTAGGGTGAACTTTTCGAGAAATATATAGACCATCCGACACCAGAGCCACCGGGGGAATGCCCCACATGAAGTAGGCGCACTTAAGGTGGGCGCCTAGACCCTGTGGGCCCCACCAAAGGGTAGGTCTTGTCCCCCTGGTCCTCTTCCGGCATGAATCTTCTCAACCTATTTTTTTTCTCGGACTTCTTCTGTGGTGATTTTCTGAAAATCAAAAAACAATAAAAACATGAGATGGCATTGGGCACTGGATTAATATGTTAGTTCAATAAAATTTGATAAAAAGTATACCCAAACTATCTAATTGATATCAATATATGAGGAATCATACAAAAATTATAGATCAGTTTGAGACGCATCAGCGACAACAGATGTAAGACCGACAGGGATCACGACATACTTTGACCCCGACCAAGGACCCCTCTACCTCAACATGTGATAACAGGCTAGACAACCCTTTTGTGCAAATTAGAAAGAGTTAGGGGAGAGGGGCCCCTGTCACAACCCTCTAGTTGGCAAATAAAAATCTTAGTTTCAATAGAACTAAAATGAACTGAATAGCCTTGTGATTAGACATTCCATTATCATGTTAATCTATCCATCATTTAAGCCCATTCTCATCATTGCACATCTAATTATATCACACATACTCCCTTCTTCCCTTTCTTCTTCTTGATCCGGTGTATGGAGCATGAGCAACAAGAATATTATCAGTTATAATCATCCCCGAAACAAAAACACTTTGGTACTCTCCAATGATCTCTAGTAACATAGCTTTGAGTTTGTTCGCCAACAGTTAACTTATAAATTTATAGATCACATTACAAATACTGATGGGATGGTATTCAGTGACTTTACGTGGATCTTCATTCTTTGGAATAAAGACAAGAATGGATTTATTCCACCTCTCAGGGTCTTTCTGCATTCAAAGCTAAGATGACTTCAATGATCAAATATTCTTCCAACATTGGCTAGAACCTTTTATAAGATATTGCGTGCAACCTATTAGGTCCAGGTGCCTTCATGTCTCCAGTAAACAATTTTTTTACTTATGCGATTGTGTATGGTGCTATAAGAATTTCATGCATACTCACAGTTAACCCAAAATTACTTCTCCTACCACAACATTACTAGGTTTATTGACCTTGGAAGTAAACAAGATCTTAAAATATTCAAAAATATGATTGGCAAGTTCACCATTAGCTTTCACAACATTCCAATTTGCTCCTGCAAGCTTTGATGGGTTTCCTCCTCTTCCGCTCTAATGCATAATGCTAGAAAAAGATTGAATTTTGGTAATTGTGCCTAAATGAGTTGGAACGTCCCTGCTACATCCATGCCACCCCTTCCTACTTGATAGCAGCTCAAGGGCTGCAAATAGTTCTTGTTGTCCGCTTGGCGTTGCATCCATCATTGGATCACAACGGCGGTCTTCTAATTTCTTCTTAAGTTCATTTATTATTTTTCTTGGGCCTTTAAGCACATGCTTATTGGGCTTTTAAGCACATGCTTATCCCAATCATTTAAGTCGGTGTGGATGTCATCAAGCTTTTTTATAATTCTATACCATGCTTCTTCTAGTATTTCATGCACTTTCGACTCTTGGAGCCATCTAGCTTCAAACCGTTCCCCGCCAGATCCAGAGTAGGTCCCATGCACCCTTCCATACAATTCAGTGTCAGTCTATGCTCGAACTTGGTCATCTCGCCATTAATTGTAGTCACATGCAAATGAATGCTCAACTAGGTTTGGTTGCACAAAGATATGTCAAGTCTCTCTCTAATTTTACCATGCTACCAAGTAAACAATTCACCCATGGACGACATGTCATCCAGATCATAGTCAATCTACGTGTCTCGAAAAGCTTGCTTGTATCTGTCTGGACTTGGATTTCCCCTTCTTTCTTAGTATTGTACAAATTTTTCATTAAAATCTCTAAGTAGTAACCAAGGCAACATGGAGCTTAACTTGGTTTGTGTTGGACAACCATGAGGTGAGGGTGTGCTCTATTTGTTTGAATCATTCCCAACGATCAGGGTTGGGTAGATAGTGTAAACGCATAGAATTCATGTACTAATGGATCATGTGCTTGATGTTAAGCTACGTCAAATTGTCCATACAAATTTTCCTGACTTGTTCCTAAATTGATTCGTTTTGTCTGAAATTTGTCTTGCTTTCTCATGAGTCCAATTTATGTGATGATTTTGTTAGTTATTTTGTGCCTACATGGTGGGATTTGTGAGATTTTACCGCGTTCGCGCACCGCTTTTTGTCGGTATTCTACAAGTAACGCCTTTTGAAGAAAATAATGTATTATGGAATGAATCACAAGAAATGGTAGTGAAATCACGTATTTAATGTGATAATCATCCACCGTAAAAGAATGGAGCAAAGCGGCCAAAGGAGGAGTCGCAACGGCGTTCCATAGCCAAAGACAGCGTTCCATACGAGCGCGCCCGCTCATATGGGCAGTCGTATGACGTGCCTGCGTCGCCGCCTCGTCCACTATTTTCACCTCATATAATAGGATCAGAGACCAAACGTGGGGAGACACCAGAAACTCATCCAAAAGGAAGAACCCTAGCCTCCAGAGATCATCCGGAGCAGGAATCGACAAGGGGAATATCACCATCTTCACCAAGCACAACGAGGGCTACAACATAATCACCACTGTCATCATCATCAACATCATCACCACTGTCATCAGCATCACCATCCATATCCATCTCATTGTAACATCAGGAACCCTAGTGCATCGTCTTGTGGGTTACGTTTGTAACCATTTCATGTACACCTTCAGCACCATCATGATGTTTGTTGCCTCTATGTGTGAGTAGTTTCCCTAGTTCTTGGGGATATGGATGAACTCTCTCATGCAATAGATCGTTTCGTATTTGGATTTAATATCCTCCTTGCATGCTTATGTTAATAGTCTTCTTGATATTGGGTGAACTCGACCATCCAACATATGCCAACTTTGGACGAAAGGTTATTCCTATTGGCGAACCGACAGGTTGTGGGGGCAGATACATGATAGGGCCTATCTCCTTCATCCCAGATCGTTGTAGCAGGGGGTAAAATAGAGACCACTTGTAGGCTGTGTCCATGGGGAACTCTTTCCCCTTAATCACTGTTTGATAACCAGAGTGGGGAAGAATGATGGTGGCGTATTTGATATGGGGTGTCGCGCGTATGCACGTATTTGTACCGGCTCTGCCCACAAATAGAAGTATGCAATGTGGCTTAGGAATCTGACGTAGCATTGTGTTTAGACACCGCTATAGATGCAAGCTAGTGGGGAATCTAGATTCCCTGGGAACGCCTTAGTATTATTGATTTCTTCATCATGTTTACAGTCCTTATTACTTCATTTCAGTTCAGTACTTTACTTTATTATTCGTCACTTCACTCGATCATACCACCTCGGCTTTGGATTTCTTTCAACTTGCAGGCACAACTATTTAACCCTTTCAAGACAAAAGATTGATTCATGTGCTCCCTGTGGGGTCCATACTCCTACTTCGAAAAGGCTACAACTAAACCTTGTGCACTTGCAGGACATCACTTTCTTATAGTCTGGGGAAGACCATGGTCTTGCGGGGATATGCAAGGTGGCTTCTTCGGAGGGTGTTTCTGCTCCTTTTGAAAACATGTGTCTTAGGTTTTCGCAATATTCAGGCTCACAACATTGCATTTTGATGAAGATCTTGGCCAAAGTTCATTGTCCCTCCAATGCATCCTGGGAATTAATCCTATCCCCCGGGTTTATTGGGTCAAAGGGAAACCTAGTAGAGTAAGTAATTCGAAGGACGCTCCTCGGTTACTATTAAAAACCATTTATTGTTCCCTTAATTACCTTATAGTTTTAATTTTCCTCATTTTCTTAGCCAATGCATGCGTTTTTAATCTCCCGATGGAGGCACACACTTGTGATCTTCTACGTGGGCCAGCATGAAATGAGTGCTCTTATAGGGTAGCTACCAAACAAAGGAAATCATTAATTAATTTGTGAGTTTTATCGCCTAAACTAATGGGCTGCCACATCTACTGTTCACACGTGAAAGATCGAAGAAAGTTTGGGACTCACTTGGGATTTCAGCGGATGTTGTTTTGCTACTATGACTGATAGGTCTGGAGGTATCTTTGGTGGCAGAGAAGACAGCTAGTCAGAGGCGAAGATGTACAAACTACAGAGAGAACATCCCGTTGTTATTGCATTGGCCCTTAACTATGCTCGAGCAATAGGGATAACCAAGGTCACTCCAAAAATCAACAAGTGGTTGGGTTTTCTTGCAGAACATCAGGTGTTGAACGATGCATCTTTTTCAGACGATGAATATATTGGTGCATGTAGAGCAGTTTTCTGTGATCATCGGGGAACTTTCATAAGACTTGCTTCAATGGCAAGGTTGGAACATTTATCTGATGTTAGGGACTCAAATTAGCTCATAATACTAGATGCTCTAATTTTGTGGTGACAACAGATAATACTACGATGGTGAGCGCTCTGAATCTTGGTGGCAGCGCTGGTGCTAGAAGATTGTCACAGTATCTTAGTAGACTTCGGGAAGGTCATTATTGAGCATTGTATTAGAGAGTCGAACACTGTAGCTCATGATTTGGTTAGCTGGGGATGGACAAATAACCCTTTTGTTTGGGATGACGCTCCTCCTGATTTTATTGTGAAATCGTTAGCGGATGATGTAACCGTTATTTGATGAATAAAGTATGCCTTCCCGTAAAAAAATGAATGGACTGCCATGTTTCTGCTGATTTGACCGTCTGGACTGGTAATCCTGGATGGATGGAGTATTTATTTTCGCTCATGATTGGCATGGTGGGCGCGATCACGGAAGCTCTCATTTTTTTGATTCGGTTGTTTGGATGGACCTTCTCAATTGTGTTTTGAAATTCCGTGCTGTGACGGGTTAGGGGCTCTACTTCTTTTTCGGTTAGATTCTTGGTTTGAAGATTCTACCTTAGCTTATCAATTTCACAGGCCATTCATTACTGCACTACACCTAGCTATAATGTTGCTCTAGTTTGTTCCTCCGTAGAAATTTTCCTTCAACTGCAACCTCACCTTTCTAATGTTGCAACATTTGAGCTTGTTTCGTTGCGCCTTTGGTTAGTTTTGGTTTTCCAATGTTTGCAGAATTTAAATGCTCATGTTTCGTGTCCCGATGGCAAGATCTTAACTACTAATCAGCATACTTGACAACCTTTGAACTTTTGCAGGATTTTCCCTTCGCAACTTTGACTTGGAGAAATTACTCCAAGAATTTGTGTGGCCCATTATTATGGGTCGTTGGCCGTGGCACGCTCTTCACCAACCAAATGGTTGCCTATTTTTTAACCTTCTAGAATCAGCGAAGCATATTCTCCTTCACTATTCGTCTATCCATTTGTTTTGGCTAGCGGTTGCCCACTCTCCACTCATATGTTCATGGTTGTAATAGGATCTGCGACATTTGTGCAGTATGCCTTCCCCCAAGGATCATACACTGGTTCTCATCTTTTCCCATTGAACCTTTGGAGGTGCGCAACACCAAGATGTTTACGAATGATGATGAAGTTATTTGTCATTTTCACTATTGCGTGAAATACCTTATTCTCTAGTCTAACCGTTGTTCTAATGCCTCTTCTAGTATTTTACTTCTAGATTAGGGCATCATGTTTGGCAACCATGTTGCCCACGTGTAGTTTTGGTGTCTATGAAGTTGTGTTTTTACTTGATTTGTAATTAAAGGCTTTTCCTTCTTTATAAAAAAAATTGGTTTCGGTAAGCTTTATTTCAGTTGGAGTTCCTTTTTTGATGACAAAATAGCTTGTATTACTCAACCGGGTGCTTTACAATCATTTTAACGGATGTCCTCTAGATTGCCTGGATAGAACCTATCGACAGTTGTTCGGGTTTCAGTTCATCCATACATTGCCATGAAATGGTTGGCATTGTTCTGTCTAAGGATAATATGAGTAGTACCAACTACCATGAAATAATGCTTTTACTTCATGCACTAAGTAGGCGTACCGGGAGCGGTCGACGTTATTCACTATGCGAGAGACACTACCTCCAAGTTGTCTGCTTCCACGATAATCGGCAAATTGTTCCACTTGAGAGCGAGGGCGAGGCCTGATAACCACCAAGTGTAGGGGGGGGGGGGTCTATTGAGCTCCTTCCGATAAGTAAGGATGTCGAACCCAACGAGGAGCAGAAGGAATAGGTCAATAGATTTCAACATGGATTCACTTTAATAGCTGCAAAGATTGTTTAGTGGTTTGTTTGATCATGAGAATAATTGCAAGAACCTGAATTGTAACAAAAGTGCAATGGTGCAGCAAGTGGCCCAATCTTTAATTGTGCTAATGACAAGCCGATTTTCTTACTTATAGGGATCAAATCACTCTCGAGGACACACGGGAGTTTACAAAGTTATTTTCATCTAGTTTCATTGAGTTGACATTTATTGCCTTGATAATTTGTTGTGTGGTGGAACCTATAATAACTAGATTACACTCCTCGTGTTGCTACGGGAACTGATTGCAATATGTTTGATGAAATTTGATATTTTAAAAAATGAATGAATTAATAATATGAGGACTGACTCCAAATATGTATGTAATTTATTGTATCTAATTATTGAGGTGGACCTTTCTTCCATGCATGGTGAGGTGGGCCTTTTCCATGCATGTTTGCATATTGAGGTGGTATGTATGCATGTGGAGAGAAATAGCTTAATGGGGGTCATCTATTTAGTTAGCTCAGTGGAGATAATCTATTTAGTTATACAAGAACCTTAGGAACTCAAATGGTCCAAGCCACGTCGTAAGACAAATCACCACATATTGCAGCAGGAATCCTCAATGATATTCTGAGTTGAGAAATAGACGGAAGTTTGCCGCTATAGCAAAACAAAGGAAAGTTTAGCATGCATAGTTTAATAGTTGCAACATGAATATCTATTGTTTTAGTTAATTTTCAATATTTTATGGGCCACGATTAAATTGTCAAGAGATCAAAAAAGAGTATTAATCTGCATACATAATCTTTTAATCATTAGAGATCATGTATGACTTACACTGAACAAACAAATTAAATAGAATATGCCAAAGGATAGATACATTACATCATGAACAGGATGTGAGGCGAGGATACGAAGTATTGACATGTAGTTTTGATTAAAAACGTGTGGCAAGCTAGCATGGGAATGATTATTATATAGTTAGTTAGTCAGAATCATTATTACAATTATAGGGTAGGATATGGGGCCGTGTCGTGTCATAAAAAAATTGAGAAGTCTTCACGTATCTCTACACTATGGGATCTTAGCTCTCCAAAAAGTTTAACTAAATGACATGTACAAACAAAGATAGTCATAGGCTTTTATGAACATAATCAATAGGTAAGAACAGACTCACCTTGTCGTCCTTTTTTCGACCATTTTATCCTGTTGTAAAAAAGAGGAACTACAATCTATGACCCAAAATTAAAATAACACACACTGGGTACATCAATAATAAAGAAACAAATATTATGAAGGGTACAAATGAAGATAGTTTATCGAGAGGTAAGAACAACCTCACCTTGTCCCTCCTTTTCTTTCTTACCTTTTTTTCCTATTGTAAAGAAAAAGTGAACTATAGTATATTTTTCCAAATGGAAAGAACACACGCTGGGCACTGAAGTAAAGAAATGAACACTGTCTAGGGAAACAAAAATGAGCTAATATCTACGTATATATGACGTTAGATAGGATCTATCAATTTCACCAATCAATAACCCTACAGTAAGGTACTCCCTCCTTCCCACAATGTAAGACGTTTTTGCAAGCTAACATAGCTTGCAAAAAATGTCTTACATTGTGGGCCGGAGGGAGTAGTAGGCATGACCAGATTACTGGGATCATATAAAAGGCTGTGGGAAACTATAGAATAACATGGTTGGTTTGCAAAGAAAATGGTCTATACCATCAGACCAAATATATGTGTGTAGATTTAATTTTTCTGGTAAAACCATGCAAGACGAAATTACCAATAGATAAGGAGCATTAGTTATTGAACAACATTGTTTTGTTGCTAACTCTTGCTATGGGAAGCAAGAGAGATTTGGATTACTGAATAAGACATGTAATATCTGATAAACATAGAAACACCTTAAACACCCTCTACCTGATAGTTGTTGTCTGCCTTGTGGACCCACCTGCAAGCATATAGGACAACGAAAAGAAACTATAACAGGGATCAAGTAAACAACCACCGGATGTACAACTCAAGACCTCCGAAGAGAGATTTGACAGTACATGTCCAAACGGGGCAAAATTTCTCTACAGAAAAAGTCTCATCCAACCAAAAAGATGAAAAGCAAGAAGGCACGCCAAAAAATATTCACAAAATTAGGGAAAGAGAGGCGCCTGCGCTCGAAGAGGTTACGGCTTCTCCCATGACCCCCCAAGTAGCACAGTACGGCAATACTCCAACGAAGTTTTTGGGACCAAACAAACATACACATAATCAACGACACAATGTGTAGACCCAAACCTAATATGTGAGATTTAAGAGTGAGTGGAGAGGAAGTAAGTTTACCTGAGGGGATTAAGGTGGGGAAGATCCAGAGGTTGATATGAAGCCAATATGACATTGGGATGTTCTCGGGAGTCAGGGCATAGGCTTGGCGGCAGTGCCTTACATGGAGAATGCGGTTTTGGTCTCTGTCTGTGTAATAATAGACATCATCGTTATGAAGCTCCTCCTATGGTCGCCGCTGCAGCCGTTATTCGTAGAATTGGCAACTTGTAGATGAATCAACCCCGGATGCTGTGGTTGGTCATTTGCTTTGTGGATGCGGAAGGGTAGTAGGAAAATTAATGACAGAGAGGACGGGATGGAAGGGGTTATGACTCATGACCCATGAGTGCATGTGAAACTGAAGCTGGTGGGCAAAGAGTTAAGGTGAGCCGAAGAAGGATCGTGAAGGGGAAAGGCTGGGAAGGGGAAGAGTCTTGGTGTCGATTGGAAGAAAACTAAGATTAAAAATCTGCTAGATTATTCTGGTTGTTCGGTTGGAAAAAGAATACATAGTTATAACTGAACCACTGAGGTGGCACATATGATGACGTGGGTGCCTTGCATGTGAAGATAAATAAGACAGTGGGACATTGAGGTGGGCGCTTTGCATGCTGAGAGAATTGGGATAAACTTCTTAAGAATGTAAGATGTATTGTTCTTACTTGAACAAACAACATACTTATGATTATACCTGTGACGACCCCGGCTTAATTGTGCACTAATCATACACGCAAATGCACACGATCAAGCCTAAGGACTCACTTGAAGATATCACAACACAACTCTAAAACATAAATAAAGTCATACAAGCTTGATATTACAAGCCAGGGCCTCGAGGGCTCGAATTCATAGCTCGATGGCATACCAGAGTCAGCGAAAGCATCAGATATCTGAGTACAGATATTACAGAGAAGCAGATAGGCCTTTAGAAAGGCGGGGCAAAATAAAATACTACGATCGAAAGGCGTAGGCCTCCTGCCTAGGACCCTCCGAATCCTACTCCTGGTCGTCGGTCGGCTCCTCGTAGTAGTACTCGCCAGGAGGGTAGTAGTAGTAGTAGCTGTAGTCATCGACGGGGGCAGCTGGCTCTGGGGCTCCGTCGTCTGGTTGCGACAAGTGGATATGGGGAGAAAAAGAAAATAAAGCAAACGTGAGTACTCATCCGAGGTACTCAGCAAGCAAGGATCTACACTACATATGCAACATTTTCAAAAGATGGCTGTATATGTAGACTGGGCTACAGAAATGCCAGAATAGAGAGGAGGGCCTAGTCCTATCGAAGACTAGCATCTTCAAGCCTCTTCATCGGTCTTGCAGCATTAGAAGAGTGCCGATTACCATCATGTAAAGTAGTAGTAATGTCATCAACCTCGGCCAGAGATCCTTCCTAGACTCCATGCGAGAAAGCAATCCCAGAGCCATACTATCCATTTCATCTCAAATCACCAGTTCTAGTTGTACCGATCGGGATACAACTCCGAGTGTCCGTTACCATAGGACAGGCTATCGATAGATTAGTTCTTCCCTGCAGGGGTGCACCAACTTACCCACCATGCTCAATTAACTCCGGCCGGACACACTTTCCTGGGTCATGCCCGGCCTCGGCCAATCGATACGCCGCAACCCGACCGAATACTTAACAGAGAGGTCAGCACGCCGGACTAACCTATGCCCCCAGGGGTCTTGGGCCATCGCCCCGGACTCTCCTGCATGTTGCGTACGCGGCCGGTGAGCAGACCTAGCCCCCCTTATACAAGTGCAGGGCGTTACCAGTCCAACCCAGCACGCGCCGCTCAGTCGCTGACGTCTATTAAGCTTCGGCTGAAGTATACGACGCAGAACGCCTATACTATGCCCACGTGATGGTTAGTGCTATCAGGCCAGAGGCCCCTCGGATCAAATATCCAAACCGTTAGTGTGTTGGTAGTGCGGTAACGAGCAGAGACTCACGAAAGATGTGACCCCGTCGCCCCGTCTCGAGGACTTGCGGCAAGGGCTAGGAATGCCCGGCCACGCCTCGTGTTCCTTACTCGGGCACCATCCAGGTCCACCCGACTCCACATCACTCTCATCATAATCTCGTGCGGGTATCCCTCAGGGCCGAGCCGTCTTTATCCAGAATAAGCAGTATCAACAGTAACGTAAAGGCATCCGTGTGGCTACCATATCAAGAAGGAATTCGAGGCATCACCCTCGTTGGATTCCCACTTGACGTAATCATCAAGGTGAACTAAAGAGGCATCACCCTCGAGGTCCACACTTGAGCAGTTGCACGACAATGTCGTTATCGAGGGTGGTGTAGGAGGAACCACCCTCGCTTACCACGACCGAATAACTAACCTACAAGGTTATCATCAGAAGTGCTGACGAGGTATCACCCTCGGCACTCGATATTAACCCAGTAGTGTCGAGCAGTTAAGGGGAAGTGACGTGCAATGTCGGGGTCTGGTCTTCGATCCCGTTGATCGGGTCTTCTGATACTCCAGCGGGGCAGTCGGGATAAGTGGGGTCTCTGTTGGGTCTCTACCCAACCTATTCTAAATAGTTTAGGAATAGCAGGTATGTAACAATAATAGGTTATAATAAACAGGCTATGCAGCAGATATAGGATAACAACAACAACAGTAACTTCTAATGCAAGCATAAGAGAGTGGGCGATATCGGAATGCTCAAAATGGGGGTGCTTGCCTGGAAGCTCGGCGGCAAGGGTCTGATCGTCAGGAGCGTAGTCGACCTCCGGAGCTGCGTCGGTCTCGGGAGCTACGTCGACGTCGGGGTCTACCAAGAGAGAAGAGGGGGAAGAAACATATAAATGCACAGCAAACGATGCAATACAGGGCATGTTATGCTAGGATGCAGTGCAGGGTTGCCTAAAGATGCACCTAAGCCATTTTAGTTATTTTAGGATTAACGCAGGATTTATTATCCGGTGATTATGCACTATTCATATACCGGATACTGATGGAAAGTTATGGGTTCTCCTACGCAGGGGGTCCCGACATCGAATCAAACGACACGATCAGATTCGTCTCGTCGTTCTGATCAACTTTCGTGTTTTAAGTTTTTCGATCTGAGCTACGGTTTATTTTCTACGAATTTTCAAAGATTTAAACATTTTTTGAAATTATTTTTATTAACAGAAAATGAATTATGACATCAGCATTACGTAGAAGTGACGTCAGCAGTCAGCTGGTCAGCTGACCAGGTCGAACCTGACATGTGGGTCCAGTGGGACCCACATGTCAGCCTCTGTTAGACTAACTGTGGATTAAACTAACTATCAGAGTTAATTAGGGGTGTGGGCCCCGGGTGTCAGTGAGACATTAGGCTAATCTAATTAATTTTAATTATAAAAACGTTTATTAGGCTAATTATAACCTGGGGCCCACATGTCAGTGGCTAGGGTTGCCCAGTCAGCACGTCAACCCAGTCAACGGGGACTCGTGGGGCCCAGCGTCAGCGTCTCAGGGGCCCCACCTGTCATGCCACGTCGACGACGGTCACCGGAGTTGCTCCGGCGACCAAAAACACGGCGGAGCTCGCCGGAGACGCTCGGGTTCTGCGTACACGGGCTCAGACGCGGCCCGACAACTTGCGTTCGACTGCTGGCGGTGTCGCGCATCTCGTGGTGGTACTGGTCGAAGCAGGGATGGCCGGAAACGGCGCCGGCGAGCGGCGGAGGCGGCAGTGCTTACGGGTGCGCGACGGAGACGGTGAATCAGCGCGCAACAATGCGAATGGAAGGGCTGGGGAGGTGCTGCGCGACGCGTTGAGCTCAACGGGCTCAGCCCCGTGACCATTTGGTCATCGGAAGCACGCCGGCAACGAGCGTGGGCGGAGGCGCATTCGGGCGCTCGTCGAGCTAGAGGCTAGAGGGCACGGGGAGGCGTGCAGGTGAGTGCGTCGTGCTCCTGGGAGCACAAGGAGCTCGCTGGTGGGTTCAGGTGAGTACGACAGCAGTTGTGGCCACGGCGGTGAAGAGCTCGACGGCGACGCGTTCGGGCACCGTGGAAAAACAGCTAGCGCACGTGCGGAGCGAACAGAGAGATGGGGAAGGAGGGGGAGCTCACAGCGGAGGCACACGGTGGCCTGGCGACGGTTTAGAAGCAGCAGAGAAGTTGGGGAGGCCGGAGATCGCCGGAGTCCAGGAAGAAGAGGGGCGGCTCGATCCGCTCGACGTAGAGCTTCCCGGCCCCAATCAACGGCGCTCGAGGTCGTGGCAATCCATGGCGGTGACGCTGGACACGGCGGAGCGGCGAACGGAGCTCGGTGGCCGCGAGGATGAGCGAGGACGGCGGCGATGGCGCTCGGATCAGAGGGGGACAAGGCGAGCGCGAGCGAGAAAGAGACGAGGGAGGAGTGGCGAGTGGATGAGAAGGACCAGGGGAGATGGACGGGGCTCTGCCTTATCCCCTTACGGCGTCGGTGGCGTCGGCGTGTCGAGCTGCAGCCGGCGCGCGCCGGCACAACCATGGAGGGGTTGACACGCGAGGGAGAGATAAGAAGATGGGCCAGCTGGGCCGGTTTCGGGGCACTGTGCACTTAGGCCCAGTGCACAGTGTCTCGTTTTATTTTTTCTGTTTTCTGCTTTCTATTTCTTTATTTCTTTTCTGTTTAGGTAATTGTTTAGGCCACTTTGCACTTTTGTAAAATGTGAGAGTTGGCCCCAATATTACAATGCAATATTAGCTTTCACCAAAAACTGGTTTGGGCAAAGTAGGATTTTATTTGAATTTGATATTATTATAAATGGATTAAATAATTCTGTTTTGGTGTTGTTTCATGTAGTTTGAGTCACTTAGCTAACTCATTTAATATTGATGATGTTTTTATAAATGCTTTTGAATTATGTGCTATTTAATGAACATTTTTCCAACAGTGTTTGAGCAACTCCATATCTCACATTTGAATTTTGAGTTGATTTTCAAAATAGAATTTGAATTGAATACTTAACCAAAGTGATTAGGCACTGCAAATGGAGATGACTTGGCATACTTAGCAGAGTGTCACAGTGGCTATTACACGGGGGTGTTACAATACCTTCAGTGCAAGTATCACAAATACAAGAGAATAACTAATATAGAATCTAACCATATGCAGTCACACAATTTCTGTCACTTTGGGGTTCCGACAACCTCTCATGTAACAATATAAACTTAGGGCTTGGTAATTTCTGTCACTCCAACCATCCACCATTGATAAACTAGTCACACAATGCTCTCCTATAGGCCCTTAACGGTGAAGTGATATGCAGTCGATGTTCGCACATTACCACTAGATAATTACATCACAACCTAATATCAAAACATTGAATTATATTCAACTTCACAAGATTACTCATAACAAGGTTTATTCCATGTCCTCAAGAACGTAATGAACTACTCACAAGACATCATATGGATAATGATCAGTGGAGATGAAATTATGATTACAATCCAAACATATAAATCTTTCACCGACAAAACTTCTAAGCATCAACTACGGATAGTAATCAACACCAGAAAGCACTCTCAACAAAAGATTTCAGGTAACAGTTCATAGATTGAAAGCTAGGGTTGGAGATGGATGACGGTCATGAAGGTGTTGATGATGATCCCCACGATGTGGTGATGTCTATGGCTTCGAATCCCCCCTTCAAGAGGGAAAAGGTCATAAGAAAACAACCCCCCAAGCAGAGAAGTGTTACGCCTCAGTTCCGCCTTGCATATGGTGGAGGAAAAATCATGTAAAATCACGAACGAAGTTTTAGGGTCACATAAGGTCATCGGGCAGTAGAGCTTGCCGGGGGATCCCGTGGGTCCACCAGGCACACCATGTGGCTGGGGTGGCCGCATGGGCCCCCACAGGGTTCTCCTCAAGTGGGCCCAGGTTTCCCTGGCTTCCTTTCGACATTTTTTTTCATATTTTCTTGATTTTTTTGGTCTTCAAAAAATTATTTTCTTCAATGTTCCTTGGTTTTGCTCCTTTTTGCCGGTATAAGCTTTATAGGGGGGGACATGGACCGTAACTGCAAGTTTTCAAGAGGGGTTGCAACTGCAAGTCGTCCAATGGGATGACAACTGCAAGTTTTCAGTGGGGTTGCAAATGCAAATTTTCCAAGAGGTCACAACTACAAGTTTATAAGGAAGGGCACAACAACAAGTTTTCAAAAGAGGTCCCAACTGCAAGTTCTCCATGGAGGTCGCAACTGTAAGTTTTTCGAAGGATCACAATTGTAAGTTTTAAAGAGAGGTTGCAACTGCAAGGTTTTTAGCATGGATGTAATTGAAAGCTCTCTAGAGGGGTAAAAAATGTAAGTTTCTAAGAGAGGATCGCAACTGCAAGTTTTCAAGAAGGGCGACAAACTTATTCACGAAGAACGCATAAATAATTTCATTTTCCATGGTATAATATTTTTTCTTCGTTTAGTTGTTTAAACATTTTAAATAGTTTGTCGAACAAATATGAGAAAAACAGTGTTCCACAAAACCAGGCATGGGCACGCCATGCGCTTCCTGCTAACGATTGCTGCGAAACAGAGGGAAAAAAGAAAAAAAAACTCCCAAAACTGGAATCCATGTTGGACCATGTTGCTGCTATCAATCCCATGAGAGCTCCTAATCAGCACTTTAAGCACCCGTGGCTCCCGCAACGCACAAGCGCGAGACGCATAGCCCGCCCAAATAAGTGTTTCGCCCCTCGCTCGCTCGTCACACGAGCTAGTCGCTCACAATTTGAAGGAAAAACTAGTCGCTCGCTACACATGCCAGCGCAGGTCTCTCTGCTTGTTCAGTTAAATAGTTGACGATTGTCGGTTGAACCATTAACCTCCTGACTGGTCAAACCGTAGACTGTTGACTTCACTAAAAACGTGAAGTGGAAAAAAATTCACAGATCCAAAAAACATGGATTTTGAAAAAAAGTTTGCAAATTTCAAAAATATATAGCAAATTTGAAAAAGTTCATGAATTTGAAAAAGGTCAAGGATTTGGAAAAATGTTTGCGGATTAAAAAACAGTTCACAAATTTCAAAAAAGTTTATGGATTTGAATAAAAGTTCATGATATTTTTTTAAAGTTCACGGATTTGATTTTTTCTTTCAAGATTTTCAAAAAGGTGACGGATTTGTGAAAAATATTGCAAAATTGAAAAATAATCTCGGATTAGAAAAAACATCTCAATTTTGAAAGAAGTGCATGGGTTTGAAAAAAGTTGGTGAATTTGTAAATGTCATGAATGTTAATAAATTTGTAAAAGTTCACAAAAAACATAAAAACAGAGACAGGAAAATCATAAAGATAGAAAAGGAAAAAAGAATAGAGCAAAAAGGAAGAAAAAAACCTGAGCAACCACAGATTTTTTTTTGAACATCAGTACAGACACAAGCGCTCATATACACGCGCATACACTCACCCCTATGAACGCACACACGCACACCCTACCCCTATGAGCACCTCCTAAAGACTGAGCCGACATATCATCTTGAAATTTACGAAGTCACCGTAGGCACCTCGTCGTCGACGGGAACGTCTCCTCCCACTGAATGCGCATCGCCGGAAATCCTGAAATAAATCCAGGAATAAATGCGAGCACCAGGATTTGAACCCTGGTGGGCTGGGAATACCACAGTCCCTCTAACCATCCAACCACAGGTTGGTTCGCCAACCACAGAAATTATTGCAAAATAAACTGGCGGTAGAAGCTTCCCAAAACCGGTGCAAAGGGAGAATCGAATATATGGCCGGCCCACTTATGAAGAAATTCCGCGTTTTGCGTCCGTCCATATATGTCCGATTTTAACGGGAGCGCCGCTCGCTATGTCCCACCTACTGCGAGGCAGAAACCTGCCTCGCCTACAAGGCACCGCTGGCCCAGTAAGACAAGCATGTCATGCTGATGTAAATCATGTTTCATTTTTTAAATATACTTTTTACAAAAATTTAAATTTACTTACAAAATTTAAGAAAGAATTTTGAAAAATGTTAAAATAATACCAAAAACATTTTTAAGACTGTTTTCAATTTTTTTGAATAATTCAAATAAAGTTCGTGACAATAAAAAAATGTATGCAAATTCTGAAAACATGTGCATCCAATGTGGTAAAGAAAACATTTGCATAGGGTAAACAAAATTTTCGTACCATTAAAAATTGTAGTTGATATTCTATGGAAATATTCATTTGTTTCAAAAAAATATCAAAATCATATACAATGTAAAAAAAATGTTTGCATAGGTTAATTTTTATTTCCGTTAAGAATGTACATGGAGTTTTAATGAAATAGTCATGTGTTTCCAAATAAATGTCCATGAAATTTTCAAAAATGTTAATACAATGTATAAAAAATGTTTGTGTAGTTTAATAAAATGTTTATTGACATAAAAAACGTACAACGTGTATTTTGGATAATGTTACGGTGTATTCAAAAAGTGTTCAAAAAACATGTATTTTAAAAATTCATGCATTATGTGTGTGAAAAACGTTTCACGTTAGCTCCAAAAAGGTACAGTATACACCGAGAAAAATGTAGACATGTGTTCATACAATAAAACAGATAAAAAAACCTCAAGGAAGCAAAAAAAAGGCAAAAAACCGAGGAAAATGAAGAGAGTTATATCTCGGCAACTAACAGATAGCCAGCCCAATATGGGTTCCTGAGAGTGGTTTTAGAAAACTTCTACGACCGTTTTGGATCGGTTTTAGAAGTTTTTACGCATTTTTCTTTTATGTGTTTTCTGTGTTTGTTTTCATCAATTAATGTCTTTCTGTGTTTCTTTACTGGTTTCCTTCAGAATTTTCATGTTTTTTATATGTTTTTTCTTTGTTTTCTATTTTTATTTTTTAATACATGTCTACTTTTTCCAATACACGTCCTACATTTTTGGTATACATCTAGGACATTTTATACATATATTGAACATTTTAAAATACATGATAAATATTTTAATAATACTTTTTTTGAAAATTTTCTAATGTGTGTTAAAGAGTTTTAAAACACATGTTGAATATTTTTAAATGATACAAAACATTTGTTAAACTATGCAAAAAAGTTTAATTTATTTTTTCAAATACTTTTAACTTTTTTCAATACACATAAATATTTTTCGTATACACATGTAATATTTTGTTGATACATGATGAACATTTCTCAAATATATGTTGAACATTTTTTTCAGAAAATTGTTTTCCAGTAAATGGTAAACATTTCAAAATACACATTGAACATTTCTATGAAATGGTATGAAATGACAATTAAACTACATGAATATTATTTTTTACATTGTGGAAATATTATTTTTGGATGTCACGACCATATTCTTGAACTGTGCGAACATTTTTTTAAATGCCACGAGCATTTTTTTGAATGGTACAAACATTTATTTAGATTATATGAATGTATTATATATTCTATAAACATTTTTACAAAAGGTTACGAACATTATTTAAAATTTGTGAACTTTTTTTTGGATGGTACGATTTGTTGAGAAAATTATATAAGCAAATTTTCCATTGTGTAAACTTTTTTTGAATATCCCAAGCATTTTTTGAAAGACATGAACATTTTTTAAATGTCACAAGCTTTTTGTTTTGAATCCTATCAACATTTTGTAAAAGCTGCGCAAAAAATATTTTTACACTATCCTAAAAGTATTTCAAGTGTGTCAAGTAGGTCCTAAAAGTTTGAAATCATTCACTGCGGGTCCTAAATGTGTATAGTCGTTCACCGCGGGTCCTAAAAGTATTTCAAGTGTGTCAAGTAGGTCCTAAAAGTCGCGGGTAAAATACAAATATAGAACCCGTGGTGAACGTTTTCAAACTTTTAGGACCTACTCGGCACACTTGGAATACTTTTAGGACATTCGGTGTATTTTACTCTTTAGTAAATGTGCTATGAATGCTTTTAAATTTTTTAAGTAAAGTAATTTTGAAATATCTATATTTAGTTTTTTGGGATACAAACAAAATAAGAAAGAAGAAGAAGAAAAGAAAATAAAAACCCAGTAGCGAGTGTGACCGTCCCCTTGCTTGGTGTTCAGACTGAATAGTTTGAAGAAATATATCTTGATCTTCCACTGTACATGGGCTCATGCAAATGCTATAGGTCAGCTTGTTAACCTAGGCAACAGAGGTTCACTAAGCATATTATGACATGGGATGGTTCAACCCTAGCTCGGAGTGGTAGGGAAGTACTCATCAAGGTGGTGGCGCATGCTCTTCCAACATATATGTTGGGTATCTTCAGGCTTCCCGCAACCAAATTCGATGATTTAAAGACGATGGCTCATTATTATTTTTGGGAGATGAGCATGGCAAAAGGAACGCATTGGCGCCAAGGTGTTCCTATTACGATGTTCATCTCCCAAAAATCGCATATGGAACTCATTGTGACTTTATTGCGTATTTGGCACATCCGGAATGAGATTAGACATTACAAGCCGACACCTTGGGTGGAGGCTACTCGACGATTTCTTCTGAACTACGTTGACTCATTAATCGGCCTCAACCCGAACGTCGATCCAGTCAAAGGGAAGCATGTCATTGATGTTGGACTGGTGCAGTAGTCATCACAACATGTGAAGGAGAAACCAATGAGCAAAGCAAAGTGACAAGCGCCAGTCGTAGGTTGGACAAAACTAAATATTGATGGGTCCTTCTATGAACGTACTGATGCAGCGGGCGTAGGTATGGTCCTTCGAGATGACCACTACGATACCATTTTCTTGGTGTGCAAGCAGCTACGGGCATGCTCATAGGCCCTGGAGGCAGAACTGGCAGCTTGTCGGGAAGGTCTCTTGCTGGTTCTTCAATGGTCCTCCAGACGATCATGGTAGAATCTGATTGCCTAGTTGCACTGAACATGGTGAATGCAAAGGCTCCAGATAAGTCTCGCCATGCTATTCTTGCCAGGGAGGTAAAATTCTTGATGAAGATGGGAGGGAGGTTCTTTTTACTCATGTGTGTCGCCAACAAAACCATGTGAGTCATTATTTAGCAAACTATGGTAGAAGGGAAGAGTGCGTTGCGGGTTGTGGCTTAGAGCTGGCCCAGGTGATGTGCGTGAGCTTTGTATGCAAGACTTGGTTGATGAGTGATGAACGAATTGTTTCCCCCCTAAAAAAAGATTGATGGGGGCACTGGGAGTTCTCTAGATAATCTCCACTTTCTGCAGTGTCTGGATCACGAGATTAAAGCCCTCCTATAGTTGTCTTAACTTCTCAAACATGCCCTCCACCCAATGCACACACACGATAGAAATATTTGGGAACTTCGTTCTTCGTTCTTCGTTCTGATGCGAGCAAGCTCTAAACCTGCAGCAACACAAGCATCGCGCACACAAAAACTCAGTGGATGCGTCGCAAGACAAGCCGTAATGTAATGTGGGATGGAGGCTATTCAATGCTTACCAGCTTTGTCGCATGGGGTGCGCCTCATGTCTCTTTCCTTCCGGTACGCCATACCACACAAAAAGTCGTCGATGCACAAGAAGACATGCATGCTACATGACCTGGTTTAGTATCATCACCTCGATAGGGGAAGGCACGCCGAGTGCATCCGGTGTCCCTATGTGCTTCAGTACTTACGAGATGGTCGCGAGGATCTTCACACCGTTGGTGTTGTTAGCATTACTATCTCCGCACTTCACTCCATTGTTATTGCACTCAGAGGTCAATGAAGTTGCACCAAATTGATAGGAAGAGGCGCAATCTGAGCTTCACCGTCTTGCAATCTGACCACCTTCTCTCCTGATTTTCAGAACGCGTCTCGCATGAACTAATATTAGTCCACCAAAACATCATTAACCAACCAATTATGTATATCCAATCTGTACAAAATGTCTCGGCAAGTTCTACTTAGCAGTCGTATTAGCCTGGAAGAGTATTTAACAAAAAATACTACCACTTTACAGGTTCGTGTCCCACTGAGCTACCACTTTTTTCACGGGACTACCACATTTGTTCAAATTTGTGGCTAAAAACTACCACTTCGCATCGATGACCTCTTTGCTCAAAACTAATTGTAATTATGACATGGATGGACCACCATCATGTCCACATGGCACTGAAAGTGAACACCGTTTGTTTGACCCGTACGCTGAACGTTATGACATGTGGGGCCCACATGTCAGTTCTATCTCCCTCAATAAAATTTCCTCATGCGCATATTATTTTCAGGGATGGACCACCAGTCATGTCCACTATGCACAAGGCAATGACACGTGCTTGTGTGTGCACACTGACTTTTGGGTGCAAGCCGCAATCGCCTGGAGTGGCTGGAGGCCATGGGGTTGCTAGAGTTGCACCGCGACAAGTTTCAGCAGAGGCAACGAGTGGCGCTACACGACCATCTAGCAAGACGAAGAGAGGGGGCACGGGAGATGGGGTAAATGCTTGAGAAGTTGACCACGAGCATGTAGGCGTGCTTGGTCGAGGCGGGGAAGAGGGAGGCAATGCCATGGACGGACATAGAGACTATCAGAGCACGAACGCGCGGGGAGAACGACCTAGAGAAGAGGGCTACTTGGGGAAACGCCAATAAACTGCGCTAGGGCCTCAGAACTGAGGAAGCTATCAGTGAGGATGGGAACTTGCCAGGGGAGGAGATCTGCATGTGGCGACGACCGATCGAAGGCTTAAAAGAAGTCGACTATGTTGCCGATTCACAGTGACTTGGTCTAGTTACTTATGCATGGAGATGATACGTCTCCAACGTATCTATTAATTTATAAAGTATTCATGCGATATTTACATTAATTATATATGGTTTTGGTGCACTTTTTTTGGACTAACTTATTAATCTAGTGCCGTGTATCAGTTCCTGTTTTCTGCATGTTTTTTGTTTCGGAAAAAATCCACGCAAGATGGTGCCCGAGTGTCGGGGGGTGATACGTCTCCAACGTATCTACTTTTCCTAACGCTTTTCCTCTTGTTTTGGACTCTAATTTGCATGATTTGAATGAAACTAACCCCGGACTGACGCTGTTTTCAACAGAACTACCATGGTGTTGTTTTTGTGAAGAAATAAAAGTTCTCGGAATGGAACG
Source organism: Thinopyrum elongatum (assembly GCA_011799875.1). Classification (NCBI taxonomy): domain Eukaryota; kingdom Viridiplantae; phylum Streptophyta; class Magnoliopsida; order Poales; family Poaceae; genus Thinopyrum; species Thinopyrum elongatum. The sequence continues at coordinate 524,467,041 of CM022299.1, forward strand.
AAACTTTGCGAGGAATTTTTATACAAAATAAGAGAATTTCTGGAGCCATGAGCCACCTGAGGGGGCACCTGGGTGGGCACAACCCACCAGGGCGCGCCTGCCCCCCAGGCGCGCCCAGGTGGGTTGTCCCCACCTGGTGGCCCCGCAGACCCTGAAACCGACGCTATAAAATCCTATTTTTCTAGAAAAAAATCAGGGAGAAAGAATTATCGCGTTTCGCGAGACGGAGCCGCCGCCGTCTCCTGTTCTTCATCGGGAGGCCAGATCTGGAGTCCGTTTGGGGCTCCGGAGGGGGGGATCTTCGATCTTCGTCATCACCAACCCTTCTCCATCGCCAATTCCATGATGCTCCCCACCGGGAGTGAGTAATTCCTTCGTAGGCTCGCTGGTCGGTGAGGAGTTGGATGAGATTCATCATGTAATCGAGTTAGTTTTATTAGGGCTTGATCCCTAGTATCCATTATGTTCTGAGATTGATGTTGCTATGACTTTGCCATGCTTAATGCTTGTCACTTTGGGCCCGGGTGCCATGATTTCAGATCTGAACCGTTTATGTTATCACCATTATATCTATGTTCTAGATCCGATCTTGCAAGTTATAGTCACCTACTACGTGTTATGATCCGGCAACCCCGGAGTGACAATAGTCGGGGCCACTCCCGGTGATGACCGTAGTTTGAGGAGTTCATGTATTCACCGTGTGTTAATGCTTTGTTCCGGTTCTCTATTAAAAGGAGGCCTTAATATCCCTTAGTTTCCAATATGGACCCCGCTGCCACGGAAGGGTAGGACAAAAGATGTCATGCAAGTTCTTTCCATAAGCACGTATGACTATTTACGGAATACATGCCTACATTATATTTATGAACTGGAGCTAGTTCCGTATCGCCCTAGGTTATAACTGTCTCATGATGAATATCATCCAACAAATTACCGATCCAATGCCTACGATTTTCCTACATATTGATCTTGCTAAGTTACTACTGCTGCTATTACTATTGCACTTGCTATAATATCACTGCTATCACTGTTACCATTACTATTGCTGCTGCTACTATTATCAAAACTATCATACTACTTTGCTACTAATCACTTTGCTGCAGATAATTAATCTCCAGGTGTGGTTGAATTGACAACTCAGCTGCTAATACTTACAAATATTCTTTGGCTCCCCTTGTGTCGAATCTATAAATTTGGGTTGAATACTCTACCCTCGAAAACTGTTGCGATCCCCTATACTTGTGGGTTATCAAGACCTTTTTCTGGCGCCGTTGCCGGGGAGCATAGCTATATTTGTTGAGTCACTTGGGATTATTATCAATTATTCACTATGAAGAATCTGAAGGATGCTAAGACTAAGATTTTTCCCTCTAAGATGAGAGGAGGTAAGGAACTGCCATCTAGCTCCGCTTTAGATTCACCTTCTATTATAAGTAAACTTGCAACACCACCACATGCTATTAATTCTGATATGTCGCAAGTTATTGATGATGCTACTTCTGCTATGAATGCTTATGATGATGCTAGTACCTTGCTTGATGATGATGTGCCATTAGGTGAATTTCTTGATGAACAAATTGCTAGAGTAAGACAACATGATGTTGTTGCATCTGATGATGAGCTTGAAACTGAAAATATTGAAACACCTACTAGAACTAGCCCTTCTAGATATGAATTGCCTAAGGTACCGGAAGCTTATGTTATGAATGAGGAGACAACTAGAGATATTCTTGCTTGTAAGGATAGAGATGATCTAGAGAAATTATTATGCAAGTCTAAAGAAAAGTCTCTAAATGCTAGAATGCAATATGATCCTAAGTTTGCTACCTCACCTATCTTTATTGATGATAAAGATTATGAATTCTCTATCGACCCAGAGTTAATTACTTTGTTTGAATCTGATCCTTTCCATGGTTATGAAACTGAGACTGTTGTGGCACATTTTACTAAGTTGAATGGCATAGCCACCCTTTTTACTCATGATGAGAAAACTCACTATTACTATATTCTCAAATTATTTCCGTTCTCATTAAAGGGTGATGCTAAAGCTTGGTACAATACTCTTGCTCCTGGTTGTGTGCGTAGTCCCCAGGATATGATTTATTACTTCTCTGAAAAATATTTTCCTTCTCATAAGAAACAAGCTGCCTTACAGGAAATATTTAACTTTGTGCAAATTGAAGAAGAGAGTCTCCCACAAGCTTGGGGGAGGCTTTGCCAGTTACTTAATGCTTTGCCTGATCATCCTCTTAAGAAAAATGAAATACTTGATATCTTCTATAATGGACTAACCGATGCTTCTAGGGATTTCCTAGATAGTTGTGCTGGTTGTGTTTTTAGGGAATGAACTATTGGACAAGCTGAAGAATTATTGAATAACATATTGAAAAACTATGATGATTGGACTCTTCCTGAGCCACCATCTAAACCCACTCTGAAGAAGAGGGGTATTTTATATCTCAGTCCCGAAGATATGCAAGAGGCAAAGAAATCTATGAAGGAAAAAGGTATTAAAGCTGAGGATGTAAAAAATTTACCTCCTATTGAAGAAATACATGGGCTTGATACACCACCACCACCTGCGGTGGTAGAGGTAAATTCTCTAATGAAATTCAATGATAATGATAATCCTCACAATATGCACCCTCGCCAATGCCTTTATGAGTTTGAAAACTATATTAGAAAACAAGATCACTTCAATGCAAATGTTATGAAACAATTGAAATACAATTCTGATATGATTACTCGCTTGAGTGACTTGTTATTTAGAATCTCAAATGATGTTAGAGGTGTAGGGAGGCATGCTTCTATGGTTCAAACTCAACTAGAACAAGTTGCTAAATCTCAAAGAGAATTGCTTGATGAAATGAATAACAACATACATGACTTTGCTGTTAGAGTTGCAACTAGAGGAGGTAAAATGACTCAGGAACCACTTTATCCTGAGGGACACCCAAAAAGAATTGACCAGGATTCACAAAGGAACAACACCACTACACCTGGTCCTTCTAAAAAGAAAAAGAAAAAGAAAAATGATAGGACTTTGCATGCCTCTAGTGAACCTGAAGTAGAGAAACCTCCTGATAATGATAATGATGTTTCTATCTCTGATGCTGAAACTCAATCTGGTAGTGAACACTCACCTTCTGATAATGAAAAAGATAATGATGAGGTTCATGAAGAAACTCAAATAAATAATAAAGAACCAGACAATGATGTTGAGATAGAACCAGTTGTTGATCTTGATAACCCACAACCCAAAAATGCAAGATATGATAAAAGAGACTTTGTTGCTAGAAAACACGGTAAGGAAAGAGAACCATGGGTTCAAAAACCTATGCCCTTTCCACCTAAGTCAACTAAAAAGAAAGATGATGAAGAATTTGAACGCTTTGCTGAAATGCTGAGGCCAGTCTTTTTGCGTACTCGCTTGACTGATATCTTGAAAATGCCTCCTTATACATGAAGGACATCATCACTAATAAGAGAAAAATACCGGAAGCTGAAATCTCCACCATGCTTGCTAATTACACTTTTAAGGATGGAGTACCTAAAAAACTTGGAGATCCGGGAATACCAACTATACCTTGCTCCATCAAAAAGAATTATGTGAAAACTGCTTTATGTGATTTGGGAGCTGGTGTTAGTGTTATGCCTTTCTCTTTATATAAAAGACTTGACTTGAATAAACTCACACCTACTAAAATATCTTTGCAAATGGTTGACAAATCAACTGCCATACCTATCGGTATTTGTGAGGATGTGCCCGTTGTTGTTGCTAATGTTACTATTTTGACTGACTTTGTTATACTTGAGATGCCCGAGGACGACAACATGTCGATTATCCTTGGTAGACCCTTCTTGAATACTGCAGGGGCTGTTATTGATTGCAATAAAAGCAAGGTCACTTTTCATATCAATGGTAATGAGCATACGGTGCACTTTCCGAAGAAACAATTCCAAGTGAATGGTATTAATGTTATTGAAAAATCTCCGACAATCACTATTGGAGGTTTTCAACTACCTCTACCTACTACCAAAAAGAAATATGAAATGCTTATTGTTGGGGACATTCATATCCCCGTTGAGGTAACTTAGTGATTTACGAAAGTTCTTCGGTTTCATGCTAATCGAAAATGGTTGTTAATAAGACTTGATCAACCTTATTAATGGATCATTTTTGAGAGGTATGAAGTTGATGAATTTAGTGAGCACTACCTTCTGTCCCTACCTTTTATTTTCTGTTCCTATTAGTTAAATAAAATAAAATGCCATGTTTTGTCTGTTTTCTGATTTTTCCCATGCAATAAAAAAATTGACCCAAAAATAAAAGTTCTCAGAATGCCCTGAAAATTTAATACAATTTTTTTTCTGAATATTTAAGAATTTCTGGTGCAAATAATATCAGAGGGAGGTGCACCAGGTGGGCACAACCCACCTGGGTGCGCCAAGACCCCCAGGCGCGCCCTGGTGGGTTGTGGTCCCCACGTGGGCCCCCTCACTTATCTCTTCATCACACATCTTCACTTACCTCCAGAAAAAAATCTCCATTGCTCTTGCTCTCGTGTTCTTGCTCTCAAACCCGCGGATTTCGATCTCTTTGCTCGAAGCTCCATTTCCGAAACTGTTTCGGGGGATTGTTGCTTGGTATGTGACTCCTTCGTGTGTCCAATTAGTTTTTGCTTTAGTTGTTTATATTTTGAATAATTAGCTACTCTTGGTGCTGCTGTAGATGAGCTTGCATGTTGAATTCTTAGAGTTCTAAGTAGTTTGAATGCTTGCTATGGCCTCTATGCATCCCTATGAGTAGTTGTTACCAATATTGTGAAGTTTTGTTGACAAAATATTTGTCACCCAATAAATTTTCAGAAAATTGTACGCGAATATGATGAACCTCTTTGGAAGGAGTTCTTCGAGGAGGAGATCCTCGGGGGCATCTCCTAGTGACAGCTCCGCTCGTCGGTCTTATGTTGAACCAAGCGAAAGTTCCATACGAGATGCCGCCACCAAAACATGCTTATGGCCATGCGATGATTATATGGTGAGTGTGGGCATTAAGGAGGAATTTGAGCAATATGTTCACAATGCCGACCTTGGTCCCTACATATCAGATAAGTGCACTCAATACCACACTCTCACTGAATCATTTGTCAAAGGATTTAAATTCCATCCCCGTGAGTCTAGGGTGTCATTTAAACTGTATGAAAATTCATTTACCTTATCACTAGAAAGGTTTGCTCATCACTGCAAAATTCCATTCTGGGGTTCTCTTGACGAACCACGAAGAGCTGAGTTCGAAACATTTTTGTCTAGCCTTTGCTACGGTGAGAATAGGGGAGTGACGCAAGGTAGAATAAAGAGCATTCATTTTCCCGCAATTCAATACTTTGCATTATTCAATGGGAAATGTATTGTAGGCAAACAAGATTGTAGTACACTTTGTGCTCCAGACTTGAGCCTCTTACACGCCGCTCTCACCGGTGACAAAAGCTATAATCTTGGAGCGATTGTTGCATGTAGGTTGTAGCACAACGCTAATAGTGGTTATTTTTATGGTGGAATTTATGCCACATGCTTAGCGAGAGAGCTGGGTGTTTCACCTTTACCATATGACCCTATTTTACCCACGCAATATTTAGACTTTGATGCTGTGAAGCGTCATAAGATCCTTAAGGGTAAACCTGATAATTTCACCTACAAGTTGTTGTTTAACCAAGAGTCCATCGTATACACATATTTGCCTGCGCCTGCTCTCTTTGATTATCGCAGCAGGGGAAGATATTTTGTTCTTGAGAGCGAGGCCCGAGCCCACAACGCGGCGGTTGTGGCTGCACGGCAAGCTGAGACATCCGAACCAAGAGCCTCCGTGAGCTACCACTCCGACTACTATCCAGGCTATTGACTGATTACCAAGTTAGGCCAAAAGCCTAAGCTTGGGGGAGTACGTATTTCCACCGACATTACATTCATGTTTACACATTTCATTTCAGTTGTCGGTGTCCACACTTTTTCATTGTATTATCCATGTTAGAATTATTTTCTTGCTTTCTTCTTGTGTGTTTGAAAAACTTTGAGAAAATCCAAAAATATATTTCTTACTTCTTTTTGATTTTTCTTCCTAGTTTAAATTATTGTAGCACTAAAAAGTAAACCCAAAAAGATTTCCTTGTTCTTCTTTTGCTTGTTGGGAGCTTTCCCGTGTAAATATTTTTTCTCATTTTTGCTTTTCCCTTTTTATTTGCTTCTTTCGAATAAAACCAAAAAACTCCAAAAATATTTCAGTGTGTTTCTCTGAATTTCTTTTCTTTCTTTCAAGTCGTACCGAGGAGAAGACCACGATGAAAATGTTGAGTGGCTCTCATATGCATTATTGTTAATCTAACAAAGAGCCCAATTTACCTTGTCTTCTCCTTTTTGAATAAAATGTTTGCAGATTCCAACTTAGCCCACGGCACTCTTGCACTATTATCATTTTCATATCGTTCGATCGTGCAAGTGAAAGGCAATAATGACGATATTCGATGAACTGGTCGTGGTAGAGAGAAACGGGTATGAACTCGACTTGTTCTATTTTTGTAAATATGTTTAACCTAGTATCCATGATTCAACCCATTATGATTAAACATGTTTGCAATGACAATTAGAGATTATAGTTTCGCATGCCATGCATAAGTAGCTGGGAGTGAATAATGATTTATCTTGGATATCAACATTGCGTTAAAATGATTGTGATGAAGTATGATGATATGGTATCCTCCTCTGAATGTTCGAGTGGCTTGACTTGGCACATGTTCATGCATGTAGTTGAATTAAAACCAACATAGCCTCTATGATATTTATGTTCATGGTGTTCATATCCTACTCATGCTAGTGTCCAATGTTACTTATGCATAATGCATGTTCATGACCGTTGTTGCTCTCTAACTGGCCACTTCTCAATCTATTTGCTAGCCTTCACCTGTACTAAGTGGGAATTCTGCTTGTACATCCAAAACCTGAAACTCAAGTTATTCCAGATGAGTCCACCATACCTACCTATATGCGGTATTACCCTGCCGTCCTAAGTAAATTTGCATGTGCCATCTCTAATTTTCAAAATAAATTTCTCTTTTGTGTGCTCGTACCGCTCGCGAGGCGGCGAGGGGTGGCCGATATTTTTCCATGCTAGATGTGTTATTCTCATGATGAGTGTTTATTCACTTGTCATTGCAAGAGAGTACGACAAAGGTATTAGGGATGCCCAGTCCCGAAATGAAAATTGAATTTACTTTATGTTGTCAAATAATAAATTCCTTGGAAAGTGTTGGTATGGAGGGCACCCGTGGATACGGCTAGCCATGGAAAGTGAAAGAAATGGTGGAAAAATAAATAAACTTTATTTTCTGTTTGGGAACCGCCTATGATATATCTAGCATGGAAAGTATTGGAAACTCTAAGTCGTTTTCGTTGGTGGTAAAAGTATGCCTCTCAAAATGTTTTTATCTCTCAATTTAAGCTTTGAGCTCTGGCACCTCTGCAAATCACTGCTTCCCTCTGCGAAGGGACTATCTATTTACTTCCATGTTGTGTCATCACCTTCTCAAATAAGCGCTAGAACCTGAGAGCACTGCTGTCATGCTTATGCATTGTGTGTAGTTAATGTTGGGTGCATCATGACTGGATCTTTTCTACCATGAATTACAATGTTTAGTCGCTGCTTGAACTTTGGAGGTGCTCTGCATTTATGTTTTGTGGTCTCAGAAAGGGCTAGCGAGATACCACTATTGTCATATTATATCATGGTTGTTTTGATAACGTGTTGCCATTTGAGATATCTTATTATTGCTCACTAGCTGATTATGTCATTGATATGAGTTAATATAATTTTTAGGAGTTTTTGTCGACATGGTTAGTTATAGTTTTGGCTGAAAACCAGGGTGCTGTTTAAGCTTATTAATGCAAACAAGAGCAAAAGAGTTCGTAAAAGTTTTTCTTTTTCACTTTCAGTTTATCAACTGAATTGCTTGAGGACAAGCAAAGGTTTAAGCTTGGGGGAGTTGATACGTCTCCAACGTATCTACTTTTCCTAATGCTTTTCCTCTTGTTTTGGACTCTAATTTGCATGATTTGAATGAAACTAACCCCGGACTGACGCTGTTTTCAGCAGAACTACCATGGTGTTGTTTTTGTGCAGAAATAAAAGTTCTCGGAATGGAACGAAACTTTGCGAGGAATTTTTATACAAAATAAGAGAATTTCTGGAGCCAAGAGCCACCTGAGGGGGGCACCTGGGTGGGCACAACCCACCAGGGCGCGCCTGCCCCCCCCCCCAGGCGCCCATGTGGGTTTTCCCCACCTGGTGGCCCCGCAGACCCTGAAACCGACGCTATAAAATCCTATTTTTCCAGAAAAAAATCAGGGAGAAAGAATTATCGTGTTTCGCGAGACGGAGCCGCCGCCGTCTCTTGTTCTTCATCGGGAGGCCAGATCTGGAGTCCGTTTGGGGCTCCGGAGAGGGGGATCTTCGATCTTCGTCATCACCAACCCTTCTCCATCGCCAATTCCATGATGCTCCCCACCGGGAGTGAGTAATTCCTTTGTAGGATCGCTGGTCAGTGAGGAGTTGGATGAGATTCATCATGTAATCGAGTTAGTTTTGTTAGGGCTTGATCCCTAGTATCCATTATGTTCTGAGATTGATGTTGCTATGACTTTGCCATGCTTAATGCTTGTCACTTTGGGCCCGGGTGCCATGATTTCAGATCTGAACCGTTTATGTTATCACCATTATATCTATGTTCTAGATCTGATCTTGCAAGTTATGGTCACCTACTACGTGTTATGATCCGGCAACCCCGAAGTGACAATAGTCGGGGCCACTCCCGGTGATGACCGTAGTTTGAGGAGTTCATGTATTCACCGTGTGTTAATGCTTTGTTCCGGTTCTCTATTAAAAGGAGGCCTTAATATCCCTTAGTTTCCAATATGGACCCCGCTGCCACGGGAGGGTAGGACAAAAGATGTCATGCAAGTTCTTTCCAAAAGCACGTATGACTATTTACGGAATACATGCCTACATTATATTTATGAACTGGAGCTAGTGCTGTATCGCCCTAGGTTATAACTGTCTCATGTTGAATATCATCCAACAAATTACCGATCCAATGCCTACGATTTTCCTACATATTGATCTTGCTAAGTTACTACTGCTGCTATTACTATTGCACTTGCTATAATATCACTGCTATCACTGTTACCGTTACTATTGCTGCTGCTACTATTATCAAAACTATCATACTACTTTGCTACTAATCACTTTGCTGCAGATAATTAATCTCCAGGTGTGGTTGAATTGACAACTCAGCTGCTAATACTTACAAATATTCTTTGGCCCCCCTTGTGTCGAATCTATAAATTTGGGTTGAATACTCTACCCTCGAAAACTGTTGCGATCCCCTATACTTGTGGGTTATCAGGGGGATGGACCCCGGGTAGCCTCATCCGGACCCAATAACTTTTCAAGACATCGGGGCTGGCGAAGCCCCTCATGCCAGCTGGCCACGCGGGCCGGCTTCCAGAAGACGGCGCACCCATAGAAGGCGGCTTTGGGGGTGGGCCGGCTTCCATCAGCCGACCCCTCCTCCCCCTCGGAGTCCGCACTGACCTACTACGACGGGACGGGGCGTGGCAACAGTGTCGCCTGCTCCCCCGAATCCCGGAGGAGCGTGGCTACAGTGCGAGCCGACCCAACGGCCACCTACCCGCCTGGCGCGGGACTGTAGCCATGCGACTCATGACGCGGCCCTCGTCAGCAAGGACCGTGCTATGGCAGAAGGCAATCTGCGTGGCCCATAGGCTTCCAGAAGACGACGCATCCCTCGAAGGCGGCCTCGGGGGCGGGCCGGCTTCCATCAGCCGGCCCCTCCTTCCCATTCGGAGTCTGCGCTCACCCACTACGACAAGACGGAGCGTGGCTGCAGTGTGCGCTGACCAAGCGGCCACCTACCCGCCTGACGCGGGACAGTAGCCATGCGACTTGTGACGCGGCCTCCGTCATCAAGAGCAGAGCTACAGCAAAAAGCAATCAGCATGGCCCGCAGGCGGCGGGCCCTACCTGTCGGCCGGATTCTCGGCAGCCGGCGGGGCCCTCCAGAGGTGGGCCCCAGCAGCCGGCAGAGAACCCGGCGACCTTAGACACTGACATACGGGTCCTACACCCGGCCGTATTACCATTGTACCCCTGGGGGGTTGGCCTATAAAACCCCCCAGGGTTCACCCATGCAAAGGGTTCAGCCTTCATTCCACACACACCATAGCTAGGAGAAGAGAGGTAGCTCTACCCTTCTTCCCCCTCTAGCAACATAGCTCTAGGAGCAACCTTGTACACTCTTTGATCATAGTCATCATGCAGAGACCCCGCAGAGCAGGACTAGGGGTGTTATCTCTCTGGAGAGCCCCGAACCTGGGTACGTCTCGTGTGCGATCGAGCTCGTGCTCACTCCCGCTTCCAGGGCCCGACGACATCCTCTTGGCTCCACCCATGATAAGCCACCCCCTGGCAGCTGACGTGAGATTACCACGACAGTTGGCGCCCACCATGGGGCCATTCGCGGAGTCGGTCGGAGACACGTTCTGGACGGGAACCGCCTTCCTCTCCGGCGAGCGCATCGCAGCCGGCCTGATCAGCCAGCCCGATACATTCGCTTGCGCTTGCACCAACGCATCGCCCAACGCGGGAGCCATTGGCCCTGCGAGCTGCCTCGCCGACCTCTTCGGGAAGCTCAGCCTCTCCGACGAAGACGCCACCGACGGGTTCCCCGGCGACGTGGTGGTAATCAATGACCCGCTCCCTCCCGTCTCTAGCATCGCCTCTGCCGGCGTGTTTGACGCTGGCGTCTTCGTGGAGGTGATGGTCACTGGCAACAGCCAGGGCTCTGGCGGGGCTGTCCAGGACCCATTGCGAGCAGCAATGCAGGACCTGGCGGCTCCCGTCGGAGCCAACACCGACGCGGCGGCGCGAGAAGAAATCCGTCAAGCTCCTCGACAGCGCCACCAAGATGGCGGCCATGAAGCGCCGCGCTGAGGCCAACCAGCGCGAGATCGACCGCATAGCTGGCGGCACACCGGCTGCGGCCGAGCCCGGCCCAGCGCCATCCGGCAACGCGGCGCGGCCATCGCCAGCATGCTGGGAGTCGGGCGTCCGATCTACGACACCCCAGTGCAGAACCTGCGCGCCGCGCAGGCGGCGGCAGAAGAACTCGTGAACCTAGAGGGCGACGAACGGCGCAACCAGCTTGACCGCCTTCAGGAGCTCCTCAACGCTGCGAACACGCAGCAAGACACGTGCAACCGCGTGGTGGGAGCTGGCCGGCAGGCCGACCCCTCGGAAGGAAACCTTCCACCCCGCCGCGAGAATGGGGCGACCTCCTGGTCCCCAAGTGGCGGTGGCCGCGGCTAGCGGAACCCAGAGCCGGCTGCTAGCCGCAGCCGGCGCTCCCACGCGACGGTTGCAAACAGCCGGCAAGTTCCTCCAAGAGCAGAGGGCCGGTGCCAGCAGGATGAACGTCCTCCTCATCCCCGCAGGGAGAGGCGGGCTTCTCCAGCGCCGGTTGACCACCCGACTCTAGGGGGCCGGCTAGGCCCCCGCGAAGCAGTCGGTGAGAATGACGCCCGTCACCGGATCGAGCGGCTGGCTCGGTCCCTGGCAGTGGAGGAGGAGGATACAGTCGGCCCGGCCTGCTTCGGCCCCCGCATCCGTGACGAGCCCTTCACCAAAGGGTTCACGCTCCCTCGCGACACTCCCAAGTACACCGGCGCCGTGAAGCCGGAAGATTGGCTGACCGACTACGCCATAGCCGTCAGTATAGCAAACGGCAACAAGCGTGTTGCCGTGAAGTATGTTCCGCTCATGCTGCAGGGCATGGCCCGGACATGGCTGAACAGCCTCAAGGCCAACAGCATCAACAGTTGGTTGGACTTCAGCGACGTCTTCGTCCGCAACTTCAACAGCACCTACAAGCGGCCTCCTAAGCCTCGCCAGCTCTCCATGTGCGTTCAGGGGCCGGACGAGTCCACTCGCGACTACCTAACGCGTTGGGCCGAGTTGCACAACTCCTGCGAAGGGGTGCATGAGGCGCAGGCCATCGAGTACTTCACCGCCGGGTGCCGAGAAGGCACCCTGCTCAAGCACAAGCTTCTGTGCGATGAGCCGGCTACCCTGGACGAGCTCCTGGTGGTGGCGGACAAGTTCGCCATGGCCGACTCCTCCATGAAGTCGGAGATCCAGGTTGACGCGTCCGGGAAGGTGATCCCGCCGGCTTCTCAAGCACCAGCTGGTGACTCCAACCGGCGCCAACAGCCGAACAACAACAAGCGCAAGGCCCAACAGCTGTCTTCCAATAGCCGGCAGGTGGCCACCATAGAGGATCAGCAGTCGGCCGGGCAACCCAGCCCCAAGCGTCAGCGGGGCGGCAAGGGTGCCTGGCTGCCTGCCTTCTCCTTCGAGCAGGCCCTCGATGCCCCGTGCAACTTCCACAGCGGCGCAAAGCCGTCCAACCATACGACCCGGCAGTGCAGCTGGCTCACCCGAATCACCAAGGGTGAGGGCTTGCCGCCTCCACCAGCCGGCCCGGCGGCTCCGGCTCCTCAGCAGCCGGCCCGCCCTGTCGGCATGCTCCAAGATGAATTCCCCAACGAGAACGCCACTTACGTCGTCTTCACCAGTGAAGCCGACGACAAGCGCAGTCGGCGTCAGCAGCACCACGAGGTGAATGCTGTTATTCCAGAGGTCCCCCAATTCATGCACTGGTCCGAGAGGCCCATCACCTGGAGCCGTGACGACCATCCGGCTGTGATGCCTTCACCGAGTGCTTATGCCATGGTGCTAGACTCCACATTCTCAACCGAGAGGCGGGCTTGCCGCTTCTCCCGAGTCCTTATAGATGACGGCAGCAGCATCAACATCCTCTACCGCGACACCATGGAAAAGCTGGGCATCAAGAAGAAACAACTCCAGCCCAGCCGGACCGTGTTCCATGGCATTGTCCATGGGCTTTCCTGCTCTCCAATCGGCAAAATCAAGATCGACATCCTATTCGGCGACAAGACCCACTTCCGCCGTGAGCCTATCTGGTTCGAGGTGGTCGACTTGGACAGCCCCTACCACGCGCTCTTGGGCCGGCCTGCACTAGCAAAATTCATGGCGGTTCAGCATTACGCGTACCTGAAGATGAAGATGCCGGGTCCCAAGGGCATCATCACCATTGCCGGCGACTAGAAGAAGTCGCTCACGTGCGCCGCAGCCAGCTCCCGGCTGGCCGAGTCCCTCGTTATCGCCGAAGAGAAGCGCCTCCTTGACCGGGCTGTGGCCATGGCCAGCGAGCAGCCGGCCATGCCATCTGACCCCAACGAGGTTGAGGCCGAGGGCTCCTTCCAGCCGGCCAAGGAAACCAAGAAGATCATCTTGGACCCAGCGCACCCGGAGAAGTACGCTGTCGTGGGGGCTAACCTCGACAGCAAATAGGAAAGCGAGCTGGTCGACTTCCTCCGTGAGAATCGGGACATCTTTGCATGGTCCCCCAAGGACATGCCGGGTGTTTCGAAGGATTTCGCCAAGCACAAGCTGCATGTGCGGCCAGATGCTAAGCCGGTCAAGCAACCCCTTCGCCGCCTATCAGAAAAGAAGAGAAGGATTATTGGTGAAGAAATCGCCCAGCTTCTGGCAGCCGGCTTCATCATGGAAGTGTTTTAACCGGACTGGCTTGCCAACCCAGTCCTCGTCCTGAAGAAAAACAACAAGTGGCGCATGTGTATCGACTACACGAGCCTGAACAAGGCCTGCCCCAAGGATCCGTTTGCCTTGCCCCGGATTGATCAAGTGATCGACTCCACGGCCGGCTGCGAGCTTTTGTCCTTTTTGGACACCTACTCCGGATTCCACCAGATCAAGCTGGACCCGGCCGATCGACTGAAGACCGCCTTCATCACCCCTTTTGGCGCCTTCTGCTACATCACCATGACGTTCGGCTTGAGGAATGCCGGTGCCACCTTTCAGCGCTGCATGCAGAAGTGCCTTTTGAAGCAACTCGGCAGAAACGCCCACATCTACGTGGATGACATAGTGGTGAAGACGGAGAAGCGTGGTACCCTTTTGGAGGATCTCAAGGAGACCTTCGCCAACCTGCGCCATTTTCAGATCAAACTCAACCCGGAGAAGTGCGTCTTCGGAGTACCAGCCGGCCAGCTCGTTGGCTTCCTTGTGTCTGAGCGTGGGATAGAGTGCAACCCCGTAAAGATCAAGGCCATTGAGCGGATGAAGAGACCGACCCGACTGCGGGACGTCCAGAAGTTCACCGGGTGCCTAGCATCTCTCAGCCGGTTCGTCAGCCGGCTGGGCGAGAAGGCCCTTCCTCTGTACCAGCTGATGAAGAAGGCCACATGCTTGGAGTGGACCGACCAGGTGGACGAGGCGTTCCTCCAGCTCAATCGGATGCTGTCCACGCCGCCTGTTCTGGCCGCTCCGGCTGCTAAAGAGCCCATGCTCCTCTACATCGTCACCACCAACCGGGTCGTCAACACGGTGATTGTTGTCGAACGCCCAGAAGCCGGCAGGGCACAGCCGTCCAGAGGCCGGTCTACTACCTGAGCGAGGTGTTGTCAGCCTCCAAGCAGAACTACCCCCACTACCAGAAGATGTGCTACGGCGTGTACTTTGCCGCCAAGAAGCTGAAGCAGTACTTCCAGGAGCACACCATCACGATTGTCTGTACCGCCCCCCTTGCCGAGATCATGGGCAACCGAGATGCCTCGGGCCGGGTGGCCAAGTGGGCCATCGAGCTGGCTCCCCACACCATCCTTTACCAGCCCCGCACCGCCATCAAGTCCCAAGCGCTAGCCGACTTCCTTGTCGACTGGGCCGAGACCCAGTACCTGCCGCTTGCGCCGGATTCCACGCATTGGCGGATGCACTTCGACGGCTCGAAGATGCGCACCGGTTTGGGAGCCGGCATCGTCCTCACCTCTCCCAAAGGCGACAAGTTGAAGTACACGCTGCAAATCCACTTCGCTGCCTCCAACAACGTGGCCGAGTACGAGGCACTCATTCACGGGCTCCGACTGGCCAAGGAGATCGGCATCCGCCGCATCTTGTGCTACGGTGACTCGGACCTAATGTTCCAACAGTCCTCCGGCGACTGGGACGCCAAGGACGCCAACATGGCCAGCTATCGCTTCCTCGTCCAGCAGATCAGCGGATACTTCGACGGGTGCGAGTTCATCCACGTACCACGGGCCGACAACGAAGCAGCCGACGCCCTGGCATGGATTGGCTCTACCCGGCAAGCCATACCAGCCGGCGTTTCCCTCGAGTGCTTGCGCAAGCCGTCTATCCAGCCTTCGCCAGAATCAGAATCCATCTTCGTGCCGGCTGACCCCGGAGCAGCTGGATCCGGCTCGGGGACTTCAGCAGCCGGCCCGGGGACTTCTGCAGGCGGCCCGGGGGCTGCAGCACGTAAACCTGGCTCGGGAACTCCAGAACCCGGCCCGGGGACTGCTGTAGTCGGCCTGGGGACTTCCGCGATGCAACAAGGAGCGACGCCTCCAACCTGCCGCCTCCCAACCCGGCCACCCTGGCGCCGGTCGCCATCATGACGGTGGTAGAAGCCTTGTCTTGGGGGCAGCCCATCCTCAACTTTCTGGTGAGCCGCGAGCTCCCAGCCGACGAGGTGTTGGCCCGGCAAGTGCAACGCCGGGCGACTGCATACACGATCATCAACAAAGAGCTTGTCAGGCGCAGCGCGACTGGTGTCTTCCAGCGCCGCATCGAGCCGGAGAAGGGCATAGCAATCCTTAGGAACATTCATCAAGGCGAATGTGGTCACCATGCCGCCTCCAGAGCCCTCATCGCCAAGGCTTTCCGCCATGGTTTCTTCCGGCCGACTGCTTTGGATGACGCCAAGGAGTTGGTCCGGAAGTGCAAAGGGTGCCAGCGTTTCAGCACCAAGTAGCACCAGCCGGCCTCAGCCCTCAAGACTATCCCCATCACCTGGCCGTTTGCCGTATGGGGTTGGACATGGTGGGCCCATTCAAGACTGCACGCGGCAGCATGACCCATCTGCTGGTTGCCGTGGACAAATTCACGAAGTGGATTGAAGCGAAGTCGATCAAGAAGCTGAACGGCCCCACAGCCGTTACATTCATCGTGGATATCACCGTTCGATACGGCATCCCGCACAGCATCATCACCGATAATGACACGAACTTTGCCAAAGGCGCCTTGGCTCGTTTCTGCGCAACACAGGGCATCCGACTGGACCTCGCGTCGGTTGCTCACCCGCAGTCAAACGGCCAGGTGGAATGGGCAAATGGCCTCATTCTTTCCGGCATCAAGCCTCGGCTAGTCGAGCCACTGGAGCGCTCTTCCGGCTGCAGGATCGAGGAGCTGCCGGTCGTCCTTTGGAGTCTTCGGACCACGCCAAACAGATCAACCGGCTCCACACCTTTCTTCCTCGTGTACGGGGCCGAGGCCATCATCCCAACGGACATCGAGTTCGACTCGCCTCGCGTCACCCTGTACATGGAGGCGGAAGCAAAGGAGGCCCGCGAAGACGGCGTCGATTTGCTGGAAGAGGCCCGGCTACTGGCACTCAGCCGGTCCGCCATCTACTAGTAGAGCCCGCGCCGCTACCACAACAAGAAGATCAAGCCGCGTGCTTTCCGCAAGGGCGACCTTGTGCTCCGGCTGATCTAGCGAACAGCCAGCCAGCACAAGCTCTCGGCTCCTTGGGAGGGGCCTTTCATCATCAGCAAGGCCCTGGGCAACGACTCCTACTACCTCATCAACGCACAGAAGCCCAGGGCACGCAAGAGGGACACAGTCGGCCAGGAGTCGGAGCGCCCATGGAACACGAACCTTCTCCGCCCGTTTTACAGTTGATGCAGTGTATGTACCACGCTATCTTTTGTACTAAGTAAAGACAACAGGTACCCCGAGGTGCACTCGGGGGCTACCTTTTTATCTACATGATAAGTTTCGCCTATGTATGAGTATTCTTTCTTTCGCCCTGCACGGCACCGGTCAGCCGGGCCGGGGCTCGCCGACTTGGCCCAAGTTCGTACCATCCGAAGTCGGCTCAGTAGTGTGCCGACGCCAAAGCCCTCTCTTCGCCCCAGCCATAGCTCGCAGCACGACTGTCCGGCTGGCAAGAGCTAAAGGCCGGAAACACTGTCCACACGAAAAACGACTAAGGAAGAACGCCAGTTCAGGCCAAACCGGCCTCTGGCCTACCCCGTCTGGCTGCTCAGTAGCCAGCCAGCCGACTTCTCGCTTGACTAGCCACGCTTTAAGCGGCTGAAGTATTTTGCCTACTCTAAATGGCCAAGTCCCTGACCCGACCACAGACCGCAGCGCGGCTGTCCGGCTGGCAGGGCGGCAGCCAAAGGAGCACGGCAAAAGAAAAAGCCAAAGAAAGCAATGGCAAAATCGAGTCAGAACTCGGCAAGGCACACAAGCATGCGGGGAAAATAAATTCATTTACATTGCAAAAGGCCAGCGACCGACATTCATCAAGGTTTAAAATACACCCCCAGTGGGTGGAACTACGCATAACTAACTTGTTCTTGAGCACAAGACAGAAAAACTTAAGAGATAAGGGCCGCCTAGGCCGGAGGCACTGCGGGCTCCTCGGACGAGTCGGCGGTGGCGGTGGCTCCGGCTGGTTGGTCTCGATCTGGTCAGCGGCTGAGGCCGGATCGGGCTGATTTCGGCTGGTCGCTCCGTCATCTGGCGCGACGCCATCGCCTTCCTCGTCCTTGTCCTCCTCCGTGGCTTCATCGCTGGAGGCGATCTCCTCCGCTGGGTCCTCCCCCTCGTCCGGGTTCAGCCCGAACTAGGACGGCGGCACCTCGGTGCCGTCTTCTGCCCGCTCTGGGATGAAGACGTTGCCGTCGGTGTACTCGGTGAGGGCCGACGAGCGAATAGCGATCTCCTCGCGCTCCGCCTCCAGCTCTGGCGCCGCCTCCTGGCGGAAGGTGGCCAGCTGCGCCAGGCTCGCGCCCGGGTACCACGCCTTCACGAACTCCAGCGCCGCCTTGGCGCCGTCCCGTGCCGTGGCGCCCTTCCAGCCATCGAGCCACTCCCCCGCCACCCCAACCAGTCGGCGGTCCGGCTAGGAGTCCGGGGGACCTGCACACCCAGCCAGAGCCCTTCCAAGACATGCGACCCGGCGCGCTGAAACCGGCGGAGCAGACGGCGCACCGGCTCAAGACGCAGCCGAACGGCCAGGAACTGTTCGCCCAAGTTCCAGGGCCGGTCCGGCGCAATTTCCATGCCCACACTCCTCAGCTGGTCGCGTCGTGCCTCAATCGCCTGGCCGATGGCACCAGAGTGATCCGGGAAGTACTCTGTCCAAAAGAAGACAAAAGAATTAGAGGCCGGCTGACCACGGTAGCCGGCAACTAACCAATCAAGGAAGAAAGAAGATCTACCTTCGAGCAGATCCTCAATCACCGAGTAGCCCTCCGACAGGTACTTCTCCTTTTCGGCCCAGCCCAAGCGCTGGGACTCAAACTCGGCCTTGAGGCGCTCCTCCTCGTCCTCCAGCTGCTGGACCTGCTCTGCATGCCGGGCCGCCTGGTCAGCCAGCTCCTTCTCGAGCCGATTACGCTCCGCGGCCGCCTGGCTGCGCTCCAGCTCTTTGGCCTGAAGCTGGCCCTAGAGCTCATGCACACGGTCGCGCAGATGGGCGGCGGCCTCTGCAAAGGCAAAGAAGAATCATCAGCAATAGCATCAACAAAGACAAGAAGTCGCCGGGAAGATCCGGCCTGACTGCTCAGCAGTCGGCCTGAATCTCAGGGGCTACACCCAGTGGGTGCGCTTGCGCGCCACCACTTAAAGCCGGCCTACGTACCTCGACTCTTCTTCAACTCGGCGGTCCGGTTGGCGAGTGTCTGGTTTTGGGAGTTGAAGGCGGCCACAGCAGGTTGTGGTAGTACTGCGGCAAGCACGACATCTCAGCATTCGGAAACACGCCTTAAAGTTCCAACCTGCCTGCTCAGCAGCCGGCTTGGAACTCGGGGGCTACACCCAATGGGTGCGCTGGTGCGCCCCCACTGAATATCGCAAAAATAAAAAGCAAGGTCAAGAGCATACCCGGACATACATCTGCATCGCCACCATCTCGCTCCTCGCCTTCAGGAGGGTGGCACCATGGGTGGAGAACTTGTCCAGGACGTCCTGCACCACGAGGTTCAGGGCGGCCGGGCCGGCCCCTGGCATCCGAAAGGTGGAGCGGAACTCCTGGCCTCGGTGTCGGCTCCCTGCGAGCTCGAGGCCCCGATTTCTACTGGCCTCGGCGCGGAAGCCGCCCGCACCGGGCGCAGGCGTGCGGGGGTGCGTGTCGTCATGGCCTGGCTCATCGCCAACCCGGCGCTGGCCAGCGGCATCTCCGGCCCTCCGGGGTGGCCGTCACCCCGCTCGCCAGCACCCAGCGCGCGCTGACTCACCTCCGCCTCTAGGATTACGGAGTCAGCAACCTCCAGCTCCGGTGCCGTCTGGTCGGCTCCGGCTGCCCCAGTCGGCACCTGGGCCTCCACCACCGGCATCTCCGGCTACTCAAGATTCGCAGCCTCCGGGATCCCGCTGCCCGCCGGATCCTCCGCGGCCTTGGCGTTGGCCTCCGCCTGTGCTGCGGCTTGGGCCTCTGCCTGTGCTGATGCGGCAGCCTGGGCATCGGCATCCGCCCGCGCCGCAGCAGCTTCCCGCTCCTCCCGCGCGTTCCTTTCCGTCGCCTCCTGAAGGGCAGCGGCCGGGTCCACGCGCCGGGCCTCCTCAGAGCCGCCTGCCGACCCGATCAACGAGGCGGATGGAGCCCATGATATGGAGATGGCGGCCCTGCTCAGCAAAGCAAGTAGAGATGAGAAGTCTGCAAGAAAGAAAAGCAACCAAGGCGGTGCGCTTAACGCACTTACCCGGACACCATTGGGCGATCCTTTGGGGCCCTCCGGATGGCGGCCGCCTTCACGGCCTCCTGCCGTTTGGTCATGGCCGCTTGCTTGGCCTTCTTGGGCGGCCGACTGCCAAACAGCCCCTCGCCGCGATGTTTAGGCGCGCTGGGTGCACCAGTCGGCGCTCCGCTTGGCGGCCGCGCCGTCGAAGGGCCGGCGCCTGCCCCCTCGGCACCTTCGGGGCAACGTTGCCCCTCGTCATCCTCATCATCATCCGGCTAGGACCGGACGTCGCCGTCTCCTCCTGCGCCGCCTCCTGCGGCTCCGCCTCCTCCGTCGCTGCCTCCCCCGGTGGTGTTGTCCTGGCCTCCGTCTTCCAACACGGCCGCCCCTAGCTCGAGGTCGCCCACGTCGCTCTCCTCGCGGTCCGGCATCCATTGATGGCCCGGAGCCGGCGCGCCGGTTGCTACCTGACAAGGGAAGCGCTGCCCCGTGTCCGGGTGGTCAGGTCAGATGAAGAGCACTGCATGAACAAAGAATGGGGACCAGATACTAACCGGCGGTGGCGGGTTGGCGCGACTGTATGGCTGCTTGCCGAATTGCCAGTCAGTCTCACTAAGCTTGCTGTCGGAGAAGTAGTTGACATGGCGGACCACCTCCACCATCGGCAGCTCCTTCGTGGACATCCGGCAGGGGTCCCGACGGCCGCTCATGTCGCAGATCAGGTGCGGCCGGTCTTGGAGGGGCAAAACTCGGTGGTAGACGAAGGCGGCCAGGAAGTCCGCCGGCTTGAGGCCCTCCGAGTCCGTCATCTCCTGAAGCCGGACAAGGACGTTGGTGATGGAAGCCGGCACCGGTTTGGGTTGTTGCCCCAGTTGTTCCGCGGCTCGCCTGGCGGGCCGATCACGAAGGCCGGTAGGTTGATGTAGTCACGAGTCGGGTGGAGGTTGCAGACATAGAAGTACGACTTCTGCCACAGCTTCGCTGACTCCAGCAAAGCAATGGTAGGAAAGCGGGTCCCGGAGCCGGTGCGCCACACAGCGACGCAGGATCCGCACTGGGCCAGCTCGCCCTTTGCCTGGGTACCCAACTTCAGGTAGAAGAACCTGCCCCACAGCTCGAGCGTGGGCAGGACGCCGAGGTAGCCTTCACAGAAGGTCACGAAGGCGGAGAGAAGCACCACCGTGTTGGGAGTGAGGTGATGAGGTTGGAGGCAGTAGAAGTTGAGGAAGGAGCGAACGAAGCCGCTCGCATGCAAACCAAATCCGCTGAGAAAATGGCTCCGAAAGACGACGAACTCATCGGCCCTCGGTGCCGGCGAGATCTCCCTCTCGTCGGGGATCCGCGTCCCCACGACCGCCTCGACAGGAAGCCTCCGCGTCGCACGGAGGAACTCGATGTGGCCCTCATGGACATTGGAGCCGTCCCACTCACCTCGCGCCATGGCTTGCGGTGGCCTGGCAGCGGCCCGGCGAGGCTGGACGGTGGCGAAGCTCGGCGGCACTTCGGCAGCGTGCGGCTTGATGGCGCAGCGGCAGCGAGGAAGCAAAGGAGCGAGGGAGAAGAAGAAGAAGAGAGCGGAGGGGGCGCGCATGCGTTTAGCCACCCCCTCCCTCCTATTTATACGGCCGAGACGGCGAGGCCGAGGCGACGCTTCATGGGGGGGGGGGGGGGGGGGGCGTGGGATGAACTGGCACCACTTCCCCTCACTCCCCCGCAAATCCCGCGCCTTAATGGCGCGTAATTATTTTACCCCGGAAGGGCAACCGTCCGCCTCGGCCGCAGCAGATCCGCGCGCACGCCGAGGCTGTGTAGTGGTGGGCTCGGGCCTATGGCGGCGTCCCATCACGCGCGTGAGCTGGCAGGCCGGCCTGGCCTGCTGGCGACGCGTGGAGTGCGTGCAACGGGCGGTAGGCATGCCACCCGGTGGCGTACCACCCGGCGCCCGCCACGATGATTCAAATTCACAAAGCGGCTGGCTTCACCTCTGCCGGCTTCTGGCACGCGAATGAAGCAAAGGCACAGGATCTCTCGGAGGAGGAAACTGCTGAGGCACTCCGATGATTGAGCCGTGGCACCTCACCAGCTTCGGGGACTACTATCGGGAGGATGGACCCCGGGTAGCCTCATCCGGATCCAATAACTTTTCAAGACATCGGGGCTGGCGAAGCCCCTCATGCTAGCTGGCCACGCGGGCCGGCTTCCAGAAGATGGCGCACCCATAGAAGGCGGCTTTGGGGGCGGGCCGGCTTCCATCAGCCGCCCCCTCCTTCCCCTCGGAGTCCGCACTCACCTACTACAACGGGACGGGGCGTGGCAACAGTGCCGCCTGCTCCCCCGAATCCCGGAGGAGCGTGGCTACAGTGTGAGCCGACCCAACGGCCACCTACCTGCCTCGCGCGGGACTATAGCCATGTGACTCATGACGCGGCCCTCGTCAGCAAGGACCGTGCTACGGTAGAAGGCAATCAGCATGGCCCACAAGCTTCCAGAAGACGACGCATCCCTTGAAGGCGGCCTCGGGGGCGGGCCGGCTTCCAGCAGCCGGCCCCTCCTTCCCATCGGAGTCTGCGCTCACCCACTACGACAAGACGGAGCGTGGCTGCAGTGTGCGCTGACCAAGCGGCCACCTACCCGCCTGACGCGGGACTGTAGCCAAGCAACTCGTGACGCGGCCTCCGTCATCAAGAGCAGAGCTACAGCAAAAGGCAATTAGCGTGGACCACAGGCGGCGGGCCCTACCTGTCGGCCGGATTCTCGGCAGCCGGCGGGGCCCTCCAGAGGCGGGCCCCAGCAGCCTACGGAGAACCCGGCGACCTTAGACACTGACGTCTGGGTCCTACACCCGGCCGTATTACCATTGTACCCCTGGGGGGTTGGCCTATAAAACCCCCCAGGGTTCACCCATGCAAAGGGTTCAGCCTTCATTCCACACACACCATAGCTAGGAGAAGAGAGGTAGCTCTACCCTTCTTCCCCCTCTAGCAACACAGCTCTAGGAGCAACCTTGTACACTCTTTGATCATAGTCATCATGCAGAGACCCCGCAGAGTAGGACTAGGGGTGTTATCTCTCCGGAGAGCCCCGAACCTGGGTACGTCTCGTGTGCGATCGAGCTCGTGCTCACTCCCGCTTCCAGGGCCCGACGATGTCCTCTTTGCTCCACCCATGATAAGCCACCCCCTGGCATCTGATGTGAGATTACCACGACACCGAGGGCCACACAAGCCCTCGGGGCGTGCTCCTTGAGCTTGTGGGTAGCCCTTAGGTTGGTTGGAGCCCTTCTTTTGCCACAAGAAAGCTAATTTCGGAAGGAAAATCCCTCCAAAATTTTAGCCCAATCGAAATCATGGATCTCCGGCTTTAAAAGAAACGGTGAAAGGCCAGAAAATAGATGAGAACCGAAGAAGAAAACAGAGAGAGACAGAGATCCAATCTCGGAGGCGCTCGCGCCCCTCTGGGCACCATGGAGGCCAAGGACTAGAGGGGAGAACCTCTCCCCATCAAGGTGGAGGCCATGGAGGAGCAAGCTGGAGGGGAGCCTCTCTCCCCTTCTCTCCTGGTGGCGCCAAAGTGCCGCCGGGGGAACCATCGCCGCGGTGATAGTCTTCATCAGCGTCGCCGTCTTCATTACCTTCCTCTTCTCTTTTTAGCGGTCCACTCTCCCGCAACCCACTGCAATCCCTTACTTGAACATTGTGTTTTGTGCTATGAATTATTATCCAATGACTTGGGTCATTACTATTGTGTTTGAGTAGATTTTTGTTGTCCTATGGGTAATTGGTGAATTGCTATGTTGGTTTAAACTGCTTGTGATTATGTTCATGTCCTTTGGCGCCCATCATATGAACGCTCGTGTGGATCACACAGGGTTAGGTGTATGTTGATAAGACTATGCATTGGGGGAAAAGAGTGACGGGAACTTCTTCCTACCATAGAAATTGATGTATACGAGATTGAAAGGGGGGCAATTTATCTTAATGCTATGGTTGGGTTTTACCTTAATGAGCTTTGGTAGTTGCGGATGCTTTCCAATACTTCCAACCATAAGTGCATAGAGTTCCAAGTAAGGTACGCCATGCTAGTAGAGGCCTCTCCCACATAGAAACTTGTTAACTAATAAATTGCCTAGGGACAACTCCGCACACCCTACCACCATCCACACTCGCTATTTGTATTATATTGTAATATATTCTATCTTTATTAAGGCATCGCCAACTTTTATGTTTATGGTCTTGCAACACTTTCCCTTTATACCCACTTCGTAGTTTTGTTCCCTGTTTCTAGATAAAAGTAAACGCTCGGTGTACGTAGGGTCGTTTCAGTGGCAGATAGGACTTGAGAGAATATTGACCTTACCTTTAGCTCCTTGTTGGCTTGATACGTCTCCAACGTATCTATAATTTATGAAGTATTCAGCCATGTTTACAACAATTTTATATGGTTTTGGTATGATTTGAATGGAACTAATCCGGACTGACGCTGTTTTCAGCAGAACTACCGATTTTTTATGCAGAAATAAAAGTTCTTGGAATGGCTAAAAATTTACGGTGATTTTTTATGGACAAAAAGAGACCGCCAAAGCTTCAAGGAAGGGCCAGAAGAGCCACGAGGGCACGATAAGCCTGGGGGGCGACCCACTAGGGCACGCCCCCGAGCTTGTCGCTCCCTCGTGGACCACCTTGACGTGAAACCGGCGCCAAAAATTTCTATAAATACCAAAAACCCCAGAAAGAAACCTAGAACTTCCACTCCGCCGCCACAAGCCTCTGTACCAAAGAGATCCCATCTGGGGCCCTGTTCCGGCACCCTGCCGGAGGGGTAAATCATCACCGGAGGCCATCTTCATCATCCCGGCGGTCTCCATGACGAGGAGGGAGTAGTTCACCCTCGGGGCTGAGGGTATGTATCAGTAGCTATGTGTTTGATCTCTCTATCTCTCTCGTGTTCTTGATTTGGCACGACCTTGATGTAACCGTGGGCTTTGCTAATATAGTCGGATCATATGGTGTTTTTCCCTCTCTATCTTGTTATGATGAATTGAGTCTTTCTTTTTGAGGTTTCGTTATGTTGGATCGAATATTTTGGATCTGAGAAAACTTGATGTATGTCTTGCATGCGGATACCCGTGGTGACAATGGGGTATTCTATTGAGTTACTTGATGTATGTTTTGGTATTCAACTTGCGAATTCCTGTGACATTGGGGTTGATACATGTTTTTGTCCTACGTTCTCTGATAGAAACTTTGGAGTGATTCTTTGTCGCACATTGAGGGATTGTTATATGATTCAATTGTGTTAGCACTGTTGAGAGATTACACTAGTGAAAGTATGAACCCTAGGACTTGTTTCTAAGTATTGCAATACCATTTGTGCTCCATTTTATCACTTGGTACCTTGCTGTTTTTATTATTTCAAATTACAAAAACCTATATCTACTATCCATACTACACTTATACCACCATCTCTTTGCCAAACTAGTGCACCTATACAATTTACCATTGTATTGGGTGTGTTGGGGACACAAGAGATTTCTTGTATTTGATTGCAGGTTTGTTTGAGAGAGACCATCTTCATCATACACCTCTCACGGATTGACAAACCTTAGGTCATTCACTTGAGGGAAATTTGTTGATGTCCTACAAAACTCTGCACTTGGAGGCCCAACAACGTCTAAAAGAATAAAAGTTGCATAGTAGACATCAAGCTCTTTTCTGGCGATGTCGCCGGGGAGGTGAGTGCTTCAAGGTATATGTTTAGATCTTGCAACTGAATCTTTTAGTTTCTTGTTTTATCACTAGTTTGGCTTATAAAAGAAAACTACAAAAAAATGGAATTGAAGTTGCATCAAGTTCTTCGTCTTTATGATGTCTTTCTTGAAAATTATGGATCAGAAAATTGTGCCAATGTGTTAGAAGAAGAATTCAATAAATGTTTGGCATAAAATCCTTGAATGATGAGCATGATTGCAATGTTGTTAGTATGCTTGCTATGAATATCCATAATACTAATGATGATTGCACTAGTCATGATAAAAAGATTTATTACAAGCATGCCAATTTTTGTGGAGTGCATAAACTTTGTGAAGACATGCCTTATAGGGATGATAGATTTTGTAAGAAGCATAAACATGATAAAACCAATTGGTGCTTTAAGTGATAGATGGATTTGCTATAAAATTATGTTCTGCTTATCCCATTACTCGTGAACTTTGCAATAAAGTTGGTCATTTTAATTTTCAATGCATTCTTTTTCATGATCGAATCGTGGCCAAATATTGTAGTAACTTAATCACCCTTGAACTTTATAATGAACTTTATTTATTTTTGGGGTGTGAAGAATTTTCACATAAAAGTAGTTGGTTTGAAGCATTCATATTCACAGACTATACAGAAACTAGTATGCGGGAAATCTATATGTTTTGTGTGGTAAATTGTAATGAGAATGCTTATATTGCCAACTATAGAAATAGAATATAAAGGGATACCAACGAAAGGGTAAAGATTTCCCAATACCCTCTGTTGCGGCTTGAAACTGCGTCGGTATTTTCCCAAAGAGGAAGGGATGATGCAGCACAACTACGGTAGGTATTTCTCTCAGTTATGAAACCAAGGTTATCAATCCAGCAGGAGAACCAAGCAACACTATGTAAACGCTACCTGCACACAAAGAACAAATACTTGCAACCCGACGCGTAAGAGGGGGTGTCAATCCCTCCACGGTAAAAAGATAGATTAAATTGTATAAGATTGGATAAATAGATGTCGCAAGAACACAAAATAAAAGAAGTAAATAAAAAGTGCAGCAAGGTATTTTTGGGTTTTTGGAAATATAGACCTAAAAATAATATGATAAAAGATAGACCCGGGGGCCGTAGATTTACTAGTGGCTTCTCTTGAGAAAATAACATACGATGGGTAAAAAAAATTACTGTTGGGCAATTGATAGAAGATCAAATAATTGTGATGATATCCAAGGTAATGATCATGAATATAGGCATCACGTCCAAGATTAGTAGACCGACTCCTGCCTGCATCTACTACTATTACTCCACACATCGACCGCTATCCAGCATGCATCTAGTGTATTAAGTTCATGAAGAAACGAAGTAATGCAATAAGAACGATGACATGATGTAGACAAGATCTATTCATGTAGGAATAGACCCCATATTTTTATCCTTAATAGCAACGATACATACATGCCTCGCTACCCCTTCTGTCACTGGGTGAGGACACTATAAGATCGAACCCATCACAAAGCACCTCTTCCCATTGCAAGAAAAATCGATCTAGTTGGCCTAACTAAACCAAAGATTCGGAGAAGAATTATGAGGCTATAAATAATCATGCATATAAGAGATCAAAGAAAACTCAAATAATATTCATGGATATAGATCTGATCATAAACTCAAACTTCATCGGATCCCAATAAACACACCGCAAAAAGTCATTACATCAAATAGATCTCCAAGAGACCATTGTATTGAGAATCAAAAAGAGAGAAGAAACCATCTAGCTACTGCCTACGGACCCGTAGGTCTATGGTGAACTACTCACGCATCATCGGAGGAGCACCAATGAGGATGATGAACCCCTCTGTGATCATGTTCCCCTCCGTCAGGGTGCCGGAAAAGGGCTCTAGATTGGATCTCGTGGTTCTGGAACATGCGACGGCTAGAATTGTGTTTCGTCGACTCCCTTAGGGTTTTTGGAATATTTGGGTATTTATAAAGCTGAGAGGCGGTGCAGGAGACCCCCGTGGGCCCCACAACCGATCAGGGCGTGCCCTGGTGTCTTGTGGGCCCCACGGGCCTCCCCTCTGGTGCTTCCTTGGCTCCCAAGTTGTCTTCTGGTCCAAAAAAAATCTCCAAAAATTTCGCTGCGTTTGGTACTGATATTCTGCGAAGTAGAAAACAAGCAAAAAACAACAACTAGTACTGGGCACTATGTCAATAGGTTAGTCCCAAAAAAATGATATAAAGTTGCTATAAAATTATTGTAAAACATCCAAGAATGATAATATAACAGCATGGAACAGTAAAAAATTATAGATACATTGGAGACGTATCAATATCCCCAAGCTTAATTCCTGCTCATCCTCGAGTAGGTAAATGATAAAAACAGAATTTTTGATGTGGAATGCTACCTAACATGTTCATCACATATTCTTTTCTTTTGTAGCATGGACATTTGGACTTTTAGATGGTTCAAAGCAATAGTCTGTATTTGACATGAAGACTTCAATACTCAAGCATATCAACAAGCAACCATGTCTTTCAAAATATCAACACTAAAGAAAGTTATCCCTAGCCCATCATGCTTAATCATTGATCCATTCACGAAACACACTCGAATATTAGCTACATCCAATGCACAAGTATGATCATAGTGCTCCTTAGTTGGTGCTTTATAAGAGAAGATGGAGACTCAAATAGAAAATAAAAGTTGCATAAAGTAAATAGATAGGCCCTTCGCAGAGGGAAGCAGAGATTTGTAGAGGTGCCAGAGCTCAAAGCAAAAATTGAGATTTTTTTTTGAGAGGCATGCTTTTCCTGTCAACGAAAACGACCAAGTAGTTCCCAATACCTTCCATGCTAGATATATCATAGGCGGTTCCCAAACATAAAATAAAGTTTATTCCTTTTTCCACCATTCTTTCACAATCCATGGCTAGCTGTATCCACGGGTGCCTTCCATACCAACACTTTCCAAGGAATTTATTATTTGACAACAAAAGGTAAATTTCTTTTTCATTTCAAGATTGGGCATCCATATTACCGCCGTACTCTCGTGCAATGACAAGTGAATAAACACTCATCTTGAGAATAACACATCTAGCATGGAAAAATATTGGCCACCCCCTGCTGCTTCATGAGCGGTACGGTGTAACACCCCCTTGTAATAAGCTCTGTGACACTCTGTTAAAACTGCCAAGTCATGAACATTTGCAGTGCCATGTCATATGCGTTAATAATCCAATTCAAATCCACATCTGAAAATCAACTCAAATTCAAAGGTGAATTATAGAGTTGATCAAACACTGTTGGGAAAATGTTCATTAAATGGCAAATAATTCAGGAACATTCCTAAAATCAATATCAAAATATTTGGAGTTGGGCAAGTGACTCAAACAAGATGAAACAGCATCCAAAACAGCAATATTAATTCATTTAAAATCATTACAGATTCAAATGAACTCCAAATCTGCCCAAACCACTTTTTGATGAGAGATAATATTGCATTGCAATATTTGGGCCAACATTCACATTTTTCAAAAGAGCACAAGTGGCCTAATCATTTTGAAACAGGAAAAGGGATAAAAGAAAAGGGAGAAGAGAAATAAGAAAAAAAATAAAACGCTACTGTTGGCTGGGCCTAAGTGCACAGTGTGCGGCCTAGTCCAACAGCGGCCCACCTCACCTCCCTCCTCGTGCGTGTCGGCGCGCCCCTGGCCGCGCGCACCAGCGCCAGCCGGGCGGCGACACGCCGACGGCCACCGACGCCCGGAGTCGACGAGGGGATAAGGTCGACGCCCTCCTCTTCGCCTCGGCCTCTCCGTCATTCCTCCCCCTCCTCTCCTCGCTCGCCTCGCCTTCTCTTCCCCTCAGATCCACGCGAGGCCGAACGAATCCGCCGCCGTTCACCGCCGTTCTCGTGGCCAGTGACGTCGCCTCGCCTCGCCTTCGTGTCCAGGAGACGCGCCGTGATCGACCATGTCGCCTGCTCCGTCGAATCGTGGCGTGGAGGCCCTGCAGCTGCTGCTCGCCGTCGCCCCCTTTCTTCCTCGATTCCGAAGCTCGCCGACGGCTGCGACCCTCTCTGCTGCTACTAAGCTTCCGCAGGTCTTTCGTGACCACTCGGTGAGCTCCTCCTCCTCCTGTTCTTCCTCGTTGCCCTCCTCGCACGCCGTAGTTAGCTGCCGCCGCGCCCGAGCTCTGTCCGTCGTCGACGAGCTCGTGCCCGTGGCTATGGCCACTGTCACCTACACCTGAGCACAGCTGCGTGCTCCTGGTGCTCCCAGCAATCTAACGCGCCCGCGCACACGCTTTCCCGTACCCCCTAGCTAAGGATTGGTCGAAGCCCGAACTCCGGCGACCGCTTCACCGCTCGCCGCCGTCGCTAGAGGCCGTGTTCGGTCGAACTACCACCGTAGTTAGATGCGCGGGCAAGAGGCCGATCGAACGCAAGTGGTTGCGGGCGATTTGACGCAGCGTAGCGGATTTCCGGGCAGCTCCGGCGAACTTCCGCCGCTGGGAAGGTCGCCGGCGCGTCTCCGGCCGCCGCGCTGGCGTGGCACCCACGTGGCACCACCTGGGCCACTGACGGGTGGGCCCAGGGACCCCACTTTGACCTCGTTGACCAGAGTCAACGCGGCACTGTTCACCACCTCTCACTGACATGTGGGCCCCGGCGGCTAATTAACCTAATTAAGCATCTAATTAACTAAAATTAATTAGTTTAGTCTAATGTCTCACTGACAAGTGGGGCCCGCCCCCTAATTAACCCTGGTAATTAAATTAATCCACTGATTAGCCTAAACAGAGGCTGACATGTGGGTCCCACTGGACCCACATGTCATATTTGACTGGTCAGCGGCGCTGTTGACCGCTGACGTCACAATGACGTCATGCTGATGTCATAATTCATTTTCTGTAAATAAATAAATTCCAGAAATTCATATAATCTTTGAAAATTAATAACTTTTAAACCGTAGCTCGGATCGAAAAAGTTAAAACATGAAAGTTGCTCAGAACGACGAGCCGAGTCTGATCGTGCCGTCTGTTTCTCCATCGGAACCCCCTACATAGAAGAACTCGTAACTCCGGACCCGAATCCGGCAGATGAATAGTGCACACACATCGGATATTAAATCCCAGATTAATTCTAAAAATAACTAAAATGACTTAGATGCATATTTAGGCAACCCTGCACTGCATCATAGCATCACACGCACCGTATTGCATTTGTTTGCATTATGTTTACCTGTATCTTCCCCCTCTTCTCTCTCGGTAGACCCCGACATTGACGTAGCTCCCGAGGCAGACGCCGCTCCGGAGTACGACTACGTCCCCGACGACATCCCTGACGACCTTGCCCTTGCCCCCGAGCAAACAGGCAAGCACCCCCATTTTGAGCATGCCTATATCGCCTATTGCCTTCTCTCTTATGCTTGCATTAGAACTGCTACTGCTACTGTTTTCCTATATCTGCTGCATAGCCTGATTATTGTACCCTGCTTTGTTACCTTACTGGTTATCCTAGACTGCTTAGTATAGGCTGGGTAGAGACACGACAGAGACCCCCACTTGATCCCGACTGCCCTGCTGGACATCAGAAGACCCGATCATCGGGATTGAAGACCAGACCATGGCACCGCACATCACTACCCCTTAGTTGCCGACACTGCTGGGTTACCGTCGAGTGCCGAGGGTGATACCTCGTTGGCACTTCTGATGTTAACCTTGTAGGTTAGTTACTCGGTCGTGGTAAGCGAGGGTGATTCCTCCTACACCACCCCCGATAACGACGTCGTCGCGCAACTCCTCAAGTGTGGACCTCGAGGGTGATTCCTCCTTCGTTCACCTTGATGATAACATCAGGTGGGAATTCCATCGAGGGTGATTCCTCAGGGTTCCCTTCGGTGTCAGACACACAGTTACCTTGGATATTATGACTTGCACTAAACTATGATACTAAAGACGGGTCGGCCCTGAGGGGTACCCGCGCGAGCTTAACGCGAAGTGATGTGGAGTCGGGTTGACCTGGATGGTGCCCGCGAGATAACTACGAGGCGTGGCCGGGCATTCTTAGCCCTTGCCGCAAGTCCTCGAGATGGGGCGACGGGGTCACATCGATCGTGAGTCTCTGCTCGTTTCCGCGCGCTCCTAATCCACTACGGTTTGGATATTTGATCCGAGGGGCCTCTGGCCCGATAGCACTAACCATCACGTGGGCATAGTATGGGCGTTCTGTGTCGTACACATCAGCCGAAGCTTGTTGGACGTCAGTAAGGAGCGGCGCACGCCGAGTTGGACTGGTAACGCAATCGCGCTTGTATAAGGGGTTGCTAGGTCTGCTCTCGGTGGCCCCGTAACGTGCAGGAGTTCCCGGGGCGATGGCCCAAGACCCCTGGGGGCATAGGTTTAGTCCGGCGTGCTGACCTCTCTTATAAGCCTAGGTCGGGTTGCGGCGTGTTGCTTAGCCGAGGCCGGGCATGACCCAGAAAAGTGTGTCCGGCCAGAGTTAAGCGAGCGTGGTGGGTAAGTTGGTGCACCCCTGCAGGGAAGAAACTTCTATCGATAGCCTGTCCTATGGTAACGGACACTCGGAGTTGTATCCCGATCGGTACAACTAGAACTTGATATGAGAACTGGATAGTACGGCTCTGGGATTGCTTTCTCGCAGGGAGTCGAGAAAGGATCTCAGGTCGAGGTTGATGATATTACTACTACTACTTAACATTATGTTCATCTGCTCTCTCCTGATGCTGCAAGACTGTCGAAGATTGTTGAAGATGCTAGTCTTCGATAGGACTAGGCTTTCCCCCTCTACTCTGGCATTTCTGCAGCCCAGTCCACATATACAGCCATTCCTTTGACAATGATGCATATGTAGTGTAGATCCTTGCTTGCTGAGTACTTCGGATGAGTACTCACGTTTGCTTTATTTTCTTTTTCCCCCATATTCCATTTGATGCCACCAGACGACGGAGCCCCTGAGCCAGAGGCCCCAGCCGACGACCAGTACTACTATCCGCCTGGCGAGTACTACTACTACAAGGAGCCGTTCGACGACCAGGAGTAGGATCGGAGGGTCCAGGGCAGGAGGCCTACGCCTTTCGATCGTAGTATTTTATTTTACCCCGCCTCTGTGAAGGCCTAATTCTCTCTATGTAATATATCTGTACCCAGATATCTAATGCTTCCGCTGACGCTTGTATGCCATCGAGCTATGTATTCGAGCCCTCGAGGCCCTGGCTTGTAATATTAAGCTTGTATGACTTTATTTATGTTTTAGAGTTGTGTTGAGATATCTTCAAGTGAGTCCTTAGGCTTGATCGTGCGCATTTGAGTGTATGATTAGTGCACGATTAAGCCAGGGTCGTCACATACGGGCACACAAAAAAGTAATTCATTTTGAAAATTAGAGTTGGCACATGCAAATTTACTTAGAACGGCACGGAAATACTGCATATAGGTAGGTATGGTGGACTCATATGGCAAAACTGGTTTAAGGATTTTGGATGCACAAGTAGCATTTCTACTTAGTACAAGTGGAGGCTAGCAAATAGATTGAGAAGCAAGCAACCAAGAAACAAAAATTCTCATAAACGAGCATCAAGCATAACTAACACCGAATAATGCACCACAAGTAGGATGTAATTTCATTACATAACTATTGACTTTCGTGCTTGCATAGGGAATCACAATCCTTAACACCAATATTCTTACTAAAGCATAATTACTCACCAACATGACCCACATATTACTATCAGAATATCTCAAAACTATTACAAAGAATCAAGTTTATTTTGGCCAATGATCTTCATGAAAGTTTTTATTATATCCCTCTTGAATATCTACCACTTTGGGACTAGTTTCATATATTGCAATTGCTTTTGGCAAGCTCAAACAAATTTAAGTGAAGAACATGAGCATAAAATAATTCATCTCTCAAAATAATATAAGTGAAGCATGAGAGAATTTCTTCAAAAATTTACTAACTCTCAAATAAGTCTAAGTGAAGCACTAGAGCAATTCCATAGCTCAAAAAAATTAAGTGAAGCACATAGAGCAATTCTAACAAATCATAGCATAATTTTAGCTCTCTCAAATAGGTATGTCCAGCAAGGATACTTGTGACAAACTAAAAAGCAAAATAAGAAAACACTCATATAATACAAGACGCTTCAAGCAAAACTCATGATATGTGACAAATAAAAATACAACTTCAAGTAAAATTACCGATGGTTGTTAGAAGAAAGAGGGGATGCCTTCCGGGGCATCCCCAAGCTTACTTGCTTGGTTCTCCTTGAATATTAACTTGGGGTGCCATGGGCATCCCCAAACCTAGGCTCTTTTCACTCCTTATTCCTCCATCCATTGTAATCTCACCCAAAACTTGAAAACTTCAATCACACGAAACTTAACAAAACCTTTGTGAGGTCCGTTAGTATAATAAAGCAAATCACCACTCTAAGTACTGTTGCAAACCCATTCATATTTTATTATTGTATTATACCTACTGTATTCCAACTTTACCATGGCTTATACCCCCTAATACAATCCATAGATTCATCAAAATAAGCACACAATGCAACGAAAACAGAATCTGTCAAAAACAGATGAGTTTGTAGTAATCTGGACTTTGTCCATAGTTCTGTAAGTGCAAAAATTATGAAAAATTAGGAAAACTTAGTTAATGTGTATATAAATCTTGTGTAAAAAAATCAGAATTTTATCACGCTTATGTGATTTTTGACAATTCTTCTACTGGGCACAAAAGTTTCTGTTTTTCAACAAGATCAAATCAACTATCACCAAACATGATCCCAAAGGATTTACTTGGCACAAACACTAATTAAAACATAAAAAACACAATCATAACAGTAGTATAATTGTGCAAACACTCAAGAACAGAAAGAAAAAGGCAAAAATAAATTTTATTCATTGGGTTGCCTCCCAACAAGCGCTATCATTTTATGCCCCTAGTTAGGCATAATGCATAGATTCAAGTGTTGTCATCTTTAGTTTTCAACTCCTTAATCACACAACTAGAATTCTTCAAAGATTTTGCATGCAAGTTTTCAATAACAATACTTCTAGGAATAAGATTTAAGAATTCATTCTTGCAAGTAGGGTCTTTTACCACTTCAATAAAATTGGGGTGAATACTAATCATTTTAAGATCTTCCTTGTTGCTATTAGAAGTGGCACCCTTGTTCTTAGTAACTTGTGTAGACTTGCAAATTTTTATGGGAGTTCTTTCAATAGTTTTAACAGAAGAAAAGGTCTAGCTTAAGTTACTAAAAATTTCTTCCAACTTATCAATCCGAGAAGGGCTTTCTTCTATTCGTTCGTTAGCTATTATTTCCTTTTCCCTTAGTAATTTAAAAACATCTCCTGCTTTTGAACCAATTTTATTAGCAAGATTATGCATCCTTTTATCCAAATTTTCAATATGTTCTTCGGTGATCATCTTCTTTTCAATGTCATCTAATCTTTGCATAACTTGCTCAATAGTTACGATTGTTTCATTAATAATGATAGGTGGTGCACCCACTAGATATCCCATAGCATTAAAAGCATCCAAAGATGGACACATCAAGAAATTTCCACCGGTAATCATATCAAGGACGAATCTATACCAAGTGTAATGCCCACATAAAAACTACGAAGAAGAACAACGGTAGATTGCTTATGAATAGATCTATTATGAGCATTGCAAATCCTATACCAAGCATATTTTAGATTCTCCCTCCCCTTTGTTTAAAATTAAGAACCTCTTTCTCGAGAGTACACGCAATAGAGGAGGAACTAGCCATAACGACACAGTAGGCAAGCAAGATCACACTCAAACAAAAGATCTGACGAGAAAAAGGCGAATAAAATGACAAATTTTGGTGAAGTGGGGGAGATGAAAACGAGAGGCAAATGACAAATAATGTAAATTGCAAGGAGATGAGATTTGTGATTAGGAACCTGATAGATGTTGATGATGTCCCCCCAGCAACGGCGCCAGAAATTCCTTTTGATGCAGCTTGAAACTACGTCGGTATTTCCCCAAAGAGGAAGGGATGATGTAGTACAGCTATGGTAGGTATTTCCCTCAGTTATGAAACCAAGGTTATCAATCCAGTAGGAGAACCAAGCAACACTATGTAAACGGTACCTGCACACAAAGAACAAATACTTGCAACCCGACGCGTAAGAGGGGTTGTCAATCCCTCCACGGTAAAAAGATAGATTAAATTGTATAAGATTGGATAAATAGATCTCGCAAGAACACAAAATAAAAGAAGTAAATAAAAAGTGTAGCAAGGTATTTTTGGATTTTTGGAAATATAGACCTGAAAACAATATGATAAAAGATAGACCCGAGGGCCATAGATTTCACTAGTGGCTTCTCTCGAGAAAATAGCATACGGTGGATAAACAAATTACTGTTGGGAAATTGATAGAAGATCAAATAATTATGACGATATCCAAGGCAATGATCATGAATATAGGCATCACGTCCAAGATTAGTAGACCGACTCCTGCCTGCATCTACTACTATTACTCCACACATCGACCACTTTCCAGCATGCATCTAGGGTATTAAGTTCATGGAGAAACGGAGTAATGCAATAAGAACGATGACATGATGTAGAAAAGATCTATTCATGTAGGAATAGACCCCATTTTTTATCCTTAATAGCAACGATACATACGTGCCTCGCTACCCCTTCTGCCACTGGGTGAGGACACCGTAAGATCGAACCCATCACAAAGCACCTCTTCCCATTGCAAGAAAAATTGATCTAGTTGGCCTAACTAAACCAAAGATTCGGAGAAGAAATACGAGGCTATAAATAATCATGCATATATGATATCAAAGAAAACTCAAATAATATTCATGGATATAGATCTGATCATAAACTCAAACTTCATCGGATCCCAACAAACACGCCGCAAAAAGTCATTACATCAAATAGATCTCGAAGAGACCATTGTATTGAGAATCAAAAAGAGAGAAGAAGCCATCTAGCTACTGCCTACGGACCCGTAGGTCTATGGTGAACTACTCACGCATCATCGGAGGAGCACCAATGAGGATGAACCCCTCCGTGATCGTGTTCCCCTCCGTCAGGGTGCCGGAAAAGGGCTCTAGATTAGATCTCGTGGTTCTGGAACTTGCGACGGCTGGAATTGTGTTTCGTCGACTCCCTTAGGGTTTCTGGAATATTTGGGTATTTATAGAGCTGAGAGGCGGTGCAGGAGACCCCCGTGGGCCCCACAACCCATCAGGGCACGCCCTGGTGTCTTGTGGGCCCCATGGGCATCCCCTCTGGTGCTTCCTTGGCTCCCAAGTTGTCTTTTGGTCCAAAAAAAATCTCCAAAAAGTTTCGCTGCATTTGGACTCCGTTTGGTACTGCTATTCTGCGAAGTAAAAAACAAGTAAAAAAACATCAACTGGCACTGGGCACTATGTCAATAGGTTAGTCCCAAAAAATGATATATAAAATGATTGTAAAATATCCGTGAATGATAATATAACAACATGGAAAAATAAAAAGTTATAGATACGTTGGAGATGTATCACCCTCCTATTGTCTCTCGTAATGAAACAGGTGACGAGGCGGAGCTTCCTATCCAACCAATCTCATCAATAAGAAGCTCGAAAAAATTGATTAGACCCACACATAATGTAGAAGAAGAATAAAAGAAGGAAAAGTAGAGGTAAAAAGGTATCTCTCCCAAATAATGTTGATCCTATTATTGTTTTGCCTCATGAGAATGAATCAAAAATAATTCTAGAAGATGATACACTTGATGATGATATTTTTTTTTGGTCCTTTGGCACAACGTCCGAAGGAATTATTAAGGATAATTTTTTTATGCCTATTACTTGTTGTGACAATTATGAGTGGGAAGATAGTGACACTTCTTATGACCTTGAGAATCTTGTTGGCACCAAATTGGAAAATTATGGTGATAGTAATTGCTATACTATTGGTGCTATTCATACTATTAATGATAAGAGTGATTATGGTAATGATATGCAAAACTACAAGCTTGGGGATGCTATGTTTGATGAGAATGACATGTTTGAGAATTTATTTGTTGCAATTAATGTTTGTCCCAATCTTGGGGATGCTATGCTTAATGAAGATGATCTTTTTAGTCCCCCTACTTTGAATGATCAAATTTGTTATGATGAATACATGCCTCCTATTTATGATGATTGCAATAATTATGAAAGTGTGTTTGGAAGAGTGTCAACTTTAGGTAATGATTATCCCACTAATCTTATCATAATTATAAAAGTGGATTTGGAGAGGTCATGACTTTATTTAGTAATAATTCCACTATTTTGAAAGAGGTTTCAATTGATTATGATGAGAATAAAGTTGCTACTCATGACGATTATTGTGATGATACTTATGTTATAAAAAGTAGTGATGACTATTCTTATAAAACTTCTCATAATTATGAATACCCTCTTACTGAACATTACTCTTTTAATGTGGAAACACTTTATAGTATTCGAGTTTCATATGATACTCCCACTATTATGAATGAGAAGAGAATTGATTATGTGGAGAGTAATAAAATTTGTATGCTTGTGGATCATGAAAAGAGTGCTTTATGTGATAGTTATATTTTTGACTTCATTCATGATTCTACTGAAAATTATTATGAGAGAGAAGCATATGCCTTTACATATCTCAATAATACCAAGTTTCCTTTCTATATGTTGAAAGTTTTGAAGTTATGCTTGTTTTGCCTTACTATGTTGGGTTTGGAAGTGTGCTAGGCTTAAATGTGCTTGCCATGTGATTCATGATGCTCCCATTATGTTTCAATTCATCATTCTTATGTGAGCATGATTATAACCATCATGCCTAGCTAAAAAGGCATTAAAGAAAAGCGCTTGTTGGGACACAACCCAATACTTATACCTAATGTTTTTTGTATTCACATGATTAAGCTACTGTAGTAATCATGTTTTATAGCTTTTGTTTCAATAAAGTGCCAAGTAAAGCCTTTGGGATAGTGTGGTTGATAGTTGACTTGATTCTGTGCAAAAATAGAAACTTTTGCGTCCAGTGCAAAAATTCCTATATTTTACTAGAACGTGATTTTGATATGATTTTTTTACACATGATTGATATAAAAATTGCGTACATTTTACTAATTTTTTAGAATTTTTGGAGTTGCAGAAGTATGGTGTTTGTTCAGATCATTGCAGACTGTTCTATTTTTGACAGATCCTGTTTTCAATGCATAGTTTGCTTCAATGGCTTATATTGCTCAATATAAATTATGGAAATGATAGAGTACAATAGGCATTATGTGGAAACAATTATGTATCTTGTCTTAACAGTACCCAAGTGAATGATTTATTTTATTATACTAACACATCTCACGAAGTTCCGTTAAGTTTTGTGTGATTGAAGTTTTCAAGTTTTGGGTGAGATATCAATATGAGAAGAATAAGGAGTGGCAAGACCCTAAGCTTGGGGATGCCCAAGTGAAAGTGCATGTGTCACTTAAATTATATTTTGGTGTGATGACAATATGGTTAGTGGAACTAATATCGGTTGCTAAAGTTCATCTCAGGATATTGGTTTCAGGTTCTTCTTGATGGAGATGTGCGACCCCCAATTCAAAAAGATCAAAGGCGTGGTTTATCGCAGTTCGAAGGTTTTTCTTTTTGGTTCGATTCAAGTCGTAGCAAAGACCGACTATTAAGCGGGGTCTCTGTGGATCTGTGTTGTGTGGGAATGCCCTTGCCAAAACTTATACACCAGCTTACCCACTCCTACCACATAATTCCATAGTGTGCTTGCTTGTGGTACTCAGAAAGTTTGCATTAGGTTTGCAACAGCATACGCACCACCCCGTGCGCACGGGGTGGTGCGTATGCTGTTGAGTACCTCATGCACACGAGGCTGACTTAGCCCGTGCACACGGGGTCCAACGGGCAGAATTCCCCACCTAGCCAAGAACACTATAAAAAAACCTTCTTCTTCCTCCATCCCTAACCCGAATGTCTTGTTGAGCTCCACCATTGGTACGCCTCATTTTGCTCAGTACTCTCAATCCCTCCACCCAAACTTGTTGAAACTTTGGGGATTGGGAGAGCAAGACCCGATCTACACTTTGACCAAACCAAATCACATTCCCCGCAACATTTCCTCCCCATTGACTTGTTACTCTTGGAGCTTGGGCTCCTAGGCGGTTAGAGGTTCCTCCGGAAGCTTCCTTGCTTGTGGTGTGCTCTAGAGAAGTTTGTAAAGGTGTGGTGGTCGCCTTCAAGAGCAACCCCGAGTGATTCGAGGCTCATCCGTTGGGGGTGACTCGAAAGAGATTACGGTGAGCCTTCGATGGCGTTCCACAAGCTTTGGCTCCGGCACCGCTCTAAACGGAGAGTAGCTCTTCCCCAAGGAAGAGTGAACTTCGGGATAAAATCCGCGTCCTCATGTCACTTGTGATTTAATCATTTCCCGCATTTTACTTTGCCTTGTCTGCTTGTTGGCTTGCTAGTTAGATTGTTGCCTAGCATATTTAGCTTTAAGATTCCTTTTCATATAGGTTGTGTTCACCTAGTTGCATATCTAGTGAACCCTATTTATCCGCTAACCTTAAAATTGACAAGAAAGATTAAAATTTGTAGTCTCCTATTCACCCCCCTCTAGTCGACCATATCGATCCTTTCACCAAGGCAACCCAAGGTAATATTCAAGGAAGACCCAAGCAACTAAGCTTGGGGATGCCCCGGAAGGCATCCCGTCTTTCATCTTCAACATTATCGGTAACCTTACTTGGAGCTATATTTTTATTCGTCACATGCTATGTGTTTGCTTGGAGCGTCTTTTTATTTTTCTTGTTGTTTGAATAAAATCCTTGGATCTGAAATCTTAAATGAGAGAGAGTCCTCACATTGCTACTTAATTATTTTACTACTCATTTGATCTTCACTTATATCTTTTTGGAGTAGTTTGTCATTTACTCTTGTGCTTCACTTATATCCTAAGAGTAAACAATTGAATGAATTTAATATCATAAATTTGAAATTATATGTGCTTCATATACTTGTCTCATGCCTAGTAGTAGTTTCACATTGGGTTTATAAAGTAAAATCTATTGAAGTTTGACAATCACAATATTAGTCATACAAGCAATTCATGAAAGATAGTATATGGAAGAGAACTTTCACATACAAATATATTATCTTGGACATCCTCTATGATTGTGAATACCAATTAATTATTTTCAACCTTGAGCAAATTAGTTGAAGTTGGACAAGGAAAACAACGTAATGAGTTATGTTTGGGTATATTTGCATCGAAATTATATTGTTATGGATCCTCCAACATGTGGTGCTTGTTTAGAATCTTTTGCTAGCCAAAATTTCTGTACTAAGTGGGAATACTGCTTGTGCATACAAAATCCTTGAGTCAAATTTCTTCCATGAGTGTACACCACATCTACCTATATACGGTATTACCCTACTGTTCCAAGTAAATTTGCATGTGCCATCTCTAAATATTCAAATAAACATCTATTTTGTGTGCCTGTACCGCTCATGGAGCGACGGGGCGGTCAGTATCTTCCATGCTAAGCGGGTTATTCACATGATGGGTGTTTATTCACTTGTCCTTGCATGAGAGAGGCTGGTAATCAGGATGCCCAGTCCCTTAAATAAAAAGAAAAAATATATAATAAAACAAAAGCCCCCTGGAAAGTTGAAAGTTTGGAGGGCACCCGTGAATTCGGCTAGCCATGGCTTGTGTTTAAATGGTTGACGGGGAGTTAAACTTTTCATTTCCGCATGGGAACCACCAATAATGCGTTTAGCATGGAAGATATTGAATACCTTAGTCGTGACATTGACAGGAAAAGCACACCACTCAAAATGTATTCATCTCTGTTTTAAGCAATGAGCTATGGCACCTCTGCAAATCCATGCTTCCCTCTGCGAAGGGCTTATCTTTTACTTTTTCTGTTAATTTTATTTTTGTTGAGTCAATTTATTATTCCAACCTATTCTTTAGTTGGCAAGCATCATGTGGTGGGGAAAGATCGAGGCACATATGGCCATTCAAATATAT
This sequence comes from Thinopyrum elongatum, assembly GCA_011799875.1. NCBI lineage: Eukaryota > Viridiplantae > Streptophyta > Magnoliopsida > Poales > Poaceae > Thinopyrum > Thinopyrum elongatum. The sequence goes on from CM022299.1 coordinate 524,508,783, forward strand.
TTGATCATGAATTATTATTGTTGACAATTATCTCTATGATAAATAAGTTGGGAGGCAAAACATTAAGCCCCTATCTTTCTCTGTGTTTGATGGATGCTATTTGTTCTAAAAATATGCTTTGAGTATTAGCAATCATAGAAGACTATATGATAATTGAGTATGTGGAGCTCTTACTTAGACTTTGTTGAAAATAAGATGCATTGAAATTGTTTGCTGACTAAGAGCATAGCTTGTTAAGTTTCAAGAGAATATATTGTTTAATCCATAACATGTGAATTGATTGCTATTTGATCATGATGAGTTTTAGAGAGTTGCTATTTATGATGCTAGGAAAAGTGATTGAAATTATCATTTATCAAACTTATGCATTATGCTAGCATTCACACTTCATAAATTATTTCTTTTATCATTTACCTACTCGAGGACGAGCAGGAATTAAGCTTGGGGATGCTGATATCTCTCCAATGTATCTATAATTTATGAAGTACTCATGCCATGTTTTTATATGGTTTTGGTATGATTCGAATGGAACTAACATCGACTGACGCTGTTTTCAGCAGAACTACCGTGGTGTTGTTTTTTGTGCTGAAATAAAAGTTCTTGGAATGGGCTAAAAATTTACGGTGATTTTTTATGGACAAAAAGAGACCCCTGAAGCTTCGAGGAATGGCCAGAAGAGCTACAAGGGCATGACAAGCCTGCCCCCCCTATGGCGTGCCCCCTGAGCTTGTCGCTCCCTTGTGGACCCCCCTGACGTGAAACTGATGCAAAAAATTCCTATAAACACCAAAAACCCCAGAAAGAAACCTAGAACTTACACTCCGCTGCCGCAAGCCTCTATACAAGAGATCCCATCTGGGGCCCTGTTCCGGCACCCTGCCAGAGGGGTAAATCATCACCGGAGGCCATATTCATCATCCCGGCGGTCTCCATGACAAGGAGGGAGTAGTTCACCCTCGGGGCTGAGGGTATGTATTAGTAGCGATGTGTTTGATCTCTCTATCTCTCTCGTGTTCTTGATTTGGCACGACCTTGATGTAACCATGAGCTTTGGTAATATAGTCAGATCATATGGTGTTTTTTCCTCTCTATCTTGTTGTGATGAATTGAGCTTTCTTTTCAAGGTTTCGTTATGTTGGATTGAATATTTTGGATTTGAGAAAACTTGATGTATGTCTTTCATGCGGATACCCGTGGTGACAATGGGGTATTCTATTGAGTTACTTGATGTATGTTTTGGTATTCAACTTGCGGATTCCCGTGACATTGGGGTATCTATGCATAGGGTGTTTTCATCCTATGTTCTCTGATAGAAACTTTGGAGTGATTCTTTGTCGCACGTTGAGGGATTGTTATATAATTCAATTATGTTAGCATTGTTGAGAGATTACACTAGTGAAAGTATGAACCCTAGGCCTTGTTTCTAAGTATTGCAATACCATTTGTGCTCCATTTTATCACTTGCTACCTTGCTGTTTTTATTATTTAAAATTACAAAAACCTATATCTATTATCCATACTACACTTATATCACCATCTCTTCGCCGAACTAGTGCACCTATACAATTTACCATTGTATTGGGTGTGTTGGGGACATAAGAGATTTCTTGTATTTGATTGCAGGTTTGTTTGAGAGAGACCATCTTCATCATACGCCTCTCACGGATTGACAAACCTTAGGTCATTCACTTGAGGGAAATTTGTTGATGTCCTACAAAACTCTGCACTTGGAGGCCCAACAACGTCTAAAAGAATAAAAGTTGCGTATTTGATTGGGTGTGTTGGGAACACAAGAGATTTCTTGTATTTGATTGCAGGTTTGTTTGAGAGAGACCATATTCATCATACACCTCTCATGGATTGATAAACCTTAGGTCATCCACTTGAGGGAAATTTGCTGCTGTCCTATAAAACTGTGCACTTGGAGGCCCAACAACGTCTACAAGAATAAAAGTTGTGCAGTAGACATCAGGGCTCGACACTCCATACTGACCACTTCCATATTTGGAAAGTGCTACAATGGTTCCTTTCACTTGGGGATTATCAAGAGATGCGGGAGAGCATGTGAAGCTCCTAGACATGGCTGTTGGGCTCATGGAGCTCTTTGGCCGCGAGGTCGAGGAACGATGTGTCACCAGGGTGGGAGGTCGGGCTAGGGAAGGGGAAGATGGTTGGATTTATTCGGGCAGCGGGGATCCTCAGTGTGTTGGCATGGGGCGTGTGTTGTAGGAGAGGTGAAGGGCGTGCCGCTGCAATTCGGGCCCGTGGGGCGTGCCGTGCAGTATGGGATGGGGGAAGTCCTAGGGCAACCTCGACCAGCACCACACCACCGCTCCTCCCCGGCTAGTTCTGCCCTCTCCTAGATGCACATGAGGTGCTTGTTAAAATGCAAGAGAGAGAAAGAGAGAGGGAGGGAGAGAGGGAGAGGGGAGGTTCAATGCTGACGCGCGAGACTCATGTGTAATAACGGTTAACTTAATGGTCTGGTGTAACGGAATTGACCTTTTGTGCCACATCAGCCCAGACTAGTGGGCCACAAATCATAATCCTACTTAACCAGCCCGAATCGGTACCTAAGTAAAAGTGATAGTTTTTAGCCAAAAATTAGAAGAAATGTTGTAGTTCTGATGAAAATATAAAAGTGGTATGCGAACCTGTAAAGTGGTAGTTCGAACCTAGAATGAACTTACCATAATCTAAAAGCAACAACACTAGAAGATCCTAATGTACAAATTTATGGCAGTGCTGCTGTCTTTTCAACATATTAGTCAACTTGGTAGATGCATCTTCTATACTAGAAGAGATTCCTTAAATAAGTGAAGCGGCATAGCACGCAAGCAGGACAGACTGATGAACGTCATCTGTAGGTGTCGTTGCAACAAACATGTGTGTTTGTCGCCCTGACTTATGCACAGGCATGCGGCAGATCATACATCAAGTATCAATGCTTAACACAATAAGCCAGAGAAGCCGCTCTTCGTGAGATAAAGGAGCGCATTAAGAAGACCAAACCAACCAGAAGGTTTCCACAAAAGCCTCCCTTGCCGGGAAAACAGGGCCGGCAGGGTCGAGACTGCGCCTGGGACCGAGGCCAGGCCACCCCGGCAGGGTTTCTGGGGCCGCCAAGGCCAAGACAAAACCCCAAGCCAAATGACCAGGCAAGCTCCGTGCCGGCAAACCTCCGTCAGGACGCCACCGTTCCACCTCATCAAACACCAGTCACTAATCAGTGCGGTGTCAAGCTCTCGAGCGGCTAGGTGGATCCTGTCATGCACGTGGCAACCTGCTAGAGTAGAGATTACCTTTAAAGACACCCGTCCCAGAGGCGTGTCATGTAGATAAGAGGTAGTTAGGCAAGCGATGGAGAAACCCTGTCGGGGCTACCTCTCCACATGACACCTAGCGGTCCATTTAATGCATTTTGTCCTAACCGCCAGAGTTAGGTATGATAGCACTGTTAGCTATCTAATCATACTATAATGACTGTTTTGCCACTGTGGTCGCCTCTTAAGCTATAAAAGGAGGCCCGAGGCAACCTAGCAAAGGATTCAAAATTTTGATCCCGCAACACTTGTATGCACGGAGCTACTCTCCCCGAGGCACCCTTGCCGGGCTTGAGCGCTCTGTGTCTTCGTGTTCCCACAGATCAATCCACCAAAGCAGGAGTAGGGTGTTACGCTGCTCAGCGGCCCGAACCTGGGTAAAAGAGAGTTGTCCTCACCGCGCTGCCCTGCTGCCTCTGTTCTTTGTGCAATGTGATCGTCCCTCGCTGAACCACAAAGGGGCCTCTTAGTCCTATAGGTGATCGTGTTCCTCCACGACATCTTTGGCGCGCCAGGTAGGGGGAGCTCGCTTGTGCGAATCTGAAGCAACAGCCAATGCGTCGATCTTCATTGTCTTCTACATCACCAATGGCTCCCAAGAAGAAGAGCGGTGTGGCGGCACACCCTTCCACTTTGAAGGCCCCTTTGCCTGCGGCTGCAGGTGCCATGGGTGCCGCAGCCATGGCAGGTGGAGCGGGCGCCATGAGCGGCGCGACTACCGCAGGAGGTGCGGTTGCCACTCCCACCACAGCCGGGGCTGGGGGCGCTGGAGCTGCCCAACTCGCTCAACCTTCTAGTGAGCATGCTCATGCCGGTGCGGGCCAAGGGGACACCCAGCTTCCGCCTCCCCGCTGCACCAGTGAGCGCAATCAACGCAGCGGCGATGACCACTCCAGCACAAGCCAAGATCCTCTGGCCATGCCAGCCAGGGGGGCGACATCAAGGCACGTGCTTCATCCCACACAGGGCGAGCGCGACAAGACCCAGAGTAGTGCCGTTGATCCGCAGCGACCGCGCCCACATGGCAAGGGCTTAACTGATCAGGAGCTTGGCCACCAAGTACAGCCTCAGCCACGCCAGACCGCCCTTGTGATTGGTCCAAGGCGACAGGAGCACAACGACGCTCCTTCTAGCTCGACCAGGAGTCGAGCGGTGTCGCGCTCTGCTTCCCACGCCATGCCAGGGACGGTGGCGAAAGCAATGGCAAGGGCTCAGTTGCTTCTGAACTTTCCTCCAGTGGCGGACAAGATGGACGAGTGGAGAGCCACCATCCAAAGCCTCATTGGGTTTACTGAAGCTAGCAAATCACAGTAGGCGAAGCCTTCACGGCGCCCATAGACAACATCGACAGCCCACACTGGTGGCCGCGTGGAGAGGACTACACCCACGGTGCAGTCCCCTCCATGAGAACCCTCCCAGGGGCAGCCACGGCGGGCCCAGCAAACCCAGCGTGTCGATGAGCCTGACGAGATGTCAATGGCCTCGTCTGACCCGCAGACTCAGCAAGGTCAATGTCGTGTGTTGAAGGACAGGAAGAAGGAAGACGCCCGTGCCACCATTGAGCGGCGCTGCAAGGCACGCCGCCAATCAGACAGGCGCAATGGCCCAGACGTTGACGAACCCGCGCCCAGTGTCGGGGGGTACTTGCCTTACGAGGTAGGTTGCCCCGCCTTCACTCGTGAGCTGCGGCAAGTCCGCTAGCCATCATCTCGCACCTTCAAGCCTGACTTGCCGGAGAAATACGACAGAAAGTTGAAGCCGACAGAGTTCTTGGGCATCTATACGATAGCCGTTCAAGCTGCCGGGGGAAGAGATGAGAAAGTGCTCGCCAACTACTTTCCGTTGGCACTCAAGCCCAACATTACGTCTTGGTTGATGCACCGACCTGAGGTTTCCATTTCCTTGTGGGCCGACCTATGTAACAAATTCTTTGGCGCCTTCACAGGCGACCACCAAGAACCCGGACAACCCAGTGACCTACAGGACCTCTTATAGAAAGAAGGGGAGAGCCAGCGTAAGTATCTGCAAATATTCAGTCGAGTACATCACAATATCCCGAAGATTCATCCGGCAGAAGTAACTGCCGCATTCCACACAAATGTGCGCAATCGGAGGATGCGTGCTAAGATGAATGTTCGGCTACCAAAGACCGTCAACGAACTCTATACATTGGCGGACAAGTGTGCTCGTGCCGAGGAGGAGAGAGGCCAAGATGGTGCTGGCGGGAAAGACCGTGGCAGCCGTGGGGGGTGCCGCGGCAAGGCAAATCAGTAGAAGGAGACACCCACCAGGGGCCGTCAGAAAAAAGAAGGTGAAGATGACAGTGAAGAAGAGGACGATGGTGAGTCCAGCGAGCAGGAATTTCAGAAGACCACCGAGGCAATGTGCATCGACGAGGGCGCATCTTTGCACTCCTCTCACCGCCAACTTAAACAGTGGGTGCATGAGGTTAATGCGGCAGAGCCAGTAGCAAGCACTCAGGAACCACTCAAATGGTCTCACACGCCCATCATCTTTGATGCCGAGGACCACCCAGACCGCACCACTGCAGTTGGGTGCTTGCCATTGTTGGTTTTCACCAACAATCCGCAACCTCAAGGTCACAAAGATGCTAGTTGATGGTGGGGCAGGATTGAATTTGATTTCCCCTGACATGATTAAGAAACTCCAAAATCCTGATGGGGACCTCAAAAGGGCTAATACATTCCAAGGGATCAACCAAGGAAGAAGCCAACCTAAGGGAAAGATCATGTTGCCGGTGACGTTTGGTGGGGAACTGAACTATAGGATTGGGAAAGTTGTGTTTGATGTTGTCATGCTCCCCCTGCCATTCAACGGGATCCTTGGTCATCCAGCTTTGGCCATGTTCATGGCAGCGTCCCATTACGCATATAACACCTTGAAGATGCCGGGGCCAACGGGAATCATCTCCATCCCGTCAGATAAGAGGGATGCGGTTATATGCATTAACAAGATGTAAAGAGATGCGATAGCTGAAGGAAATATGCCCTAGAGGCAATAATAAAGTTGTTATTTATATTTCCTTATATCATGATAAATGTTTATTATTCATGCTAGAATTGTATTAACCGAAAACTTAATACATGTGTGGATACATAGACAAAACACCGAGTCCCTAGTAAGCCTCTACTAGACTAGCTCATTAATCAAAGATGGTTAAGTTTCCTAACCATAGACATGTGTTGTCATTTGATGAATGGGATCACATCATTAGGAGAATGATGTGATGGACATGACCCATCCGTTAGCTTAGCATAATGATCGTTCAGTTTTATTGCTACTGCTTTCTTCATGTCAAATACATATTCCTTCGACTACGAGATTATGCAACTCCCGGATACCGGAGGAATGCCTTGTGTGCTATCAAACATCACAGCGTAACTGGGTGATTATAAAGATGCTCTACAGGTATCTCCGAAGGTGTCTGTTGGGTTGGCATAGATCAAGATTAGGATTTGTCACTCCGAGTATCGGAGAGGTATCTCTGGGCCCTCTCGGTAATACACATCATAAGAAGCCTTGCAAGCAATGTGACTAATGAGTTAGTTACGAGATGATGTATTACGGAACGAGTAAAGAGACTTGCCTGTAACAAGATTGAACTAGGTATGAAGATACCGACGATCGAATCTCGGGCAAGTAACATACCGATAACAAAGGGAATAACGTATGTTGTCATTACGGTACGACCGATAAAGATCTTCGTAGAATATGTGGGAACCAATATGAGCATCCAGGTTCCGCTGTTGGTTATTGACCGGAGAGGTGTCTCGGTCATGTCTACATAGTTCTCGAACCCGTAGGGTCCGCACGCTTAACGTTCGATGATGGTTTTGTATTATATGAGTTATGTGATTTGGTGACCGACTGTTGTTCGGAGTCCCGGATGAGATCATGGACATGATGAGGAGTCTTGAAATGGTCGAGAGGTAAAGATTGATATATAGGATGATAGTATTCGGACACCGGAAGTGTTTCGGAGTGTATCGGGTATATATCGGACTACCGGGGGGTTACCGGAACCCCGCGGGGGAATAATGGGCCTTATGGGCCATAGGAGGGGAGCACACCAGCCCACAAGGGGTGGCGCTCCCCCCCTAAGAAAGGAGGCTGAGCGGGAGAAGGAAGAGGGGGTTCGGCCCCCCTTTCCTTCCTCCCTCCCTCTCTTCCCTTTTCCCCCCCTCCGGTAAAAGGAAAGGGGGGGGGGGGCGAATTGGAATAGGAACCCCAAGTAGGATTCCTCCTACTTGGGGCGCCCAAGGCTGCTCCCCTCCCCCTCCCACCTATATATACATGGGGAGGGGGCGCCTAGAAGACACACCAACAATTGTTAGCCGTGTGCGGTGCCCCCCCTCAACAGTTTACGCCTCCGGTCATGTTCTCGTAGTGCTTAGGCGAAGCCCTGCGCAGATCACTTCACCATCACGGTCACCACACCGTCGTGCTGACGAAACTCTCCCTCGACACTTTTCTGGATCAAGAGTTCGAGGGACATCATCGAGATGAATGTGTGCAGAACTCGGAGGTGCCGTACGTTCGGTGCTTGATCGGTCGGAACGAGAAGAAGTTCGACTACATCAACCGCGTTAACAAACGCTTCCTAATTTGGTCTACGAGGGTACATGGACACACTCTCCCCCTCTCATTGCTATGCATCTCCTAGATAGATCTTGGGTGAGCGTAGGAATTTTTTTGAAATTGCATGCTACGTTTCCCAATAGTGGCATCAGAGCCAGGTCTATGCGTAGATGATATGCACGAGTAGAACACAAAGAGTTGTGGGCGGTGATAGTCATACTGCTTACCACCAATGTCTTATTTTGATTCGGTGGTATTGTTGGATGAAGCGGCCCGGACCATCCTTACATGACCACATTCATGAGACCGGTTCCACCGACAGACATGCAACTAGTTTTGCATAAAGGTGGCTGGCGGGTGTCTATTTCTCCAACTTTAGTTGAATCGAATTTGACTACGGCCGGTCCTTGTTGAAGGTTAAAACAGAAAACTTGACAAAACACCGTTGTGGTTTTGATGCGTAGGTAAGAACGGTTCTTGCTAGAAGCCCGTAGCAGCCATGTAAAACTTGCAATAACAAAGTAGAGGACGTCTAACTTGTTTTTGCAGGGCATGCTGTGATGTGATATGGTCAAGACATAATGTGATATACGTTGTTGTATGAGATGATCATGTTTTGTAAAAGTTATCGGCAACTGGCAGGAGCCTTATGGTTGTCGCTTTATTGTATGAAATGCAAACACCATGTAATTGCTTTACTTTATCACTATGCGTTAGCGATAGTTGTAGAAGCAATAGTTGGCGAGACGACCACGACGCTACGATGGAGATCTAGGTGTCAAGCCGGTGATGATGGAGATCATGACGGTGCTTTGGAGATGGAGATCAAAGGCACAAAATGATGATGGCCATATCATGTCACATATTTTGATTGCATGTGATGTTTATCTTTTATATGCATCTTATTTTGCTTAGTATGATGGTAGCATTATAAGATGATCCCTTACTAAAATTTCAAGGTATAAGTGTTCTCCCTGAGTATGCACCGTTGCGACAGTTCGTCGTGCTGAGACACCACATGATGATCGGGTGTGATAGGCTCTATGTTCACATACAACGGGTGCAAGACAGTTTTGCACATGCGGAATACTCGGGTTAAACTTGACGAGCCTAGCATGTACAGACATGGCCTCGGAACACTGGAGACCGAAAGGTCGAACGTGAATCATATAGTAGATATGATCAACATAGAGATGTTCACCATTGAAAACTACTCCATCTCACATGACGATCGGACATGGTTTAGTTGATTTGGATCACGTGATCATTTAGATGACTCAAGGGATGTCTATCTAAGTGGGAGTTCTTAAGTAATATGATTAATTGAACTTAATTTATCATGAACTTAGTCCTGATAGTTTTTGCATATCTATGTTGTAGATCAATGGCCCGTGCTACCGTTCCCTTGAATTTTAATGCGTTCCTAGAGAAAGCTAAGTTGAAAGATGATGGTAGCAACTACACGGACTGGGTCCGTAACTTGAGGATTATCCTCATTGCTGCACAGAAGAATTATGTCCTTGATGCACTGCTAGGTGAAAGGCCTGCTATAGGAGCAGATGCTGATGTTATGAACGTCTGGCAAGCTCGATCTGATGACTACTCGATAGTTCAGTGTGCCATGCTTTTCGGCTTAGAATCGGGACTTCAAAGACGTTTTGAACATCATGGAGCATATGAGATGTTCCAGGAGTTGAAGTTAATATTTCAAGCAAATGCCCGAGTTGAGAGATATGAAGTCTCCAACAAGTTCTATATCTGCAAGATGGAGGAGAACAGTTCTGTCAGTGAACACATACTCAGAATGTCTGGATATCATAATCACTTGACTCAGCTGGGAGTTAATCTTCCAGTTGATAGTGTTATTGACAGAGTTCTTCAATCACTGCCACCAAGCTATAAAGGCTTCGTGATGAACTATAATATGCAAGGGATGGATAAGACAATTCCCGAGCTCTTCGCTATGCTCAAAGCTGCGGAGGTAGAAATCAAGAAGGAGCATCAAGTGTTGATGGTTAACAAGACCACTAGTTTCAAGAAAAAGGGCAAAGGAAAGAAGGGGAACTTCAAGAAGAATGGCAAGCAAGTTGCCACTCCCGGGAAGAAGCCCAAGTCTGGACCTAAGCCTGAAACTGAGTGCTTCTACTGCAAAGGGATTGGTCACTGGAAGCGGAACTGCCCCAAGTATTTGGCGAATAAGAAGGATGGCAAAGTGAACAAAGGTATATTTGATATACATGTTATTGATGTGTACCTTACTAATGTTCGTAGTAGTACCTGGGTATTTGATACCAGTTCGGTTGCTCATATTTATAACTCAAAACAGGGGCTACGGATTAAACGAAGATTGGCTAAGGACGAGGTGACGATGCGCGTCGAGAATGGTTCCAAGGTCGATGTGATCGCCGTCGGCACGCTACCTCTACATCTACCTTCGGGATTAGTTTTAGACCTGAATAATTGTTATTTGGTGCCAGCGTTGAGCATGAACATTATATCTGGATCTTGTTTAATGCGAGACGGTTATTCATTTAAATCAGAGAATAATGGTTGTTCTATTTATATGAGTAATCTCTTTTATGGTCATGCACCCTTGAAGAGTGGTCTATTTTTGTTGAATCTCGATAATGATAGTGCAACATATTTGTGGCACTGCCGTTTAGGTCATATTGGTGTAAAGCGCATGAAGATTGAACTAGGTATGAAGATACCGACGATCGAATCTCGGGCAAGTAACATGCCGATGACAAAGGGAATAATGTATGTTGTCATTACGGTACGGCCGATAAAGATCTTCGTAGAATATGTGGGAACCAATATGAGCATGTCTACATAGTTCCGCTGTTGGTTATTGACCGGAGAGGTGTCTAGGTCATGTCTACATAGTTCTCGAACCCGTAGGGTCCGCACGCTTAACGTTCGATGACGATTTTGTATTATATGAGTTATGTGATTTGGTGACCGAATGTTGTTCGGAGTCCCGGATGAGATCACGGACATGATGAGGAGTCTCGAAATGGTCGAGAGGTAAAGATTGATATAGAGGATGATAGTATTCGGACACCGGAAGTGTTCCGGAGTGTATCGGGTATATATCAGACTACCTGGGGGGTTACCGGAACCCCCCGGGGGAATAATGGGCCTTATGGGCCATAGGAGGGGAGCACACCAGCCCACAAGGGGTGGCGCGCCCCTCCTAAGGAAGGAGGCCGAGTGGGAGAAGGAAGAGGGGGTTCGGCCCCCCTTTCCTTCCTCCCTCCCTCTCTTCCCTTTTTCCCCCCTCCGGTAAAAGGAAGGGGGGGGGGGCGAATTGGAATAGGAACCCCAAGTAGGATTCCTCCTACTTGGGGCGCCCAAGGCTGCTCCCCTCCCCCTCCCACCTATATATACATGGGGAGGGGGCGCCTAGAAGACACACCAACAATTGTTAGCCGTATGCGGCGCCCCCCCTCCACAGTTTACGCCTTCGATCATATTCTCGTAGTGCTTAGGCGAAGCCCTGCGCGGATCACTTCACCATCACCGTCACCACGCCGTCGTGCTGACGGAACTCTCCCTCGACACTTTGCTGGATCAAGAGTTCGAGGGACGTCATCAAGCTGAACGTGTGCAGAACTCGGAGGTGTCGTACGTTCGGTGCTTGATCGGTCAGAACGAGAAGAAGTTCGACTACATCAACCGCGTTAAAAAACGATTCCGCTTTTGGTCTACGAGGGTACGTGGACACACTCTCCCACTCTCATTGCTATGCATCCCTAGATAGATCTTGCATGAGCGTAGGAATTTTTTTGAAATTGCATGCTACGTTTCCCAACAGTAGCATCAGAGGCCATCGAGGCCCCAGCTCCCGTCAAAGAAGGAAAGGAGGGTAAGAGAACTAGCAAGGGCACTGACAAGGTCCCCGAGAAGCGCACCTCTTCAGAGTGCGCTGCGCCCGGCAGTGACTTGCCTGAGAGTTCAGCTAGCAAGAAATCCAAGGCTGCTCCCCATGCAACCAAGAAGGTTCTGGCAAGGCATGATGGCACTGACGGTACCTTTACCATTAGTGCCACCCTTGACGACAAATAGAAAAGCGCGCTTGTTGCCTTCCTGCGGGCGAATGTCGATGTGTTTGCATGGCAACCATCTAACGTCCCCGGTGTTCCCAGGGAGGTAATCGAGCACCACCTTGCTGTCTATCCTCATGCTCGTCCAGTCAAGCAGAAGGTCAGGAAGCAAGCCTTGGAACGGCAGTAGTTTATCGCCGAAGAAACCAAGAAACTTGAAGCAGTGGGTTTGGCCAACATGGTTAGCAAATCCAGTGGTGGTGCACAAGGCCAATGGGAAGTGGAGACTTTGTATTGACTTCACTGATCTGAATAAAGCATGTCCTAAGGATCCCTTCCCCTTGCCGCGTATTGATTAGATAGTTGATTCCACTTCAGGCTGTGATTTGCTCTCCTTTCTTGATGCGTACTTCGGCTATCACCAGATCTTCATGGCCAAAGAAGATGAAGAGAAAACCGCGTTTAGAACCCCATGTGGCACGTACTTCTTTGTAAGCATGCCTTTCGGGCTAAAAAGTGCCGGTTCTACGTTTGCAAGGGTTGTGCAGATTGGTTTTGAACCCCAGCTACACCGGAACATAGAAGCTTACATGGATGATATAGTGGTCAAGACCAAAGACAAGTCCACCCTTATTAAGGATCTGGAAGAAACCTTTGCAAATCCGCGTAAGATCAACTTAAAGCTCAACCCCGAGAAGTGCGTGTTTGGCATTCTGTCTGTCAAGCTCCTTGGATTTTTTGTATCTCGGCGAGGGATAGAAGCTAACCCCTACAAGATGAAGGCTATAGATCAGATCTAAGCCCCGAAAACCATAAATGATGTGAGGCGTCTGGCTGGCTACGTCGCTGCACTGAGCAGGTTCATTTCGAAATCCGCTGAGCATGCCTTGCCGTTCTTCAAAATCTTGAAGAAGACAGGCCCAATGAAATGGACCCCGGAGGCGGAGGCCGCGCTGCAGGATTTGAAAACCTACCTTTCCTCTGCACCAACTTTGGTCGCGCCTAAACCGCAAGAGCCGCTGCTGTTGTACTTAGCAGCAGCGAATCAAGTGGTTAGTGTTGCGATGGTGGCGCAGAGGGAAGTGGCTAGCGAAGAAGCCGAGGCAGTAGAGTCGCCCAGTGGGGAGCCAAAATCCCCCGGCAGGACCTGGCATTGACGGGGAAAAAAGGACGCAAGCAGGTGCTGATAACCAGAAGACGTTAGCAAAGAAGAAAATGGTGCAACGACCAGTTTACTTTGTCAGCTCCCTCCTGCAGGGGGCTAGATCAAGGTACTCTGGAGTGCAAAAGCTTATCTTCGGCCTCCTCATGGCCTCGAGGAAACTGCGCCATTACTTCCAAGCTCACGAGATCACAGTTGTCACTCGCTTCCCATTACAGCGCATTCTGAGGAATCCAGAGGCCACTGGCCGGATAGTAGAGTGGGCACTGGAACTGTCAAGTTTCGTTTTGAAGTTTGAAAGCACGACAACTATTCAAAGCAGAGCACTAGCAGAATTCATCACGGAGTGGACACCGACGCCTGATGAAGAGGTGCCGGAAACAGGCCTCCCCGGCAAGGAGTCCCCCAAGGAGTGGGTTATGTACTTTGATGGTGCTTTTTTGCTGCAAGGTGCCGGAGATAGTGTGCTTATTGTCACACCCGTCGGAGAGCACCTCAAGTATGTCATCCAGATGCACTTCCCCGGGGAGGATGATACCAATAACATGGCAGAGTAAGAGGGGCTCCTTGTCGGCCTCAGAATTGCAATAGAGTTGGGAATAAAGAAGCTAGTCATCCGTGGAGATTCTCAGCTCGTTGTGAAACAAGTAAATAAAGATTACCAGAGCCCGCCGATGGAGGCCTATGTGGAAGAACAGAGAAAGCTGGAAGAGCACTTTGATGGGCTGCAAACAGAACATGTACCCCGCGCGGAGAACAGTGATGCAGATCACCTGTCCAAATGTGCCGCTCAGAAGCTCCCTGTGGAACTAGGAACTTTTGTACTCCACCTAACTCAACCATCAGTTTCCCCAGCAACGTTGTCCAGAAAGAGAAGGAAACTGAACACCGGCAGACATTTCCCGGCAGAGCTCCCTGATGCCGCTGGTGAAAAGGCTGTCGGGGGAAACCTTATGTTAGTTGGTGAGCAGCGTCCTCCCGCGAAACCTCAAGTTCTCGCTATTGAGGTCAGCGCTCCCACGACAGAAGAAATGCCTTTAGTCCTTGTCGTCGAACCACAGGCTCCGGCATGGGCACATCACATAGTCCAATTCCTGCAAACAGGAGAACTTCCCGATGACTCACAGGAATCTGAAAAAGTGGCCTGCCAATCGAGTATGTATCAGTTTGTGGACAACACTCTCTACAGAAAGAGGCCGAATGGTGTGAAGTTAAAATGTATTAGCCGGGAAGATGGACTAGCGCTGTTGGCAGAGATACACGAAGGTGTGTGTCGCTCACACATAGGATTAAGAGCACTTGTCGGGAAAGCTTTCCAGCAAGGATTCTATTGGCCCACCGCCCTCCAGGATGCAACTGAGCTCGTCACTAAGTGTGAAGCATGCCGATTCCATTCCAAGAACATTCATCAACCTGCTCAGGCCCTTCAAACAATCCCTTTATCTGGCCTTTCACGGTCTGGGGGCCCGACATCTTGGGTCCCTTTCCCCGTGTTGCCGGGGGATTTGAATTCTTGTACGTTGCAATCGACAAGTTTACAAAGTGGCCCGAGGTAGAGCCAGTGAGGAAGGTGACTGCACAATCAGCTGTCAAGTTCTTTAAAGGATTGGTGTGTCGTTTTGGAGTGCCCAACAGGGTGATCACCGACAACAACACCCAGTTCACGAGCCACACCTTCATGCAGTACATCCAGAGCCTTGGAAGCAAGGTCTTTCGCCTCCGTCGCCCACCCAAGGAGCAACGGACAGGCTGAAAGGATGAACGCTGAAGTGCTACATGGGCTCAAGACAAGGACCTTTGATAAATTGCGAAAATGCGGCAGATGCTGGCTTGATGAGCTGTCGGTGGTTCTTTGGTTAATCAGGACGACACCAAATCGAGCTACTGGCCAGACTCCCTTTTCCCTAATTTATGATGCAGAAGCAGTACTCCCCACAGAACTCACATACGGGTCACCTCGAGTACTTGCCTACGATGAGGTAGAGCAAGAGCAGCTGCGGCATGACGATGCCGTGCTCCTCGAGGAAGATCGTCTCCGGGCAGCTGTGCGTGCTGCACGCTACCAGCAAGCCCCGCGCCGCTATCACAGCCGCAGGGTTCATGCTCGGAGCCTTGAGGAAGGCGACCTTTTCCTTAGGCGTGTTCAGTCCGCCAAGGGTGCAAAAAAGTTGATGCCGTAGTGGGAAGGCCCTTACCGGGTAGTGCGAGACACCAGACCTGGCGCAGTCCGTCTGGAGACCAAGGATGGCATCCCAATGCAAAACTCATGGAATATTGAGCATCTTCGCAAGTTCTACCCGTGAGGCGCGGTTGCCGGGCCCTGCCCCGGTGACCTGTTTTGTACAAGCATAGTCTCCAAGACTTGTAACCCTGTGTACAAAGCCAGGCGCAGACCTTGTGCATAGCAGAATAAAGCCAAGTATTTCACAAAACTTGCATGCATGATTTCTTGTTTGCTTAAGTATGATCTTAATGTGATTACACTAGTTTTGGATAATATGACTAATATGCCGTAAAGGGCTTCATGCTACCTTCTTTTTTTTTGACAATGACTGAAGGATCCCTTGCAAGCAACTTCTCCGGGAGGGTGGAAGCAGGCCCGTACGTTTTGATCCCCGACAATCTCCCTTATCTAGAATGATAAGGAGTACAACAAAGAAAGATAAGTTTGTTTCTTCTGTAACTTCTCGTCATCCCATGTTGTGCTCACGTATGAAGAACTTGCATGCGAGGAAACCTTGCCGCGTCTATCATTCGTGCTCCTATTCTTGACTCGAGCCTACTCGACAGGATTAGTTGCAGCAGCGTTTTGAAAGACTGGTAAGGGACCGGCCTCTGTTCGTGCTCCCAACCCATCTTGAGCTCACTTGACAAGATTTTGTAGTATCTGCGTTAAAGGTCGGCGAGAAACTTTGCCGGGAACTCTACTTGCAAAAGAGTACTGAAGGCTAGTCCTTCAAAACATCTAAAAACATGTATAAGTATCCGGCAAGTTCTCTTTCAAAATTGCGTGAGACAAACAAGTACAGATCATACAAGTATCAACATATATAAAGGATTACATCAATTTGATTCAAACTTGACGAGTGCCTACATTTTTTGACTTAAAAAGATAAGTGCTCTGTAATGCCTTTCTTGTCCCTCTCATCCTAGAGATTACATTGAGAAGAAAGGAGGGCAAAAGGAGCGCCTGGGCAGAAGCCCAGCCTGACCCCGATAGGACCAGTGGGACGCAGCCTGACAAGATTGGGAGAGTGCCCCCCCAGCAAGGAAGAAGAGGCCGGAGATGGAGAGAGTGGCTAGGTGATTCCCTGGTCACCCCTGCCAGGACCAGAGGGACACCGCTCGGCAGGGACACCGGCAGGAAAGATGAAGCCGAAGTCCACGAGCCTGCCGGAGTCCAGCTGGAGGTGGCGGTGACGTCCAGGCCAAGCACCACCGACAAATCGCTTTGCCGGGGTCCAGCTGCAGATGATGGTGCTGCCGGCGCCTAGCTGACGGTGATGGCGCGGCCGGTGTTTAGCCGGAGTCCGAGTCATCGTCTTCGCGCTTGACGTTCGGGAGCTCGCCGTCGCCGTCTTCACCGTTTGTGTCCTCCTCATCGCTCTCGCTCGAGGAGGAGCTTTCGTCGTCGCTCGAGCTTTCCACACAGCACCCAAGGTGAGCACCTGTGCGCCCGAAGACCTTGATGGAGAGTAGATCAGACTCCACCAGCTTGAAGCGGAGGACATTCCCTTTCGCGAGGTGATAACCCACAAGTATAGGGGGTCGTTTGTAGCCTTTTCGATAAATAAGAGTGTCGAACCCAATGAGGAGCTAAAGGCAGAACACATATTCCCTCAAGTTCTATCGACCATCGATACAACTCTATGCACACTTAACGTTTGCTTTACCTAGAACAAGAATAAAACTAGAAGTACTTTGTAGGTGTGGATAGGTTTGCAAGATAATAAAGAACGTGAAAATAAAAGTTAGGTGTTGTTTAAATAAAGAAACAATTAATTTTAGTAAAACGAGTGTGGAATAGTGGTGGTAGGATTTGCGGAATTGTCCCTTAGCAATTGACTACGTTGCTAGACCGATAGCAAGTTTTTATGTGGGAGAGGCCGCTGCTAGCATGTCGTCCCTTACTTGGAATTCTATGCACTTATGATTGGAACTATTAGCAAGCATCCGCAACTACTAACGTTCATTAAGGTAAAACCCAACCATATATTGAGGAATCCTCCGCTATCCAAGAAGAGACTAATATTTTGCAGGAAACTATGGAGGAAGAAATTGCTGAAACTGTGAGCTCATTGGATGAAAAAGATGATGAGGAGAGCGAAGAACAAAAGAAGGAAGAACGGATTAGCTACCCGTGCCCACCTTCTAATGAGAGTAACTCTTCAACTCATACATTGTTTAATTTCCCTTCATGCTTACCGAAGGATGAATGCTACGATAATTGCTATGATCCCGTTGATTCATTTGAAATATCCCTTTTTGATGAACTTGATGCTTGCTATGCTTGTGGTCATGATGCCAATATGAATTATGCTTATGGAGATGAACTTGATATAGTTCCTTATGTTAAGAATGAAATTGTTGCTATTGCACCCAAACATGATAGTCCTATTATGTTTTTGAATTCTCCCAACTACACTATATCGGAGAAGTTTGCTCTTATTAAGGATTATATTGATGGGTTGCGTTTTACCGTTACACATGATAATTTTGATGAATATAATATGCATGTGCTTGCTGTTCCTACTTGCAATTATTATGAGAGAGGAACTACATCTCCACCTCTCTATGTTTCCAACACGATAAAATTGCAAGAAACTGCTTATGCTATGTATTGGCCTTTACTTGACGTGCATGAATTGTTCTTTTATGACATGCCGATGCATAGGAAGAGAGTTAGACTTTGTTGTTGCATGATATATGTTGCTTTGTGCTCACTACTAAATTACAAATAATTGTTAATTAAAATTGGCTTTGATATACCTTGGGATCCGGGTGGATCAATTACTTGAGCACTTTATGCCTAGCTTAATGGCTTTAAAGGAAGCGCTGCCAGGGAGACAACCCAGAAGTTTTAGAGAGTCATTTTTTTCTGTTGTGTGCTTTTATAAAGTTTAAAAACAAAAATCATAGAGGGGAACTTAAAACCTTACAAAAAGAAAAGTGAAAGTGAGAAAGACGAGTACCGTGGAAGCGGGAGCATGCCTTGAACTTTGTTCATGCCCATGGAAACTTTGTGAATCGTGAATTACAGAAACTTTTCAACAAAAATAATTATCCCCTTGTACAAATCCATTGTATTATAAAAATAGTGTGCCAAGATTTTCCTTTAGGATGATTAGATTGCTTGTTGGTATGTGCGGTGCAAAAATAGAAACTTTTGCTGTAGTGCATGAATTTACATTTTTTACTTGAGCATGAAAAAATGCTGAAATTTTTACACGGTACTTCTATGCAATTTTTTTATTTTGTCCTAATTTTTCAGAAATTTTTGGAGTTACACACGTATGGTCAATGTTCAGATTACTAGGTACTGTCCTGTTTTTGACAGATTCTATTTTTGATGCATTGTTTTGCTTGTTTTGATGGAACTATGGATTTTATTGGTGGTATAAGCCATGGAGAAGTTATAATACAGTAGCTATAATGCAAAAAAATATGAATGGGTTTGCAATAGTACTTAAAGTAGTGATTTGCATTATTATACTAAGGGATCTCACGAGTTTTCTGTTAAGTTTTGTGTGGATGAAGTGTTCAAAGATCGAGGAGGTCTCGATATGAGGAGAAGGAGGAGAGGCAAGAGTTCAAGCTTGGGGATGCTCAAGGCACCCCAAGTAAATATTCAAGGAGACTCAAGCGTCTAAGCTTGGGGATGCCCCGGAAGGCATCCCATCTTTCTTCAACAAGTATCGGTATGTTTCAGTTTTCGTTTCGTTCACGTGATATGCGTAAATCTTGGAGCATCTTCTATGTTTAGTTTTCACTTTTCTTTTATGCACCATGCTGGTATGTGATAGGCCATGCTTGATTTATAGAATGCTGTTTGCACTTCACTTATATCTTTTGAGTATGGCTTTATAGAATGCTTCATGTGCTTCACTTATATCATTTGAAGTTTGGATTGCCTGATTCTCTTCGTATAGAAAACCGTTATTTGTAGAATGCTCTTTTGTTTCAATTATATTTATTAGGGCATGGTCTTTTGTAAAAATAATTAAACTCTCATGCTTCACTTATATCTATTTAGAGAGTCGACAGGAATTGGTCATTTGCATGGTTAGTCATAAAATCCTACATAAAACTTGTGGATCACGAATATGATATGTTTGATTCCTTGCAATAGTTTTGCGATATAGAGATGGAATATGTGGGAGGTACTAGTAAACGGTCGTGGTTAGTAAGAATATTGGTGTTAAGGCTTGTGATTCCCGAAGCATGCACGTATAGTCTCTCGTTAGGCTATGAAATTGATGCATGATTTATTATTGATTGTCTTCCTTATGAGTGGCGGTCGGGGACGAGCGATGGTATTTTCCTACCAATCTATCCCCTAGGGGCATGCGTAGTAGTACTTTGCTTCGAGGGATAATAAACTTTTGCAATAAGTATGTGAGTTCTTTATGACTAATGTGAGTCCATGGATTATACTCACTCTTACCTTTCCGCAATTTGCTAGCCTCTTCGGTACCGTGCATTGCCCTTTCTCACCTCAAGAGTCGGTGCAAACTTCGCCGGTGCATCCAAACCCCGTGATATGATACGCTCTATCACACATAAGCCTTATTATATCTTCCTCAAAACAGCCACCATACCTACCTATTATGGCATTTCCATAGCCATTCCGATATATATTGCCATGCAACTTCCACCGTTCTGATTTTATGACTTGAGCATTCATTGTCATATTGCTTTGCATGATCGTAACAAAGCTAGAACGATATTTCCATGGTTTGTCCGTTTTTTTGATATCCTTACTATGCTAGATCATTGCACATCCTGGTACACTGCAGATGCATTCACATAGAGTCATACTTTATTCTAGGTATCGAGTTGTAATATTGAGTTGTAAGTAAATAGAAGTGTGATGATCATCATTATTCATTATTAGAGCATGTCCCAGTGAGGAAAGGATGATGGAGACTATGATTCCCCCACAAGTCGGGATGAGACTTCGGACAAAAAAAAAGAGAAAAAAGTGAGGCAAAAAAGAGCCCCCCAAAAAATGAGAGAAAAAGTGAGAAGGGGCATGCAAATTCCACACTTGTGCTTTAAAGTAGCACCATGTTTTTCATATAGAGAGTCTCCTATGTAGTCACTTTCATATACTAGTGGGAATTTTTCATTATAGAACTTGGCTTGTATATTCCGATGATAGGCTTCCTCAAATGCCCGAAGTGTTCATGAGCAAGCAAGTTGGATGCACACCCACTTAGTTTTCATATCGAGCTTTCATACACTTATAGCTCTTAGTGCATCCGTTGCATGGGAATCCCTACTCCTCGCATCGATATCAATTGATGGGCATCTCCATTACCCGTTGATTAGCCGCGTTGATGTGAGACTTTCTTACTTTTTGTCTTCTCTATGTTTACCCCTATCGACATACTCTATTCCACCCATAGTGCTATATCCATGGCTTGCGCTCATGTATTGCGTGGGGGTTGAAAAAGCTGAAGCGCGTTAAAAAGTATGAACCAATTGCTCGGCTTGTCATCGGGGTTGTGCATGATAAATACTTTGTGTTAAGAACATGGAGCATGACAAGACTATATGATTTTGTAGGGATAGTGTTCTTTAGCATTGATATATTGAAAGACATGATTGTTTGTTGGGATGCCTGAGTATTGATGTCTTTATGTCAAATTATAGACTATTTCTTTGAATCACTCTTTTCTTAATGTTCATGCCATGACTAGATATATGATCAAGATTATGCTAGATAGAATTCCACATCAAAAATTATCTTTTTTATCATTCACCTACTCGAGGATGAGCAGGAATTAAGCTTGGGGATGCTGATACGTCTCCGTCATATCTAAATTTTTGATTGTTTCATGCTAATATTATACAACTTTTACATACTTTTGGCAACAATTTATATGATTTATTGTACTAACATATTGATCCAGTGCCCCGTGCCAGTTCCTGTTTGTTGCATGTTTTTTGTTTCGCAGAATATTCATATCAAACAAAGTCCAAACAAGATAAAAATTTACGGAGAATTATTTTGGAATATATGTGATTTTTGGGAGGTGGAATCAACGTAAACGGTGGCCCAGGGCCTCCACTACCCACCAGGGCGCCTGCCCCCCTGGCATGCGGTGGTGCCTTGTGGGCACCCCGTAAGTCGGTTGGTGCTCTTCTTCGGGGCAAAAAAGATAATTTATGAAAAAAAATCGTGTAAAAATTTCAGCCCGATCGGAGTTACGGATCTCCGGGAATTTAAGAAACGGTGAAGGGCCAGAAAACAAGAACGCGAAACAGAAGAGAATAGAGAGATAGATCCAATCTAGGAGGGGCTCCTGCCCCTCCACCGCCATGGAGGCCATGGACCAGAGGGGGAACTCTCCTCCCATCTAGGGGGGAAGCCAAGGAAGAAGAAGAAGAAGGGGAGGGGGCTCTCTCCCCGTCTCTCCCGGTTGCGCCGGAGTGCCGCTCGGGCAAGGATCGTGACGGCGATCTACACCAACAATCTTCCTACCGTCAACACCAACTTTCTCCCCCTCTATGTAACAGTGTAACCTCTTTATTCCCACTATAATTCTCTACTTAAACATGGTGTTCAACACTATATATTATTATCCAATGATATGTGGTCATCCTATGATGTTTGAGTAGATCTGTTTTGTCCTATGGGTTGATTGATGATCATGATTGGTTTGAGTTGTATATTTTATTATGGTGCTGTCCTATGGTACCCTTCGTGTCGCGCAAATGTGAGGGATCCCCACTGTAGGGTGTTGTAGTAGTCCCTCCCATTCACATGTTCACATTTCAAGCTTCAATAAAACGTTGCATGCAAGGATTAAGTGAAACCTCAGCAATGCATGTACTCCCTTAATCCATATATAGGGTCTAAAATGCGTTTTGGAGGCTAACTTTGACCACATGTTAGAGCAATAATATGACATCCAACTTACACAAATCTTACCATCAAATTCGTACGTGTTCATTATACTACTAACACATGCATGTGTTGCAATTAGTACGTACATGATACAGTAGTAAACACTCACTATCTAGTAGTACTAGTACTCTACACTACTACTACTATGAGGCCATCCAACTGTGTCCCGGCAGAAGACTGCGGACACCGATTATTCGTTCATATTTAAATTTGTTTTCACACAGCAAAATATCCATGAAAACAACACATGGCAAAATTTCACGGCGAACGACGGATTTGAATGTGCTGGGAGGGGTGGGGCTGGAAGGGGCTATTTGGATCTTGCCCGGGGTAGCCAAAATATTGGCGACCCTTTTGTCCACCCGTGCCTTTGCCACCGATGAACGAGGTAGAGCTCGGGTGCTCATCCTCCAGCGCGCGCGTTGGAGACGAGCTCGCACGAGCTATTTTTTTTGTCCCACCTCGCCGCCCGAGCCGGCTACAGACGGACTGGCGACCCGCAAATTACGCCATCCAATCATAGCCGCACACATTCTGACAACAACTCAACCAACCAGATGAAATTCATGCAAACACGGCGATATTTCATATAAACAATGACGGAATTCATATAAAATACTGGATTTTCATATAAACATGACGGATTTCATTACATTCAAATCAACTAAGCGGTGCTACTCTTGAACAGCACAGGTATAATAATACCTAGCCTAAATGGTCGCCCGCGGATCCATTTGTCTTCCTCATGTCCGGCAGCATGATCACCGGACTGTCGGGAGCCCCGGAGGTATATGCTTCAGCGCAAAGGACGGCTTGCTGCCCCACCGCTCAACTGAGTGAAATCGTTAGCTGATGCCCAAGATGGAGTCTGAAGGGGGCTTCTTTGCTTCTGTGGAGCCCATGCGGGGTCGACGAAGGTCCTCGCAACAGAAGGACCCGGCAAGACACCTGCTGTGTACGCCGGCGTCGCCTCGGCGGTGGCCTTCATGGGACCCAAGTGGCGTCAGCCTCTCGTGTTCTACTTCTCCTCGATGATGGTGGCAGACGCGGAGGTGCTGGCCACCGACTCGTCGCTCTCCGCGCACCCGGCTTCTGTCTCTGCTTGCATGGCACGGTCGCAGGCATGGGAGTCTCGGCCATAGACACGGGAGACGCGGTCGGAGACACTGGAGGCGCGGTACGAGGCGGCGGCATGGACGGCAGCGACGACGCCCGTGCTCCATGCCGTGCCGGCATGGAGCAACTCACCGCTCCTTGTCGAGCTGGCCTGGAGCGGCGAGTTGCTGAACCACGCGCTGGCTTGGGGCGGCAACTGGCTACGTCGGGTGAGGGGAGGGAGGTGGATCAGCGAGCTGCATAGCTCGTATCCGGCGGGCTTGGTGGGCCACCCAGTCGGCTTGGATGCCGGATAACTACTCTTCGTAAGCTATTGTAAGAGTGCAGAAAATGGTGAAGGAGGAGATAGGGGAGCGGCAGAGGTGTGCGATTATTGGCCGGCGTCTGGCCTCATTTAAATAGGAGATTAAATAGACGGCTGACGGGAGGAGCTCGGCTGGTGTTGCTTTTAATGCCGGCCCGGTCATGAACGGACGTGTGGCCGGAGTAGGTTTCTCGGCTTCCACACGGGTTTCATGGAGGCATTTGAATGCGGTAAGGAGGCATGTTCAGCCAGGCGTGCAGCGAGCGGCGCCCTCAACTCTGACGTACGACACCGTGCCGTTCTTCCACTAACGTGTGGGCTCGTTGGGTACCTGGCCTGCATGTCAGTGACCTAACGCAGACAGCGCACGGCAAAGGAGCTTTTGGTGGGCCAGGGCAGTGCGACGCGGGCATTTCATAAACCGATGATTGTTCATTGAGTGTGACGTCATCTAATTCATGTAGGTTGATAAGGATACTATATAATGTAAGAGAATTTTAAAATTTCCATATATACATTGATAGCCCATTCGATACGTTGTGATTCATAAAGACCGCTACAAACATCAATGTTCAGCTTATCACAGATAAGATTGATTAATACCCGTGACAATCCATGTCCTTAACAAAGGGTGCATGCACGTATAGGTTGAGCATGTATCTTGCATCGTGTGCTGTGTGCATGCAGGCGTGCGAGTGTTGCGTGCGTGCATGGGTACGTTTCAGTGTTGCATGCATGTGTGCGTGCGTGTGTGTGTTCGTGAGTGCATGTGTACGTGCCAGTGTCGCACGCCTTCATGCATGTGTGTGTTGCGTGCGAGTGTTGCGTGCGTGCATGTTTGTGCGCATGTATGATGTGTTTGTATTCACCACAGTGGCTCGTGTGTGCGTGCAATTAAAACGGCCGGCTCAGCATATCATCACAAGGCGACCTTGTCCGTTGTGGTTAGGGCGCGCGGGCTGCCAAACAGAGGTCTCACGACTTCAAATCCCCACCGACCACTAATTTATTACCATTTCTGTCTTTCATATACGCGCTGAGGGGTGGGCCCTACAGTAATGTGCGCTGGTGAACGTGGACCGTTTGACTGGTCGATTGATCTTGTCATCAACAAATTACGGAGATGTATGGTGAGTCAGTGACCTTATGATCACCATAAAATGTATTTTATTAACACAGTACAGACGCAAGCTACCATTTCTTTCTTTCATATATGCGCTGACAGGTGGGCCCCACGGTTACGTGCGCTGATGGTGCAACACTAGTTGCGCCACGTGGAACGTTTGACTGGTCAATTGATCGTGTCATCAACAAATTACGGAGTTGTACGGGTGAGCCAGTGATCGTATAATCACGACATGTATTTTTTTAACGCAGTACAGACGCAAGCACTCATATATACGCGCAAATACTCACCGCTATAAGCGCACACACGCACACCCTACCCCTATGAGCACCTTCGAGAGAGTGAGCCAGCATATGATCTTGAGATTTTATGAAGTCCCCATAGGCGCCTCGTAGTCGTGGGGAATGTCTCCTCCCACTGGACGCACATCGCCGGAAAATATTGAAATTAATCCAGGATAAATGCGAGCACCAGGACTTTAACCCTGGTGGGCTGGGGAAACCACTGTCCTCCTAACCATCCATCCACAGGTTGGTTAGCACCACAAAATGTATATGGTGACCGTGATGAGCTTATTCTGAAGTCCAGTGACCATATCATGCTTTTGCTTCTAATACAATGACTGTAAGTGTCGTCAACAAAATACGGAGCATACATCAAATACAATGTCCGTCAGTGTCATCAACAAAATACGGGGACGTATCATGAGCTAGATACCGTATGATCACCACGAGAATGTATACGGTGACCGTAATGAGCATATTCTAAAGTCCATTGACCGTATAGTGCTTTCGCTTGAAATAAAGTGACCGTCACGCGCGAATGTGTCAGGGGCATACTTTTAGAGGGTCGAGAGATAGTTTGTGTGCGTACGTGGAAGTGGTGTAGAGAAAGGGGGTGTGCGGTGGAGACAAAGAGAGATATGCCCTTCGTTTCTCTTTCCCGTGACTAATATTTTAGGAGAAAATATAAACATTCACAATGCGGAACAAATATTATTGGATGCACCATGCAATTAACTTTCATGTATAACTTTGTACTATTGTATATGCTTATTTTCTTAGTGGCCGATTGTGTGTGAGGTGTGGTGGGCACATCATTTCTTGTTGTAGTGGGTCGACGTGAGGACTCATGGGTCGGTTCCATCCTGCGCCACATAGGTTGGACCGAGACGCGTTATACAAAGACCCATGTGGAGGACTCGGCATACAAGACGAAGCTACCAGAGTCGTGGAGGACTCTATCCCCAGTGATGATAAGCCGACTATATATGATTTGTAACCCTAGGCCCCGAGTATGTTATATAAGCTCGGGGGCTAGTTCGTTGATAGTTTACGCACACACACAATGCCTGGTATTCACGTGTACTTTGTACACACCCCTATCACAAATATACAGTACCAGGAGTAGGCTTTTTCCTCAACTGCAAGGGCCCGGACTTGGGTAAAGCTTTGCCACGTATTACCATCCAGCCTAACAGTCAGGGATATCCTACCGAATGATCTGATGGAATCATATCTGTCAACTAGTAAGAGAGAGGTGGGGGGGCAATGTGTGCGAGAGAGGCCTAAAGATAATGTGCGTGCGGGAGACATGTAGGCACATATATGTGCCTATAGAGGGCCAGAAGAGACCGTGCGTGTGTGTATATGCAT
Source organism: Thinopyrum elongatum (assembly GCA_011799875.1). Lineage (NCBI taxonomy): Eukaryota > Viridiplantae > Streptophyta > Magnoliopsida > Poales > Poaceae > Thinopyrum > Thinopyrum elongatum. The sequence goes on from CM022299.1 coordinate 524,535,247, forward strand.
GTGAGAGAAATAGTGTTTTTCAACTAAGATTAGTGAAAAGAATGGTACATAGTAGTAAGAAAGAGAGAGGGAGATATATATAGAGAGTGTGTGCGTGAGACACCCCGGGAGAGAGTGTGAGCATGTGTGAGAGAGAAATGCCGATGTATATAAAGTGTGTGCACTTATGCATCAGATAGAGAGATATATAGCGCGTGTGTGAGAACGGGCCGAGGCATAGTGCATCTACATGTAAAAGGCGGTTCTATGCATTAAATTCAAATATAAATGTCATTATTTTTTTGGATGAGATCATGAATTTTGCAATTTGCATATGAACGAACATTGGTCTATCAGACACCCATACTCTATTGAATTCGAGCATGTGCATGGGTTTATTTCATATTATCGATCCATAGAGTGAGAGTGGTTTGAAATCCAGACAATGCATGGCTTTTGCAATTCATATATAAACATTAATTAGTGCACTCCATGTTTTTAGTGTCAAGCACTTTATACATTTGTCACTTACATGGATACATTCCAAATTGCTAGCTACGAAATAGAATACATGTTGAATTCAACATAAAGGGGGTTTCGAAGATTCAAATTCATAGGAAGTGCATTCATCTATTTGAATTTGAGACAATGGCATTTGTAAATCAAATCTAAAAGGGGGCATCAATCTTTGTTGTGCGTTTGAACATGCTATATATTCATACACATGTCTAACTATTTTTTGCAACCAAGGAGATTATATCTGGAACCATGCATGAAGTGAGGTAAGTTGCATATTTTTTAATATATACTCGTGTACAATGTATATTCAAATGTACCCCCTCCATTCCAAAATAATCGTAGTTTTAGGATTTTCAAGAGTCAAGATTTGTGAAGTTTGACAAATCCTGAAAGTTCAATTCAAGAGAACTGTAAACGTTAATGCTTCTGCTCCCAAATATTGAACGAAGCACCAAATAAGCCTCTGGTCGCCCGAAACCACGCGAGACTAATGTTTGGTGGTAGGAAATTACTGTCCTGACTCTGACCCGTGTAGCCTATCGGCCGATGTCCGAAGGTCTAAACCAGGGTAGGTTTGTAACTTCACCAAGACGCCTGTCTCAACCGCCTCCAAGAAGCATTCATACGCCGTGGGCGCCTAAACACCCATGCGCTCGGCCGAAATCTATCCCGCCCGCCATTTGGCACACCTGAGATTACTGTCCTACCCCCGACCCGCAATATGTCCGAAATTTTAGATGGGGGCAAAGTTTGTAACTTTCCCCAAATTTCAAACAAGCGCGTCCCAAACCAAAACATTATTCCCCCTTAGTCCCCCTACCTCCGTTTCCCCATTCATACTCCATGGGCGCCAAACCGCCCTCTCCACCAGCCGCGAAACCCCAGCCTCCTCCGTCCTCCACCCCATCGGACCCAATCCACCGCCGCCCTCCTCCATAACGCCGGAGCCGGTACCCCGACGTCGTCGTCTAATGCAACCGCAACCGCAACGCCCTCAAGGACTTAGCAGCTGAAGCCGAGGCAGAGCTGCCTCCACGACGCCGACGCCGACGTGCGCTGTACCTGAACCACTTCGAACACGCCATCCTGTGCCTCACCGCTGCCGCTCCACTGTCGCAACCGTCCACCGCACCAGAGCTGTTCCTGCTACGCCGTCTTTCGCTGCCTCGGATCTGGCTCCCCGCCGCCGACAGACGGCCATCGCACCACACTCATCAACTTGGCCATGGGTTCGTCCAAGGCTCCACCGTCCTCCACAACTTCTAGTTTCCAGTGAACCACAAGAAGATCGTTGAAAAAACAGAAGGAGGACACAGCACTGCCAGCAGAAAGAGGTACTCCTCTTCCCTTATTCATGCAAATCTTACGTCTCTGCTCACACCGTATTCATCCCACGAAAGAAACTAGTTGAGCGCTTCTTACTGCACCTTCTTCGTGATACTAAATGCATAAGGTTTCCTCCCATTTACTATTTCACCTTAGTTAGAGGTCAGTCGCCCACCTGGATTTCAATTCTGGGTCAGTATATTCGCAATTAAAAGAAGCAGCACCCGCTTAGGCGCGCGGAGCACCTAGTCCGCCTGTTCGCCGGGGATGCGGCGCATCGGTGTCTATCATAGGGGTGTGGGGCGCAGTAGCTGCTTGTGCCTGATCTGGATGTCGGCGGGGCTTGAAGGGATGGCCGGGGAGCGGTGCCAAGCATGGTGGTGCGGTGAGGTCGAGGGGAGGGCGGAGGCAGGGGGCTGGGCCGGTGGTCGCTGGCGTTTCGAGGAAGATCGTCAACACTGACTGGCTGGAGGTAGATGAAGGCGATCTGCCCATTCTTTGTACATCAGATGGTGCAAAAATAATGGACTGGCCTATTTGTTTTCAGTCGACTGTTATTTTCATAGGACCACACCTTGTGGTGTGCTGGAGGAGTATCTGCATTTCCCAGCCATCCCTGTGCTCATATTTCAAAATCCTAGAATCTAATTTTGTGTGCCATGCATGTTGTAGAGCTACCATATGTCTCCCATCATTTCTTTCTCACCCACCTGCTATCTGCTACTTTTACACTGTACTACTTGTGCACACACTTCACCCATACTCACACTGCATGGGTATTTTAGACTCCGGCGCACTTTTGATGAATACACAAAAGAAAAGACAGAAGTTGCTCCAGTGTAATTCAAAGATAAGCACTAAGCATTTCAGCGCTCTAAATGGTGTAGTGTCAGCAGATGGAGACAGTAAACGTAGCTCTGCAGTTGATGATCTCAATTGCCACACACAACCATCCCAGGTGCTTGCTTTAACTTCGCGCTGTCAAATGTGGTTCCATGTTGCATATGGTGTCTAGCTTGTATTGCTTCCAATTTGGTTAAATTGCATCTGCTTACTTTACACATTATACCTTCGATAATGACATGCCTTCCTGTTTTTCATACATACTACATATGTCTATTAACCATGTTATTATATCAAACTAATGCTCTTGTGTATCCCTCATCAATCACTTATGATGAGACAGTCACCCTAGTGGGTTACTGTGAGACGTGCTACTCTTTTAAAGAGTGCAGTGTCATCCTCCCCACATGATTCTCAAGAAATAGCAAGGCTAAATGAAGATAGTTAACATAACTCTCTAGTTGATGACCGCAATTCCCCTACACCACCATAGCAGGTGCTTGCTCTTACTTGGCAATGTGATATGTGGTTGCATGTTGCATATGGTGTCTACCTTGTAATGCTTCTAATTAGGGTAAATTGCATCTGCTTAGTTAACACATTATACCTGTGAATATGACATGCCTTCCTATTTTGGTACATACTACGTCTTTCTATTAACCATGTTCTTACATCAAACTACTTTTCTTGTTTATCCCTCATCAATCACTTCTGACGAGACACCTTCAAATTGACAGTGTAATATTGGTTGCGTCTTGCATATCATTTCAAACATGTATTGCCTCTAATTTGTTGAAATGCCACTTCTAATGAGACACTTCTAACTTGGTAGAGTGATTTTGGTTGGATCTTTCATATGGTGTCTAGCTTGCATTGCTTCCAATTTGTTGAAATGCCTTCTGCTTAGCGTTTTTCGTACATATTCCATCCTCCTACAATGTGGTTGCCTTACATAAAAGTTGTGTTCGTCAGTATCATGCATCAACGAATTTGGAAGAGCGAATTTCATTCCTTTTTCTTGTGTGTTTACTTGACAAGGCAAAATCTAAAAGGATGAACACACAGAATGATGGTGGTCCTCTGGAGCAACCGAAACAGTTGATCTCTGCAGATTCTCCTGCTACTCCTACTGCAGTGCAAGTTCCAAATCTCATCTCCCCTACTCCATAACCCCAGGTGCTTGCTCTAAGATGGCAGTGTGATATCTGGTTGCATGTTGCATATGGTGCCTAGCTTGTGTTGCTCCTAATTTCTTAAATTGCATCTCCTTAGCTTACACATTATACATGTGAATATGACACGCCTTCCTGTTTTTGGTACATACTACATCTGCCTATCACACCATGTTCTTACATCAAACTACTGTTCTTGTGTATCCTGCATCTATCACTTATGATGAGACAGTCACGCCTGTGGGTTAGTATGAGACACGCTACTCTTATGAAGAGTGCAGTTTCATCCTCCCCACATGATTCTCAAGAAACAGCAAGCCTAAATGAAGATATTGAACGTAGCTCTATACTTGAAGACCGCATTTCCCCTAAACCACCATCGCAGGTGCTTGCTCTAACTTCACAGTGTGATATGTGGTTGCATGTTGCATACGGTGTCTAGCTTGTAATGCTTCTAATTAGGGTAAATTGCATCTGCTTAGTTTACACATTATACCTGTGAATATGACATGCCTTCCTATTTTTGGTACATACTACATCTATCTGTTAACCATGTCCTTACATGAAACTACCTCTCTTCTGTATCCTGCATCAATCACTTACGATGAGACACCTTTATTCGTTACATATTGCATATTATTTCTAGTCTGTTGCCATGTATTGCTTCTAGTTTGGTCAAATACATTTATGAGGCCACCCTTTTAATTTGGCAGAGTGATATTGGTTTCGTATTTCATATGGTGTCTAGCTTGCATTTCTTCTAACTAGTTCAAACACCTTGTGCTTAGTTTACACTTTACACATCATACATGTCAATATGTCATGCCGTCCTGTTTTTCATACATATTCCATCCTCCTATCATGCGGCTGCCTTACATGAAAGTAGTGTTCGTCAGTATCATGCGGCAGTGAGTTCTGAAGAGCAAATTTTATTCCTTTTTCTTGTGGGTTTGACTTGACAAGGCAAAACCAAAAAAGAGGAAGGAAAAGAGTAAGGAAGGCGATGATGGTGGTCCTCTGCATAAACGTAAACGTAGCATCTGTACGGATTCTCCTCGTACTGCTAGTGCATTACAAGTTCCAAGTCTCCGCTCCCCTACTCCACCATCCCAGGTGCTTGCTCTAACTTGGCAGTGTGATATCTGGTTGCATGTTGCATATGGTGTCTAGCTTGTATTGCTTCTAATTAGTGTAAACTGCGTTTTCTTAGCTTACACATTATATGTGTGAATATGACATGCCTTCCTGTTTTTGGTACATACTATATCTGTCTATCACACCATGTTCTTACATGAAACTACTCTTCTTGTGTATCCTGCATCAGTCACTTATGATGGGACACCTTTAAGTTGGCAGTGTGATATTGGTTTGCGTCTTGAATATGATTTCTAGCATGTAGTGCTTCTAATTTGATGAACGCCACCTATGACGAAACAGTTTTAACTTGGCAGAGTGATATTGATTGCACCTTCCATATTGTGTCTAGCTTGCAGTGCTTCTAATTTGTTGAAGTACCTTCAGCTTAGTTCCCACATCATAGGTGTGAATATGTCATGCCATCCAGTTTTTCATACATATTCCATCCTCGTATCATGACTTTGCCTTTCATCAGAGTAGTGTTTGTCAGTATCATGCATGAATGAGTTATGAAAAGCGAATTTTATTCCTTTTTCTTATCGGTTTGACCTCACAAAGAAAAATCAATAAAGCGGAAGGAAATTGGTAAGGCATTGGATGATGGAGATCCTTCCGAGCACTGAAATGGAGGGTCTCTACAGATTCTACTCCGCCATCCTCCCAACAAGATTCGCAAGACAACGCAAGGCTAGACAGTCAATGTAGCTATGTAGATGATGAGCACATCTCCCCTACTCCACCATCACAGGTGTTTGCTCTAACTTGGCACTATTATATGTGGTTGCATGTTGCGTATGATGTCTAGCTTGTATTGCTTCTAACTTTGTTGAATTGCATCTATTTACTTTACACATCATGCCTGTGAATATGACATGTGTTCCTGTTTCTAGAACATACTATATCTGATCACACCATGTTCTTACATCAGACTACTGTTCTTGCGTATCCCGCATCATTCACTTATGATGAGGCACCTTTAAGTCGTCATTGTGATATTGGTTGTGTCTTGCATATGATTTCTAGCATGTACTGCTTCTAATTTGTTGAAACGCCAGACAGTTTGAACTTGGCAGAGTGATATTGGTTGCATCTTTCATATGGTGTCTAGATTGCAGTGCTTCTAATTTGTTGAAATGCCTTCTGCTTAGTTACCACATCATAGGTGTGAATATGTCACGCCGTCCTATTTTTCGTACATATTCCATCCTCGTATCATGCGTTTGCCTTTCATCCGAGTAGTGTACGTCAGTATCATGCATGAATGAGTTCTGAAGAGCAAATTGTATTCCTTTTTCTTATTGGTTTGACTTCACAATGCAAAACCAATACAGCTGAAGGAAATTAGTGAGGCAGTGGATGATGGTGGTCCTTCGGAGCAACTCAAACAGAGGGTCTCTATAGATTCTACTCCGCCATCCTCCCAACAAGATTCGCAAAACAACACATGGCTGGACAGTCAACGTAGTTGTGTAGATGATGAGCACATCTCCCCTACTCCACCATCACAGGTGCTTGCTCTAACTTGGAACTGTTAGATGTGGTTGCGTGTTCCGTATGATGTCTAGTTTGTATTGCTTCTAATTTTGTTGAATTGCATCTGCGTAGATTACAACTTATACCTGCAACAATCACTTACCCATAAGACACATTTAACTTGGAGTGTGATATAGGTTGCATCTTGCATTGTCTTCTAGCTTATATTGCTTCTAATTTCTTGAAATGGCACTTATGACGAGACACTTTTTACCTGGTAGAGGGATATTGGTTGCATGTTCATATGGTGCCTAGCTTTCATTTCTTCTAATTTTGTTGAAATGCCTTCTGCTTACTGTTTTTCATACATATTCCATCCTCTTATCGTACGTGTGAATATGCAATGTTGTCGTTTTTTTGTATATATTACATCCTCCTATCATGCGCTTGCCTTACATCAAAGTAGTGTTCGTCTGTATCATGCATCAGCCAGTTATGGAGAGCTAATTTTATTCATCTTCTTGTGGTTTTGACTTCAGAAGGCAATATCAAAAAAGAGGAAGGAAAAGAGTAAGTTAGGGGATGTTGGTGGTCCTCCGGACCGACGCAAACGGAGACTCTCTGGATTTGCCACTGCTACTGCTAATGTTGTTGAAGTCCCAAGTCTACATGATGAGTTCATCTCCCATACTCCACCATCGCAGGTGCTTGCTCTAAATTGACAGTGTGATAATTGGTTTCATGTTGCATATGTTGTCTAGCCTATATTTCTTCTATTTTTATTAAATTGCACCTACTGAGTTTATACGTTATACATGTGCATATGACATGCCTTTCTGTGTCTAGAATACACTGCATCTATCTATCATACCATGTTCTTACATTAAAGTACTGTTGTTGTGTATCCCGCATCAATCACTCATAATTGGACGCTTTTAACATGGCAGTTTGATAGTGGTTGCATCTTGCATTGATTTCTAGGTTGTACTGCTTCTAATTTTTTGAAAAGCCACTTATGACAAGACACTTTTAACTTGGCAGAGTGATATTGGTTGCATCTTTCATATGGTGTCTAGCTTGCATTACTTCTATTTTCTTGAAAATCCTTCTGCTTAGTTTACACATCGTAGTTGTGAATATGTCACACCGTCCTATTTTTATTACACATTCCATCCTCATACGGTTGTCTTACATCAAAGTATTGCTTGTCTGTATCATGCATTAATGAGTTCTGAAGAGCGATTTTATTGTTTTGTGTTGTGGGTACGGCTTGACATGGCAAAGTCAAAAAAGAGCAAGGAAAAGAATATAGTAGGGAATGGTGTTACTCGTCAGGTGCAATGGAAAAGGATCTGCCCTCGAGATTCTGCTGGTACTTATAGTGCAGTAGAAGGTCCAAGTCCACCGGCTAAATCTACAAACACAGTATCACCTGCTCCACCAGCTGCAGCATCCCCTTCAACTGTACCGGCATCTCAATGAGTTACTCGTTTGTTTGCTCCACAAGTGGCATGTTCCCAAGCTGCCTTCACACCTAACACTACTTCCGAAGCACTGCTGACACAACAGGACTTGGCAAGATCAGATGAACCTCATGAGCATCAACACCAAGACGGTACCTGACCGAGTCAAGTTGTAGTTGCATGCTCCTTTATATGTACTCTCACAGTTTGATGTGCACTAACACTTTCCATATTCGTTGTTGAACTAGCACCACGGCACAAGCGGAAACAGACATCAGGGATAATGCTTGACAGATTAACAAAATCTAAAGGAGGAAGAAGGGAGATCCATTTTGAGGCAGGTTTAAAAAGGCCACGTGATGCTACAGAGTCAGCCAATTTAGTATCAGAGGCAGTCGTTGCCATTAGGTGTCATGCATGTATCCTCCCAACGTGGATCCAGTACAGGAATGAGAAAGACGATACCCAGTTTAACACCTTCCTTGACCATTTATCCGTAAGTAATGTTATTCATCGCAATTTGTAATATTGTCTTGATCTGTCCCATACTTTCTAGCTTCCTCCTAATCAGACTCACATTCTTTTTTCAACAGATGAGGTTCAAGTTGGATCCGAAAGATGATGCAACTAAACAAGCATGCAATCATGTTTTTTAGTCTGCTCTGTGACAGTATCGGTATCACCTTAGAAAAACTCACTTTGAAGGCAAGGCTAACAATGAAATCGCCCAAACATCTCCAGTGGAATATATTACAGATGAAGACTGGACAGCCCTTGTTAAACACTGGTCTGATCCAAAGTATCAGGTAGGGTATATGTATTTGATCAGATCACATATTGAACTTGTATTTATGTATGTGCCTTACAAGTGTATCTTCTTCTAGGCTAACTGTTTGAAGAACAAGACCAACCATTCGAAAGTGAAATTCCAACAGACAACAGGATCTCGTAGCTATATTGCACACTGTGAGGCTCTTGTAAATAGCTGCTAGTTCCTTCTTTTTTCTGTGCCATATTATCGTATCTATATTGACTTGTTCCAAATACAGAGGAAAGCCCGTGCGGACCAAAAAGAACCTGAACCGAATGCAGTGCAAATCTTCTAGGATTGCCACACCAGCAAGATGAAGGGCATGAGCACACCAGTTCAAGCCGCTGTTGTAAGTCCTTACTCCTCCTGCTTTTGAACTGCTTGTTACTGTGACGTGTTCATTTAACTGCTTGGTTTGCAGCCAATGTCAGTTACTCTGTTCACTTTTATACACGGTTGTCTTAACGTATCATTTCACCTTATATGGTTTAAAAGAGAGGAAAGATATTCTTTGGTCTTGATCTGTAATCTAGTTGTGATGTTCATGTGCCCACACAATGATACAATAGCCTGTTTGTTTGATATCTGATTGCCCATGATATGAATGATGTCATACTATGTTCATCCTACTTTAAACCATGTCTCTTTATTCTTAGATGTCAACGAATGTGAGGAAATAGACAATACAGTAGGCATGCTACATGGACATATGTTCCGAAAGTGATTTTATTATGTAGTTGGCACTACAATACATGCTAATGTATTACAGTAGTTAACCAAAATAAGTTATGTATAAACGTGAAACCTACTTTGTTTGTTTTTGTCTCATTAGTAACTTATCTGGTACACTAATCTACAAGTTCAAACTTTCAGCAAGCTATGGAACAAATGATTGAACAGCCACAACCACCTGAAGGTGACGAGGCTACCACAGGCACAATGTCACCTCTTGCTGCAGCGCGTCAGTATCTCTCCACTAACAATGCAAAAAGCACCTTCCTGCGTAATTATGGGTTGGTTGTCAAGGTAACATCGTCCAAATCGCCTACTGAACAAAATCTTCCGGCTAGACAGAGTGATATATCTGTGCCCCAGACACAAGTCCAATCCCTAATGGAGGTCATTTCGGAAACAAGAATAGTGGTTGACAAATGTCGTCAAGATATGAATGGTTTTGAAACCAGACTATCAGACATTTGCTTCATTGTTCAAGAGCAATGGTAGAAAAAAGGGGAAAATCATGGTGCTCCATCAGATTCTACAGCCTGAAACATTAGCACTCAGGTCAAATGATCTGTGCTTCTATACATCTGATGGTGCTTTAATCTGCAAGGACTGTAAACTTTATGCCAACAGGCCTTTTGTTATATGGCTGGAACTTATTTTGTTGTGATACAACATTTATCGTGCTGCCAAAGGCTGTAGAAATTACGACGCTATTTTTTATAGTGTAGGTTTATCTTAGTAATATATTCGGCCGAAAGCTTCGTAGGAGCCCAACGTGCCAACATTCATCGGGCCCACAATTCCAATTGGGCTAAAAATGATTATGGGTCGTAATTCGCATGTAGCCCACTAAAAATATCTGGGACTAAATCAGCATAAGCTTTCTTATTTTTGGTAGGCCTGTGCCCACAGTGGGCCTTTAACAGGCCTAAACATAATTTGGGCCCTCAGTAAAAACAGGCCGTTAACATGTGTAAATATCTCGAGCCCATAAATTACATGGGCCTTTAATAGGCCTAAAGTGATATTGGGCCCTGATTGTGCCAAATAACCCACTGGTCATTAGCAGGCCGAAATGTATCTCAGCTCGTGGTGGCCCATTTACAATGCGGATCATTCACAGGCCGAAATTTAGACGGGCCGTAAATGTGCCGACCTACTACACGGGCCTTTACCAGGACGGAAAGTTTTATATGGGCCGTTAATAGGCCCGATGTGACGTTGGGCCACATATGGCCCATGGATTTCGTCCGATGTTAACAGGCCGAAAATCACAACAGGCCGGAAGTGGCCCAAATCTACAGTGGGCCTCTAGCAGGCCGAATGTCAGACATGGCCGAATATGACCCAAATCCTTCACGGTCATTTATGGGCCGAAAGTTTCAATGGCCAATAAATGGGCCCAAATGAAGCAGGACCTTTAACAGGCCGGAAACACACCAGGCCATAATTCGGCCTAAATACTTAGCAGACTATTAACAGGCCAGAAGTGACCATGGGCCGTGATGATGACAAGTCTAGAATGGGTCGTTGACGGGCCAATTTGACACTAGTCGTACGGGCCTTAACTACGAATGGCCCGTCTGCAAGCAGGCCGTTAATGGGCCAGCCAGCTAATTTTTGACTGGGCCAGCCTGTTTAACCTAAATGGGCCGCTGTTGGGCCTTGCCATGTGTCGATGTATCATAGGCGCCTCATTTCCATTGGGCGGTTGACATCTGTCCTTTCGCGGTGCTGACACGTGGTTGCTATAGCCAATGATAATTTTACACGTGGAAAATCCTCATTGGTCCCAACTGTTAACGGGTTATTGGATCCAAATCGGAACCCGATAGCTTAACGGTGACCCGTTACGGTGGATGCCACGTGTCGGTTACCCCTGACGAAAGCACTTCCATGACGCGCCGTTTATCGTCATGGAAGTGGACACTTCTGTGATGATAATTTTGGTATTGTCATGGAACACTTCTACGACAGCACAGGTATGACTATCTTGATTCTGTCATAAAATCGTCATGGATGTACATGCATGACAGAAAACGTGACCTACTATGACAAACACGTTTCATCACGGAAGTGTATTTTTTTGTAGTGGTGTTAATAGATTTCTTCTTGTTGCTCTTAGGAGACATACCTATCACGCATGAACATTTAACATCGTGCAGCACCAAAATCAACTTGTTCTAGTAGAATGCGCCTCTCCTTTCAACACTCCAGTTTGGTTCTGGCAGAAATTAGAAATCATCCTCACATGTGTAGTGCTATCAGGTGCTGGAACTGCAAATGCAAGGAAAGAGGTTGCACAGTGACCTTCGAATAGCAGCAATAGCCTATAGGAGCTAAGAGGTACAAGATGCATGCAACTACGTGTGATCTTGTGTCGGATGACATTTTGATTTATGAACAGAGCAATATTGTTGGTGCAATAGTTTGCCTCCTTATGTTTTGAAGATTGTTTACATAAACAGTAAGGGACTAATGTGTTTGCTAGTGCAAATAGAGTAACAGATCCCCGAAGTCATGAGCAGTTTGCTTCAAACTCCAAAATAATCTCCTGCATGGCAGCGGGGATTATCACTGAAAATTATGCTATCGAGAGTAACCCCTAAAAATTGTTGATGCCAAGCAATCAGTTCGTTAGCGTTCGAAGAAATTGACTGCAGCCGAGAAGTCGAAGGCGAAATGAAGACGCAACATTTATTTCACTGTTCTTCTCTCTCTTTATTGAGTCATATGACCACCATACTATGAAGAGGCGTATAGTGTTTCAAACTTTGATTCTCTGATGCTAAACCCAATCCTATGAAAGTTGTGAGAGAAATCTCTTTGTGTGTTGAGAAAATACTTGCCAACAAGAGACTGTGATCTTCTTCACCGTTAAAGATTTGTCTCTGCCCGAAGAGTTAGCATTACTTGTTCCTCAAGTAATGTTACCGTTGCTCCCAAAATTCGACTGTTTAATACGTGTCCCTTGGTCATTGGCTGGACCGCATGTTCAAAATGGTCAATTCCTAGCAGGAAAGGTCGCGACTATAAATAGCCACCCCGCAGCGGTTTTGTCCGGTGGCTACTTTGTTTGATTCCAGAAGTTTGTTGAGCAACCCTCTCTCCTAAGTGATTTGAGTTTAAAATCCACCGAGAGAAAACCCCAGAGCTGAAAAATTAGATAGTGGTTTAGCATCACTCGAATCTAAGTCTAGTACGCTCCACCTATTACTCTTGAGAGCTGCGAACTCACTAGATGGTTAGGTGTCAATATCTTCAGAGACCAAGAGTAATTATGGTTTTCGAAGAACAAATCTGTAAAGGTTCGGAGATCACATCAAGTATCTACCATGAGTGGTCGACATTGGTTGACGAAGCAATTTTTTAGGAGAATAGGGCGAAGAGAATTTATCTTCTATGTTAAATCACAACCCCTCCAACCAGATGTAGTCCTTTTGTAGAAGGGCGAACTGGTCTACCAAATTCTCTATCGCCATCGAGCATCACTGGTTATTCCATCACCTCTGTGCATTCGATCAGTATTGCGTGACTAGATTCAACCATGCGATTATCCTCAATGCATGCTGTTGGGGATATAACCCCGAGGTGTGACCCGCCCAGGAGGGGTTGGGTTACACTATCAGCGACTCAATGAACAAAGCCCAGTTAAGCCCAAGGAGACGAAACGTGAAGACGGCGGCTCATAGAGGCGGGTCCGGTGGTGGCCCAAGACCCGGACATGTGAACCGCCATATGGTGGCTTGCCTGGTAAGCCAAGGCGACTTAGGAACCAGGCCGATCACGTTGTGTGATCCGGCTCGGACTCTTGTAAAGCCTCGGGCCTCGACCTGCGTATATAAAGGCGAGACCCAGCAGCGGGTTAATGGGGGAATGACTAATCGATAGCTAGGTTAAGCGTGATCGCTCCCTTGTAATCGAAACTCAAGCAATACAACTAGAAGCAGGACATAGGCTTTTACCTCGTTGCGAGGGGCCGAACCTGGGTAAACCTTTGTCCCTTTCAACCCCTTCAACCTAACCTACGCTGCGATGGCTCCACACCTAAGTCCTTTCACAAGGGCATCTGCCGTGTTAAATCCACGACAGTTGGCGCCCACCGTGGGGCCAGAGCACGGTGGTTTCGAGTTCTTGAAGGGAAACTTCTCAGGGATCGAAGGATACACCGTGAGTCGGATGACTAAGAGTCACCGCGGCAAGATCTACATCGACGACGCTGGCTGGGGCCCCGAGGCCGACTCAATCGAGTACAGGTACCGGGTCCCCTTTGGCGGAATTCATGTCTTCATCGGCAAGATCGGCGAGTCAGAGCCTGAGCCGGACACCTGCACCGACATCATCGAAATGGCTTAGCGCGCGTGACCCGCCAGGGTTCAACCCGGCCGGAAGCAAGTCTTTGTTGGCTTTGTTCATGGGGCGGATCTTGAGGAAGGTTCTGCATTAGCTGGTGAGACGACCATCTATTCAGGTGATGAGTCCTCGGCCAGAGAAACCGAGTCAATCTATCAACTTCAGCATGGCGGGCTTGGGGGCTATTCCGATGCTGATAGTATTCCGGACCCTTATGAGCTGCCAAGGAGGGCTGCTATTTTTATGGCAGGTACATAGCCAGTTCTAAACTCATCAACAGCTGCTGCTATGACATCCGGTTCAAATGCTGCTGCTACAATGGCCGGAGCAAGCGGTTCGGTTCGGTCGCTGGCTCAAGTCTTGTTTGAGCTCTTGGGCACTTTGACGACGCTGTTGGCCACGGAGGTGACTCCGGCGAATCAAGCACAGCATAATGCGGAAATTGCAAAGGTGCGAGATGAGGTGGCTAAGGCCCAGGAGGATCTGAATGCGGAGAATGCCAGGATGGCGACAGAGCGAGCTGTGATGGATGCCGAGTCACAGCGGATAAGAGCGGAAGCCTTTCGTCTAAGTCTGGATCAAAATGCGTCCAATGTTGTTCTTCGAAGGAGGCACCAGAGCCGCCTACCTTCACAGTTTGAGGGGCAAAATCTTTTTAACACACCAGGGGTAGGAACGAGTAATCCGCCCGTTGTGACCTGGGCTGCTGAGGTGCCAGGGACCGGAGCGGCGACTCAGCCTCGAGTGCCAGACCCGCCTCGAAGGGATTTGACCCCACCTCAACAGGTTCCAACACCCTCTGGCCACTATTCTAATCCGGTGGATAATATGATAGCAGCAGCTACACGACTAGCGGCTATCCCAATCGAGGGCGAGTCTCCAGCGGTGATAGAGACCCGGAACACGATGGAGCTTCTTCAGGCGGCTGTAGCACAGCAGGCGGCTTATTCATATAGTCGTGAGCGTGTTCATTCAACTCCCCGCCCAAGTCGAAGCTATAGCCGGCGCATTGAGTCACCGACAGTTTCTAGCAGTGAGCGGCGTCGTAACCCGCCTCGTAATGATGACCCGCCCCATGGACATAACCCACCCCGTAATGATAATAATGCTCAGGACCTTGTAGATCAGGCTAGAGCCCGTCGTGAGGCGGAGTTGGCGGCTCAACTGGGGGCTCATCAGCAATTTCCAGTACACACTTCGGCGACCGTTGCAGCTCGGATGACTTCTAGGACTGTTGGTGTGCCTTGTCTAGCGCCGGCTCTGTGCAATGGACGTTTGCCTAAGGATTTTAAGGGCCCTCGTAAGGTACCTAATTATACAGTTGATCTTCCTCTTGAAGCTTGGATTGAGAGCTACGAGCTAGCTATGGAGATGCTAGATGTTAATGATGCTGTATGTGCCAAGTATTTCACCATGATGTTGGATGGACCGGCTCGAACCTGGTTGAAAGGCTTACCCGCCAATTCCATCAATTCCTGGGCTTAGTTGAAGGCGCGCTTCATTCAGAACTTCAAGGGAACATGTAAGCAGCCTTTGACGATTATTGATCTGGATAACTGTGTGCAGCGCGAGGATGAGTTGGCCCACCATTTGGTCCGTCGGGTCTCAACTATTATTCATTCATCAGATAGCATTGCGGCGGGTTCGGCTGTTCTGGTCTTAGAGAAGAATTGTCACTTTACACCTCTTAAGCAGAAGCTTGGGCGGCTTAAACATCATTGTAAGGACATGGGAGAGCTTATGGTGGTTCTCATTAAATATGCCGACTCTGATACTACCAAGGATCCTGGATTTGATGTTAAAAAGTCCAACAAGGGAAAGAAGAGTGGTAATGGTAAGGGTTAGTAGCAGAACATGATAGGGCATAATAGTCACAACTAGGGTAACGGTGGTAAGCGCAGACACCCTGACGGTGGGTCAGATCTTGTAGCTAACACCAACACTGGATAAAAAAACCAGCGTCGTGGTAAGCAGACCTTTGGAGGGCCAAAGTTTAATATTGAGGCGATGATGAATGAACCTTGCCCGAAACACAGTCTGCCCAATAAACTGGCGGCTCATGCTTGGAAAGACTGTTTCATCATGAAAGAGTACAGGAATTTCAACTTCAATCAGAATCATGGCAACAACAATGGCCCGCCTGGCGGGTCAGGATCCGGCTCACAGGGGCCCGGCTTTGGTGGTGGTGGCTCAAATTCTAGGTACCAAGGATAGGGCAACCAGGGTGGTTATAGCCAACAGTCTGGTCAGGGTAACCAGCAACATCAGTCAGGGTACCAGAGTAATCCAAAGCAACTTAACAGTGGTCAGTATCATGTTTTTACCACAAGTCTCTGCAAACGAGATCAGAAGGTTCATAAACGTGCAGTCAATGCGATTGAGCCGGTGGTACCTTAGTATTTGTGATGGTTAGAGCAGCCAATCACATGGAGTCAAGAAGATCACCCGCCTCGGGTTGATAATCCGGGTCAATTGGCCTTAGTGTTAGCCCCTTAGTTTGGGGGTTATAAATTCACTAAAGTACTCATGGATGGTGGCAGCAGCATCAATATCCTTTATTATGATACCTTTCGTCGAATGAATTTAACTGATAAGGAGCTTAAGCCGTCTTCTACAGTTTTTCATGGTGTAGTACCTGGTAAGTCGGCATATCCAGTTGGTAAGATTGCTTTGGAAGTGGCTTTTGGCGATGACTATGACTACAGAGCAGAGACGTTATGGTTTGAAGTGGTTAAGATCAAGAGTCCTTATCACGCCTTGTTCGGACAACCGGCTTACGCCAAGTTTATGGCTCGACCTTGTTATGTTTATTTGCAGCTTAAGATGCCAGAACATAAGGGAACTATTACGGTCCATGGTAATTGGAAGATTGCTTTGGAATGTGAAGAAGGAGATGCTGCGTATGCTGAATCAGCTTGTGCTACTGAAGAGCTTAAATTTTATAAAGATAATGTTGACCCGGCTGACATGACCCCTTTGAAGAAGCCCACTACAGAACAACACTCTTTGTTAAAGTTTAAGTCGGCTGATGATACTAAGCAGGTTGATTTTGTCCATGGCGACTCATCTCAGCAGTTCACAATAGGGGCTAACATGGATCCGAAATAGGAAAGCGCGCTCATCGAGTTCATCCGTGAGAATCGGGACATCTTTGCATGGAAACCTTCTGACATGCCAGGTGTACCGAGAGAATTCGCTGAGCATAATCTTAATGTTGATCCTAAATTTAAGCCAGTCAAATAGTTCCTTCGTCGTTTCAATGAGGAGCGGCGTAAGGCTATTGGAGAAGAGGTGGCCCGGCTCTTGGCAGCAGAGTTTATTGTGGAGGTCTTTCATCCAGAGTGGTTAGCTAACCCGGTGTTAGTGCTTAAGAAGAATGGCACTTGGTGTATGTGTGTTGACTACACAGATCTTAATAAAGCCTGTCCAGCTGATCCTTTTGCTCTTCCCCGTATTAACCAGATTATTGATGCCACGGCGGGTTGTGAGAGTCTATGTTTCCTGGATGCTTATTTTGGTTATCATCAAATCAAGATGGCAGTTAAAGACTAAGAGAAGACGTCTTTTATCACCCCTTTTGGAGCTTTTTGCTATGTTTCTATGCCTTTTGGGCTTAAGAGTGCCCAGGCGACTTATCAATGATGTGTTCAGAATTGCTTTCACAGTCAAATTGGGCGTAATGTGCATGCTTATGTGGATGATATTGTGGTCAAATCTAGGAAAAAGGAAACGCTTTTGGATGATCTAAGGGAGACTTTTGATAATCTCCAGGTCTATAAGATGATGCTTAACCCGGCCAAGTGTATTTTTGGTGTGCTACAGGCAAACTCTTGGGTTTTCTCATCTCAGAAAGAGGTATGGAAGCTAACCCGGAGAAGATTAAGGCCATAACTTCATTGGCTAAGCCGGCGTGTGTCAATGACGTCCAGCGCCTGGCGGGTTGTATTGCAGCTTTGAGCCGGTTCATAAGCCACCTGGGCGAGAAGGCGATTCCTTTGTACCAGATGATGAAGACAATAGATCATTTTGTCTGGAGTGATGCTGTTGATGAGGCGTTTGAGACGCTCAAAAAGCAGTTGGCTGAGCCGCCCGCCCTTGCCGCTCCTGTGGAGAAGGAGCCTTTACTTCTACATGTGGCGGCTAACAGTAAAGCTGTCAGTGTGGCAATCATTGTGGAGCGCAAAGAGGCGGGTAAGGAATACCCAGTCCAACGGCCGGCTTATTATGTCAGTGAGGTGTTGATTGAATCCAAGCAGCGATACCCGCATTGGCAGAAATTGGTATATGGGGTGTTCATGGCGAGTCGCAAGCTGAAGCATTATTTTCTTGGTCATCCTATTACTGTGGTCAGTTCTGCCCCCTTAGGAGACATAATTCAAAACAGGGAGGCCATAGGCCGGGTTGCTAAGTGGGCGATAGAACTCGGACCTCATGGTTTGAAATATGTGCCAAGAACAGCTATCAAATCTCAGGCTCTGACAGATTTCATCAATGACTGGACAGAGTTGCAGACGCCTGAAGAGAGGCCTGATAACACATATTGGACAATTCATTTTGATGGGTCCATGCAGCTAGAAGGCTCAGGGGCTGGGGTTATATTGACCTCCCCACGAGGTGACAAGTTTTGCTATGTTTTGAGGTTAATGTTTCCTTGTACTAACAATGCAGCTGAGTATGAGGCCTTACTCCACGGCCTTCTAATGGCCAAAGAGATGAATTTGAGCCGGGTCAGGTGTTTTGGCGACTCAGACCTTGTGGCTCAGCAAGTTTTAGGTACATGGGATTCCAAAGACCCGTTCATGGCGGCTTATCATCGGGCGGTTGATAACGTTGCTGGTCACTTCAAAGGTTATCAAATGGAGCATCTTGATCGGCGGAAAAATGAGGCGACTGATGCCTTAAGCCGGCTTGGGTCTCAACGTAAGCCAGTACCTCCTAATGTATTTCTTGATGTATTGCTTAATCCTTCAGTCAAGTTACCATCAGAAGAGGACCTTGCTATTCCTGATCCGGAGGCGCAGTTGGTGGAGGCTCTCCATGCTATTCCTGATTGGACACTTCCCTACTTGGCTTATATGACCCGGGGCGAGTTGCCTGAGGATGAAACTTTGGCAAGACAAGTCGTCAGGAGATCCAAGTCTACGACTATTGTTAATGGCGAGTTACACCAATGCAGTGTGATAGGAGTGTTTCAACGTTGTGTTTCTCCGGAGGAGGGCCGTGAGATTTTAAGAGAAATCCATGAAGGTGATTGTGGTCATCATGCCGGCTCAAAATCTTTAGTGGCCAAAGCTTTTCGTCATGGGTTTTATTGGTTGACGGCTCATGCTGATGTAGAGGATAGCGTCAGTAAATGTGATGGCTGCCAGAAGTTTTCTAGATGGGCTCATGTGCCGGCTCAAGAGTTGAGGATGATTCCAATTACTTGGCCGTTTGCAGTCTGGGGACTTGATACGGTTGGACCTTTCAAGAGGTCTAAAGATAAGAAAACCCACCTCTTGGTGGCGGTTGATAAATTTACCAAGTGGGTTGAAGCAGAGCCGATCAGCAAGTGTGATGCGGCAGCTGCAGTCCAGTTTATTAAAAAACTGATCTTTCATTTTGGTTACCCTCATAGTATCATCATTGATAATGGCACTAATTTGTCTAAGGGTGCTATGAAGGAGTTTTGTCAGCGAGACCAAATTCGTCTTGATGTTTCTTCTGTGGCTCATCCACGGTCTAATGGTCAAGCGGAGAGGGCTAACCAAGAAATTTTGAGAGGCATAAAACCTCGGCTTATGGTTCCGTTGAAGCAAACGCCGAGTTGTTGGGTTGAGGAGTTACCTTCAGTACTCTAGAGTATCAATACCACCCCCAACAGATCAACAGGCTAGACGCCTTTCTTTATGGTCTACGGGGCAGAGGCGGTTCTTCCAAGTGATATCCGTCATGACTCGCCTCGTGTGGCGGCTTATGTTGAAGCTGATAATGAAATAGCACGTCAAAACGCACTCGATGCTTTGGATGAAGAGCGTGACCTTGCGGCGGCTCGTTCGGTGATATATCAACAAGACTTGCGTCGCTATCATAGTCGCAGAGTCAAAACCCGGGCGTTTCAAGAAGGCAACTTGGTACTCTGGCTGATCCAAGATCAAACAGATATGCACAAGTTATCCCCACCTTGGGAAGGACCCTTTGTGGTCAGCAAGAACTTGAATAACATGTCTTATTACCTGATTGATATACGAGAACACAAGGATTCACGCAAGTCGGAGGAGGAGACCCACCGGCCCTGGAATATTGCTCATCTTCGGCCTTATTACACATGAGACACCGCTCTTGTCTTTGTACATACATTTGTCAGTGTATATATATATATATTTTATGATCAATATAATGAAGCCGGCATCCCTAATAATTCAAGGCCTCTGTCGTTTCATTTCTGTGTATCTGAGTCTTTATTATTTGGTCATAAGGTCACTTGGGGGCTTCCAACCCACCGGGTTTAGCTTTCATACCCTCTTGACCAGGTGTGGACACCGAATCCTAATTTATCCTGCCTGTTTGCAACTTGCTACTCCGCCAGGTGACCCGCCGAACTCGTAACAGTCAATCTTTTTCAAGACCCTGAACTTGTTAAGGTTAAAACGGCGGCTTGTGTCACGTGAGAGCCGGCTTACAGTGAGCTAGGATTAAGTCAAAGGCTGTGTGGCCTTTGAAAGCACATGGCCTTGCGAGCCAATTTGTTTGGTCATGCTTTGGTAAGCCGACCAGGCAATTATTTGTGATTTTTTGGATTTTAAAACTTTTTGGATTTGTGTCTCCTAAAGATTTTTTCTGTTCAGTGCAGTTTTTACAATCTGGATCATGACGCTCCGATTGTGTGACTCATGTTTGAGTATTTTGGGTTTGGTAACCCGCCCTGGCTATGGACGATTAAGTCACCAGCATGCTTGGATTTCAACAATTGAGGTCCTGATATTAAGTGTTTGGGTTGTTACCCGCACTGGATATGGAAGTGTAAGCCGGCAGTATGATCCAAATCCGCAGGTATGTTTTTTACTTGTTATACAAATATTTGAGGTTTGGTAACCCGCCCTGGCTTTTGACGTTAAGTCACCAGGGCATATGTTGTTTAAACTTTGTGTAGGACATGCAAAACTTTTAATGGAAATACAAGTACTGGCATGGCCTATATGAATGAATACCTCAGGCAGGCCCTAAAAGATTAAATTGGCGGCTCAAAAGTCAAAGTTAACATGCACGAAGGCATGACATGGCAGATCATTGTTTTCAACTATCCTATTACAAGGCATTGAGCCAGCAAAAGTTTTCAACTTCAAATGTTTTTTGGAGCTGCGCTCCCTTACTCTGGCCTTAGAGCCGCCTGGATCATCATCTCTATGATCAACTTTCTTCTTGTTGCCTTAATGATTGTGGATCATCCTCCGCTGGTTCTTCTTCGTCGATCATCTGAAGATCAGCCGTTGTCCAGTTGATGCCGGTTAAAGCTTCAAAAGTGGCCTCATCATCGAGTATAATAGAATGATCGACGTCAGGGGCAAAGATATGCTTACACCGAGGAGGAATAAGGTTGACAACTTCATGAGCTAGCGGCTTAATCTTCTGGTTCTTCTCGTCATAAGCCAACGTGTAGTGGTCTAAATCCAAATCTTCAATCAGCTTGCAGGCGACGGGTCGCATCTCTCTAACGCAGTTGTTGAAGTCTTGTTCCTCGAAGGCAGACCCGTCGTCCTTGAATTCTGGGCAATCGGTGGCTATTTCCATCCCGTCAAGTTCTGACTGCCACGCCTTGGCTCGGCCTAGTGCACAAATGGCTCCAGCTTGGGCGGCTGATAGTTTGTATTCCATAACTTGAGCTGGTGCTATTGAGAGTTGATCCAGCATGGTCTTGATCTGCTTTGGAGGTCTCTTCCCCCCTAATAAGGCCACAAGGCTTCACAAAGTTCCAGCGTATAGCTGCTCAGTCAATGAATATATTTCCTTGTGCTTCATCAGCATGTTTTTGCCAAGGCTGGTGCTTTTGGGGCCTGTTTGTAAGTTGCCAAGTGAGTTAAACAGTATGAATTAAGAGTCATCAGGCGGATTAACATACTATTAGCAAACGATGTTGAAGTGCATATAAGTCTTACCAAAGATGGCGGATGTCATACGGGTGATATGTTGTTTTAAGCCGGCAAGTTCATCAGCAACCGGCTTAAGTCGTGCTTCCGCCTCTTCAGCTCTCTTCAATAGTGCAGTCTTGTCAGATTCCCAGGCGGCTCTCTCTGTATCAAAGCTTGCTTTAAGCTTCTTGACTTCCTCCAATGAAGTTTTCAGCTCTAGCTTGGCCTTGGAAGTCTCTGCCTGGTGCAACTTTATATTCCTCTTCAAATCGCCTACTTGTGATTCCTTCATGCTCAATTCTGCCTGAAATACAATGATAAAATAATGGTTAAAAGGCAAGGTTGAACTGTTAGTGATGGTATTCTGTTAAAGTCCCAAGCACACTACAAGTACTCTACTTGGCACTTGGGGGCTAATGTGGGTCAATTCACTTTTTTGTGGCTTATCTTGTCAGATTAAGCTTATGTGTTTGGATTTCTTAAGTGACTATAAGTCCCGGCTCAACTTGTCAGTTTACGTCGGCCCTTGGGGGCTACGTGTTTGGATTTGTTAAGTGACTATAAGTCCCAGCTCAACTTGTCAGTTTAAGCCGGCCCTTGGGGGCTACATATTTGGATTTCTTAAGTGACTCAAAGTCCCAGCTTAACTTGTCAGTTAAGCCAGTCCTTGGGAGCTACATGTTTGGATCTTAGAAGTTAAGTTGGCCCTGTTTGAAGATTATTCTCAAGTCTACAGCATACTCAATTTTTTCCTATGCTCTAGACTTGGCGGCTATATGAATACATATGGAAGGAGGTTAGCAACATACCTCATAGCGTTCCTTCATAAGGTTCACTAAGCCGGCTTCCAGATCATGGCTAGTGTGAAGGCGGGTCAGATAGCCTGCGTGGATATCACTTGCGCTGAAGCTAGCATAATTTTCCAGATCCAACTTCAATTTACCCTTGTCGGTGGCTAATGGCTCTTCTTTGGCGCTGTGCTTCGCCAGGACGGTAGGATTTCCGGGCTCAGTATAGCCAGTACCAGTGATGATAACATCATCAGCGATCTTGTCAGAAGGGACCTCTTCAGTAGTTTTGGACGGGCTTGGTGGTCCAGGATGTAACATCCCTATGTAATGGCTACAGTGATTGCCTTTTGATAATGCCAAGTCATCATGATCAACAGTGCTTAAACATCATTTGGATCATATCTCTTTTCAATTCAAATTCAAATGGAAATTCAAACTGAAAGTGAAAATAAAAGTTGTTCAAATACAGGAACTAAAATGTTCATAATATTGAAAATAATCCAGAGGCAATTCTAAAATTATAACAAACATTCACTAAACTAATTAATTGACTCTAACAGCAACAAAACAGAAATATTTAATCCATTTTCATTTAATAAAATCCAAGTGAAAACATATGGACTCTAAACCTTTTTCTAGCAGTGTTAAATAATGCACTGATGTTATTGGACTAAGTCACATATTTTACAAAACTATAAATGGGTCCTCACATTTTACAAAACAGAAACAAAAGGAAAAAAACAGAAAAGAAATAAAAGAAAAAGAAAACGGTTAAGGACTCACTGGTGCACTGGGCCGTGAGTGCACAGTCTCGCGCGGCCCAGCCCATGCAGCGTCATCTCCCACCTCCCCGCCTCGCTGTCGCCCCTGGAACGCTCGCACGCTCGCCCACAACCGGCCCCCCTCCTGCCTGCTCTACACCACGCGCCCCGTGCCCGCGTGGGGAGGATAAGAGCCTCTCCGTGGATACCCTAGCCTCCCCTGGCCACCTTCTCCCTCTCCCTCACTCGTTCCCCGCCTCCTCCCGACGCCGCCATGAATTTGCCGTCGCCCTAGCCATCGCTGCCGTCCTCCTCTCGCCGTTCCGACCGGTCTGGAGGCTTCCCCGTCCTCGACTCCTCCCTCTCCGCCGAGCCACACGAGCCGGAACGGCCCCACGACACCGCCCCGACCCCATCTTCCTCCCCTGCCCCGCCGGACTCCGCCGCCTCGTCTCGCTTCGGCAAGCCCTCCCCGAGCTGCGCAGGCAAGTCCAGGAGCTCCACCGCGCAACTCCATGTCGTCTCCGCCCTCAAGCTCGAACTGGAACACCTCTGCTTCATCGCCATCGACCGGCTCCACCCGCCACGGCCGTCGCCGCCATTAGCGTCGATCCCCTTGACCTCGACCTCCCCGTGCCCCCCGAGCCTTCCTACACGACCATTGTGAGCGTGCGCACCTTCTCCCTCCTTCCCGAGCTCGATTTCGAGCTCGCCCGCATGAATGCGTCGTGCCCGCAGCTTCGACTGCCGCTCACCATCGTCGTTGCCATCGCCTTAAGCCGTCCCCACTTGAACCAATGGCACCAGTGGATGTGCGGCTTGGCCCTCTTCCGATCCCCGCTCACCGCCGCTCTTTTGGTCGCTGGAGCGGTGAGTTCCGCGACCACCGCCGCACTCTGGCCTCACCGGCGTGCCCAGTGCACGCACGTGTGCGGTTTTAACAGGCGTTGACCCACTATAGCGTGGGCCCGCCCGGTGGTTAATTAGCCCCTAACCCCCCTGCTAACTCCACTGACTACTGGGCCCCAGGCCACTAACTAATTTGGTTTAGTTTAAATAATAACTGTTAACTGGATCTGTGAGTATGACATGTGGGCCCCCACTAGCACTGTTCACGTTTGACCCCAGTCAACACTTTGACTGTTGACTTGCTGACTATGCATGCTGACTCAGCCACTGGACCCCACCTGTCATTCTAATAGGCTAGCTGGCTCTGAGTATAAAAAGTATTTCTACTGTTTTGGATAATTTGGATTTAATAATTAAAAACAATTCCAGAAATTTCAGAAAATGTTTAAAACTTTAGAAAAACATATAAAATAAACCGTAGCTCAGATGAAAATACTTTGTACATGAAAGTTGCTCAGAACGACGAGACGAATCCGAATATGCCCTCCTCATACCTGTCACATGCCTCTAACTACCTGAACATGGAACCTTCCCCTCTGGTTCAGTATACCGAGATCGAGCTAAACACCGGGAAAATATCTGGGATATTTTCCCGCTTCGTCTGTGATGTGTAGCACTGCGTTAGGTCACCCCTAACATCGTTTATTACCATGTCATGCTTTGTGATTGCTTTCATTGCCGTGTATTTATCTGTTTCCTCCCCCTCTTCTATCTCGGTAGACCCCAGTACAGACGCAGTTCCCGAGACCGATGCAGCTCAGGAGCCCGACGCCACCGTTGACGACCTTGCCTTTGCCGCCGAGCAACCAGGCAAGCACCCCCTTTTTGAGCATGCCTATATCGCCTATTCTTTCTCTCTCATGCTTGCATTAGAAATTGCTGCTGCTACTGTTTAACCTATTCTGATGCATAGCCTGTTTATTGTAACCTGCTACTGAAACCTTACCTGCTTATCCTAAACTGTCTAGTATAGGCTGGGTAGAGACCCCAGTGACCCCACTTGTCCCGACTGCCCCGCTGGATTATCAGAAGATCCGGTTAACGGGATTGAAGACCAGGCCCCGGCACCGCACATCACCCCCCTTAGTTGTACGCCACTACTGGGTTACTATCGAGTGCCGAGGGTGATACCTCATCAGCACTTCTGATGTTAATCTGGTAGGCTAGTTCATCAGTTGTGGTTACCGAGGGTGATTCCTCCTTCACCGCTTCCGATAACGATGCTGTCGTGCACCACCTCAAGTGTGAACCCATCGAGGGTGATTCCTCCGAGTTCACCTTGACAGATACATCGAGTAGGAATCCAATGAGGGTGATGCCTCCGATTCCCCTGATGTTATGGACACACGGATACTTGGACTTTACAATTGTTACTTGGAAAGGCGGGTCGACCCTGAGGGGTACCCGTGAGTGATGTGGAGACGGGTTGACCTGGATGGTGCCCGAGTGATGAATAAGAGGCGTGGCCGGGCATTCCTAACCCTTGCCGCAAGTCCTCAAGACGGGGCGACGGGGTCACATCGCTCGTGAGTCTTTGCTTGTTACCGCACCCCCAATGTACTAACGATTTGGATATGTGATCTGAGTGGGCCTTTGGCCCGATAGCACTAACCATCACGTGGGAAAAGTTATGGGCACTCTGCATCGTATGCATTAGCCGAAAGCTCTGTCAGATGTCCAGTTCAGCATGGCGGCATGGACGAACCGGCTCCATCGTGTAGTGGTGGTGCCTGGCTTCACCGTGTGCACAACGACCCGGAGTGCACAGGGCGATGGCCCAAGACCCCTGAGTGCTTAGGATATAGACCGACGGGGACCTCTCTGCTGAGCTCTAGGTAGGGTTGCGGTGTGTCGTTTGGCCGAGGCCGGGTATGACCCAGAAAGTGTGTCCGGCCGGAGTTAAGCGAGCATGGTGGGTAAGTTGGTGCACCCCTGCAGGGAAGAACTAATCTATGCATAGCCGGATCCTCGGTAACGGACGCTCGGAGTTGTATCCCGATCGATTCAACTAGAACTAGATACTTGTGATGAGTATGGCTCTGGGATTACTTTCTCGCAGGGAGTCGAGGAAGGATCTCTGGCCGAGGTTGATACTTGGATATTATGGCTCTGGGATTGCTTTCTCGCAGGGAGTCGAGAAACGATCTCTAGCCGAGGTTGATAACATTACTACTACTTTATATTGTACTAATCTACACTCTTCTAATGCTGCAAGACCTCTGAAGATGCTAGTCTTCGATAGGACTAGGCCTTCTCTCTATTCTGGCATTTCTGCAGCCCAGTCCACATATACAGCCTCCCTTCGATAATGTTGCATATGTAGTGTAGATCTTTGCTTGCTGAGTACTTCGGATGAGGACTCACAGTTGCTTTACTTTCTTTTTCCCCCATATCCATTTGATGCAACCAGATGACGGAGCCCCTGACACAGCTGCCCCCGCTGACGATCGCTACCACTACCCCGAGGGTGGATACTACTAGAGTTGGCCGATGACCAGGAGTAGGTTCGGAGGGTCCCAGGCAGGAGGCCTGCGCCTTTCGATCGTAGTGTTTTCTTTTACCCCGCCTTTCTAAGGGCTTATCTATTTCTGTTTCATATCTGTACTCAGATATCTGATGCTTTCGTTGACGCTTGTATGCGAGCTTATGTATTCGAGCCCTCGAGGCCCCTGGCTTGTAATATAAAGCTTGTATGACTTTATTTACGTTTTAGAGTTGTGTTGTGATTCCTTCAAGTGAGTCCTTAGGCTTGATCATGTGCATTTGCATGTACGATTAGTGCACGATTGAGCCGGGGGCGTCACACAGGACTTGGCGGGTTATGCGTAATCGCCGGGTCAACTTCAGTGTGCAATGTTTCTGAGGCTGTGATATCAACTTGTGATGGCGGGTCATTGATAAGACTGTCAGGATTCTTTGACGCCTCAGTTGCTGCTGGCGTTTGTTTCTCCAGCTCAACAGTTTGGGGGTCTTTGGAAGAACCGCCCACCTTCTGTTTCTTGCCCGCTTTGGCCACACCACTGCAACAAGAGAAGGAATTAGTAAATACATTATTGCAAGTTATGTATGAAACAAGTATAAATTCTTACCCAGGGGCAACTCTGAAGACAGGCATCTGAGTCCCAGTAGAATCGCCAGATGATGAAGGAGGTGTTCCTTGGTAGTTTGAATCGGAAGAATTAAGTGGTTGACGATTGAGACCCGCCTTTGGAAAGGAGAGGGATGGATTATGTGGCACCTCATTTCGGTGCTTGCGAGGGGCAGGCGTGTTGGGTAAGCCGGCTGCAAGGTCTCCGCCACCGCTGCTCCGGGTTGTACGCTTTGCCTGTGCTGCTGTTTTTTCAAAAGAAAATTGGGGTCCAGATAAGCAAGAGGATGGGAAAATCTTACTTTTCGCGAGACCCGCCGACTTTTTTGTCTTGGCAAAGGTTCTGAGTCGGCGGAGATTATGGTTACCTCAGCTGCATCTACATGGCTGGTCTCCGCATCGTCCTGAGAGGAGTCAGCGTCAATAAGTTGCATGAAAAGAAAGCCAAGAGAATCAAGTTCTACCTCCGACTCATTGTCAACGTCCTGTTTCTTCCCTTTGGTCTTTTTTAGAGCCCGAGTATTTGCTTTGGCCTTTTTGGCCGGCTTGTCTTGCAGCTTCTTGTTCCAGAAGGAAGAGCCAGCCTGAGAACATAAAGGACAATGATAAGATGTGCAGTTTATGAGAGAATGATAAATGAGTTAGAGAACGGCTTAAAACACTTACGTCGGGAGCCGGATTAAGAGCGCAGAAGGGGTTCAATCCTGTTTTACTGCAGCTTTCTAAGGTCTCCCCGAGCAATGTCTTGGTCATTTCATTGATTTGCCAATCTTCAAGTTGTACTTGGCTATACCGCTGCGGGTCCTTTACATCACATGTATATTGGTACATTAAGCTGGTGCGGCGGCTCAAAGGCAAAATCCTCCAGGCGACCCAGCAGCGGACCAGGTCAACTCCGGTTAAGCCATTGGCTAGTAAGGCCCTTATCTTTGAAAAAGTGGGCGCATATTTGGCCCGTTCTGCTGCAGTGATCCGGTCAGGGAGTTCATGCCTAGGGCTAAGCCGGAAGGAGCGGAAACCCGATAGAGGGTTTTCATCAGCAGGAGAGGTATCTTGGCAGTAGAACCAAGTCTGGTTCCAGTCCTTGGGGTGACTGGGTAGTGAAGCTGCAGGGAAAACGGCGTCTCTCCGCCTTTGGATAGAAATCCCACCGAGTTCAAGGCTAGGCCCGTCTGTCATCTCGGTCTGGCGGTTCAGGTAATAGTACTCTCTGAATAAGTCAACGCTGGGCTCTTCCTGAAGGTACACCTCATAGAAAACTTGAAAGTTGCATATATTGGAAACAAAGTTGGGGCCAATATCTTGGGGGTGTAGCTTGTAGAAGTTCAGAACGTCCCGAAAGAATTTTGACCCGGGTGGTGAGAAACCACGGAGGAGGTGATCTGCAAAGACTATAACTTCACCCTCTCTAGGTTGAGGTTTAGTTTCAGCCCCTGGAACTCGCCAGTGAATGACGTTTTTTGCTGATAAAACGCCCATCTCAGCATATTCATTGAGAGATTGCTCAGTGACAGTGGAAACAACCCAATCGCAAGAGGTGGTGGATTTAGTCATTTTTGACAGTGGATGCCTGAGAATAAAGAGTTGGCGGGTTAATATTATAATGTTAAACCGCTCCATGATAAACAACCAGTGATAAGGTACAAAGTCTGTCACAATGATGAGTAAAAATAAACCGCTCAAATGAGCCAGCTATATGCTGGCGGGTTACAAGTCCTGATTATAAAGGACAACCATCTTGGCGGGTCATGGAAAAGATTATAAACTACATGGATAAGCCGGAAAGTGCCTGCGGGTTATCGGTTCATGATTAAAATCAAATAAGTGTTGGCGGAATGCAAGGTTGCCGCTATAAGTCGTCTGGGCAAGGGATGGTGGATAATTTGTCTAAGGATTGCAAGGCTATTCAAATTTTTGCTAACTGTGGATAAAACAGATTTCACAAATTGCGGCTACAATTACGGATCGAACGCGGTTCAGGAAAAAGAAGAAATTTAGACCTAAAACATATGGCCGTGGAAGAACTGAGGAACTATATATTGATTTTAAAAGGAAATGGATCTACATGAGATTGAAATAGCTAAAGTGTATACCGCTACTGATTTTCCCACAGTACGGATTGAACTATGTTTTCTAAGTAATGTTGGATGAGCTTGGAAGAGCTTGACGGAACAATGATGAACTCGACGAACTAGGGCACTATAATGTGGATCTAAGAAGAAGATGGGATAATGCCTGTTGGAGTTGATGGAGAGCGGGAGTGCGCCGCGGTTTTTCTGGTTCGTTCGGGTTGATGCAGCGGCCCTTGTTGGAGTCGCCGGTGAAGGTTGGCCGGAGTGGAAGAGCTCTGGCGGCGAAGATCGTGAGGAGGAAGAAGAAGTGGAAGCGAAAGGGGGTAAAGCTGAAAAAGAAACCCCCTCGGGCCTATTTATAAGGAAAAAGGTGGAACAATGAAATGGCAGGTGTGGGAATCAAGGAGGTGTCATGATTATCTAAAACGCTAGAGGCGCCTCGATTCTCGGATAACCATTTAATGTGGAAAGATCCGTTGTGATGTCATGGATTTTCTCTATATTTATTTTGCATGACGTCATGGCGGGTTATATGATTTGTTCAATAATGCCAACTTGGAGCAGTGAAGATTGACATGAACAAAGTTCAAATCAATCTGGGGCCTAATGTTGGGGATATAACCCCGAGGTGTGACCCGCCCAGGAGGGGTCGGGTTACATCGTCAAAGACTCAATGAAGAAAGCCCAGTTAAGCCAAAGGAGACGAAGCGTGAAGACAGCGGCTCATAGAGGTGGGTCTGGTGGTGGCCCGAGACCCGGACGTGTGAACCGCCATAAGGTGGCTTGCCTCGTAAGGCAAGGCGACTTAGGAACCAGGCCGGTCACGTTGTGTGATCCGGCTCGGACTCTTGTAAAGCCTCGGGCCTCGACCATGTGTCTAAAGGCAAGACCTGGCGGCGGGTTAATGGGAGAACGACTAATCGATAGCTAGGTCAAGCATGATCGCTCCCTTGTAATCGAAAGTCAAGCAATACAACTAGAAGCAGGACGTAGGCTTTTACCTCGTTGCGAGGGGCTGAACCTGGGTAAACCTTTGTGTCCTTTGTCTCGTTCAACCCCTTCAAGCTAACCTACGCTGCGATGGCTCCACACCTAAGTCCTTTCACAAGGGCATCTACCATGTTAAATCCACGACACATGTGTTTAATTCTCGTTCTCTAGTTTATATCCGCTCACTGAAAGCTATTAACACTCGCTCCGCTGCTGGGTTCTGAGAGTTTTGAAGTTTCCGAAAGAAATTTTTTTAAACTTCCATTCACCCCTGGTAGACATACTTCGTTCCTACAATTGCTAGCAGAGCTAGGCACTCCTTGTCTCTGGTCATTTTGGTCTAACAACCTTGGAGTTTAAGTATGTCTTCAGTGAGTTACAAGTCGCACCTCAAGATTCCCATCTTTGATGGGATGGACTATCCCTTCTGGAAGGAGAAGATGAAGATCCATCTCTAAGCAATTGACAATGAGATGTGGAATTTGTGCGCAGAATGGATTTTCAGTCAAAGTCCCTCAAGTTCCCACTGACTACGAGAAGAAACTCATTCAGATGGATGCTCGGGCTAAGGATGAAATTGGTGGGCAACTCTCTCATGCTCAGTTCCTTTTCTATCGCCAGTGTGAAACTGCAAATGAATTATGGGACATTCTCGAGAAGATCAATGAAGGTGTTTCAACCCAGAAAGAAGCTCATATTGACAGTCTTCTTGCGAAGTTCAACAGATTCAAGAGAAGTGGCAATGAAAGCTGTCAGCAAACATTCGATCATCTGAGTGACATTGATATCGAACTGCAAGGTCTCGGTGCCAAAGATATCATCGATCATGAAGTTCTCAAGAAGTTGCTCCGATCGCTTGACAGTTCCTTCAATACCCTTGTTCTGATGATTCATGAATGAGGTGATTTCAAGACTCTTGACTCTGCTGATATCATGGAAAGGCCGAACACCATGAGGAACAGGAAGAAGAGAAGAGAGATCTCTATAGCTCTAGTCACCTAAAGAGTCACGCTCTTAGGGTTGTGGCTGATTCCTCTTCAGAAGACAATGCCGAAGAAGATTTTGATGACCTTGATAGGATCATCAAAGATATCGCATTGATCACCAAAAGATTCCAGCACTTCTGAAAGAAGAATGAGTTTCATAGGAAAGTATCAAGCAACACTAGCAGTTCAAAGTATTCGCCAAAGCCCACTGGAGAGTACACCTCTTTCAAGTGAAAGAAACCAAGACATTTCATCTCAGACTTCCCTCTCTGGGAAGCTGAGATACGAGCCAGTGGAAGATTTGACTCTGGAAATAGCAACCATGGAAAAAGGAAGAGCAAGAACTGCGACTCAGATGATGAGAAGAAATCAAAGAAGTTCTTCAAGAAGGACAACTCCTCCTCCAAGTCCTCATCAAGATCTTCTTCATGGGATCCCTCCAAGTCTTCGTCTAACCGCAAGAACACCTCTCGCAAGGCCAAGGCGTACATCAGCAAGGAGATGGACTCTGATGAAGAAGAATCATCCAACTCTGAAGAAATTGCTGAATCTGATGATGATTCGGACTCTGGAATGGCTGGCATAGCATGTGCCACTGCCCCAACCACGAACTTGTTCGAGAATCACTCGAGCGATAACAAGTCTCCAGCGTTCTGCTTCATGGCCAAAGCTTCGAAATAAAAGGTATTGACGGTGTCCCGGATTAGGGGTGCTAACCTAGTCGGCCCATGCTCCTCGGGTTGGGCCGATGGGCTTTCATTCGTACTCAAGATGGACTCCGGAAGCAATACGCAGGAGGCGTGATCGACACTATCTCTACCGAAGACTTGTTGTATACTCCAAGATTTCTCCTACCACCTTGTGCCTAGATACTGACCTTGTAACCCTAGATACCCAACCAGGCGTGTATATAAGCAGGGGGTTTAGCCCGTAGAGGGGACATCAACGCAATATCATTCACATAGCCCTAGAGTTAGACCACATCTTACGATCGAAAGGTAGATCAAACTCTGTACTCAATACATATCCATTAATATAAACTAGAGTAGGACATAGGGTTTTACCTCCATTCAGAGGGCCCGAACCTGGGTAAACACCTTCTCTCTATTCCTGTTACCATCTGCCCGAGATCCACAGCTCGGGACCCCCTACCCCGAGGTCTGCTGGTTTTGACACCGACACTGGTGCTTTCATTGAGAGTTTCACTGTGCGATCGACAGAAGGATCAATGGGACCGCCGTTCAACGGCCCAAATTTGTAGGGCGAATCACCATGCCTGAAACTTCGGTCGTGAAATTGCCTTCACATAAAATTGAGGCGAAGCATGACCCTTCTCTGGCTCCTATGAGGGATTCCCCCAAGGACGAAGGGCTGAGGTACTTTTTGGAAAGTGAGTCAGACAGCGGCCTACCAGAGCCAGCCGAGGAAGCCGATCTTCAAATTAGCTCGGCTGGCCTGACAGCCACATATCCGAAACGGGATGAGAATAATCCGGTTCCGAACCCACGATCCTTAGAGATCGGAACTCGTCCACTCACCTACCACATAGAGTATCGTCCGGATAACTCCCCCCCCCCCCCCCCCCGACGTTTGAGGTCTGGCTTATGTGCAACAACTTCCCGATGAATTGATCAGACAATTCTGGGCTAGATTCTTGTCTGTCAAAAACAAGATATCAGATTACCTGGACTTTGACATAATCACAACTTTCCAGCGCGGATGTAAGGATAAAGGCGTTTTGAACACCCTCGCTCGTCGCTGTGTTCAAACACAGATTCGATGTGTGAAAACTATCCAAAATATGACAAACCGGTACCTCAGCGTGAGCCTCATAAACGGAACACCCGGGGGAGCGTCCGTGGAAGAAGAAGAAGACCTCCGGATACCCCAGGACAACCCTGGATGGCTTTTTGGATAAACCATGCCCAATCCACGCTATTCTGATCAACTCCTACCCAACTCACAGCCTTCGCGACTGTTGGGTGTTGAGGCAGGTGGCCAAAGGGGGACCCGCCCTCCTGGCGGGCAACCCCTGCCACACAGAACAAACCTCGGACGAAGACGAGGTCCTGATGATCTACGAGACCTTCACATCCAACAACAAGCGCAAACGGGCCCTGCAGGAAATCAATTCCATCCTGCAAGTACCGACTCGGGGTGCATGGATAGACACGTCGATTACTTTTGATCATAATGATCAGTCGAGGTCAACCCCTAACAGGTGTCCCTCCGCGCTGGTCCTCAACCCAATCGTAGATAGCTGCCGACTTCAGAAGGTCCATATGGATGGAGGCAGCAGCTTGAATTTAATATATGCAGACACTCTGGATAAGATGCACATCAATAAATCGCGCATAGAACAGAGTAGCACCACCTTTAAAGGTATAGTCCCCGGACGAGAAGGGCACTGCAGTGGAAAAATAACCCTCGATGTGGTCTTCGGGATATCGGATAATTACCGTTCCGAAGAGGTCACGTTTCATATCGCTCCTTTCAAAAGAGGATATCACGCCCTTCTCGGACGGGACGCTTTCTCTAAATTCCAAGCAGTGCCGCATCACGGCTATATGAAGCTCAAAATGCCAAGCCCAAAAGGGATCATTACCATCTCAGGTGACCCCGACAGGGCGCTTAAGGCCGAAAATAAGACGGCATCACTTGCCCTCAAAACTTTGTGCTAACCACGCTACGCGCCGAAGTCGACCGGGATGATGTCATCCTCGACAAATGACCGAAGTCTACTTCTTTCAAGCCGGCTGGAGAAATAGTCAAATTTCAAATACACCCTATGGACCCCGCTAAAACGGCGTCCATGGGGGCGAACCTCGATCCAGAGATTGCCGAGGCCTTACACACTTTCCTCAAGGAGAACTGGGACATATTCGCCTGGCACCCTTCCGACATGCCAGGGATACACCGCAGGCTCGCGGAACACAGCCTGAACATATTAAAGGGCTACAAGCCTTTCAAACAAACACTTTGGCGCTTTTCCGAGCCCAAGCCTCAAGCAATGGGTGAGGAACTGGCTAAACTCTTGGAGGCCGGGTTCATCCGAGATATAAAACACCCCGACTGGCTGGCCAACCTGGTCATGGTACCAAAGAAGGATAGGTCTTGGTGTTTGTGTGTCGACTTTAAGGACCTCAATAAAGCCTGCCCCAAAGACCCCTTCCCCCTACCCCATATCGACCAAATTGTAGACGCCACAGCAGGTCACGAGGCATTGTGCTTCCTGGACGCTTACTCAGGATATCATCAAATAAAGATGAAGGAATCTGACCAGGCAGCAACAACATTCATCACATCTGACGGGTCGTTCTGCTTCAACACAATGCCCTTTGGACTAAAGAACTGATACGTCTCCAACGTATCTATAATTTTTTTTTGTTCCATGCTATTATAGTATCAATCTTGGATGTTTTATATGTCATTATATGGAATTATATATCTTTTTTTGGGACTAACCTATTAATTTAGTGCCCAGTGCTAGTTGCTGTTTTTTGCATGTTTTAGGCTTTTCAGAAAATCAATATCAAACGAATTCCAAATGGAGAAAAAACTTTGGATTAATTTTTCTGGACCAAAAGAGACCCTAGAAGGTTCGGGAGGCGGCCGGAAGAGCCACGAGGGAGCGACAAGCCCTAGGGGCACGCCCCCCAGGCTTGTGGACCCCTCGTGGCACATCAAACCCAAAATACACCTCTATAAATACCCAAATAATCCCCTGACATCAGAGAGACACCCGAAATACTTTTTCCGCCGCCGCAAGTTCCAGAACCACGAGATCCCATCTGGAGGCCTTCTCCGATACTCTGTCGGAGAGAGAATCAATCACGGAGGGGCTCTACATCAACCTTGCTGCCCTTCCGATGATGCGTGAGAAGTTTACCACGGACCTATGGGTCCATAGTTAGTAGCTAGATGGCTTCTTCTCTCTATTTGATCTTCAATACAATGTTCTCCTCGATTTTCTTGGAGATCTATTCGATGTAATGACTTTTTGCGGTGTGTTTGTTGGGATCCGATGAATTGTGAGTTTATGATCAGATCTATCCATGAATATTATTTGAGTTTTCTCTGAACTCTTTTATGCATGATTGTTATAGCTTCGTATTTCTTCTCCGATCTATTGATTTGGTTTGGCCAACTAAATTGATTTATCTTGCCATGGAAAAAGGTGCTTTATAATGGGTTCGATCTTACAGTGCTCAATCCCAGTGACAGAAGGGGACAAGACATGTATGTATCGTTGCTATTAAGGGTAAAAAGATGGGGTTTATTCTTACATGAGTTTACCTTGTCTACATCATGTCATCTTGCTTAAGGCGTTACTCCGTTTTGCCATGAACTTAATACACTAGATGCATGCTGGATAGCGGTCGATGTGTGGAGTAATAGTAGTAGATGCAGAATCGTTTCGGTCTAGTTGTCTCAAGCGTGATGCCTATATACATGATCATTGCCTTGGATATCGTCATAATTATTTGCTTTTCTACCAATTGCCCAACAGTAATTTGTTTACCCACCGTATGCTATTTTCAAGAGAGAAGCCTCTAGTGAAAACTATGGCCCCCGGGTCTATCTTTTATCATATATTAAAACCAAAAATACCTTGCTACATTTTTCTTTTATTTATTTTATTTTGTATTTTTGTCCGGTCTATCTATCAAATACCATACAATTTAATCTTGCTCGTAACCGTCGAGGGATTGACAACCCCTTTGCGTGTTGGGTTACAAGGATTTGTTGTTTGTGTGCAGGTACTGCTAACGAGTCATTTCTTGGTTCTCCTACTGGATTGATAACCTTGGTTCTTAACTAAGGGAAATATTTATCTCTAGTGTACTGCATCATCCTCTCCACTTTGGGGAAATCCCAACGCAGATCACAAGTAGCAGGAAGAATTTCTGGCACCGTTGCTGGGGAGAGATCATCGACAACTATCAAGTACCTTCACATAAACTTTCATCTCCTTGCATTTACATTATTTGCCATTTGCCTCTCATTTTCATCTCCCCCACTTCTAAAAAAGTTTTACAAAAATACAAAAATATTTTCTGTTTGCCTTTTTGCGTGTTTTTTGTTTGCTTGTTTGAAATTGCTATCATGTCCAATGTTGAAAAGGGTATTAATGCTTTTACCATTAGTGCGAATTCTTTGGACAATCGGTCCATACTTTTAAATCTCATGAAAGATAAAAATATCAAAAATGGATTTGATGAAGTTGCTAAAGAAAAATTAAACAATCTTGCCAATGATGATTCTCATAAAATAGAACCCACTATCATGCATACTAAAAAACTCTGTGTAGGTAGCGGTAATTGACGGTGTCCTGGACTAGGGGGTACTCACCATGTCGTCTCCCAACCAGTGGGTCGGGTCGAGGACCCCCATGGCGGTTCACTAATGGGCCAGTTCGGACAGCCGATGACATATACGAGGAAGATTCCACAAGACTTGGTGATCAAGACAAGGACTCCTCTCCATCGACGTAGCCGACTAGGACTCTTGTTATCCTAGGCCTTCGGTACATTATATAAGCCGAGGCCAGACTCGTTGATAGAGAGATTATGACATTACTCATCATACACCTAGGGTTTAGACCACAACATATGATCTCGAGGTAGATCAACTCTGTACCTTGATACTTCATCAATATAAACAAGAGCAGGACGTAGGGTTTTACCTCCATCAAGAGGGCCTGAACCTGGGTAAAACATTGTCTCCTTCATTCATGTTACCATTGATCCAAGAATCCACAGCTTGGGACCCCCTACCCCGAGGTCTGCCGGTT
Source organism: Thinopyrum elongatum (assembly GCA_011799875.1). Classification (NCBI taxonomy): domain Eukaryota; kingdom Viridiplantae; phylum Streptophyta; class Magnoliopsida; order Poales; family Poaceae; genus Thinopyrum; species Thinopyrum elongatum. The sequence continues at coordinate 524,572,548 of CM022299.1, forward strand.
TTGACACCGACAATGGTGCTTTCATTGAGAGTTCCGCTGTGTGGTCGGCAATGGATCAATGGCTCGCCTGCAGCTCAACTGCGACATCGGCATACTCGTCGCCGGCTCAACTGGTCACCTTGGCTCGACCGAGGACTGCGCTCCGCCTCAGATCATCATGATCGGACGAGGGCCTTCATCAACATCAACTCCGATCTCTATCAAGATCGTGGAGGAATCATCCATATAGCTCGGGGGCTCAACTTCAACATTGTCCTCGGGCGACCGTGCTGTTTTTCTATACAGCGGATTTGTATTCATCATCGCCGCTTCCTCGTGTGTCGCTTTGACGATTGCATTGGTGTAATAGTGTGGAATTGTGTATGTAATAACCCTGTAAAATTTCGTCATGTTCCGATGGAGTAATCTCCGGCGATCTATGATATACCGGAGCCCTGTCAAATCTGGACGGGAATCTGGATGAGTTTAGGGCGACGGGTCCAGCGCCCATCTCGGACATCATTTGGAAAATCCAACCGTTGATCGGCTGCGTAATTACCATATCAATCACCCCTCAAAATTTTAGATCGATCCGACTGTTCCAACTCCGGGAACGGCCCGAGGAGTGCGTCAATTTTCGGATCTGTTTTCTGCTCGAAAAAGAATCAGACCCGAATTCATCTTACTTCATGAACGGGATATTGAACATCCTTTTTTAAGGAAACCTTTTCTAGGGTATTGTGTGTTGTTCTCAGACACGTGCCTACAAATTTTTAGTCTTTTCCGAGGCAATTTTCACCGTCGTGCCGATGTCAAACCGGCCCGACCACGTTGCTCCATGGCTGCCGACCTGTGCCAGCATCGACTGCGCCGTCGCTCCATCAAGCCGACAACACCTCCTCGGATCATAACCTTGGCGAGCCGAGCAAGAGTTCAGCATCATGAAGCCGAGCATGAGATCGGCATCACGAAACCCTGACTTGAACAACCCTGAAGCTTTGACTTAGGGATCTCTCTCCGACCCGATCCCAGGGTCGGCTCTTATCTCGCATCCGGCTTCAAGCCTGGATGCGGCCTCTGCGTCCGAAGATCGGAAGTCAATTCCGGCCGGACTCACCTCTCTTATCCCGGATCCAGCTCCAAGCCTGGACACGATTTCGGCATCCGAACACTAGGAGTCAGCCCTGGCCGGACTCGCCCCTCGCACCATCGTACCGGAGGACGACTCTGGAGAAATCTCAAATACCAATACGGTTAAATCTCGCCCTGCTAAACGAGATGCTATATCGGATCCAGACGATGACCACTCCAACGGACTGACATCGGCATTCAGGCCATATTTCTTTAATTATTTACTTCACTTAAATTAATTAAGTAGAAGAATTTTTAAAAATATATATCATTATCTTTATTTGTTATTACTTTTGGTTTGCATTTTTTTATGTGCACAGGTAAATCGACGCCGACTGGTCTCCGTCGTCTGCTCCAACACCTCAGCTGGACCGGGGGCTTCACCATCGCTTTATCGACCTACCCGGGCACTTCGGCGTCACCAGCCGACCAGCTTCGTCACCTCGGCTGGACCAGGGGCTTTGCCTCGCCGCATCGACCGAGCGGCGTCGCCACTTCATCAAGCCGAGTTCTTCGCTCGGGCACCTAAGAACCATCTTGGGGGCTAGGATCTCAACCCGCTGCAAGCTCGGCCCACGTCATCAATGCCGAACACATTAACCAGCTAAGTCGCTTTCATGCTCAAAGTTTTTAAATTTTTAATTTGTGTTCGGTTCGACCATGCTCACATACGTTGTTTGTTAAAAGAAACTCCCTCTACCCATGTTAACTGGGGGCTCTTAAAATTTATATTAGCCATTCTATAATTAATATTTTTTTATTTCTTCTAAGTCGTTGCAAAGTCTTTTTCCACTACTCATTTTTTCGACGAGAGTGTGTGGTCAATAGCCGGATAGCCTGTTTTCTCTCTAAAGTCGCTCGCGTTTAGTTCTCTAAACTGGCTTGAGAAAGACTCCGCCTTCGGGATAGGAGGTTGAAGCCGAAGGCTGACCCGCTTGAAGTCTGGAGATCGGATGCATCATGTTAAAACACGATGGAAGCATAAATTAATTTTAAGACCAATTTCGAATTGGCACCAAAAACTTGATTTAGTTTGGGCGTAAGGTTTTTACTGAAGTTTTTTGGTTTTCCAAGCCTATGGCACTTTTAACCTATTTGTGTGTTTCCAGCATAACTTTCGCAGTGCAACGCCGGACACCTTTACAGATTCGGCAATATCAACAATGGGCTGCAACTAGAGCCGAACCCACCGAAAGCCACGGTAAGTCATGGAGTCCTCGGCAAAACATTCTCGGATATTGCCTTAGATGCATCGGTTTTAAATTGTGTCTTCGGTCAATAGTTGGGTTGCCCGGCTCCTATGCTTGCCTCCTACATTCCGCTTTGTTCGGCTAGGAGCACAAAGGGAGAACCACTGCGATTGTGCTTCCAGCTCGAATGGTTAAGCGCCTCCGTGGAGAAAGCCGAAAACTGACTGTCACAATAAGCGTAAACTGGTCAGCGATCCAATGACTGTGTCAAACTACAGATTGATAGAGATCACCCCGTGTTAAACGATGGGCCTTTCATAATTTTGGCCGAAGTGTTACTGGTTTGACCACGGTTGACGCCGAACACTAACCAGGGGCTAGTAACTGGCCCCGAACTTTAAACTCCTATGACTAAGTGAAAGTTATAAAGCCTGCATATCTGATTGCCTCATTTCCGCTAACACAACCGCCTTCGGGCACCGAGACGTCGGCTAAGGGTTGTATTGTTAGTACGGAAACACCCTATGTAGCATCTACAAAGGGGTGGAAGCCGACGATGGGCCACTTTTAGGTTATAAACAGTCTCAATGGAGAATTTGCCTTCCATAATTATCAATATGCATCAATTTGACTTAAGATTCTGGCCAAGCTGGGTTGCCTGGCTCCTGTGCTTACCCCTACATTCCCGATTGTTCGGCTAAGCGGTAAAGGGAGCACCTCTGTGATTGTTACTACTGGGTCATCTGGGTTAGTACCTCAGACTGGGTGAAGCCGAAAGCTAGCCATCTTAAAGATTATAATTGGTCGGCAACAATGGAAGTGAAAATTTTGGTTCATTATGGACCACAGAGTTCAGGAACTTTCTCCCAACTAAATCCTCAATATTTTCCTCCCACATTGATCGGAGTTGAGGTTTCATGATCATGATCAACATGACAGCCTGGGAAAAGGAACCTGTAACGGAACTATTTTTCCCAGAAGATGTTTTATAACATATCTCTCTGCGTACCTTTGTTTATAAAACCGTATGGCCGGATTGCCTTGTTTGTCGTAAATCTTTGCCCTTATAAAGGCTTTATAAAGTAGGACGAACACTCTTCGGCTGCTGGCCGAGGAGGTTGAAGCCGATGGTCGGTCAACAAAGTTTTGTACAATGCGGATCCGAGTAGTGATGTAAAGTACTTGGATACATAGAATCATTACACATAAATTGTGATATACTCCGGACATTGATCCTTAATTCGGCCACCCATGCCCACATTAAGGCTCAAGGGCTACTGGGCTTCGCGCTTCTCATTTACAAATATTAAAGGGGCACATCGATCCCCTGATCTGGTGTTGCCACCCGACCATTGGCTCAGGGGCTACTGCATCGATGATTCAATGCAGACAGTTTACAAAGTGCAAAATAGTTCCCGAGGAGATTATGATCCTCAGGTTGGTCGGCCACACCCAACCTAAGTCTCGAGGAATATGCACACCACATTTCTATTCCTAAGTATGCTACAGAGCTAGGAGTTGATCCTCAGGCCGATTTTGTGAATCGACCTGAGTCTCAGGGGCTACTGGGATCACCGGTTTTATGCCATCCTTCAGGTGCATGCCGGACATTGAGCGGACACACACCTTGAGGGCTACTGGCTATATACCTCGGCAGATAATAAATTTCACAAATCGGAATTAAATTCACAAAAATCAGCCCACAGCCGAGGTGGTGCACCACCGCGGGAGCAGTCCGGCGTTGGAGCTCGGATGCAAGAGGACACTGCCGCACGGGAAACACTTCGAACCCAACGTGTGGCGTAAAAGATAACAAGGCATTGATAAAGGCCGAGAACTTAAAAGACTCCTCGGATACCCGACATATGAACTTTTCGGATATACCTCGGCAATCCTCAAGATCGGAGATGGGAAGATTTGTTGAACCAGTTTTCAAGACCAACGACCGAAGACGAAGAACAGTTCGGAAGAACCGAGGAGCGTCCCCAACTTGAAGACCGGTTCAGGGGACTACTGACGGTGTCCTAGACTAGGGGGTACTCACCATGTCGTCTCCCGACCAGTGGGTCGGGCCGAGGACCCCCATGGCGGTTCACTAATGGGCCAGTTCGGACAGCCGATGACATATACAAGGAAGATTCCACAAGACTTGGTGATCAAGACAAGGACTCCTCTCCACCGACGTAGCCGACTAGGACTCTTGTTATCCTAGGCCTCTAGTACATTATATAAGCCGAGGCCAGGCTCATTGATAGAGAGATTATGACATTACTCATCATACCCCTAGGGTTTAGACCACAACATATGATCTCGAGGTAGATCAACTCTGTACCTTGATACTTCATCAATATAAACAAGAGTAGGACGTAGGGTTTTACCTCCATCAAGAGGGCCCGAACCTGGGTAAAACATCGTCTTGTTCGTTCCTGTTACCATTGATCCAAGAATCCACAGCTTGGGACCCCCTACCCCGAGGTCTGCCGGTTTTGACACCGACAGTAATATTATTGGAAAATGTGTCATCCAGGATTTCTTTACTTGTGCTGGTACATTACCTATGGTAGGAGGATCAATCCTTAATAAAACATCTAGTTTCGCGGATGCAATATCTTTGCTTATAGTTGAACTTGAAAGACAATTTGTTCATATGCATCCGGCCATTCAAAGGAATCTCTTAGAATACTCAAATATTGATGATGCTTCCGTTAAGCGTGTAACCACTATATTTCTAGCCTATGAATTTGGACATATTATGAAGGAAGCGCGTGAAATATTTGCTCACTATAATATAAATTATGGTTGTCCTCCTATAGAAGAAATCCTTTATAATCAAGAGGAAATTAGAAAATTGCAATCTCCGGATTATGCTGCTTACAATGAAAATCTCAGGAAAAAGGTTCCCCCATCCGTTTTGCTTGATAAAATTTCGGAACAAAATGATAATTTTGCTATACAAAATAATGGATTAGGAGACGTGCTTAGGAATAATCTTAGAGAGCATAATCAAAGAAACATCTACAATGAAGAAATAGTCATCACATATAAGGGGCTGAAGGAGGAACTTCCTCCACCGAAACTTGATCTTACGGATCCTTACCCCATTAAATTTAGCCCTTTTGAAAAAAATTTCTTGCCACAAAGAAAGCTTGCTGCTAAGAGGAGTGAATATGAGATGAGCATGAAGGATCTCCCTCACTTTTATGACAATACTTGAAACTATGCATTATGTCTAGCTAGGGGCGTAAAACAATAGCGCTAGTTGGGAGGCAACCCAATAGTTATCCTTTAATTTTTTTTGTTTCTTTGCTGTTTTTCAATAAGCACACGATTATGCTACTATTATGATTGAGTTTTAGTGTTTAAATTAGTGTTTGTGCCAAGCAAAGCCTTTGGGATGATTTGGGTGATAGTTGCTTTGATTCTGTGCATTAACAGAAACTTTTGCATCCAGTAGTAGAATTGTTAAAATTTGCTGGTGCACGATAAAATTCTGATTTTTTTACACTTGATTGATATACAAATTTCCCACATTGTCCTAATTTTTCAAACAAAATTGGAGTTACACAAGAGTGGTCAATGTTCAGACTGCTACAGACTGTTCTATTTTTGACAGATTCTATTTTTGATGCATTGTTTTGCTTGTTTTGATGAAACTACGTGAGTTTATCTTGTCTACATCATGTCATCTTGCTTAAGGCGTTACTATGTTTTTCCATGAATTTATACACTAGATGCATGCTGGATAGTGATCGATGTGTGGAGTAATAGTAGTAGATGCAGAATCATTTCGGTCTACTTGTATCGTTCGTGATGCCTATATACATGATCATTGCCTTGGATATCGTCATAATTATTTGCTTTTCGATCAATTGCCCAATAGTAATTTGTTTACCCACTGTATGCTAGTTCCAATAGAGAAGCCTCTAGTGAAAACTATGGCCCCCGGGTCTATCTTTTATCATATATTAAAACCAAAAATACCTTGCTGCATTTTTCTTTTCTTTATTTTATTTTGTATTTTTGTCCGATCTATCTATCAAATACCATACAATTTAATCTTGCTCATAGCCGTCGAGGGATTGACAACCCCTTTGCTCATTGGGTTGCAAGGATTTGTTGTTTGTGTGCAGGTACTGCTAACGAGTCGTTGCTTGGTTCTCATACTGGATTGATAACCATGGTTCTTAATTGAGGGAAATACTTATCTCTACTGTACTACATCAACCTCTCCTCTTCAGGAAAATCCCAACGCAGATCACAAGTAGCAAGAACGTCGGCACCACGTACCAACGCATGACTCAAACATGCCTGGAAAAACACATCGGGAAGACCGTTGAGGCCTACGTAGACAATGTGGTTGTTAAAACCAAACCCGTCGGACAGTTAGTAGACAACCTTCGTGATACATTTGCCAGCTTACGGGAGTATCAAATTAAACTCAATCTGGAGAAATGCGTCTTCGGAGTCCCGGCTGGCAAACTCCTCGGCTTTATTGTATCTAGCCAAGGAATTGAAGCCAATCCGGCCAAAATTCGAGCCTTGGACCGTTTGGAGGTACCAACAGAGCTCAAACACATACAAAAACTGGCGTGCTACATGGCGGCTTTAAGCCGCTTTATATCACGACTCGGAGAGAAGGCCCTGCCCTTGTACAGGCTACTAAAGCAAACAAAAACATTCAAGTGGACCAAGGAGGCCACAGCGGCCCTGGAAGACATCAAGACTGTCCTCACCACCAACCCCACCCTGGCAGCACCAGGTGTATGTGAACCAATGATTTTGTACATCTCAGCCACTAACCAGGTGGTTAGTGCAGTCCTCGTGGTCGAGCATGACATGGAGGGTCACAAATTCGAGGTCCAAAGGCCCGTTTGTTATGTCTCCAAAGTCTTAACTCCGTGCAAGTCACGATACCCTCACTATCAAAAGATAGCCTATGTCGTCTTCATGGCATCACGAAAACTTTGGCACTACTTTCAAGAGTGTTTGGTGACCGTAGCATCCGACGTCCCGTTAAGTGACATAATTAATAACAGGGATGCAACGGGGCATATAGCCAAATGGGCCATAGAGCTCCTACCCTTTGAAATCACCTACAAACTGCGTCGAGCCATTAAATCCCACGTACTGGCCGATTTCTTGGCCGAATGGATGGAGGCCGAGCTCCCCCGGGAATATAGCACCTACTTGCATTGGACAATGTATTTTGACGGCTCCAAGATGCTTGTCACCTAGGGGCTACCGTTGTGCTCACGTCACCCACGAGAGACAATATTAGATATGTGCTATAAATCATGTACACGGACTCCAACAATGTGGCTGAATACGAAGCCCTCTGATACGTCTCCAACGTACCTAATTTTTTTTATTGTTCCATGTTGTTATATTATCATTCTTGGATGTTTTATATTCATTTTATAGCAACTTTATATCATTTTTAGGGACTAACCTATTGACATAGTGCCCAGTGCCAGTTCCTGTTTTTTTGCTTGTTTTTTACTTTGCAGAATATTAGTACCAAACGGAGTCCAAACGCAGTGAAACTTTTTGAAGATTTTTTCTGGCCCAGAAGACACCTTGTGAGGCAAGAAAGTACCAGAGGGGAGGCCCGTGGGGAGCACAACCCACCAGGGCGCGCCTAGGAGCCCAGGCACGCCCAGGGGGGTTGTGCCCCCCACGTAGCCCCCCTGCACTGCCTCTTCGCCTTTTAAATTCCCAAATATTCCAGAAACCCTAGGGGAGTCAACGACACACAATTCCTGCCGCCACAAGTTCCAGAACCACGAGATCCAATCTAACACCATCACGAAGGGGTTCATCATCCTCATTGGTGCCTCTCCGATGATGCGTGAGTAGTCCACCATAGACCTAAGGGTCCGTAGGCAGTAGCTAGATGGCCTCCTCTCTCTCTCTTTTGATTCTCAATATAATGGTGTCTTGGAGATCTATTTGATGTAACTCTTTTTGCGGTGTGTTTTTTGGGATCCGATGAACTTTGAGTTTATGATCCGATCTATATCCATGAATATTATTTGAGTCTTCTTTGATCTCTTATATGCAGGATTATTTATAGCCTCGTATTTCTTCTTCGAATCTTTGGTTTAGTTAGGCCAACTAGATCGATTTTTCTTGCCATGGGAAGAGGTGCTTTGTGATGGGTTCGATCTTGCGGTGTTCTTTCCCAGTGACAGAAGGGGCAGCAAGACAAGCATGTTTCGTTGCTATTAAGGATAACAAGATGGGGGATATTCCTACATGAATAGATCTCATCCACATCATGTCATCGTTCTTATTGCATTACTCCGTTTCTCCATGAACTTAATACACTAGATGTATGTTGGATAGTGGTCGATGTGTGGAGTAATAGTAGTAGATGCAGGCAGGAGTCGGTCTACTAATCTTGGACGTGATGCCTATATATTGATCATTGCCTTGGATGTCGTCATAATTATTCGATCTTCTATCAATTTCCCAACAGTAATTTATTTACCCATCGTGTGCTATTTCTCGAGAGAAGCCACTAGTGAAATCTATGGCCCCCAGGTCTATTCTTTATCATATTTGCCTTGAGATCTATTTTTATTCACTTTTATTTTCAGATCTACTATTCCAAAAAACCAAAAATACCTTGCTGCACTTTTTTATTGCTTATTTTATTTCATGTTTTATCGAGAGCTATTTATCCAATCTACCACAAATTTATCTATCTTTTTACCGTGGAGAGATTGACAACCCCTCTTACGCGTCGGGTTGCAAGTATTTGTTCTTTGTGTGCAGGTACCGTTTACATAGTGTTGCTTGGTTCTCCTACTGGATTGATAACCTTGGTTTCATAACTAAGGGAAATACCTACTGTAGCTATACTGCATCATCCCATCCTCTTTTGGGAAATACCGACGCAGTTTCATGCGACATCAAAAGGAATTTCTGGCGCCGTTGCCGGGGAGGATCAAGTCAAGATAGTCTCCCGTCAACTTGCCAATTTCTGGCGCCGTTGCCGGGGAGACATCAGGTTCCTAATCACAAATCTCATCTCCTTGCAATTTACATTATTTGCCATTTGCCTCTCATTTTCATCTCCCCCACTTCACAAAAATTTGCCATTTTATTCGCTCTCTTTTCGTTTGCCTTTTTCTTGTTTGATCTTTTGTTTGCTTGTGTTGCCATGTGCCTTCTATATGCTTGCATCTTCGCTTGCTAAAAATCTATTGATATGGATCCCCATCCACTTGCTAATCTTTTTAAAAGATGCAATCATGATGAACCAATTGCTAGTGAGTTGAGTGCACTAGATTATCTTTATGAAGTTTTGCTTGAGATTCGTGAACCTGAAAATTGTGATGAAGAAATTTATGAAGTGATTCATGATAGCTCCTTGAATGAAAAGTATGATTGCAATGATTTTACTATAAATTCTATTAATGTCAATTGTGCTAATAATATGCAAAGCCCCAAGCTTGGGGATGCTAATTTTGCTATGTCCACTACTTATTGCAATGATCATGATTGGGGTGATTCTTCTTATGATCTTGAAAATTTATTTAAGCCTTATGATGAATATATTTGCAATAATATTGAAAGTGGGTTTGGAAGAGTGTCAACTCTAGGTAAAAATATTCCCACATATTTGGAGAGTGTTCAATCTTGTGATTTATTGATAAAAGTGGGTTTGGAGAGGTCATGACTTTAGTTGATGTTAATCCCACTATCTTGAAAGATTATAAAACTTTTATGCATGTGGATCATGAAGAGAAAATTTTATTTGATAGACTAGCAAATATGCCCGTGCGTTGCAACGGGAGAAAAAAAACATGTCCGAAGCCCAATAATAGACAAAATCAGATGAAGCATACAATTATACTCGCAAAATAAGAGGCGAAGCATACTATTTAGTTCTTTTCTAAACTTGAAGGAAGCTAAGAAAAAGTAACATGTGGTTGTTTAATCAATCACTTTTTTTGCATGTCTTCTTCATGTTATTTCTCTGCCGCAACTACTATAGTTAAACAGATTCAAAGATGGCAAATAATAGAGAACAATGGTGATACCTAAATTAATAGTTTGAAAATGTGGCAATAAGTTTGAAGCCTTACCATCACCCACAACTTTGATAATGCCACTGCTACTGATAGGACACTGATTAGATATGTTCACTAACACTAAAAAATTGGGGCCAAACACTTTAGCGTATGGAATATTTATATCAGTTTTTTTACAAGGAAAATATTTATATCAGTTAATATGGGAAAAAGTATGAGATTACTCTTTAAGCAAAACAATAATAGTGGACAATAAACAATATCTTTTTTTAACACAATAAACAATATCTAAGTTAGTAGGTCTTGGGATAAACTGAACTAAGTATAATGCAGAATAATGCATTTAAACATTTGTTTTAAACCTTGATTTATTTATGCTCAGAAAATGTTATAATAATCTACGTAAAGCATGAATTTTAGTCAATTGTCACAACTGAGACAAAAAATTTGGTACTGAAATACGTATTATTCAGTAGATCAAAATATTTTTATGGTGGAAAGATGAAAAAAAATATGAAAATATTCTTCCAAAGAAACCTACATAGTTCACACAGTATCTCTAGTTTTAACCATGAAAATCAAAATATGAGTCAGAAAAATCATACTGTACACAATACTTGTGGTGAGAATTGAAAAAATCATACAGACCAGCATGTTAGCTATTTGATCCTAATGCATGCACATATGGCCGCAAATTGAGCAATCACGCATTGTGATCTGATAAACTACAGAATGATGAAGTGGATTTTTTTTAACAAGGCTCACATTGATATCCAAAGGCCAAACACAGACCATCAATCTTTTTCAACAATCGCTAGCTTTTGCTATCATGGCTGTTTGTTCCTGCTCGAAACTGTGTTTGCTCCTTGGTCTCACGCAGATGGAACGGCCACAGGCCAGAGCGCGCGCCCCGACCTGTCCGGCCAGCCCGTCAGGAGCTTGATGTATCATTGGCAACATGGAGATGCGACGCCGGCGGCCACATTGGACAGGCTGAAGCTCCTCGCCGAGGGCCTTGAATTAAATTGGATTCGATTTCAATTTGTTCTTGCACCCGACATGGTCACTATTTTCTTCTTGTTCCTTTCTACCTCGAGTTCGGCAACTCTTCCTTTTTCCTCTTCTCTCTCATGGCATGCTATCATGGCTGTTTGTTCCTGCTCGAAACTGCGTTTGCTCCTTGGTCTCACGCAGATGGAACGGCCACAGGCCAGAGCGCGCGCTCCAACCTGTCCTGCCAGCCCGTCAGGAGCTTGATGTATCATTGGCAACATGGAGATGCGACGCTGGCGGCCGCAGTGGACAGGCTGAAGCTCCTCGCCGAGGGCCTTGAATTAAATTGGATTCGATTTCAATTTGTTCTTGCACCCGGCATGGTCACTATTTTCTTCTTGTTCCTTTCAGCCTCGAGTTCGGCAACTCTTCCTTTTTCCTCTTCTCTCTCATGGCATACCTTCCCTTTTCCCGTATGTACCGCACAACGATGTTAATTCCTTCCCTCATAATATTTGTTGCCAAACTGAACCCAATGATTCCCCTCTCGCTATTAATTCTGTAGACGGCTTGTTGATTTCAGATTGGGGATGTATATAAATTGGTGGAAAAGTTTGCAAGGTAGCAAGCTGGGACTATTTATTTAATAGAAAAACAAATCTTATCATCAGTGCAATAGCTAGCTCGGCTGGTTGTGTCCTCGCACGATGGTGCAATGATCATTTCTTCAATCCCCGACAAGCGTAGTATTTTTTATTATTGTAGAAAGCCTGGCCCAGGCAGCCCTAGGAACCGCCAGAAACCTTATACGGGCCAGAATATGTGGGCCAATAATGCGCCTCAACCAGCAACTATTTTTTGCCAAAAAATAGTACCACCTCGGTTAGTAAAAAAATCTGAAAAATCCAAAAATAATATGGGTGGACGGATGAAAAAATTGGCGAAACGCACCTTGCTTTATTTATTACTAGCACATATGCCCGTGTGTTGCAACGGGAGAGATAATATCAAATAGGAACATTTTTTGAAATTTAGAAACTTTTTTGGAAAACATGAACCATTTATAAAATCACCAATATTTTTTGAATTGGTGATTTAAAAAAATAGGAACATGTTTTAAACATTCAGAACAATTTTAGAAAATGGGTTTTTAAACGCGAACATTATTTTCAACTTGTGAACATTTCAGTAAAAAAAAATATTTTTCAAATTTTGACTTTTTTTAAAATGTAACTGTTTTTTGAAAATCTCAAGCAAATTTGGATAAAACTATATTTTTCTGAATTTCAACAACTTTTGGAGCGAGAAAAATAAAATTCCAAAAAAATAATTCAAAAAAGTATTTGTTTTAAATTTCTGAAAAGTTTTTAGAAATTTAACCAAAATTGAAATTCTGAATTTTTTTGTATTGACAAGAAAAAGCAAAAAAAATAAAGTTCAATGGGAAAAAAGGGAAATAAACAGTAAAGAAAAAACAAAAAATGGGCCGGCCCAGTCTTTGGCGCCCTGTGCGAAGCCCCGACTATATGGCGCAATGTGCGGTAAATAGTGTTTTCCCCACTACGTGGGGAGTAAATTACGTGGGCTGATTTCGCTGGGCCAGAGCGCGCGTGGCCCAGATATGAAATTCTGGACAAACCATTGTTCTTTTCTAACAGACGGACGTAAAAAAAATTAGTACCACCTCAAATAAAAATTTCTAACAGACGGTGAACGGATGAAAAAATTGGAGAAACACACCTTGCTTTATTAGTAGGTATAGAGTATATATATTGTTGAATTTGATTATGTTCCTACATGTAATTATTATGAGAGAGGAAAATATGGTTGTAGAATTTTTTGTGTTACTAAATTACCTCTCGTTATGTTGAGATTGCTATTGTTTCTTTCTTCTTCCTTGCATATGCTAGATATTTCTTGTCTTGATAATTTTGCCTACAAAATGCCTATGCATAGGAAATATGTTAGACTTAAATGTGTTTCTCGCAAGTTTTATGATGCTCTCTTTGTGCTTCAAATCTTGTCTTTCATGTGAGCATCGTTAAAATTCCAAGCCTGTCTTAATGGCTATAAAGAAAAGCGATTGTTGGGAGGCAACCCAATGAATAAATTATGTTTTCTCTTTTTCATTCTGTTCTTGAGTGTTTGCATAATTATGCTACTGTTATGATTGTGTTTTTTATGTTTTAATTAGTGCCAAGTAAAGCCTTTGGGATCATGTTTGGTGATAGTTGATTTGATCTTGTTGAAAAACATAAACTTTTGCGCCCAGTAGCAGAATTGTTAAAAATCACAGAAGCGTGGTAAAATTCTGATTTTTTACACAAGATTGATATACAAATTGCCTACGTTGTCCTAAATTTTCAGAATTTTTGGAGTTGTACAAGTTTGGACAAAGTCCAGATTACTACAGACTGTTCTGTTTCTGACAGATTATGTTTTCGTTGCATTGTGTGCTTATTTTGATGAATCTATGGATTGTATCGGGGGGTATAAGCCATGGTAAAGTTGGAATACAGTAGGTATAATGCAATAATAAAATATGAATGGGTTTGCAACAGTACTTAGAGTGGTGATTTGCTTTATTATACTAACGGATCTCACGAAGGTTTTGTTAAGTTTTGTGTGATTGAAGATTTCAAGTTTTGGGTGAGATCACGATGGATGAAGGAATAAGGAGTGAAAAGAGCCTAAGCTTGGGTATGCCCATGGCACCCCAAGTTATTATTCAAGGAGAACCAAGCAACTAAGCTTGGGGATGCCCCAGAAGGCATCCCCTCTTTTTTCTAACGACCATCGGTATTTTACTTGGAGCTATATTTTTATTCGTCACATATCATGAGTTTTGCTTGGAGCGTCTTGTATTATATGAGTCTTTGCTTGTTTTGCTTTTTAGTTTGTCACAAGTATCCTTGCTGGAGACACCTATTTGAGAGAGCCAAAATTATGCTATGATTTGTTAGAATTGCTCTTTATGCTCCACTTAAATTTTTTGAGCTATGAAATTGCTCTAGTGCTTCACTTATATCTTTTTGAGCACGGTGTGCTTTAATATTTTTGAAGAAATGCTCTCATGCTTCACTTAGATTCATTTGAGAGTTCGTAAATTTTTCAAGAAATTCTCTCATGCTTCACTTATATTATTCTGACAGACGAAAAAATTTATGCTCATGTTCTTCAGTTAAATTTATTTGAGCTATTCAAAAGCAATTGCAATATATGAAATTAGTCCCAAAGTGATAGATATTCAAGAGGGATATAATAAAAAATTTCATGAAGATCATTGGACAAAATAAACTTGATTCTTTGTAATAGTTTTGAGATGTGATGATAGTAATATATAAGTCATGTTGGTGATTAATTATGCTCTAGTAAGAATATTGGTGTTAAGGTTTGTGATTCCCTATGCAAGCACGAAAGTCAATAGTTACGCAATGAAATTACATCCTACTTGTGGTGCATTATTTGGTATTAGTTATGCTTAATGCTCGCTTATGTGATTTTTTGTTTCTTGGTTGGTTGCTTCTCAATCTATTTGCTAGCCTCCACTTGTACTAAGTAGAAATACTACTTGTGCATCCAAAATCTTTAAACCAAGTTTTGCCATATGAGTCCACCATACCTACCTATATGCGGTATTTCCATGTCGTTCTAAGCAAATTTGTATGTGCCATCTCTAATTTTCAAAATGAATTTCCTTTTTGTGTGCTCGTACCGCTCATGAAGCGGCAGGGGGTGGCCAATATTTTCCATGCTAGATGTGTTATTCTCAAGATGAGTGTTTATTCACTTGTCATTGCATGAGAGTACGGCTATAATAGGGATGCCCAGTCCCGAAATGAAAAAGAAATTTACTTTATGTTGTCAAATAATAAATTCCTTGGAAAGTGTTGGTATGGAAGGTACCCGTGGATACGGCTAGCCATGGATTGTGAAAGAATAGTGGAAAAAGGAATAAACTTTATTTTATGTTTGGGAACCGCCTATGATATATCTAGCATGGAAAGTGTTGGGAATTACTCGGTCGTTTTCGTTGACGGGAAAAGTATGCCTCTCAAAAAAATATCTCTCAATTTAAGCTTTGAGCTCTAGCACCTCCACAAATCCCTACTTCCGTCTGCGAAGGGCCTATCTATTTACTTTATGCCATTTTTATTTTTTATTCGAGTCTCCATCTTCTCTTATAAAGCACCAACTAGGGAGCACTATGATCATACTTGACCATTGGATGTAGCTAATATGCGAGTGTGTTTCATGAATAGATCAATGATTGAGCATGATGGGCTAGGGATAACTTTCTTTAGTGTTGATATTTTGAAAGACATGGTTGCTTGTTGATATGCTTGAGTATTGAAATATTCATGTCAAAACTAGACTATTGCTTTGAACCATATAAAAGTCCAAATGTCCAAGCTACAAAAGGAAAGAATATGTGATGAGCATGTTAGGCAGCATTCCACATCAAAAATTCTGTTTTTATCATTTACCTACTCAGGAATTAAGCTTGGGGATGCTGATATGTCTCCAACGTATCTATTATTTTTTATTGTTTCCATGCTGTTATATTATTCTAGGATGTTTTATATTCATTTTATAGCAACTTTATATCATTTTTTGGGACCAACCTATTGACATAGTGCCTAGTGCCTGTTGCTGTTTTTTGCTGGTTTTTTACTTCGCGGAATATCAGTACCAAACGGAGTCCAAATGCAGCGAAACTTTTTGGAGATTTTTTTTGGACGAGAAGACACCTTGTGCGCCAAGAAAGTACCAGAGGGGAGGCCCATGGGGAGCACAACCTACCAGGGCACGCCCAGGGGGGTTGTGCCCCCCCCCCACGTAGCCCCCCTGCACCGCCTCTTCGCCCTATAAATTCCCAAATATTCTAGAAACCCTAGGGGAGTCAACGAAACACAATTCGAGCCGCCGCAAGTTCCAGAACCACGAGATCCAATCTAACACCATCACGGAGGGGTTCATCCTCATTGGTGCCTCTCCGATGATGCGTGAGTAGTCCACCATAGACCTAAGGGTCCGTAGGCAGTAGCTAGATGGCCTCCTCTCTCTCTCTTTTAATTCTCAATACAATGGTCTCTTGGAGATCTATTTGATGTAACTCTTTTTGCGGTGTGTTTGTTGGGATCTGATGAACTTTGAGTTTATGATCCGATCTATATCCATGAATATTATTTGAGTCTTCTTTGATCTCTTATATGTATGATTATTTATAGCCTCGTATTTCTTCTTCGAATCTTTGGTTTAGTTAGGCCAACTAGATAGATTTTTCTTGCCATGGGAAGAGGTGCTTTGTGATGGGTTCGATCTTGCGGTGTTCTTTCCCAGTGATAGAAGGGGCAGCAAGACACGCATGTATCGTTGCTATTAAGGATAACAAGATGGGGACTATTCCTACATGAATAGATCTCATCTACATCATGTCATCGTTCTTATTGGATTACTCCATTTCTCCATGAACTTAATACACTAGATGCATGCTGGATAGCGGTCGATGTGTGGAGTAATAGTAGTAGATGCAGGCAGGAGTCAGTCTACTAATCGTGGACATGATGCCTGTATATTGGTCATTGCCTTAGGTATCGTCATAATTATTCGATCTTCTATCAATTGCCCAACAGCAATTTATTTACCCACCGTGTGCTATTTCTCGAGAGAAGCCACTAGTGAAATCTACGGCCCCCGGGTCTATTCTTTATCATATTTGCCTTGAGATATATTTTTATTCGCTTTTATTTTCAGATCTATTATTCCAAAAACCCAAAAATACCTTGCTGCACTTTTTTATTACTTATTTTATTTCACGTTTTATCGAGAGCTATTTATCCAATCTACCATAAATTTATCTATCTTTTTACCGTGGAGGGATTGACAACCCCTCTTACACGTCGGGTTGCAAGTATTTGTTCTTTGTGTGCAGGTACGGTTTACATAGTGTTGCTTGGTTCTCCTACTGGATTGATAACCTTGGTTTCATAACTGAGGGAAATACCTACCGTAGTTGTACTGCATCATCCCTTCCTCTTTGGGGAAATACCTTCACAGTTTCAAGCGACATCACCCTCCTACACGGACTCTGGATAGCAGTCTCCGTGGGTGTCAAATGCCTGGAGGTTCGAGGCGATTCCAACCTCGCCATTTCACAAGTAAATGGTGAGTTTGACGCCAAAGACCTGAGGATGACAGCTTATAGGAACGTCGTCATAAAGATCTCAACCAGGTTCGAGGGGCTGGAATTTCACCACATACCTTGGGATAGCAACCAGGCCGCGGATGTACTCGCCCGAATGGGCGCAAAGCGGGATAAGGTCCTGGATATACCTTCCTCAAGCAACTCTTTAAGTCGTCCATAGTCTGTCAAGACAACAAAGGAATGTTGGAGTCAATCGACATCGGGCAGCATGCCCCGCCCGAAGACGACGAAGACATAATGGGCGGCTCAACGGTTCAGGAAATTGCCTCTGCACATGAGGTCATGGTAGTCATTGCACCCTGGACCGAGCCACTCCTCGTATAGTTTCTACAAAAGGAGATCCCCGACAACCAAACTGATGCACGTCTGACCATAAGGCAATCTAAAGCCTACAAGGTTCACGAAGGAGAGCTCTACAAAATGAGCACCACTGGCGTCCTCCAGCGATGCATATCGGAGGAGGAAGGAAGACTCCTACTTCAGGAGATACACTCCAGCATGAGCGGACATCATGCCGCCGCCCAGACCCTAGTTAGCAAAGCTTTCCGAGTTGGCTTCTATTGGCCGACTGCGGGCGCCGACGCCTCGATGTTGGTACAGCATTGCCCAGGCTGTCAAGTATTTGCCAAGCAAAGCCACATGCCCCCAACGGCCCTTCGTACCATTCCCATCACCTGGCCATTTGCGGTCTGGGGTCTAGATATGGTCGGGCCACTAAAAAGCGGATCAAACAAAAACAAATATCTACTTGTCATGGTAGAAAAATTCACCAAGTGGATCAAAGCAAAGTCGGTCACCTCGGCCGAAGCTGTCCAAGTAATCGGATTCACCTCCGGGGTGGTACATCGTTACGGTCTCCCCCACAGTCTTATAACGGACAACGGGACAAACTTCGCGGCCAAAGAGGTAAAAGCATGGTGTGCAAAAATGGGCATTAAGCTTGACTACGCATCGGTCTACCACCCGCAGTCTAACGGGCAAGTGGAGCGATCCAATGGACTAATCCTTAGTGGCATCAAGCCAAGGCTAGTACGCTCCCTCAAAAAGGCCGACTGCAAGTGTGTCAAGGAACTCAATTCTGTCCTATGGGGCTTGCGTACCACACCGAGCAGATCCACTGGATACACGCCGTTTTTTATGGTGTATGGCGTCGAGGCAGTCCTCCCCTGCGACATCATACACGATGCACCTAGGGTACGCATGTATGAGGAGCTAGATGCCGAGCTTGACCGGCAAGATGCCCTAGATGCTCTCGAAGAAGAGTGCAATGTCGCATGGGCAAGGTCAGCTATTTATCAATAGCATGCCCGGTGCTACCATGGCAGAGAAGTCCACGCAAAGGACTTCAACGTCGGGGACCTTTTCATGAGGTTACATCACGAAAAGGAGAAGCACAAACTCTCCCCTAGATGGGATGGGCCATTCATTATTGACCAAGTGCTCAGAGGAGCTTATCGAATCCGAGATCCAGAGGACAGCCGTCTAGAGCCCAAACCCTGGAACGCGATGCTACTCCGACGCTTCTACGGCTAACACCCCGCACACTGCTGATGTATATAACCTACACCCTTTCTTTGTTTTTATTTTTTATTTTTTCTTCCACCTCGGAACATTCTCAAATGATCTCGAGGGATAATACAACATGTTCTTTTCAAAATACGCATCATTCCACCTCTTATGCACTATTGTTTTTAAAGCCACTATATGCATCGATTTGATTTAAGATTTGGCCGAGCTGGGTTGCCCGGCTCCTGTGTTTGCCCCTTACGTTCCCGATATTTCGGCTAGGGGGCAGATGGCTCGTGTCCGCGTCAGTATTTCCCCGAAGAGGAAGGGATGATGCAGCACAGCTACGGTAGGTATTTCCCTTAGTTATGAAACCAAGGTTATCGAACCAGTAGGAGAACCAAGCAACACAATGTAAACGGTACCTGCACACAAAGAACAAATACTTGCAACCCGACACGTAAGAGGGGTTGTCAATCCCTCTCGGGTAAAAGATAGATTGATTTGTATGATTTTGGATAAATAGATCTCGCGATAAAACAAAATAAAATAAATAAAGAAAAAGCGCAGCAAGGTATTGTTGGGTTTTTAGAATAATAGATTTGAAAACAAAAGCAAATAAAAATAGATCTCAAAGCCAATATGATAAAGAATAGACCCAGGGGCCGTAGATTTCACTAGTGGCTTCTCTCGAGAAAAATAGCATACGGCGGGTAAACAAATTACTGTTGGGCGATTGATAGAACTTCAAATAACTATGACGATATCCAGGCAATGATCATTATATAGGCATCACGTCCAAGATTAGTAGACCGACTCCTGCTTGCATCTACTACTATTACTCCACACATCGACCACTATCCAGCATGCATCTAGTGTATTAAGTTCATGGAGAAATGGAGTAATGCAATAAGAACGATGACATGATGTAGACAAGATCTATTCATGTAGGAATAGAACCCATCTTGTTATCCTTAATAGCAACGATCAATACGTGTCTTGCTGCCCCTTATCTCACTGGGAAATAACACTGCACGACCGAACCCATCACAAAGCACCTCTGCCCATGGCAAGAAAAATCGAGCTAGTTGGCCTAACTAAACCAAAGATTCGAAGAAGAAATACGAGGTTATAAGTAATCATGCATATAAGTGATCAAAGAAACTCAAATAACTTTCATGGATAAATAGATCTGATCATAAACTCAAAGTTCATCGGATCCCAACAAACACAAGGCAAAAAGAGTTACATCAAATAGATATCCAAGAGACCATTGTATTGAGAATCAAAACAGAGAGAGGAAGCCATCTAGCTACTAACTACGGACCCGTAGGTCTAGAATGAACAACTCATGCATCATCGGAGAGGCACCAATGAGGATGATGAACCCCTCCGTGATGGTGTCTAGATTGGATCTGGTGGTTCTGGAACTTGCGGCTGCTAGAATTGTGTTTCGTCGACTCCCCTTGAGTTTTTGGATTTTCGGGGTATTTATAGAGCAAAGAGGCGGTGCGGGAGGCAGCCAAGGTGGGCACAACCCACCAGGGCGCGCCTGGGCCCCCAGGCGCGCCCAGGTGGGTTGTGCTCCCCTCGGAGCCCCCTTTTGGTACTTCTTTGGCCCAACAGGTGTCTTCTGGTCCAGAAAAATTCTCCAAAAAGTTTCGCTGCGTTTAGACTCCGTTCTCCAAAAAGTAAAAAACAGCAAAAAAACAACAACTGGCATGGGCACTATGTCAATAGGTTAGTCCCAAAAATGATATAAAGTTGCTATAAAATGATTGTAAAACATCCAAGAATGATAATATAACAGCATGGAATAAGCAAAAATTATAGATATGTTGGAGACATATCAGAGGCAAAGAGAGCACCGATGTGATTGTTACTCCCGGGTCAGCCGGTGCAGTACCTCGGACGGACAAAGCCGAAAGCTAGCATTCTTACAATACAAATCGGTCGGCCAGGACATAGGGATAGCGTGGAAGGGGTCTTTTCAAACCCCGACCAAGGGCTTTACCCTCGAGGTCTTCCATCTTCGGACCAATGTGCTCAACACAGCCACCCAAGGAAAGGAACTGTTGGAAGAACTATTTTCCTTCGAAGATGTTTCTTACGTTAAATAGTAATATAACATAACTTTCCGCCACCCTCTTGTCTTTCAAGCCATATAGCCAGATTGCCTTGTCACCTGAAGCACCTAGTCTAATGACTTCGGCCAGTAGTACGGGACGCTCCTCGGCCCTTAGCCGAGTAGGTGGAAGCTGATGGCTGGCCGACAGAGTTTGGATGCGCGGTCTAAGAATTGACATAACGTACTTTGATACATAAAGTCATATACAATTATCGCACATGGTCTAGTCCATCTATTAAGGTGTCCAACACACAATCCTTATGCGTAAATTGTGCAGTAGGCATTACACGCTCGTACGTGTAGCTAGTGGGGATTTCCTCCCCATCTGACCCCATGGGTCCTACCTCTGCTAGCTCCGTTGTCTTCAGACCTGTATAGTGGGTCTTCACCATGGCCCAGGCCTCCCTTGCACCTTCTCGATAGGCAGATACCTTCCAAGCTTGGATCCGGCGTCGAGCTCTCCTTAGCCGTTTGGCCAGGACGGCCATGTCTTCAGGGACCTGCAGAACCTCGGGCCATAAAGCCTGGTAAACATCCTTCATCGATTTCCGCGCACTTTCATGCACCACGGATAGATGAGTCGCCATGTCTTCGGGCATCGGACCCCGGGCGTCAGGGGGTAAACCGGACAGAGAAGCTACCAAAGGAACGACATCAGTCTGTTAATCACCTCGGCTAAATTACATGATGAGCAAATTCTTTGAAAATTGTGACTTGCCAAAAATCATGTCATCATTTCGCCGATTCTTCGATTCAGCGGCAGCTAGTCAAGCTTTTAAGCTCTCAATCTCCTGGGCCTATCGGGCATTCTCAGCCCTGAGCGCATTAACGTCGTCCACCCTTTGAATAACCACATGTTGGTTTGCCAGACGCTGCGACTCTGCATTCAAAAGATCCTCACAGGCCTACTTCAGGTCACTTCCAAGATGACCTAAGGCTTCCACTGCTACAAGGGATTATGGCATTAGGGCTATCTCATTCCCTATATAGCACTGATAAATGTCGGTAGGAGCACTTACCGTGCGCCTCCCTGGTGAATTTCTTCACCTGTTCCACCTCGCTCTAAGCAGCGTCTAGCTTCACCTTTGTTTGGGACAGCGCTTTGGTCAGCTGATCATTCTTCAATCGAGCCTCCTGTTAATGGCAGCAAGCACTGATTAGTATTCAAGCCTTGATATGGTCTCAGGGGCCCATACCAAGCCTTGGGGGCTACTATCGTAATTGGTAGTCTTATTTGTCTTCAAACAAATATGTGAAATCCCGATGCAACAAGAACTCGGGTAAATCCTTACCTCCAAACCCCGTGACAAGTCGTCCAGCGATTGATCAAAGGCACCTCGGGCTACCCCGAGGTATGCATCTATCACGCTGAGGGCATTAAACTCCTGATCTGAGAAGGTCGGATTCCTTAGAGAAGCTTTCCGTCGGCGATAATTCGCTGCACATTGGATCTCGAACGAAATAGCCGAGCTGGCCACCGAGTCCTCGGGCTGAGGGGCCTCAGAAGTGATTCACGCAGAGTTACGAGTTTCCGCCTCCCTGGGCAAGGACGCAGCTCCCTCGGCCCTCATGCTTGTTGCTAAGGGTTGCCTGCGAAATAATCAGAGAAGTTAAAATCCGAAATACCTTTGCGCTAGCAGCGATCAAAGAATTACCTGGTAATCGAAGGGGCACTTTCACCCACCCACGTGACCTTGGCTGGAGCTTCTTGTGCCTCTTGCGGGGGCCTTTATTACGGAGCGGTTTCTCTGCATAGGCGTATGGAGCGCCGCCCCTTTGAAGAAGAAGTCAGACAACCGGGGGCTAGAGGACAAGGCACTCGCTTTCGATTAGAGGAAGGAAGAGTTACCGATGAGGCTGGCCTCATCCCCAGAGCGTCAGGGGTAACGCCTACCCTTGAGCAATCATGGCTCTCCAGGAAAACTTTTGCCCTTCATAAATAAGGGCTAGATCTTCGTCCTCGTTGAAAAGGGGATCCTCTGCTCGACAATGCGACTCCGGCTCAGGTGCCGAACTACTTATGCCCTCAAGCCAATGCCTCCATCTCTGTCCAAAAGCCAATATGCAGTAGATCAGATATTAAAACAAACTCGAGGAAAATGAGGAGTTCAGGAAAAACTTACTATGTCGGCGGGTTTGTAATAAGACACCCCATTGCGGAACTGTCACCGGGTAAAGTCCCCCACCGTCCCTTGGTAGATGCCGGCTAGTGCTGCACCCAAGGCTGCCTGGTCGTAGAAACTCTCCCAAATGGTTCGTGAAGAATCATCGGTCCCATTGAACTCACACAGCAAGTGAGGACGCTGCTGAAGTGGTTGGACTCTTCGGTCTATCGACGTGGCCATTACGTCAATAATGGTTAGATCGGTACGCGTCAACTGTGTCACTTGAGCCGCCAGCTTGGTTACCTCGGCACTCTCCTCTAAGGCCGGGCCCTTTGGCCTCCAACTGTACCGCCTCTTCGGGGGCTCCATAGAAAACAAGGGGAGTCCGAGCCGAACTGGCTCTAGGAGGGGGACGTCATCTATGTAAAACTACTCGGTCGGTAAGACGTCGGTATCCTCCCGAGGTGTGCCTGGCGGATATTTAGTCCCATCGATTTGACAAACTTTAGTTGCCCCGATTTCATATAACTTCTCGGCCAGGGAACAGGGCATTATGCAGAAATACCTTCGCAACAGCTCAAAGTGTGCCTCGCATCCGAGGTGCATCTCGCCAAGGGCAACGTACCATGCAATATGTCAAATAGCATTAGGGGTAAGGTGATGAAGCTGCAGCCCATAGAACTCTAGCAGACCCTGGAGGAAGGGGTGAATGGGAAACCCTAAGCCATGCAATAAGAAGGAGACAAAACATACCCTCTCACCCTCTCGAGGGGACGGGTGATTCTCTACATGCACTTGACCATTCATAGATGTCAATCCTGCACAGGACGCTGTCAGATCTGAATCTGGCAGATAACCTTGCTTGGCTAGTCGCTCCAGATGAAGGCGCAAGACAGCGCAACTGCCCCAATCACCTCTGACAGGGCCATGAGGGCGCCTTGAAGAGCCTGTGTCGCTCACCATGGGAGACTCTCGAGGATGGACTTGAGAGAAGGAGGATGCATGTGTGATTGGCTTGGAAAGGAAGGGTTGGGCTTGTGTGGTAAATCAGCACGATTAGCCCAAGAATATAAAGGAGGGAGAGGCCGACGCTTCGACGTTTCGCCATAAAGTGACTCGCTTCCCCATAAAAGTGTTACCAAGGTCAGGGACTGGGGCCGTGTTTGGCAAGCCCAATTCCACTTGGCGGGATTATTGATGTCTAAAGACTGCTTGGAGAGGAACTCGCCTGTCAAGCCAAAGACTCCGGATCCGAAGTCCAGTAATGTCGTCCTCAGCGTCGAAGGCCCATTCAGGGGCTACTAACAGTGTCCCGGATTAGGGGGTGCTAACCTAGTCAACCCATGCTCCTCGGGTTGGGCCGATGGGCTTTCATTCATACTCAAGATGGACTCCGAAAGCAATACGCAGGAACCG
This sequence comes from Thinopyrum elongatum, assembly GCA_011799875.1. NCBI lineage: Eukaryota > Viridiplantae > Streptophyta > Magnoliopsida > Poales > Poaceae > Thinopyrum > Thinopyrum elongatum. The sequence continues at coordinate 524,597,243 of CM022299.1, forward strand.
CGATCGAGACTACCTCTACCGAAGACTTGTCGTATACTCCAAGATTTCTCATGCCGCCTTGTGCCTAGATACCGACCTTGTAACCCTAGATACCCAACTAGGAGTGTATATAAGCCGGGGGTTTAGCCCGTAGAGGGGACATCAACGCAATATCATTCACCTAGCCCTCGAGTTAGACCACATCTTACGATCTCGAGGTAGATCAAACTCTGTACTCGATACATCTCCGTTAATATAAACAATAGCAGGACGTAGGGTTTTACCTCCATTAAGAGGGCCCGAACCTAGGTAAAACACCGTCTCTCTGTTCCTGTTACCATCTTTCCAAGATCCACAGCTCGGGACCCCCTACCCCGAGGTCTGCCAGTTTTGCACCGACAGGTATCCTCCAAACATCACAAGGTTTACACCAGTGATCAATTTTCTTCTGATGAGGATGACCATGCTAAGCTTATCAAAATTGCAAAGAAGCAACAAAACTCTCTCGAGAAAATCGAGAAAACCTTCAGGAAATCTGAAGGGTTGTTGGTTGAGGAGATGGAGAAAAACCAGTTGCTGACTGAAGAGCACTCTGCTCTCAAGTCTCAGATGGAAGAATTGATTAATTGTCATGATTTTTTCTCAGTCAACCATGAGAGATCGACCTATGATTACCTGAAAAGGAAACAGGAACTCGAGTCGCTAAGAGAGTCTCATGATGATTTAATCACAGAAAATTATCTCCTCACCCAACAACTCAAGGGTAAAACTGAAGTGTTCATACCACCTTGCTTGAAGTGTCTTGAACACAGTAATGCTAAATCAAATGTTGAATCCTCTGTGAATGCTAACCCCTAGGTCGAGGAAAATGGATCTATTTCTGATGAAAATGCTAGGTTGCAGGAACTTCTTAAGACATGAATGTTCAAAAGTCTCAAAGGGCATCGAACTCTCTGTGACGTCTTGAAGAAATCCATGCTTCACAAAAATCCCAGAAATGAAGGGCTTGGTTTCGAAAGGAAACTAAATGAAAATGGTTCATACTGGGAACCTGATCAATATCCTCGCACTATGTGGGTGCCTGCCAAGAGCAAAATGTTAGACCCTACTTTACTCTTAGGATATGAATGCCCCATTCCTGTATACTCATATGATGATTCTCTGGACAATTACAAGTTGTTCAAGAACCAACATGGTGAGGCAGTTGCTTGCTATGTTGGACCCAACTGCAAGAATGGTCCCCCAAGGAAAACTATCTGGGTACCAAAGAAAACTATCGAGGCATTACCTATCACTGTGTTACTAACCATGCAGGCTGAAAATGCTTGGTACATACTCGAGAAGGCGCGACAGAATGAATACATGCATACATCCTCAAACCATTATGCTCATCTCTCTGGGAAGAATTTCAATGCATACTCTTTTGATTATGCTCGAACTTCTTCAAGAAACAATTCTTATGATTTTTGGAAGAAGTCATATCCTACACGCTCATATGTTTCAAAGCCACCTGCAAAGATGTGGGTGGTTAAGAAAGCCTGATTCTTCTGCAGGACTATGTCTCCGGGTGTACCAAATGGTAATGGATAGTGGATGCACTAGTCATATGACCAGAGACAAGTCATTGTTTGTTGTCCCCAACTTAACTGCTTCATCTCAGAAGTACATTACTTTTGGCGACAACAACAAAGGAAAGGTAATTGGGCTAGGTAAAATTGCTATATCCAAAGACAAGAACAGTAATGATCTTTTACTTGTTTAGTCTCTTGGATTCAATCTCATGTTAGTTGGCAAGCTTTGTGATCTAGGCATGCTAGTTCTATTTTCCATCACCAAATGCATTGTCTTTATGGCCACTGACAATTCCTTCGTCTTTGAGGGAAATAGAAAAGGTGATTTGTTTATTGTGGATTTCTCTAAGGGTCCCTCAGTCCAAACTTGTTTGCTTGCAAAGGCAACCAAAGGTTGGCTGTGGCACCAAAGACTTGGTCATGCAGGTATGAGGAATTTGCAGACTCTAGTGAAGAAAAATCATATTCGTGGCATTCCTGATGTAAAATTCGATAAGGATCGACTATGTGTTGCGTGTGAAGCCGGAAAATTGGTCAAGAAGCACCACTCGTCAAAACTGTCATGACCACAAGAAGACCTCTTGAAATTTTTCATATGGACTTATTCAGGCGCAGAATTATGCCAGCTTTGGTGGCAGTCATTATGGTCTGGTTATTGTTGATGATTTCTCTCGTTATACTTGGGTATTCTTTCTCGAAGACAAGACTTGCACCCAAGACATCTTCAAAAGACTCACCAAGAAAGCTCAAAATGAATACGACATGCGCATTAAGCACGTCAGAAGCGACAATGGCACCGAATTCAAAAATACTCATATTGAGGACTTTCTCGATAAAAATGGTATTACTCATGAGTTCTCAGCCACATACACTCCTCAGTAGAATGGAGTTGTTGAGCAAAAGAATAGAACTCTTATCGAAATGGTCAGAACAATGCTCAGTGAGTATAAAACTCTCATTCGCTTCTGGGCTGATGCTATTAACACTGCATGCCATGTTGTCAATCGTGTTTATCTTCACAAGTTCCTTAAGAGAACTTCATATGAGCTTATCATTGGAAAGAAACCTAATGCTTCTTATTTACGTGTTTTTGGTGCTCCTTGCTAAATTGGTGATATGAATCACAATCCTAAGTTTGCACCTAAAGCACATGAAGGTTTTCTTCTTGGTTATGGCTCGAACTCGCATACTTATCGGGTCTATAACTCTCATCACGGGAAAGTTAAGGAAATGGTAAATGTGCGGTTCGATGAATCTAACGGCTCCCAAAAGGAGCACCTACCAAATGTGATAGATGAACCTCTGATTTCGGATGCAATTTGGCAAATGGCCATCCGCGACGTAATGCCAGTTGAAGGGAATACTAATGACTCCTCTGATGATGATCCTCCCACTATTCGAAGAAGAACCCATCAAGCTACTGCCAAAGAAAATGTCACTCCAAACCCAAGTGGCAATCCTAATGCAAATGTCGAGCAAAATGGCAATCTCGATGGAAATGGCAATGCCAATCCAGATGCTGATACTGAGGAAAATGATCATCCAGAAGGATATCCTCATCCATGAGTTGCAAATCAAGTTGACCCTGCATTAATTCTCGAAGATCTCGAAAATCTAGGTTACCGACCAACAACTCGTTCTCACACTTGTTTGGCTAACTATTGTGACAGTTTCTCTTTTGTCTCATTAGCAGAACCTACCAACTATGAAGAGGCCATGAATGATCCCGATTGGATGAATGCTATGCAAGAATAGTTGGTGCAATTCGAATTGAATGATGTATGGGAATTGGTCGATCGACCGAATCCTAAGAAGTACAATATCATCGGCACCAAATGGATCTTCCGAAACAAGCAAGATGAAGATGGCATTGTGATAAGAAACAAAGCACGTCTTGTTGCTCAAGGCTATACACAGGTAGAAGGTATTGATTTTGGTGAAACATATGCACATGTTGCTCGCCTAGAGGCAATTCGCATTCTTCTTGCCTATGCAAATTGCAATGATATCTTGCTTTATCAAATGGATGTGAAAAGTGCATTCCTCAATGATGAAATTTATGAGGAAGTTTATGTTAGGCATCCACCTAGCTTTGAAAATCCCCAATTCCCTAACAAAGTTTTCAGGTTGAAAAAGGCTCTATATGGGCTGAAGCAAGCTCCTCGAGCCTGGTATGACACTCTGAAGAAGTTTCTGCTCGAAAAGGGACTCAAGACAGGATTCACTGATTCCACTCTTTTCACACTTGCTATCAATGGTGATCTTTTCGTGTGTCAAATATATGTAAATAATATTATCTTCGGCTGTACTAACAATGCTTGCAGCATGGAATTCAGGCTATGATGTTCGAGAAATATCAAATGTCAATGATGGGTGAACTTAAGTTCTTTCTCGGACTGCAAATTCATCAACAGGCCAATGGCATATTTCTCTCCCAGGAGAAATATCTTAGAGACTGTTTGAAGAAGTTCAAGATGCAAGATTGCAAACATAAGGGCTACAAAACTCCTATGCCTACGAATGGTCAGCTAGACACTCATGTGTACGGTAAAGATTATGATCAGAAAGCTTACTGTTCAATGATTGGTTCTTTTCTCTACCTATGTGCATCTAGACCTGACATTATGTTGAGTTTTGTATGTGTTCTTGCTTCCAAGCTGCACCGAAAAAATCTCATCACCAAGCGGTCAAGCGTATTCTGAGATATTTGGCTCACATCCCCACCTTAGGTTTATGGTATCCTAAGGAAGCACAGTTTGACCTCATTGGATATTCAGACATAGATTATGCAGGTGACTGGGTTGACAGGTAATCTACTTCGGGGACATGCCATTTCCTTGGTAGATCTTTGGTATGTTGGTCATTAAGGAAGGAGAATTGTGTATCGCTATCTACGGCTGAAGCTGAATATATTGCTGCCGGCGCATGTTGCACACAATTACTGTGGATGAAGCAGACTCTGAAGGATTATGGCATCAAGGTCACGAAAATCCATCTATTATGCGACAATGAGAGTGCAATCAAAATTACACACAATCCTATGCGACACTCTCGCACCAAGCATATTGAGATCAGACATTGTTTCCTTCGCGATCATGTTACTCGAGAGGATATTGTGATCAGTCATGTCAAGACCGAAGAGAATCCCGCCGATATATTCACCAAACCTCTCGATGAGAAAATATTCTATGCGTTATGGTCTGAGATAAATATCCTAGATTCCGCAAACGTGTAGTAAGCTGGACTTGGCACCCATACCAACACTTCCACATATTTGAAGGAAAGGGCGCATAACACTCGAAGAATTTGAAAATTTGACAAAGTGAAATTTTCTGTCTAAGAGTGAATACATTAATGAAGAACTAGACTAACCAAGTGCCACGACCAGTTGTGCGATGCTCGGGGTCATACAGTTCTTATATGGTGGGTCACGCCACCACATTTTCTTTGATGAATCATTTTGAAGCTTTTTGTGTTTAGTCCGAATGTATTTCACCCATAGTTTTTCTCTCAGGTATTTGTGTTTCTTCAAAAGAGTGAAATGACTAGGACCCTGTTTTCTATCTCTTCTAATCTATGTTGTTCCATTATGAATGCATAATTTCATCTCATAACGAAACTTATCTGGTGTCCTTAACCACGATTTTCTTTCGGTCTGAACTTAATCTAATTTGGCGAAAGCTGTCCAAAATTTGGGGTTTCCCGCCCAAGTCAGGACCACGTCTTTGATGACGGTTGCCACGTACTATTCAGCAGCTGCCATCATATTAGGGTCGTTGAATGGCAAAAGTCCTCTGACTGTGGCCATCCGATATGATTCATCGGGTGCGGTTAATTCTCCTCGCACATAAATATTGAGCCGCTCCGTCCACCCTCTTCTCGCCTCGCCTCTCCGCCACCTCCACTTTCTGAAGCCCTACCGTACTGCTCGTCCTCGAGCTTGACAATGCCGATCATCTTCACCGCTTTGCTGCCAAAAAGAGGCCGTCGGAGTCATTCTTCGTCGTCACAGAACATCCTCCCCAGCGCCGTCGTAGTGGCTACACACCACCGAGCTAGGGTATGTGCAGCAAGAACTTGTGTGTCTTTGTCTTGTTCGAGTTCGTCCACGGTAAATATCGCATTAATTTACTGTATTTCTCAGATCTTCTCTGATAGGTAAAATCCTTTGGATGTCATTTGTAGTTGCCCATTGCATCTCTCAGTTCAGATCTAGGTTTTGTGTTCTGTCTCGTATGAATGGAATGATTAGCATGATTACTGGGGATTTCCTTCGAACCTACTAGTTCGTTCTGCTCATTTCTCCCATACGAAACATTGCTCAAAGTCTGCATCTACTTCTTCGACAAATGTTTTCTCTACAAAATCTTCGTTGTGTGCATCCGTAACCCTATCCCTATTTTCCCTCGTATCTCTCTCTATTCACAGGAAAATGCAGTCTGTTGAATATTCTACCCAACCAGTGGGCTGTAATGACAAAGAGGAAGATTTGTTTCTGGGTACTGCAGATGAATCGAAAGCTCCAAAAGCTAAGGGCCCAATGGTAGGCCCATCTACAAGTAAGTGAAAGAGAACTGAAGAACAAAACAACAACGAGCAAGAAGAGACTGCAGTGAAGAAAAAGAAGAAGGGTGGTAGACAGCCATATACTAACACTGCAGAGCATATCTCTCATGACCGATACGATATTGTCGTAGGAGAAACCAAACATGAAAGAGATTTGTGTCAACAATGGATTCGATGCCATTAGGTGCGAAAATGGTTCAACTATGAGTTTGTTCATCCTCGGTTTGCTCAAAACTTTGCATTCCATCCAACATGGGGTGACCACCGAGAAATTTCTCTCATCAAGCCTCAGGGTCCCAAAGAGAGACCTCCTCCTCCTCCTCAAAATGCCGATAAGTTGTCCCTTCGCACGCCCGTATCATATCCTGATGAGCTAGCCAAGTGTGAGCGAGATGCTATCAAGCGAGCTAAGCAGGCTGAAAAGCGAAAGGCTCATGAAGAGGAAAACCTTCACCTTCTCAAAGATGATGTCGAAAAGAAAAAGGCCAAAGGAAAATCCAAAGGGCGCACCAAACACAAGCATGACCCCAACACTTCTGCCCCTTCAAAGTGAAAGAGTGCACCAAAGAAAAAGAAGGCTCATCCAGTTGATGAATTTGAAATGAGTGATTCCTTGGATGCTAATGATCCCACTTTCACTAAGGAAGAGGTTGCCACACTTAGCGAGCAAGTGAAGATTACCACTTCAACTGTGCTGTCTGATCTTCGGACTCAAGTGGTTCCTCAAGTTCCGCCGAAAAGGATTGCGGCTAGAAAAACCCCTCCTACCACTATTGATGACCCACAAGTATAGGTGATCAATCGTAGTCCTTTCGATAAGTAAGAGTGTCGAACCCAATGAGGAGCCGAAGGAAAAGACAAGTGGTTTTCAGCAAGGTATTGTCTGCAAGCACTGAAATTATCGGTAACAGATAGTTTGATAGGAAGGTAATTTGTAACGAGCAACAAGTAGTAACGGTAACAAAGGTGCAACAAGGTAGCCCAATCCTTTTTGTAGCAAAGGACAGGCCGGAATGGTCTCTTATAATAAGAAAAATGTTCTTGAGGACACACAGGAATTTCATCTAGTCACTTTCATCATGTTTGTTTGATTCACGTTCACTACTTTCATAATTTGTTATGTGGGTGAACCGGTGCTTGGGTGTTGTCCTTAATTGGACAAGCCTCCCACTTATGATTAACCCCTCTCGTAAGCAACCACAACTACGAAAGAAGAATTAAGATAAATCTAACCATAGCATGAAACATATGGATCCAAATCAGCCCCTTACGGAATATCACAGAAACTAGGGTTTAAGCTTCTGTCATTCTAGCAACCCATCATCTAATTAATACTCCACAATGCCTTCCCTTAGGCCCAAGTATGGTGAAGTATCATGTAGTCAACGTTCACACGACACCACTAAGGGAAACAACAACATACATATCATCAAAATATCGAACAAATACCCAATTCACATGATTACTTAAGACAAGACTTCTCCAATGTCCTCAAGAACAAAAGTAACTACTCACAAATCATATTCACGTTCAAGATCGGAGGAGTATTAAATAGCATCAAGGATCTGAACATATAATCTTCCACCAAATAAACCAACTAGCATCAACTACAAGATGTAATCAACACTACTAGCAACCCACAGGTACCAATCTGAGGTTTTGAGGCAAAGATTGAATAAAAGAGATGAACTAGGGTTTGAGATGGTGCTGGTGAAGATTTTGATGAAGCTTGGTCCTCCCACGATGAGAGGGTTGTTGGTGATGTCGATGGCTTCGATTTCCTCCTCCCGGAGGGAAGTATCCCCGGCAGAATCGCTTCGTTGGAGAGCAAAAGTGCTCCTACCTAGGTTCCGCCTCGAGACGGCGGCGCTTCGTCCCAAAAGTCATTCTCTCATTTTTTCTAGGGCAAATGGCATCATATAGGAGAAGATGGGCCTCGGAGTCTGGCCAGGGGCCCCACGAGCCGCCTGGGCGCGCCCAGGTGCCTCGTGGGCACCTGGTGGGCCTCCTCTGGTATTTTTTCTCTAGTATTTTTTATATATTCCAAAATAATTCTCCGTGCAATTTCAACTCATTTGGAGTTGTGCAGAATATGTATCTCTGATATGGCTTTTTCAGGTCCAAAATTCCAGCTACCGGCAATCTCCCTCTTCATATAAATCTTGCAAATTAAGAGAGGAAATGCATTAGAATTGCATCACAAAGTATTGTATTGATCAAAAACATCATAAATAACAGTAGGAAAACATGATGCAAAATTGACATATCAACTGTCATGATGAAACAACATGTCAACACCACTCCACATTCAGATGCTATCAACTTGGAAGATTTGGTTGTAGATGCCCCTGTGCAAGCAAAGCCAGGCGAATGTCTTCCCAAGACTGCTTTGAAGAAAATCAAGGCGCCTACCACCTTGAAAGATGCCCCACAAGCTACTGCTCCAAAGGAAAAGGCTGCAAAGTTTGTGCCTACCTTGACTCAGCCTCTAGCATCCATGCCTCCAACCGAGCAAGTTCCTGTGCAGACTGCTCTCGTCCAAGAGTCTGATGCTCCTAACTACTACAATCACATTTTTATCAAAGAACAACTTGATAAATTTGTGGACAATCCATTCGATGGAGAAGTGGCATCTTTGCCCATTCCTGCTGAAGTTGTTGAATAGGCTACTTCCATCGTTCAAGAAATGAGAGAAGATCCTATTGAGATCAATACTCTGTCTGTTGAGCTGCTTGACCTTGATGGTCGAATGAAATCAACCACTTCCAAATTTGTCATTAAAGAGCTCGAAGACTCCTACAAAGATGTGAACCGTGCCATGACTCTCCTTCGTTACAGGCGGTTGCACTTTCACATGGATCTAGATGAAATTGTTCGCAAGATCTATGACGCGCATCAAGCATAGGTCACTGGCTACAATGATCTTGTGAAATGCCACAGTGATCAGGTTGTTCAATAGAAAAATCAGCAACGAAAGAAAACTGTCAAGAAGCATGTGCCGTCTGCACTGCAAGAAAGTCCACCTCCTTCAATTGCTGCTCCTTCACGGAAAGAAAAGGCTCCTGGACCTATCATTCACTCGGAACCCCCTGTCCAGGAATTGGAAGTACAACCTTCACCAAGGCCAATTGAATCAGTGTCTATGGCCTCTCCCGTTTGAACAGGAATTCCTCCAAAATCTACCACTAAAGAAGGAGAACTTCCTCGTTCAGAGTCTCGTGCTCCTCCAAATGCTCCAGTTGCCTCGGAACCTATTACGGTCGAGCAACATCAACAGCCACTTAAGCAAAAACAAGTACCACCTTCTATACAAGAATCAGCACCTGTGATTCCCGAAGCTCAACCCTCTGCAACCCTAGCTCCACCAAATGTGACAACTGCTCCATCCATCCTTCAGCTGACCATTGATACCAATTCTAGGGCTGATGAGGCTGGTCCTTCCACACGAAGATCAGATTCTGGACGCCATCCAGATTCAGTTGTGTATGGAGATGAATTTCTATCGCCTGAAGAAGAATTCAAGTATCCAAATCCTCGAGAGGAATTGCCTATCTTCTCTGTCGGTGTTGGTGCTAAAGGTCCCCTGTTCAACAGAAATGCACATCTTAAATTCTTTCAGAACAGCCCATATGATGGTCCTCGCACCTCTGAATACCCTTGTTTCTGGACCAAGGAACAAGCTATCTATTACTCTCGCGTGCTCTATGAGAGCAGGAAGATTTTCCCTCATGAGTTTTCAAATATTCTAGCCATGCGAAACATTGGGTGCTTCAACTAGTTGCTTCAAGACTTGGAAGATTTCTATCTGACCAGGGTGTTTGAGTTCGAGCATCCATGGAACTGAGAAATTATTCTTCAGTTCTATTGCAAATTTGTTGGGGTCTATGGTAGGGTGCGTCGACTACAATTTAAAAAAAATTCTACCCACAAAATAACCAAGAATATGCTATGGGAGATGGATCAGGATCGTTACCACTAGACGCGCAGTGTCGTGCAGTGGAAGTAGAGTTGGGGCAGCGCGTCTCCGGAGTCGTCTCCTCCTCGTCGATCTCCCACATAGCCAAATGGATCCCACGAACAGGTTTGGCGGAGCGGCGCAAGTGCTTCGCCTCTAATGGTATCCGTGCGTGTAGGAGGAATGTCGTGCGGCAGATTGCTAGGTCCGATCGCACAACTGGCGGCGAGTGGACATGGCTAGTTGCAACACATGCAAAGCCCTAGTGACGGCGCCAATGCGATCAACCGAATGAGTGTGCCGCAGCTCGACTATATATAGGCATCCATCACGGGATCAACACTTGGGCCACGCAGGGATCCTAAAGCCCACATGTCTACTCGGTCACGATCCAAGTCCAGCTCAGATCACATCTGGCTAGTGCCCTCGGACCCGACCTCGCCTGTTCCTTTCATTAAGCGTGTGACCCCTTAGGTTCAAGTCAATTTGGTTGCAGGTTGGATCACCTCCGACCTGCTCGATTGGTAGCGGCCTCTAGCAAGGCATGCCAATCACCAAGTAGACAATGAAGCTGGTTGGCGAACATGTACAACGTTTCACACTTCTGTTCCCTTTACCACATGATATATGTTGTCGGGATCAAGGCGAGTCTGTCATCCTTGTGGTAGCCCAACCTCTTTCTCGTTCCAATGATGCCGACCACAAACCGAATTATCTCATAATCCTTGTCGCATGGTCATGCTTATCTTGGTCGGATCACACGAGGGGCCCAGAGTATATCTCTCTTGATTGGAGGGGCAAATCCCATCTTGCTCAACCATGTCTCACAGTATCGGTCTGGACAAGCCCGAAACCTACCTTTATAACTACCCAGTTACGGAGTAGTGTTTGGTCGGCCCAAAGTATGTCTGTCACCATCCCGAGTACTTGCGCCAGCTCAGGTCTTAGGACATGGAACATATGTTGTACTAGAGACTCACGGATGACATATCACTGCGTCTCATAGTCGGGTTTGTCCGACTCGGACCTTATCTCGACTCGGATCCGACTATGTCGAATCCGACTAGATCCTTCCGAGTCCATATTATTCGGCTAGCACCCAATGCTTCATGGCCAGTGAGACCGAGCCATCCACCGTGTCATATGCTAGTCTAGTCGGCTGTGTGATACGTCTCCAATGTATCTATAATTTTTTATTGTTCCATGCTATTATGTTATCCATCTTGGATGTTTTTATGCACTAATATGCTATTTTATATCATTTTTGGCGACTAACCTATTAACCTAGTGCCCAGTGCCTGTTGTTGTTTTTTTTCCTTGTTTTTGTCTTTTACAGAAAATCAATACCAAACAGAGTCCAAACGGAACAAAACTTTTTGAGGATTTTTCTTAGACCAGAAGACAACCACGAAGCTTTGGGAGGAGGCTAGAGGAGCCACGAGAGGGCCACAAGCCCTAGAGGCGCGCCCTAGGGGGGGTGCCCCCAGGCTTGTGGGCCCCTCAGGACTCCTCTAACCCTAATTCCAGCTCTATAAATACCCAAATATTCCCCGTATACCAAAGGGCACACCAAAAGTACTTTTCTGCAGCCGCGAGCTTTTGTTCTCGTGAGATCCATCTTGGGGCCTTTTCTGGCACTCTGCCGGAGGGGGATTCGATCACGGAGGGCCTCTACACCAACCTTGTTGCCCTTCCAATGATGTGTGAGTAGTTTACCACGGACCTAAGGGTCCATAGCTAGTAGCTAGATGGCTTCTTCTCTCTCTTTGATCTTCAATACAAGGTTCTCCTCGATGTTCTTGGAGATCTATTCGATGTAATATTTTTTTGCGGTGCATTTGTTGAGATCTGATGAATTACGGATTTATGATCAGATTATCTATGAATATTATTTGAGTCTTCTCTGAACTCTTTTATGCATGATTAAGATAGCTTTGTATTTCCGATCTATTGATTTGGTTGGGCCAACTAGATTGATCTTTCTTGCAATGGGAGAGGTGCTTTGTTTTGGGTTCAATCTTGCAGTGTCCTCACCTAGTGACAGAAGGGGTAGTGAGGCATGTATTGTATTGTTGCCATCAAGGATAAAAAGATGGGTGTTTTTACCATATTGTTTGGATCTATCCCTCTACATCATGTCATCTTGCTTAAGGCGTTACTCTGTTCTTGTTAACTTAATACACTAGATGCATGCTGGATAGCGGTCGATGTGTGGAGTAATAGTAGTAGATGCAGGCAGGACTCGGTCTACTTGTCACAGACGTGATGCCTATATTCATGATCATTGCCTTAGATATCGTCATAACTATGCGCTTTTCTATCAATTGCTCAACAGTAATTTGTTTACCCACCATATGCTTTCTTCAAGAGAGAAGCCTCTAGTGAAACCTATGGCCCCCGGGTCTATTTTTATCATATTCTTTTCAGATCTATAAAACCAAAAACCCAAAAATACCTTGCTGCAATTTATTTACTTTTATTTACTTTTGCACATTTATTTATCTTTTATACCTATCTCTATCAGATCTCATCCTTGCAAGTAACCGTGAAGGGATTGGCAACCCCTTTATCGCGTAGGGTGCAAGTATTTGTTTGTTTGTGTAGGTGCTATCATTAGAGACTTGTGTGTTCCTCCTACTGGATTGATACCTTGGTTCTTAACTGAGGGAAATACTTATCTGTATTTTGCTGGATCACCCTTTCCTCTTCAAGGGAAAAACCAACGCAAGCTCAAGTAGTAGCAGGAAGAATTTCTGGCGTCGTTGCCGGGGAGGATCTACATCAAGCCTACCAAGTACCTATCATAAACTCTCATCTCTTGCATTACATTATTCGTCATTTCCCTCTCGTTTTCCTCTCCCCCACTTCTAAAGCGTTTTCAAAAACACAAAAATATTTGCCTTTTTATTTGCCTTCTTTCAGTTCATCTTTTTGTTTGCTTTTTGTTTGCTTGTGTGCTAGATTGCTTCTGTTGCCATCATGTCTGAATCTGAGAAGCTTGTTATCAAAAATATTAGTGAAAATCTTGAGAAAATTTTTGAATCTTGCGTTCTTAATTATGATCCTCTTGATAATGAAACCCCTACTCATCTTAAAACAAAGATCAATCATGTAGGTGATGGGAATATTATTGGGAAGAATAATATTCAAGAATTCTTTGATTGCACGGGAGTTATGCCTTTAGATAAGGGATCTATTCTTCATAATACAAATTGCTATGTGGATGTTATTGCCATGCTTGTGGTTAAATTAGAAAGAATTTTTTTACATATGCATCCGGCCTTACAAAAGATGTTTTACGAACTTCCCAACATACATGATCCTAAGGCTAAGAAAATTGCTACTATTACCCTTATGCATGAGTTTGACTATGTAATTAGGAAAGCTAGAGAAATAGTTTCCTATTATAATAAAAAAATTGAGCACCCTCTCGTGGAAGAAATTCTCCATGATGAAGAAACTATACGTAGTTTGGAGTCTAGGGATTACCTTGCTTTTAATGCCAATCTAAGGAAAAGAGTCCCCTATTCGGAAGTTATACAAGCTTTACACCTTGGTGCTTATGATAAATTTGACTGGGTTACTAAGGGAATTGATGAGGGATTTGATAAGGAGTGGCTTGAAAAGATGTCTACGGAACCTATTAAGGATGAGTTACATGTTTCATCTGATGATATTTTTGGTGATGATCCTGAGTATGAAATTATGAATGTCAAAATTACTAATCGAAGTCCTTTCCATGCTTTAAGCTCCCCGGCTAGAAGGGAAGAACATGAAAAAAGGATTTACTAAGAAAGGTTTTGGAAGATCTGATTAGGAAGAATTAAATACCAAAGATGACTAGATCTATGCATTATGCCTAGCTAGGGGCGTTAAATAATAGCGCTTGTTGGGAGGCAACCCAATTTTATTTTGTGTTTTTTGTTTTTCCTTCTGTTCTTGAATAAATATGCAATATTACTTCTGTAATAATTGTGTTTTAGTGTTCTAATTAGTGTTTGTGCCAAGTAAGACCTTTGGGATGATCTTGGGTGATAGTTGATTTGATTTTGCTGAAAAACAGAAACTTTTGCGTCCAGTAGAAGAATTGTTTAAATTAACTGGAGCATGATAAAACTCTGAATTTTTTACACAAGATTTATAAAAAATTGCCTCTGTTTTCCTAATTTTTCAGAATTTTTCAAGTTACATAAGTTTGGCTAAAGTCCAGATTACTACAAACTATTCTGTTTTTGACAGATTCTGTTTTCATTGTGTTGTTTGCTTATTTTGATGAATCTATGGGTAGTATCGGGAGGTATGAACCATGAAGAAGTTAGAATACAGTAGATATAACACCAATATAAAATTGGAATGAGTTTACAACAGTACCTAAAAGTGGTTATTTGCTTTGTTTCACTAACGGATCTCATGAGTTTTCTGTTGAGTTTTGTATTGTGAAGTTTTCAAGTTTTGAGTGAAGTTTTGATGGATTACGGAATAAGGAGTGGCAAGAGCCTAAGCTTGGGGATGACCAAGTCACCCCAAGGTAATATTCAAGGACAACCAAGCATCTAAGCTTGGGGATGCCCCGAATGGCATACCCTCTTTTGTCTTCAATCCATCGGTAAGATTACTTGAGGCTATATTTTTATTCACCACATGATATGTGTTTTGCTTGGACCGTCTTGTATTATATGAGTCTTTGATTTTTAGTTTCCACAATCATCCTTGCTGTACACACCTTTTGAGAGGGACACACATTAATCGTGAATTTATTAGAATACTCTATGTGCTTCACTTATATCTTTTGAGCTAGGTAGTTGCTCTAGTGCTTCACTTATATCCTTTTAGAGCACGGCGGTGGTTTTATTTTGTAGAAATTGATAAACTCTCATGCTTCACTTATATTATTTTGAGAGTCTTATAAATAGTATGGCAATTTGCTTAGGTTATGAATTTAGTTCTAATATGATGGGTACTCAAGAGGGATATAATAAATACTTTCATGAAGATCATTGAATATATGAGAAGTTTGATTCCTTGCATTTGTTTTGAGATATAAAGGTGGTGATATTAGAGTCATGCTAGTTGGTAATTGTGGATTAGTAAGAATATTTGTGTTAAAGTTTGTGATCCCTGAAGCATGCACGTATGATCTCTAGTTATGTGATGAAGTTGGAGCATGATTTATTTTTTATTGTCTTCCTTATGAGTGGCGGTTAGGGACGAGCGATGGTCTTTTCCTACCAATCTATCCCCCTAGGAGCATGCATATTAGTATTTTGTTTTGATGGCTAATAAACTTTTGCAATAATTATGTGAGTTCTTTATGACTAATGTTGGGTCCATGGATTATACTCACTCTCACCCTTCCACCATTGCTAGCCTCTTCGGTACCATGCATTGCCCTTTCTCACCTTGAGAGTTGGTGCAAACTTCATCGGTGCATCCAAATCCCATGATATGATACGCTCTTTCACACATAAGCCACCTTATATCTTCCTCAAAACAGTCACCATACCTACCTATTATGGCATTTCCATAGCCATTCCGAGATATATTGCCATGCAACTTCCACCATTCCATTTTATTATGACACATACCATCATTGTCATATTACTTTCATATGCATGAGGCATTCATATAGAGTCATATCTTTGTTCTAGTATCGAGTTGTAAGTAAATAAAAGTGTGATGATCATCATTATTACACTACTAGGGAAAAGCCTAGCAGTAGTGTGGGTTAAATGCTTAGCAATAGCGCGGGTGGCCGCGCGACTGATACGGCGCCACAGCTAACTCTTATCAGTAGCGCGGTTTGACCCGCGCTACTGCTATCGAGGGATAGAAGCAGCGTCGGTCTCCAACACGCGCTGCTGCTAATAGCTGTAGCGCCCTTGAACAAAGAGTTCTACTGCTAAAGCCATACCCCGCGCTACTGTTATTAGTTTCTGAATTTTTTTCCCTGCTCCATATTTTGTGCTGCTGAATTTTGTTTAGGGCTTTACACAATAATCTCTAGCATATCATACACATACAAATGTAATCATAGCATATACATACAAATAGTCTCATCAAATCATGTCATCATCATAATCATCATCCAACACAAAGTGGTCTCTCGTCATCATCTCGAAAATAGCGATACAAGTCTCGAATACTTGCAACTACATCGTCATCCATCTAAACAATGATATACGTGAGAAGAGCTATCACTATGAGTGAGAGCGGAACTATGCAGTACATGAGGTGGCGGTTACGAGTCCTCTCTCGCGCTAGCGTGAACCTCAAGTAACTAGCTTCTGCTTCTTGTCTGCTTTTGAAGCCTTTATGGCTGGCGCCTGAGACCCCATCCACTTGCGCCTGACACTCAGGCCACTCGGCGTACACTCCTGAAACCTTCCCTTTGTACACTACATAGCACTGCTTCTTCGCCATCAAGAATCTAGGTACCTGTTAGAGATGCATCTTCATCAAGAGAATGTACAATCATATGCAACAAAATATACTAGAGCAACACGAAAAAGAAAGGGTTAGCAACTAGATGCAACATATAGTACGCAAACTAATTAACTAGAGGTACGCAGGTCATCGTGCCCAAACTAACAAAGTAGCGTTACGCAAGTTTGGCAGGGACCGTGGACATCACAAAGTTTCATCGCTACAGAAAGTATACAAGTTCAACCGACACATATCATCATCATCGGCATCGTAAATCACTAGAAGTTCCATCCTTCCATATCATCAAGGATGGACCCTAGCTTCTTGAACGGCGTGAGGTCCTGACGTTGCATGCCTATGCAAGTTCGGACGTCAGCTCGCGATATAGGGCCGTGGTGGAACATCCCCTTCTCATCGACGACTTCTTTCATGACGATTGTCGCAATGTCCCTCTGGATGCGAAAGAAGTCATCTCTAAGTTTATAATCCGCTTCTCCATGAGATTCTACCCACTTGCGGATATGGTCATCATTTCTGCTTGTCATGCGAAGCTTTTGGTGATCCATTCTGAACTCCATCATGAGATGGAGGAGGTAGAATCCATCGTTCTTGCTTGGTTTTGGGACATGGATGCAGCAGAAGTTAGTTTTATGCGAGAAACCCAACTTCTAGTTCCTTTGTTTCCTGATCTGCAGGTGGCCACCCCTAATGCTGAAGCCTAGGAGAGCATCATCTAGAATATTCATTATGTGGGTGTAGTCCTTCTTCTCGTAGTTTTTGGTAGGGTCGAAATACACGGCGTGGGAGACTCGCGGGTAAAGAACGATAAGGACGGCGCGCCCGTTGCTGCGGGGAAAAAAACACCTCAAATTATTCTCCATATGAGCAAGAAGGAATGATTGAAATGTACGAAAGGGTTGTCCGGCACTGACTTACTTTGGATGATAAGGCAGGAGGACAATTTCCTGGTCCTTATTCTGTACCATGAAGTTTTTGAGGTACTCCCTAGCAGTTTCACGCTCAAAGTCGCCGAGACTCAAGAAGGACTCGTGCATGTAGTATGGATCCGCCACACAGATTTGCGAGACTTCTTCTCTCTTCATGACGGAGCTCATATGTAGCACAAAAAGGCGGACGATTGTAAAATCAAGCCGCCTTGTCAGAAACATCTCGAAGATATGGTCAAACCGCAGGAAGAACACCTCCGCGGGCCATGTGTTGACGTAGCACTTCCCCTCAGGCACACGAGCCGCGTATGTCAGATATCCTGGATCCTTCGAGGCTAGTAGGCTTTTCTCAATCGACAGCACATGGTCGTGCACTCTCCTAAGATCCCCTGATAGTGCCTCCAGTGGCTTCGGCGGTAGCATCGGCTCGCCCGTGACATGGAACATGGCCGCACCTTTGACGGGTACACGCTCTTCAAAATCCTCCGTTTGGCTGCTATGTGCTCTCGCTTGTTTGTAGGAAGCTGAGCCTATCTTCCCCGGTCTCTTCCTCTCCTTTTTCTTGGGCTGACCTTCCAGACCCTTCCTTAACCCCTGCCCCAGTGTTGCCGGGCTAAGCACTGTACGACCCCCGACTAGTTGAGCCTGTGTTGAGGCGGCCTCTTCAGGCGTGTCCTGTGAGGATTTCATGAAGAGAGACTTCTTGCAATCCCTGCTAGGACGTTCCTGCCCAGGCAGATCATCCATATCCTCATCAGCTTGCTGATAGCCCGATTCGTCATATGGCTGACTCATCATATCTAAGTCACCGTCATAGGTGCCTGTATTGAGGAAACTCATTGGGTCCTCCACCTCCATCTCATCATCCATTCTTTGTTCTACGGGGGCGATTACATCAGCCACTATTGGACCCCCTTCATCACGTCGTCCGTCGCTCTCACCCGGCACTACATGCGCTGGTAATTGCGTAGGCGGGGTGGTGGTCTCCATACATGCTTGTTGATGTGTGGTTATTGGTGTGCTCTCGGTCGGCTCCAAAAGAAGAAGATTCTTTGGCCATAGCAGCACCCAACCCTTGCAGCTTCCAATCCGCAGCGGGGTCTCGTCGTCCTCTCCCACTAGCCATACTAGAGGAGGCAAATCCTTGTGCCCCGATTTCACACTCGACAAGGTAACCCTGAAGTGCCCACCGGGCATCGGTTGGTTGTGGAACATGAGTTCCAAGGGCTTCGTTATCACCCCCTTTCCCACATCCACCTTCTGGCCTTTGATCAAGTAGAGTATGGTGCACGGGGTTTCGTCGGCCTGCAAACACATGTCTGCGGCGTAAAACATCTGAAAGGCAACGAAAATGGAATATTCTAGATATATATGTTGGTGCGACATGTAATTACCGTGAGGGCGTCCAGCTCAGCCAAAGACGAAGGCCTGCCTAGCGCGCTAGAGACTGAGGACGGGCTGCTATGAGCGGGTGCGGGTGCAGGTGCGGGTGTGAGAGCAGGCCCGGTTGCGTGAGCAGGTGATGGTGTGGTGGTGTTGTTCACCAAGTTGCTCCCGACGAAACTGGGCATGGGGAAATCATGTACCGTCTTGTCTGGATTTTCCTTCGTCCAGTTGATGATAGCCGGGACCAAGTTAGTAGCGAATTCATTTCTGCAGGCATTTACAGCTGCATCGACTGCCTGCTGTAGCAACTCATTTTTCTCCTCGGCTACTTTTTTCGCGTCCTCAGCTGCTTTTTTCTCGAACGCAAGCTTCATCTTCTCGTTGATGTCCGCCTGACTAAACTTCTTTTTCTGCTTCTTGGCCTCCAGGCCCTCGTTGTAAAACACCTTCCACGTGGCGCCGTCTCCGGCGCCGTGCACACGTCCATATTGTGGCCGCTGGCCCAAAGGGAGTCCCTTGAGTTCGTTCAAGGCCCGGTTGACAGGGGTGTCCCACTTGGGCCTCATCGGCGAAGTAGGGCTTTCAGCTGCAAGCTGGTGTTGCTTCTCCTGCAGAAGGAACGTGAATCGTTTACGAATGTGTAGTCAACTTGATCAGGAGCTAAATGTAAGGTGGTAAAAGAATAATTACCAGTACTCTAATGAATCTCCTCGTGATCTGGTCCGTGTAAAAAACCTTCTTTTCCTTGTCCCACTTGTAGCGGGCCCTGATGAAGTCACGCTCCAAGGGGTTGGTGAACTTCTCGAAGGGGTCTGGGAGACCCGCGGCTTCACGTTCCGCGTCCTCCTTATCCCATATGGGCCTTTTGCCAAGGTAGCCACGGCTTCCGAGGCGATGCTTCCCTGTGTTCCTTTGCTGAAGGCTCTTGAATTTCGTAGCCTTAGCCTTGGCTGCCTCGGTAGCGCAAGTGTCCTTGAACTTTTCGAACTCCTCTTCCGTAAGTGTCGGATTTTCCTCCAGAATCTTGGACAGGGGTTCCTCAGCCTCAATAGCTCGTTTCACCCTCCCTTTCCAGGAGGCCAAATCATTGCTGAACATGCCCATGGCGTGATTGTTAATATTTTTCGTCTTCGGATCAACCCACGGTTGTTCTATGCTATCATCCCAGTCGGGGAACTTGAATCTCTTGTGCAACTTCGTCAGGAGCAACTGCCTCAAATGTTCTTTACTCCTTAAGTCATCGTTGTTGATGCTCGCGCATTCCCGTAGGATGCATCCTACTTGGTTCCCATAGCACTTGCGAGGTTCTTCTGGCTCTAATGGCTCAAACTTGCCAGGTGCCATCTTTGTGATCACCAGTCGTCCAATGCCGAGTTTGTTAGGTTTTCATATCCTCTGCTTCTTCTGCTTCTTCTTTTCGGTAGCAGCATCAACGCCGGTACCTTCCCCGCCGATATCTTCCCCGCCGGTACCTTCCCCGCCGGTCTCGGCGCCGCCATCGGTGCCGGCGCCGTCGGTGTCGATGTCGGCATCAGTACCATCATCGAGGCCGACCTGCAAACCTTGACTGTGCTTAGCAGACAAAAAGTCGAGGTACTGTTGTTCACCCTCATAATCCACCTCGTCTGCATCTTGGTCAGAAGGCCCGGTTTCTTCGTTGTTCGACATGTTTCCTATGATTAAGTCTCCTCGTTTAATTCTAAAACAATAAAAAAATGAGAAATGACATAAAAAAAAGATCTATGTTTGCCGGAATGCCGTTTCCCAGCAACTCCCGGCACTCGATATGCCTACTTTCTAGCACAAGTCATGCCAAAATTCACCGAAAATTTCGGCATGACCTTTGCTAAAAAGTGGACATATCGAGCTCCTGAAATTCACCGGAACGGAAATGAATCAACATTCCGGCAAAACATAGGCCACTCGGATCATTTACCCTGCACATAATCATCATTTTCCAAATATGACATGTCCAAAACATCACATGTCCAAATGACATGTCCAAATTCCAAATATGACATGTCCAAATCACATGTCCACTTCAAATTTGCAACTAAAAAATAGCAACAATTTCTTTAACTATAAAAATTTAATAGCAACAGTTGCTTTAACTAATCTGTCCACTTCAAATTCTGTTTTTTTTAATAGCAACAATTGCTTTAACTAAAAAAATTAAATAGCAACAGTTGCTTTAACTAATCTGTCCTAGGTTTCATACTAATTCTAATTAACTAACTAGCACTATAAAATTTAAATAGCAGCAATTGCTTTAACTAAAAAATGCAAGAAACCTATATAATCAATTCTGTTTTTTCTTACACTAAAAAATAGCCTAGGGTTCATACTATTTCATACTAACTAGCACTAAATAGCAGAGAAGAGGGGAGGGGAGAGGGCTTAGGGAGGGCAGAGAGAGAGATGGGGTCAGGGGAGACGGCGCGGCACCGAGGCGAGGCGGGGTCGGGGGAGACGGCACGGCACCGAGGGTCGCCGGGGTCAGGGGAGACGGGGGCGAGCGCCGGGGTCGGGGGCGAGCGCAGGGGCGCGGCGAGGGCAGGGCTCCGGCGGCGACGACGGGGGAAGAGAGAGTGGGGATTTGGGGGGAAAAGCAGAGGCGGGAAGAAGCAGAGAGTGGGGATTTGGGGGGTTAAGTCGAGGTAGCAGTAGCGCGTTCCGGAAGAACGCGCTATAGCTAACTTAGCTATACCGCGTTTAGCCAGAAAGCGCTACTGCTATCACAGGTAGCTATAGCGTGTTTATCCGGACAGCGCTACTGCTAACTTGACTAGCTATAGCTCTTTTTCAGAAAAGCGCTACTGCTATAACCAGTACCTATAGCAGTTTTCCTGTTTGTTTCTTCTATTTTCTTTTCCTTTATTTTCTCTCCCTTTTCTTTTCTTTTCTTTTCCTTTTTTCCGAGAGCAGTGAACGAAGGGAAGGTGATACAATGTATATAACTAAGGTGATATATATTGCATCATTTGACGGTTAAGTATGTATACAAAATAGGAACATATATATTACATCATTTGACCCATGCATAATGGTTAAGTGTGTACACAAAATAGGAACATATATATTACATCATTTGACCGATAACGGTTCCTCAGTGTTGACGTTTTAATTTTTGAGTGAGATTCTTTCCCTTCTTGTTCGTTGAAGAATAATTGAGCCCCTCATTGTGATTTGTCCTTTTCCATGGAGTACGATCTTACTTAGGTAATGTAGTATTGATTCTTCTTTTGACGTATACTTCATCGTCATCGTCATCTTCCCTCATTGGGTTGCCGTACTGGTCGTAGTCTTCCTCGTTGGCGACTCCATCCATTCCAATGATGTTCCTTTTGCCTCTCCTCACGACAACACGGCTGGGATTGCACGGGTCGGTTCTGAAGAAGCATTGTGTCACGTGCTTAGCGTGTACCCATGGCTTGTTTTTTGCGATAGCGTTCATGGTAGCGCTCTTGGCGTCGGGTATAGTCATGGTTGTGAAATACCGGTTTTCTCTTTCGACATTCTTAGCCCATCTGACACGGAACATCGTTGTGTTGTGCAGTCCAGAGTAGTCAAGCTCCCAGATCTCCTCGACCCTTCCATAAAATCTCTCAGTTGCGCCGTTGTCGCTGCCGGTCATGCATTCCATCGTCACCCCTGAGTTCTGATCATCACTGTCCATATCTTTGGCCTCCGTGTAGAACGTGTATCCGTTGATATCGTATGCCTGATAGGTGACGAGGTTGGGCGAGGGGCCATGTGCTAAGGGGTATATGAGCAATCCGTCCTTAGAGCCCTCTGTAACACCCCTGTGTAATGCCACTGTGATCAACTGCTAATAATGCCAAGTCATATCAGTTGCAGTGCCTAGTCATAGTGGTTAACCAAAGCAATTCAAACTCCATTCTGAAAATCAACTCAAATTCAAAAGTGCAAAATCACTTTGCTCAAACACCTTTGGAAAAATGTTCCTTAAATAGCAAATATTCCAGAAGCACTCATAAAAATATAAACAATGATGTTGGAGTTAGTTAATTGACTCAAACCACATGAAACAGTACCAAAATAGCATTATTTAATGCATTTAAAATCATATCAAATTCAAATAAAGTCCTACTTTACCCAAACCAGTTTTTTGGTGAAGGTTAACATTGCACTGTAATATTTGGACTAAGTCCCACATTTTACAAAAGTGCAAAAGTGGCCTAACTATTTCAAAACAGAAAAGAAATAAAATAAAAATAGAAAAAGGAAACAGAAAAAAAATAAAATGAGGCACTGTGCACTGGGCCTAAGTGCATAGTGCCCCTGTACCAGCCCACCGGCCCATTCCGTCGTCTCTCTCCTATGCGTGTCGCCATAACAGTGGGCGTGAGCGCGCGCGCCGGTCGCGCACCGACACACCGACGCCCGGAGCCGACGAGGGGGACAAGGACAAGCCTCGTCCACTCCCCCTGGACATCCCCACTCGCTCTCCCTCTCTCTCCCTCGCTCGCTCTCTGTCTCTCCCCTTCTCAGATCCGCCGCCGAGCGCCGCAGCTGCTGCACCCCGCTGCTTGCCGTGGCCAACGGCGCCTACTCCACCATCTGTGGTGCCAGGGAGGTCCGCCGGAGATGGCCTCGTCGTCTGGTGGCTTTCGCTGGAGCTGGGATGCTCTGAAGCACCGCACCTCCTCCGTCCCCTTCCCCGGCAGCCGCCGATCTTCTCCGTCCCCGGCGACAACCTCTGCAGCTACTAAGCTATCGCCGGGCCTTCTTGCGCCTGCTAGGTGAGCTCCTCCATCTCCTATTCCCCTCCGCTAGCTTCTTCCTGTGCCGTAGGTAGCTGCCGCCGCGCCCGAGCTCTGCCCGTCGCCGATGAGCTCGTGGCCATGGCCATGGCCCCTGTCACGTTCGCCTGAGGCCACCGTTGTGCTCCTGGTGCTCCTAGGAGTCCAACGAGCTCGAGCACGAGCTTACCTGTGCTCCCTAGCGCTAGATCCCCAACTCCCGCACTCCAGCAACCGCCCCGTCGCTCGCCGTCGTTGTTCCAGACCGTTTCCGGCAGCGCCGCCGCCATAGGTGGATGCGGCTTGTTGTGCCCGTTCAAACGAACCCGGGCGCGCGCAAAATGGCCCACTGAGGAGCGATCCCGAGCCACTCCGGCGAACTTCCACCGCTGGAGAGGTCGCCGGCGTGATCTCCGGCCACCGTGCTGACGTGGCTCGATGGGGCCCGTCCTAAGTCGCTGACAGTGGGCCCCCTGGTCCCGTTGATCCCGTTGACTCAGGTCAACGTGCTGACTGGGCCGAGCCCAGCCACTGACATGTGGGACCCCCCCTTTGATAATTAACCTAATAAATGTTTAAATAAATAAAAACTAATTAATTAGGGTAATGTCTCACTGACATGTGGGGCCCACCCCACTAATCACTCTGTCAACTTAATTAATCCACTGTTAGTCTTAACAGAGGCTGACATGTGGGTCCCACTGGAGTGCCCTTCGTGCTTGTTAACGGGCAAACCAACACCAACACCAACACCAGGCGGCTGGTCTGCGCCATATAACCGTTGGAGTGACCTTCTCCTTCGAGCCTCCCATCGTGCTTGTTAACGGGCAAACCAACACCAACACCAGGCGGCTGGTCTGCGCCATATAGAAAATTCTCACAGAAAGAGAGGCACTCTTGTGTCAGATAGCCCTGGACGATGCTTCCATTCGGACGGGACATGTTACGAACGAATCCTTTGATGATCCCATTCATCGTCTCAAACGGCATCATGTTGTTCAGGAATGACGGCCCTAGGTCTATTATGTCGTCCACAATATGGACACACAGATGCACCATGACGTCAAAGAACGCGGGCGGGAAGTACATCTCAAGCTCATTCAGTACCACAACGATCTCTTCCTGTAGCCTTCAGAGCTGCTTCACACTGATCGACTTTCGAGAGATGACGTCGAAAAAGTTGCAGAGACCAATAAGCGTGTCACGGACGTGCTTGTCCATAATCCCTCTAAGGGCAACAGGTAGTATTTGCATCATCATCACATGACAGTCATGGGACTTCATCCCGCCGAACCTTTTCTTGTTCGTGTCTAGATATCTGCTTATCTTGCCACAGTAACCGGAACTAACTTTGACTCTGGTAAGGCACTTAAAGAATTGATCGATCTCAGCCGAACTTAAGGTGAAGCAAGAAGGGGGGCAATAATCCTCTTCCTTTACTTTTTTGCCCTTCTTCTCCCACGCCTCTGTCTCCGTCTCTGTCTCATCTGACTTTTTACGGGGTGGCATGTACATATCTTCCCTGATTTTCAAATCTTGCAAGTCTTTTCTTGCCTTCGGCCCATCCTTGGTCTTATCCGGCATGTTCATCAGTGTCGCGAGCAAGCTCTCAAGGACATTCTTACAGATATGCATTTGATCAAGGCAATGAGGTGTGTCGAGTTTGTGCCAGTACTCCAAGTCCCAGAACACAAACCTCATCTTCCATACCTTCAGCAGCGGCTCCAGCGCCTTTTTCATCGTCTTTCCCGGCGCGGGGCACTGTTCCCAGTTTTTCAACAGCTCATCGATTTCGGCGCCGCTCCGCTTACATGGAGGTCCTCGATGCTCAGCGTCACCATTGAATAGATCTCCACGGTTTCTCCACGGGTCGTCCTTCTCAAGCCATCTTCGATGCCCCATGTACACGATTTTCCCAGACCCGCCACCTTTCCTTGACGTTAGCTGCTGAGACGTCGTATCATCCATGCACCGCATGCATCCGCAATATCCATGGCACACCTGGCCTGCGACATATCCGTAACCGAGATAGTCGTGCACCGTCGTGATCAGCGCGGCTCTCATATAGAAATACTCGCCTTTGCTGGTGTCCCATGTCTTGGCCGGTGTTTTCCATAACGTGTCTAACTCCTCTTGAAGTAGCCCCAGATATAGATTAATATTATTTCCCGGTTGTAGCGGCCCTTGAATCAGCATGCTCATGTGAATGTACTTCGACTTCATGCACCACCAGGGGGGAGGTTGTACATCCACACAAACACGGGCCATGTGCTATGGTTGGTGTTCTGGTTGCCAAACGGATTCATGCCATCGGTACACGCGCCGAGCACGATGTTCCTTGCATCACATTCGAAATACCGATATTCGCCGTTCAACGCTCTCCACTGGCTTCCATCCTTGACGTGTCTCAGCTTCGGATCATCTCCATCGTCGGGCTTCTTCCTCTCTGCGTGCCAGCGCATGAGCTTTGCTTCCTTGGGATCTACGAAATACCGCTGGAGATGGGGAGTGATTGGTAAGTACCATACAACTTTCTGGGGAGATTTCTTCCCGGCCTTCTTGTATCGAGAAGCATTGCACACCGGACAGCTTGTTTTTTCTGCGTGCTCCTTCCGATAAATTATGCAATCGTTGATGCATGCATGGTATCTAACATGCGGCAGATCAAGAGGGCACCCGATCTTCTTGGCCTCATCCACACTAGTAGGACAAAGATTCCCCGCGGGAAGAACATCCTTTAGGTACTTGAGATGCTCATCGAGGCTAGTGTCGGTCCATTTGTTTTTAGCCTTCATCTTCAGGAGTTGGAGCGTGAAACTCAAGCGGGTCACCTCAGGATTGCAACCATGATACAATGGAGTGTTCGAGTCTACCACCAGTTGCTGCAGCTTGGCCTCCTCTCTAGAAGCAGCTCCCTCAGTACTCGTCTCCTTGCGAAGCAGTGCTTGAACATGAGGGTCCCGCACGATTGAACTTAGTAAAGACGAACTCTGCGGCGTGGAGTCCACGTTCTCTCCGCCGCCATGTCCGGCCACTTGTCCGCCGCCATGTCCGGCCCCTTCTCCGCCGCCATGTCCGGCCTCTTCCCCGCCACCATTATCGATCATCTCTTCGTCTTGCCCCGTGTCGTCATTGCCTGCCCCATTGGCGTCCTCAACATCATCATCCTCATCTTCAATTATCCACCGAGTATAGCCATCCATGAAACCAGTCATGAGCAGGTGCGCTTCGACACGACCATCGTCATAGGGGTCGAGCCAAACTCGTCCTTTGCATCTTCGACACGGACATAAAACCTCTGTCAGGTTATTTTCTTTCATGTCCTGCACCGCCGACCGCAACCACCTGTCCACCATCGTTCCACTGACCATCATGAATGCCTGCATGGTAATAATAAACAAATTGATTATAAAAATGCGTGCATGCATCAAAGTCATACAAAAATTTGGCATGACCTTCCCTAAAAATAGGACATATAGAGTTTGCCCGGAATTCGCCGAAACGGAAATAAATCGACATTTCGGCAAAACATAGGCAACTCACAAGCACAATTCGGCGTCAACTCATGCCACACACACAAGTTCCATCATATCGCACACACATACACATATTTCCATTCTTGCAAAAGCATAAATTTTAAATCACCTATCTCGAGATCGAGCACACGGTGGAGATGATGATGTAGTAGGGAGATCAAAAGTGGACAAAGCTCTTCTTGACAAGGCTAGATCTAGTTAGGGGGTACATAGGTCACTTCACTAAATGCTACATCTACCTAGCTAGCTAGTTTGGGAGGAGACAACTTCAACTAGTGGAGGGGCAAGGAAAAAGAGAAAGGAGATGCATTAATGGAGGTGGTGTAGTTAGCTAGGAGTAATAAAGAGAGAGAAAGGTAGGTAGAAAAAGGAGAGTAATGGGGGGAGAAGTAGTGAGGAAGAAGCAAAGTGAGGGAGAGAGGAGGTGGGAGGTAGGGGAAAGTGAGGAAGAGAGGATGGGGGAGGGGGAGGGGGGAGGGAAAAGGTGGTATATGCTGCGGCTTAGCAGTAGCGCTGGTCGTAAACCGCGCTGCTGCTAATAAGATAGCAGCAGCGCACTTCTGACACATGCGCTACTGCTAAGAGGGGCCCGCCATGTGGCCAGTTTCAAAATTAGCAGTAGCGTCACCCAAAAAAAGCACGCTGCTACTATTGCTTTATCAGTAGCGTGGTTAGCTAGAGCGCGCTGCTGCTAAACCTAGGGTGGCGGGAACGGTCGGTCAATTTTAGTAGTAGTGTGGTTCCACCGAGCCGTGCTACTGCTAAGTCAGTAGCAGTAGCGCCTGTTTTTTTTCCTCGCTACTGCTAATTAGCAGTAGCGCCTCTTCCTGTACCGCGCTGCTGCTAAGATTCTGTGTATAAGGTTTTCCCTAGTAGTGTTAGAGCATTGTCCCATGTGAGGAAAGGATGATGGAGGCTATGATTCCCCACAAGTCGGGATGAGACTCCGAACTTAAAACAAAAAGAGGCCAAAGAGCCCAAAATATATTAAAAAAAGAGGCCAAAGAGCCCAAAAATAAAAAATAAAAAAATAAAAAAAATGAGAGAAAAATAGAGAAGGGGCAATGTTACTATCCTTTTCCACACTTGTGCTTCAAAGTAGCACCATGTTCTTCATATAGAGAGTCTCCTATTTTGTCACTTTCATATATTACTAGTGGGAATTTTTCATTATAGAACTTGTCTTGTATATTCCAATGATGGGCTTCCACAAATTGCCCGAGGTCTTCGTGAGCAAGCGAGTTGGATGCACATCCACTTAGTTTTCTTTTGAGCATTCATACACTTATAGCTCTAGTGCATCAATTGCATGGCAATCCCTACTCCTTGCATGGCAATCCCTACTCCTTGCATTGACATCAATTGACGGGCATCTCCATAGCCCATTGATTAGCCTCGTCAATGTGAGACTTTCTCCTCTTTGTCTTCTCCACACAACCTCCGCCATCATATTCTATTCCACCTATAGTGCTATATCCATGGCTCATGCTCATATATTGCGTGAGAGTTGAAAAGGTTTGAGAACATTAAAAGTATGAAACAATTGCTTGGCTTGTCATCGGGGTTGTGCATGATAAATACTTTATGTGATGAAGAAAGAGCATGACAAGATTATATGATTTTGTAGGGATAACTTTCTTTAGCCATGATATTTTGAGAAGACATGATTGCTTTATTAGTATGCTTGAAGTATTATTGTTTTTATGTCAATATTAAACTTTTGTTTTGAATCTTATGGATCTAAATATTCATGCCACAATAATAAAGTTTACATCATAAACATGTTAGGTAGCATTCCACATCAAAAATTCTGTTTTTATCATTTACCTACTCGAGGACGAGCAGTAATTAAGCTTGGGGATGCTTGATACGTCTCCAATGTATCTATAATTTTTATTGTTCCATGCGATTATGTTATCCATCTTGGATGCTTTTATGCATTAATATGCTATTTTATATCATTTTTTGGGACTAACCTATTAACCTAGTGCCCAGTGCCAGTTTTTGTTTTTTCCTTGTTTTTGTCTTTTACAGAAAATCAATACCAAACGAAATGAAACTTTTTGCGGATTTTTCTTGGACCAGAAGACAACCACAAAGCTTCGGGAGGAGGCTAGAGGAGCCACGAGAGGGCCACAAGCCCTAGAGGCGCGCCCTAGGGGGCGGGGCGCCCCCCAGGCTTGTGGGCCCCTCGGGACTCCTCTAACCCTAATTCCAGCTCATAAATACCCAAATATTCCCCGTATAGCAGAGGGAACACCAAAAATACTTTTCCGCCGCCGCAAGCTTCTGTTCTCGTGAGATCCCATCTTGGGGCCTTTTCTGGCACTCTGCCGGAGGGGGATTCGATCACGGAGGGCCACTACACCAACCTTGCTGCCCTTCCGATGATGTGTGAGTAGATTACCACGGACCTAAGGGTCCATAGCTAGTATCTAGATGGCTTCTTCTCTCTCTTTGATCTTCAATACAATGTTCTCCTTGATGTTCTTGGAGATCTATTCGATGTAATCTTCTTTTGCTGTGTGTTTGTTGAGACTGATGAATTGTGGATTTATGATCAGATTATCTCTGAATATTATTTGAGTCTTCTCTGAACTCTTTTATGCATGATTAAGATAGCTTTATATTTCTCTCTGATCTATTGATTTGGTTTGGCCAACTAGATTGATCTTTCTTGCAATGGGAGAGGTGCTTTGTTTTGGGTTCAATCTTGCGGCGTCTAGCAAGGCACGTATTGTATTGTTGCCATCAAGGATAAAAAGATGGGGGTTTTACCATATTGTTTGGATCTATCCCTCTACATCATGTCATCTTTCTTAAGGCGTTACTCCATTCTTGTTAACTTAATACACTAGATGCATGCTGGATAGCGGTCGATGTGTGGAGTAATAGTAGTAGATGCAGGCAGGAGTCGGTCTACTTGTCACGGACTTGATGCCTATATTTATGATCATTGCCTTAGATATCGTCATAACTATGCACTTTTCTATCAATTGCTCAACAGTAATTTATTTACCCACCGTATGCTTTCTTCAAGAGAGAAGCCCCTAGTGAAACCTATGGCCCTAGGGTCTATTTTTATCATATTCTTTTCAGATCTATAAAACCAAAAACCCAAAAATACCTTGCTGCAATTTATTTATTTTTATTTACTTTTGCACTTCTATTTATCTTTTATACCTATCTCTATCAGATCTCATCCTTGCAAGTAACTGTGAAGGGATTGACAACCCCTTTATCGCATTGGGTGCAAGTATTTGTTTGTTTGTGTAGGTGCTATCATTAGAGACTTGTGCGTTCCTCCTACTGGATTGATACCTTGGTTCTTAACTGAGGGAAATACTTATCTCTACTTTGCTGCATCACCCTTTCCTCTTCAAAGGAAAAACCAATGCAAGCTCAAGAAGTAGCACTGCGCGTCCACACAACCCTTTCGACTAGGACCTTTTAGGACAGTCATCATACAATGCATAGTCCCACAAACAAGACACGTACTTACTGATACACATCATTGATAACATCCTAGGACTATCTTTATTCATAAACACATAGGAAATATCATCATACATGATTGCTTCTAGGGCATATCTCCAACAACATTGTACATCACCGGTGATGAAAATGATAGCTCCAAGTGGATTTTTGAGTGGATGATCGAAGGAAAAAGGATCAAGTGCACTTCAATGGATTTCACGTCACACTTTCATTTTCCTCACTTTGAGCATGGAAACAATGAAATTCGGGTGCACAACATTGTCGTTATCTCTGATGAAGATTTCCAATGCACAATGGATAAGGAAAAGATTCGCGACTACTCTGGTCCTCCTCGTCCCGAACATCTAACTTTCGAGAACCAGACACTATACCATTTGCTCTCTTACACCATCTGTCCGTTAGCTGACATGAATCCTGACAAAACCATCTCGCATGTTCTTCGGAATGCTCTCTATGCAATCTCTGAACGGTATATCTTCAATATTGAAGACAAGTTTCTTCGTATCCTGAAGGATTTTGCTGAATATCCTTTCATAGTGAAGGTTTATGCCCCTGGATACAGAAAGTTATTGATCATGCCATGAACATCGTATATCTGGCGAAGGGCAGTCACAAGAGTTTTATTCCACCTGTTCGCGACACAATGAAAGTTATGGAAGAATTCTCCTCGGGAAAACCATATGTGTCCTTTGACGATTATCATAAGCATTTTGATGGTCCTCGGCTTCCTCAGCGTGTGCGAATGCCTACTTCTCAGCCACCATCTCACCTTGAAGTCAGTATGTGAACGCAACAACTTCTTCTGCAACACATTGCTGCTGATCATCGCGAGAAAGAACACCTTGCCAATGAGCTGAATCTTATCAACAATCGCACCAAGCTGGTTGATAACCCACAAGTATAGGGGATCACAACAGTTTTCGAGGGTAGAGTATTCAACCCAAATTTATAGATTCGACACAAGGGGAGCCAAAGAATATTTGTAAGTATTAGCAGCTGAGTTGTCAATTCAACCACACCTGGAGATTAATTATCTACAACAAAGTAATCAGTAGCAAAGTAGTATGATAGTTTTGATAATAGTAGCAGCAGCAATAGTAACGGCAGCAGTAGTAACTTAGCAAGATCAATATGTAGGAAATCGTAGGCATTGGATCAGTAATTTGTTGGATGATATTCATCATGAGACAGTTATAACCTAGGACGATATGGCACTAGCTCCAGTTCATAAATATAATGTAGGCATGTATTCCGTAAATAGTCATACGTGCTTATGGAAAGAACTTGCATGACATCTTTTGTCCTACCCTCCCGTGGCAGCGGGGTCCATATTGGAAACTAAGGGATATTAAGGCCTCCTTTTAATAGAGAACCGGAACAAAGCATTAACACACGGTGAATACATGAACTCCTCAAACTATGGTCATCACCGGGAGTGGTCCCGACTATTGTCACTCTGGGGTTGCCGGATCATAACATGTAGTAGGTGACTATAACTTGCAAGATCGGATCTAGAACATGGATATAATGGTGAAAACATAAACGGTTCAGATCTGAAATCATGGCACCCGGGCCCAAAGTGACAAGCATTAAGCATGGCAAAGTCATAGCAACATCAATCTCAGAACATAATGGATACTAGGGATCAAGCCCTAACAAAACTAACTCGATTACATGATGAATCTCATCCAACTCCTCACCGGCCAGTGAGCCTACGAAGGAATTACTCACTCCCGGTGGGGAGCATCATGGAATTGGCGATGGAGAAGGGTTGGTGATGACGAATACTGAAGATCCCCCTCTCCGGAGCCCCAAACGGACTCCAGATCTGGCCTCCCGATGAAGAACAGGAGGTGGCGGCGGCTCCGTCTCGCGGAACGCGATAATTCTTTCTCCCTGATTTTTTTTCTGGAAAAATAGGATTTTATAGAGTCGGTTTCAGGGTCTGTGGGGCCACCAGGTGGGGACAACCCACCTGGGCGCGCCTGGGGGGGCAAGCGCGCCCTGGTGGGTTGTGCCCACCCAGGTGCCCCCCTCAGGTGGCTCTTGGCTCCAGAAATTCTCTTATTTTGTATAAAAATTCCTCGCAAAGTTTCGTTCCATTCCGAGAACTTTTATTTCTGCACAAAAACAACACCATGGTAGTTCTGCTGAAAACAGCATCAGTCCGGGGTTAGTTTCATTCAAATCATGCAAATTAGAGTCCAAAACAAGAGGAAAAGCATTAGGAAAAGCAGATACGTTGGAGACATATCAACTCCCCCAAGCTTAAACCTTTGCTTGTCCTCAAGCAATTCAGTTGATAAACTGAAAGTGAAAAAGAAAAACTTTTATGAACTCTTTTGCTCTTGTTTGCATAAATAAGCTTAAACAGCACCCAGGTTTTCAGCCAATATTATAACTAACCATGTCGACAATAACTCTTAAAAATTATATTAACTCATATCAATGACATAATCAGCTAGCGAGCAATAATAAGATATCTCAAATGGCAACACGTTATTAAAACAACCATGATATAATATGACAATAGTGGTATCTCGCTAGCCCTTTCTCAGACCGCAAAACATAAATGCAGAGCACCTCCAAAGTTCAAGCTGCGACTAAACATTGTAATTCATGGTAGAAAAGATCCAGTCATGATGCACCCAACATTAACTACACACAATGCATAAGCATGACAACAGTGCTCTCAGGTTCTGGCGCTTATTTGAGAAGGTGATGACACAACATAAAAGTAAATAGATAGTCCCTTCGCAGAGGGAAGCAGTGATTTGCAGAGGTGCTAGAGCTCAAAGCTTAAATTGAGAGATAAAAATATTTTGAGAGGCATACTTTTCCCACCAACGAAAATGACTTAGAGTTTCCAATACATTCCATGCTAGATATATCATAGGCAGTTCCCAAACAGAAATTAAAGTTTATTCCTTTTTCCACCATTTCTTTCACTTTCCATGGCTAGCCGTATCCACGGGTGCCCTCCATACCAACACTTTCCAAGGAATTTATTATTTGACAACATAAAGTAAATTCATTTTTCATTTCTGGACTGGGCATCCCTAATACCTTTGCCATACTCTCGTGCAATGACAAGTGAATAAACACTCATCGTGAGAATAACACATCTAGCATGGAAAAATATCGGCCACCTCTCGCCACCTCGCGAGCGGTACGAGCACACAAAAGAGAAATTTATTTTGAAAATTAGAGGTGGCACATGCAAATGTACTTAGGACGGCAAGGTAATACCGCATATAGGTAGGTATGGTGGACTCAACTGGAATAACTTGGGTTTCAGGTTTTTTATGCACAAGCAGAATTCCCACTTAGTACAGGCGAAGGCTAGCAATTAGGTTGAGAAGCGGCCAGCTAGAGAGCAACAACGGTCATGAACATGCATTATGCATAAGTAACATTGGATACTAGCATGAGTAGGATATGAACACCATGAACATAAATATCATAGAGGCTATGTTGGTTTTGATTCAACTACATGCATAAACATGTGCCAAGTCAAGCCACTTGAACGTTCAGAGGAGGATACCATATCATCATACTACATCACAATCATCTTAACGCAATGTTGATATCCAAGATAAATCATTATTCACTCCCAGCTACTTATGCATGGCATGAGAAACTATAATCTCTAATTGTCATTGCAAACATGTTTAATCATAATGGGCCGAATCATGGATACTAGGTTAATCGTATTTACAAAAATAGAACAAGTCGAGTTCATACCCGTTTCTCTCTGCCACGGCCAGTTCATCAAATATCGTCATTATTGCCTTTCACTTGCACGACCGAATGATATGAAAGTAATAATAGTGCAAGAGTGCCATGGACTAAGCTGGAATCTGCAAACATTTATTCAACAGAAGAAGACAAGGTAAAATGGGCGCTTTATTAGATCAACAATTATGCATATGAGAGCCACTCAACATTTTCATCGTGGTCTTCTCCTTGGTATGACTCAATAAAAGAAAAGAAGTTCAGAGAAACACACTGAAATATTTTTGGAGTTTTTGGTTTTCTGAAAGAAAGCAAATAAAAAGGAAAAAACAAAAAAGAGAAAACTATTTACACAGGAAAGCTCCCAACAAGCAAAAGAAGAACAAGGAAATCTTTTTGAGTTTTCTTTTTAGTACTACAACAATTTAAACTAGGAAGAAAAATCAAAAAGAAGCAGGAAATATATTTTTGGATTTTCTCAAAGTTTTTCAAACACATAAGACGAAAGCAAGAAAATAATTCTAACATGGATAATACAATGAAAGAGTGTGGACACCGACAACTGAAATGAAATGTGTAAACATGAATGTAATGTCGGTGGAAATACATACTCCCCCAAGCTTAGGATTTTGGCCTAACTTGGTAATCACCAGTCGTAGAAGCCATGAGGTCCTATGTTGAAGTGTTGAGGTGCGGGCACCTAAGGGTCCCACTGCTGAGGCTCCTCCTGTGCCGCGGCCTGGTTGTTTCGGTAAGCGATGATGTCCGCGGGCATAATCCTGTATCCACCCTGTTCGCATTCAGCTGTGATGAAGTCGCTGAGGCTGGCATTAGCAGGATATTGTGCAAACTCTTGGAGGATTCCG
Source organism: Thinopyrum elongatum (assembly GCA_011799875.1). Classification (NCBI taxonomy): domain Eukaryota; kingdom Viridiplantae; phylum Streptophyta; class Magnoliopsida; order Poales; family Poaceae; genus Thinopyrum; species Thinopyrum elongatum. The sequence goes on from CM022299.1 coordinate 524,632,468, forward strand.
GCCCCTTCCATGAACGGGGTATGCGGCCATTCGCACGGCCGTAACTCCGCCAACCTCCGGGTGCGGAGATCACTGTCAGATGATTCCCCAATTACTCCCTTGGAGTTCTTCTTGGAAGCAAACTTCCTAAAGATACTCATGTTTTTCCTATGAGCAAAATTCTGAAATTTTAGTCCACAAATTTTTTCTCAACAAAACTTAACAAGATTGATAGCAACTACTCATAGGGAAGCATAGAGGCCATAGCAAGCATTCAAACTACTTAAAACTCTAAGAATTCAACATGCAAGCTCATCTACAGCAGCACCAAGAGTAGCTAATTATTCAAAATATAAACAACTAAAGCAAAAACTAATTGGACACACGGAGGAGTCACATACCAAGCAACAATCCCCCGAAACAGTTTCGGAAATGGAGCTTCGAGCAAAGAGATCGAAATCCGCGGGTTTGAGAGAAAGAACACGGGAGAGAGAGCAAAGGTGATTTTTTTTCTGGAGGTAGGTGATGATGTGGTGTAAAGAGATAAGTGAGGGGGCCCACGTGGGGACCACAACCCACCAGGGCGCGCCTGGGGGTCCTGGCGCGCCCAGGTGGGTTATGCCCACCTGGTGTACCTCCCTCTGATATTATTTGCACCAGAAATTCTTAAATATTCAGAAAAAAATTGTATTAAATTTTCAGGGCATTCTGAGAACTTTTATTTTTGGGTCATTTTTTATTGCACGGAAAAAATCAGAAAACAGACAAAACATGGCATTTTATTTTATTTAACTAATAGGAACAGAAAATAAAAGGTAGGGACAGAAGGTAGTGCTCACTAAATTCATCAACTTCATACCTCTCAAAAAATGATCCATTAATAAGGTTGATCAAGTCTTATTAACAACCACTTTCGATTAGCATGAAACCGAAGAACTTTCGTAAATCACTAAGTTACCTCAATGGGGATATGAATGTCCCCAACAATAAGCATTTCATATTTATTTTTGGTAGTAGATAGAGGTAGTTGAAAACTTCCAATAGTGATTGTCGGAGATTTTTCAATAACATTAATACCATTAAATTGGAATTGTTTCTTTAGAAAGTGCACCGTATGCTCATTACCATTGATATGAAAAGTGACCTTGCTTTCATTGCAATCAATAACAGCCCCTGCAGTATTCAAGAAGGGTCTACCAAGGATAATCGACATGTTGTCGTCCTCGAGCATCTCAAGTATAACAAAGTCAGTCAAAATAGTAACATTAGCAACAACAACGGGCACATCCTCACAAATACCGATAGGTATGGTAGTTGATTTGTTAGCCATTTGCAAAGATATTTTAGTAGGTGTGAGTTTATTCAAGTCAAGTCTTTTATATAAAGAGAAAGGCATAACACTAACACCAGCTCCTAAATCACATAAAGCAGTTTTCACATAATTCTTTTTGATGGAGCAAGGTATAGTTGGTATTTCCGGATCTCTAAGTTTTTTAGGTACTCCATCCTTAAAAGTATAATTAGCAAGCATAGCGGAGATTTCAGCTTCCGGTATTTTTCTCTTATTGGTGATGATGTCTTTCATGTACTTTGCATAAGGAGGCATTTTAAGGATATCAGTCAAGCGAGTACGCAAAAAGACTGGCCTCAGCATTTCAGCAAATCATTCAAATTCTTCATCATCTTTCTTTTTAGTTGACTTAGGTGGAAAGGGCATAGGTTTTTGAACCCACGGTTCTCTTTATTTACCATGTTTTCTAGCAATAAAGTCTCTTTTATCATATTTTGCATTCTTGGGTTGTGGGTTATCAAGATCAATAGCAGGTTCTATCTCAACATCATTATCTGGTTCTTTATCATTTGTTTGAGCATCATTATGAACCTCATCATTATCTTTTTCATTATCAGAAGGTGAGTGTTCATTACCAGATTGAGTTTCAGCATCAGAGATAGAAATTTCATTATCATTATCGGGAGGTTTTTCTATTTCAGGTTCACTAGAGGCATGCAAAGTCCTATCATTTTTCTTCTTCTTTTTCTTTTTAGAAGGACTACATGCATCAGATTTAGCTCTTTATGAATCTTGTTCAATTCTCTTTGGGTGTCCCTCAGGGTAAAGTGGTTCCTGAGTCATTTTACCTCCTCTAGTTGCTACTCTAACAGCAAAGTCATGTATGTTATTATTCATTTCTATTAGACTATAAGGATGAGCTCAATATGCAAGTTGTATTCATCCTCTCAGGGGCAGCATATATAAGAGAGTACACTTTGAGAGAGAGAGAGAGGATACAACGCACGCACACACACGCTAAGCAACAGCCGATCCTATATCCAAGGAGTAGATAGAGACGGCTAGACCCTGCATGGCTCATGCAAGGGCGGTGCCACGCGACTCGCGCGGGAGACCAGCACGGCTGGCGCAAGACCAGCTTGGCTGGTTATGATCTCAGTCTAACAGCCCCTCGCAGTCTCAGCGTGGGCTTGCCAAATGTTGAGGCTGGACCGGAACTGGGTGAATGTGGCAGTAGGCAGGCCCTTCGTGAAGATGTCCGCGTACTGAGAGGTTGTAGGGACATGAAGCACTCGGACCTCGCCGAGTGAAACCTTATCACGGACGAAGTGAATGTCGATCTCAATGTGTTTGGTGCGTCGATGCTGCACTGGGTTAGCTGACATGTACACAGCAGAGACATTATCACAATACACAACCGTAGACTTGGCGATAGGCTGGTGGAGCTCCTGCAACAACTGACGGAGCCAAGCGGTCTCGGCAACGACGTGGGCAACAGCCCGGTACTCCGCCTCAGCGTTCGACCTGGAAACAGTAAGCTGTCGCTTCGACGACCAAGATATCAAGTTATCCCCAAGAAAAACACAAAAACCAGAGGTGGAGCGTCGTGTGTCGGGGCAACCCGCCCAATCCGCGTCGGAATATGCTAAGAGAGTGGATGGTGAGGATGGGTTAATGTGGAGACCGTAGTCCAGGGTTCCTTTGAGATAACGGATGATGCGTTTGCCAAGATTATAGTGGGAGGAACGTGGGGCATGCATGAAGAGACATGCCTGCTGAACGGCATAGGACAGGTCAGGACGAGTGATAGTCATGTACTGGAGAGCGCCGGTTAGACTGCGATAGATAGTAGGGTTATCGAGGAGATCACCATCAGTGATGGAGAGTTTGGCGCCAGAGTCGATGGGAGTGCGGATGGGATGACAATCGGCCATGCTAGCACGCTCTAGGATGTCCAAGGCATACTGCCGCTGAGAAAGATGGAGCCCTGTGGGTGAGTGAGTCACGGCAATGCCAAGGAAATGAGAGAGTGTACCGAGGTCAGTCATAGAGAATCCGCCACGAAGGAGAGAGATGATGTAGTGAAGAAAAGAGGTCGATGAGGCCGTAAGAATGATGTCGTCGACGTAAAGAAGAAGATAGGCGGTGTGGTTCGTGGACTTGTAAATGAAGAGAGAGGTGTCGCATTTAGAGGCAACGAACCCGATGGACGCGACGAACGCGGCAAAATGAGTAAACCAGGCGCGTGGAGCCTGCTTAAGGCCGTAAAGAGATTTCTTGAGGAGGCAGACATGAGAAGGTGCAACGGGGTCTTCGAACCCGAGGGGCTGCTGGCAGTAGACGGTCTCAGCAAGATGACCATGAAGGAAAGCGTTCTTGACATCTAACTGGTGGATGGGCCAGGAGTGAGAGGTAGCGAGGGAGAGAACGACGCGGATAGTGCTGGGTTTGACGACGGGAGAGAAGGTCTCGTCGTAATCAATCCCCTTGGTCTGAGAAAACCCACGGACAACCCAACGGGCTTTATAACGAACGAGCGTGCCGTCAGAGTTATAGTTGTGCCTAAAAACCCACTTCCCGCTGATGACGGGAACACCGGAGGGGCGTGGGACAAGAGCCCAAGTCTCATTCTGAAGAAGAGCTTGGTACTCATCACTCATGGCGCTGGCCCAGTGTGGATCAGCAAGAGCAGCCCGGTAGGTGCGGGGGAGTGGCGAGACACCACAAAAATCAGCAAGGAAGTTGAGGCGGCGTGAGGGTAAGTGAAAGCCGGATTTGGCACGAGTCGCATGTTATGGGGGTTAGCAGGCGGTGCAACAGCAACGGCCCGCGGAGGGAGGGGTCTGGGGTTGGTAGTGCTACCAGAGGAGGAAGACGAGGGGCTACTATCGATCGAGGAAGAGGTCCGGGTGGCGGTGGAAGCCGGTGTCGTAGCAACGGATGCGGCGGGCGAAACGGCCGCCGTGGCAGCGGTTTCGCCGGGCGAAACGGCCGCCGTGGCAGTGCTGTCGCCGGGCGAAGTGGCGGTCGTGGTAGGAGTCCTAACGACTAGCGGTGTGATCACAGGAGCTGGGGAGAGGGCTGGGCCGTCGTAGGAGGCCGGGTGGGAAAAGTCCATCGGTGGGGAGGCCGCCGGGGTGCTAGAAAAGGGGAAAACAAACTCATCAAAGACAACGTGCCGTGATGTGTACACTTTGTTGGTGGAGCGGTCGAGGTAGCGGTATCCCTTGTGGTCGAGGGGGTAGCCGATGAAGACACAAGCGACGGAGCGTGCGGCCAGTTTGTGTGGTGCGGTGGCCTCGGTGTTGGGGTAGCATAAGCACCCGAAGACACGCAGGTGAGAATAAGAGGGTGGTGTGTGATGAAGGGTTTCGTGAGGCGTGGTGAGGGACAACTTTTTGGTGGGACGAAGGTTGAGAAGGAGGGTGGCGGTGGTGAGAGCATCGGCCCAGTAGCGAGGAGGCATGGATGCTTGAAGTAAGAGCGTGCGGACCACATCATTTGTCGAACGAATAGCACGCTCGGCTTTCCCGTTCTGGGGGGACGTGTAAGGACAGGAGAAGCGCATCACCATGCCAAAGGGAAGTAGAAAGTTGCGGTTTTGGGTACTGTCAAACTCACGTCCGTTGTCGCATTGGAGAGTACGGATGGTATGACCGAAATGCGTGCGGACGTATGCATGAAAGTAACGAAACACGGCAGGGACATCGGATTTCTGTTTGAGAGGAAAGGTCCATCGGTAGCACGAGAAATCATCAATGATTAAGAGATAATATTTGTTGCCAGAGACACTAGATAAAGGGGCAGTCCAAAGATCACAATGGAGTAATTCAAATGGACCAGTGGTTGAACTAAGAGAGGAAGTGAAAGGTAAACGAACATGTTTTCCAGTCTGGCAAGCATGGCACAAGCGCCCATCAGAAACACTTTTATTACAGTGGTCTAAAGTTTTATTGTTGCGAAAAGTGGCATCGCCGGGGTGACCCAAACGCCGGTGCCAAAGATCTCTAAGGCGTGAGACGGTGGCGACGTAGGCAGTGGGTGCAGCCAGTGGAAAGATGTCGTACAGTTCGCCGCTACTGTTGCACCGGAGGACCTCCGCCTTGGTTGCATAATCCTTCACAGAGAGGCCATGGGGATCAAATTCAACGGAACAGTTGTTATCAGTAGTTAAACGACGAACAGACAATAAATCTTTGATGAGATCAGGTGCAACAAGGATGTTATTGAGATAGAGAGGCCGATGGGGGTTTGGAAGAGTGGCAGAACCAACATGACTAATGTGCAAGGAACTACCATTACCGACATAAACTGGGGGATAACCGGAAACAGGGACGACGGAGGAAAGCTTACCGGGGTCCGAGGTGATGTGAGCGGAGGCGCCGGAGTCCGCGACTCAGCCGCCGCTCGGAGACTGTAGGGACAGGTTGTGAAGAGCGCCATCAAGGCGGCGTGGTCGACACCGTGTGAATCAGAGGCCGCGGCGGGCGGCGGAGGCAGGAACTGCTGTTGTGGCGGGGCCGGAAGGTACGCCTACTGCTGGTGGTGGTGATGGAGGTACTGCTGCTGCGGAGGGAACACCGGCATGGGTGCAGGCTGCAGATGAGGGCCGCCGTAGGTGTACCCGTACGCCGGCAGGAGCGGCAGCTGAGGGCCGCCGAACGCGGCGTGCGCCTGAGGACGCGAGCCAAGGAGGCCCGGGAGTGCCCGGGGCGGCGGCGGGAGCGGCATCGGGTAGGCGTACACATGCCCAGTCCAGGGATTGGGGCCGGAGGACGCACCCTGGTACCCCCCGTTGTTGGTGTAGCGCCGCCGCTTGTTGGCGCCTTGGTTCGGCGAGGGGGTGCCGGGCTTGCTGCCGCCGCCTTGCTGCTTGGTGACGCTGCCGGAGGTGCCCCCCGGAGATTGAGCAGGGGGACGGCCGTGAGCCGCAAGAGCGGTGTGGGAACCGGCTGGGAAGGCGCCGCCGGAGGTCATCTCATCGTGGAGAAACATGCCGACGGCCTGCTCGAAGGGCACGGGGTTCGTCGACTTCTCGATGATGGCAGCCGTCATCCCGTGGCGATCCCAGTTGACGCCCCGAAGAAGCTGGATCACCAGCTCGTCGTCGTCGACCGGCTTGTTGACGTTGCGGAGGGCGTCCGCGACGGACTTGAGCCGGGCGCAGAAGACCGGGATGGTGGAGTCGCCCTGCTTCACGATGTAGAGCTCCGTCTTGAGATGGAACTGCCGGGAGCGCTGGTTGTTGAGGAAGAGCGCTTCCAGCTTGGACCAAAGCTCAAAGGCCGTGGCTTTCCGGTTCTGAACAAACCCGAGAATATCAGTACACATGGTGTTGTAGAACCAGGTTTTTACCGCTTTGTTGATGATGCTCCATGTCGGATCGTCCTGATGATCGGAGAAGTCGGGCGAGATGTGGGCGTTCACGTCGTACTGATCGAAGGCTTCTTCCATCAGCCCACGCCAGATGGAGTAGTTCTTCCCCTGCATGTCGAGGACGACGCGGACGCGGTGGAAGATGTTGGCGCCTTCGATGCGCTCGGCATGGAGCTGCGCCGCCGTCTTGAAGTGAGGGAGAGTAGGAGCGGCAAGGAGCGGAAGTGGGGAGGGGGCGACCTGCAGAGGGGAGGTGGCCGGTGGGGGAGGGGGAGGAGGAGGCGAGGAGGAAGCCTGAGGAGTGCCAGGGCGGCGGCGGCCGCGGCGTCGGAGGTTTCCTCGGCCATGGCGGAAGCGAGAAAGGAGGATCACGAAACTGATACCATATTAGACTATAAGGATGAGCTCAATATGCAAGTTGTATTCATCCTCTCAGGGGCAACATATATAAGAGAGTACACTTTGAGAGAGAGAGAGAGGATACAACGCACGCACACACACGCTAAGCAACAGCCGATCCTATATCCAAGGAGTAGATAGAGAGGGCTTGACCCTGCATGGCTCATGCAAGGGCGGTGCCACGCGACTCGCGCGGGAGACCAGCACGGCTGGCGCAAGACCAGCTTGGCTGGTTATGATCTCAGTCTAACAATTTCATCGAGCAACTCTCTTTGAGATTTAGCAACTTGTTCTAGTTGAGTTTGAACCATAGAAGCATGCTTTCCCACACCTCTAACATCATTTGAGATTCTAAATAACAAGTCACTCAAGCGAGCAATCATATCAGAATCGTATTTCAATTGTTTCATAACATTTGCATTGAAGTGATCTTGTTTTGTAATATAATTTTCAAACTCATAAAGGCATTGGCTAGGGTGCATATTGTGAGGATTATCATTATCATTGAATTTCATTAGAGAATTTACCTCTACCACCACAGGTGGTGGTGGTGTATCAAGCCCATGTATTTCTTCAATAGGTGGTAAATTTTTGACATCCTCAGCTTTAATACCTTTTTCCTTCATAGATTTCTTTGCCTCTTGCATATCTTCGGGACTGAGATATAAAATACCCCTCTTCTTCGGAGTGGGTTTAGATGGTGGTTCAGGAAGAGTCCAATCATCATAGTTTTTCAATATGTTATTCAATAATTCTTCAGCTTGCCCAATAGTCAGTTCCCTGAAAACACAACCAGCACAACTATCTAGGAAATCCCTAGAAGCATCGGTTAGTCCATTATAGAAGATATCAAGTATTTCATTTTTCTTAAGAGGATGATCAGGCAAAGCATTAAGTAGTTGGCAAAACCTCCCCCAAGCTTGTGGGAGACTCTCTTCTTTAATTTGCACAAAGTTAAATATTTCCTGTAAGGCAGCTTGTTTCTTATGAGCAGGGAAAATATTTTTCAGAGAAGTAATAAATCATATCCTGGGGACTACGCACACAACCAGGAGCAAGAGTATTGTACCAAGCTTTAGCATCACCCTTTAATGAGAACGGAAATAATTTGAGAATAAAGTAATAGCGAGTCTTCTCATCATGAGTAAAAAGGGTGGCTATGTCATTCAACTTAGTAAGATGTGCCACAACAGTCTCAGTTTCATAACCATGGAAAGGATCAGATTCAACCAAAGTAATTAACTCTGGGTCGACAGAGAATTCATAATCCTTATCATCAATAAAGATAGGTGAGGTAGCAAACTTAGGATCATATTGCATTCTAGCATTCAAGGATTTTTCTTTATACTTGCATAGTAATTTCTCTAGATCATCTCTATCCTTACAAGCAAGAATATCTCTAGTTGTCTCCTCATTCATAACATAACCTTCTGGTACCTTAGGCAATTCATATCTAGGAAGGCTAGTTCTAGTGGGTGTTTCAAGATTTTCAGTTTCAAGCTCATCATCAGATTCAACAACATCATGTTGTCTTACTCTAGCAATTTGTTCATCAAGAAATTCACCTAATGGCACATCATCATCAAGCAAGGTACTAGCATCATCATAAGCATCATTCATAGCAGAAGTAGCATCATCAATAACTTGCGACATATTAGAATTAATAGCATGTGGTGGTGTTGCAAGTTTACTTATAACAGAAGGTGAATCTAAAGCGGAGCTGGATGGCAGTTCCTTACCTCCCCTCGTCTTAGAGGGAAAAATCTTAGTCTTAGCATCCTTCAGATTCTTCATAGTGATAATTTGATAATAATCCCAAGTAACAAATATAGCTATGCTCCCCGGCAACGGTGCCAGAAAAAGGTCTTGATAACCCACAAGTATAGGGGATCGCAACAGTTTTCGAGGGTAGAGTATTCAACCCAAATTTATAGATTCGACACAAGGGGAGCCAAAGAATATTTCTAAGTATTAGCAGCTGAGTTGTCAATTCAACCACACCTGAAGATTAATTATCTGCAGCAAAGTAATCAGTAGCAAAGTAGTATGATAGTTTTTGATAATAGTAGCAGCAGCAATAGTAACGGCAGCAGTAGTAACTTAGCAAGATCAATATGTAGGAAAATCGTAGGCATTGGATCAGTAATTTGTTGGATGATATTCATCATGAGACAGTTATAACCTAGGGCGATATGGCACTAGCTCTAGTTCATAAATATAATGTAGGCATGTATTCTGTAAATAGTCATACGTGCTTATGGAAAGAACTTGCATGACATCTTTTGTCCTACCCTCCCGTGGCAGCGGGGTCCATATTGGAAACTAAGGGATATTAAGGCCTCCTTTTAATAGAGAACCGGAACAAAGCATTAACACACGGTGAATACATGAACTCCTCAAACTACGGTCATCACCGGGAGTGGTCCCGACTATTGTCACTCCGGGGTTGCCGGATCATAACACGTAGTAGGTGACTATAACTTGCAAGATCGGATCTAGAACATGGATATAATGGTGATAACATAAACGGTTCAGATCTGAAATCATGGCACCCGGGCCCAAAGTGACAAGCATTAAGCATGGCAAGGTCATAGCAACATCAATCTCAGAACATAATGGATACTAGGGATCAAGCCCTAACAAAACTAACTCGATTACATGATGAATCTCATCCAACTCCTCACCGACCAGTGAGCCTACGAAGGAATTACTCACTCCCGGTGGGAAGCATCATGGAATTGGCGATGGAGAAGGGTTGGTGATGACGAATACCGAAGATCCCCCTCTCCGGAGCCCCAAACGGACTCCAGATCTGGCCTCGCGATGAAGAACAGGAGGTGACGGTGGCTCCGTCTCGCGGAACGCGATAATTCTTTCTCCCTGATTTTTTTCTGGAAAAATAGGATTTTATAGAGTCGGTTTCAGGGTCTGCGGGGCCACCAGGTGGGGACAACCCACCTGGGTGCGCCTGGGGGGCAGGCGCGCCCTGGTGGGTTGTGCCCACCCAGGCGCCCCCCTCAGGTGGCTCTTGGCTCCAGAAATTCTCTTATTTTGTATAAAAATTCCTCGCAAAGTTTCGTTCCATTCCGAGAACTTTTATTTCTGCACAAAAACAACACCATAGTAGTTCTGCTGAAAACAGCGTCAGTCCGGGGTTAGTTTCATTCAAATCATGCAAATTAGAGTCCAAAACAAGAGGAAAAGCCTTAGGAAAAGCAGATACGTTGGAGATGTATCACTGGTACATTAGATAGCCGGTGAGAATAAGAAAAGACTTTGGAAATTGGTTCGCAAGTTCTTCACCGAGAAACAATTGCTGAGTGTGAACCTCCAAGAGCTCTATGACTACATTGACAAAGGATTCAGTGTGGATGACTTTCAGGAGCGCAGTACTCCTTCTCTGTTGGCTCAAGAACATCCCACAGATCTTCATCTACAGATTCGCAAATTGCTCGAACAATCTGAAGCCACCTCATCGACCACCAAACCTTCCAAAGGCAATCTTTTGACTCGTGTTCCTTCTGTGGCTGATCCCAACATGTCATGTTCGTCTGCTCAACCCCAAGCTAATGTACCTGAAGGGAGAACTGATGCTGCTGAAGAAGAAGAAATTCTAGTCACCTCCGAAGAAGATGTCACCCCGGATAGTTTGAGTGGAGATGCCTCGGAGTGTTTGCTTCGTTTCTTGACTCCTGTTATTCGTCACCTTTTTGCCACTTCTTGAAAAAAAGGGGAGAATTACATCGAGTTCGATGGATTTGCTTTTTGCTATTTTGTTTGAACTTGTTCTCTCTTGAGTTTGCAACTTATGATTCATGGTTATCTGTACCAAGTTGTAAAACTCTCAGCAACTTCTATGTTGTAATGTTAATAACCCCCCTGTGGCATCTATTCTGTCGAAGTATCTATTTTGCAGGTGGAATTATTATCGGAAGTTACGAATGATGGCACTATATTAGCCATGGTTTTTATCTCACTAGTGCAAATCACTATCTCGAATGATTGAAATTTCCTCCATATATACAAATTATGGCAGGAGAATCTCATCATCAAATCAAATTCACTGCATACATTCAGGGGGAGCCTATTTCATCTTCAAGAATAGTAACACTTTCTCACTCTCCTTCATTTACAATATGCATCTCTATCTCTCTTCGATGATTATCTATTTTTATCAACAATCGTTCAAAAAGGGGGAGATTGTCGGTGCAATAGTTTGCCTCCTTATGTTTTGAAGATTGTTAACATAAACAGTAAGGGACTAATGTGTTTGCGAGTGCACATAGAGTAACATATCCCTGAAGTCATGAGGAGTTTGGTTCAAACTCCAAAGATAATCTCCTACGTGGCAGCAAGGATTATCACCAAAGATTATGCTGTCGAGAGTGACCCCTAAAAATTGCTGATACAAAGCGATCGATTCAGTAGCATCTGAAGAAATTGACAGCAGCCGAGAAGTCGAAAAGGCAAAGTGAAGACGTAGCATTTATTTCGTTGTTCTTCTCTCTCTTTATTGAGTCATAGGACCACCGTACTATTAAGAGGGGTATAGTGTTCGAAACTTTGATTCTATGATGCTAAACCCAATCCTATGAAAGTTGTGAGAGAAATCTCTTTGTGTGCCGAGCAAATACTTGTCTGCAAGAGACTGTGATCTTCTTCGCTACTAGAGATTTGTCTCTCATTACTTGTTCCTCAAGTATTGTTACCGTTGCTCCCAAAATCCGACCGTTGAATACATGTCGGTTGGCCATTGGATGGACTGCATGTCCAAAATGGTCATTTCCCAGCACGGACGGCTGCGACTATAAATAGCCAACCCCCACCGGCTTTGTCCGGTGGCTGCTCCGTTTGATTCCGAGAAGTTTGTTGAGCACCCATCTCTCCTAAGTGATTTGAGTTTAAAATCCACCGAGAGAAAACCCAGAGCCGAAAAATTAGATAGTGGTTTAGCATCACTCGAATCTAAGTCCAGTACGCTCCACCTATTAATCTTGAGAGTTGTGAACTCTCTAGACGGTTAGGTGTCAATCTCCTCAGAGACCAAGAGTAATTGTGGTTCTCAAAGAAGAAGTCTGTAAAGGTTCGGAGATCACCCCAAGTATCCACCACGAGTGATCGGCATTGGTTGACAAACCAATTGTCGAGGAGAATAGGGCGAAGAGAGTTTATTTTCTGTGTTAAATCACAACCCCTCCAACTAGACGTAGTCCTTTTGCAGAATGGCGAACTCATCTACCAAATTCTCTGTCACCATCGAGCATCACTGGTTATTCCTTCACCTCTGTTCATTTGATCTGTATTGCATGAGTAGATTTAACCATGTGATTATCCTCAATGCATGCGTTTCATTCTCGTTTGCTAGTTTACATTTGCTCATTGAAATCTATTAACACTCGCTCCGCTGCTGGGTTCCGTGAGTTTTGAAGTTTCCGAAAGAATTTTTTTTAAACTCCGATTCACCCCCCTCTGGTAGACATACTTCGTTCCTACAAATATCCTTACCAGCAAACTATACTCAAAATGAACGAATATTATCATTAAAAGAAAGAAGAAACATGGTTTGGGTTAAGTGATAGTTAGACAATCCTAAGTTCGTGCAAGAGAACGTAATCGAGTAAAATTCAACATATCTTAATTCATGCATCATATTATATAAGCATCAGGACACGTGGCATGAAGAGGATACACATGACAACTTGAACTGTGCCGAGAAGGCCATCCATTCATTACAAGTCAAGTATTATTATCCCTATTCTTTAAACAGAAGAATCGCTGGAATTGGGTGGAACATGAACTTCACTTATTGTTGTTCTTAGTTCTCACTCAACCCGTGGAACTGCAGGATCGACTCTGCAAGAGAACGTGTTAACTCTATAAGCTCCTAGACGGCTGATATTTTTTGCGAGCATGGCAAACTATGATAACCAGCAGGATCCTTTGAATATTCCTACTAGAAATCTGTGATGGAACAACGCCAAAAAGCCAAAGAGTATGTCGAAACAAGAACAAAACAAGAAAGAGCATCACATATCCTCAATAACTTCATATGGTTTGCAACGTTCAGTTTAGTTACGAAGATTGCATAGGATTCCTATGCGCTTCATGGTATGCAAGCACACATCTGATATGTCTCTTACTCTCTATGGTACATAACTTCACTTTCAAACGGTGGATCATAATGGCGCCGACATGCCATGTAGAGCAAAAGAGTCAAGATTTTCTTTAGGAGACATTCTCAACTAACAAGCGACACGAGAGAGTTGCGCCCATCCAAACCAATGTCCATTTCTGTAGCCCTTTCGTTGCTCCCTAGTTTGAAGGTACACAAATAAATGTTAGCTACAAAAGTGGGTAGCATGGTTTCACAAGTTCCACCATAATTCATAAGTGGAGTGTTTCTTTTGTGAGAAAATACATATTTAGCTCATACCAGCAGTGTGAGAATATACAATTGCATCAACCAAGTGGTTTAAATACATTATGGAATAGCCTTTGTTTAACTCTTGATACCAAAATGTTAGGGGACAACTTCATGTTATGCGCTATTGACATTATGTATGCTTGGTGACTGTCCTTGCCGTGCTTGTCCTGATGGCCTCTCCTCACTAGCCTCCTCTATTGGACATGAACCATTTTGCACCCTGCAAATTTATTGTTACAGCAGCGAGGAAAGAAAACCAGTGTATCATCTGCAATTTTTACAGTTCAACCGACAAGCAACTAATTGGGCATGCTATTTTATAGTTGTAGTTGAATGACTATAGGCTGCAAAACCTAAGTTCGACAAATAGGCCCTCCAATAATGCACCCATATGAATATACAGAATCATCGCTTGCAACGGATATGTTAATATTTACCATAATAGGCTAGTGCCTCCTGGCAATAGTAAGCTTATGGTAGTGCATCTAAAATACATTTTCTCCTCAAGGAAAGCAAAAGTATATGGGATATAGCACTTCGACAAATAGACCCTCCTATAATGCACCCATATGAATATACAGAATCATCGCTTGCAACTTATATGTTAATATTTACCATAGTAGACTAGTGCCTCCTGGCAATCGTAAGCTTATGGTAGTGCATCTAAAAAACATTTTCTCGCGAAGGAAAGCAAAAGTATATGTGATATAACACTCATCAGTAAGCTGGCCATTCAGAGATACACCTTCCATCATCGCTCACAAAATAAAATTACAACTATTGGAGATGGAAAGTATATATTTAGTAGCAATTTACAATAATTAAAGCAGCTTTGATAAAAGATTCAAATCCATCTGCATATGATATGACTCGCAACATGGTGATAATTCTTATAGCAAACATTGGGCCATCAAATATACATTCGCAAGATATCCGGAAATGATGCGATTGAGGCACACATGGCACATGGGTGCATTGACGGTCACAAAACACATAGAGCAAGCAAATCTCTATAAAGAACTAAGATGAGGAAGTAATGTATAAGGGATGTGATGCAGGGTGCAGGCTAGAGAAGAGTGTGCTCACTCACCATCCAAGATGGACTTGCTATGGTGGTCATCAATCTCCTCCTTTACTTTCACAACAGAAAAGGCATGCCGAACCACATAGTGGTAGGTGATGCAACAAGATGTGTCAATGATCCAAATTAACATGGTCGCAATACAGGGAGATGTATCGACTGCAGGCGAAGAGGGATTAACTCACGACCAGGAACACCAGCGGGCTTTAGGTGGCCTTCATCATTAGCCTCCTCCTTCACATCTACGGCGCGGCTTGAACCGAGCAAGGAGGGACCAAAGAGCTATTGCGATTTGCGTCCCACCATCATGTGAATCATACATCTAGAGGTACCAAATACCTACGCAGTTAACAAAATCACCTAGAAAACATGCAGATCGATGGGAAAGAAGGCAAGCCCGCCACTAGGTCTCGTCTAACCGGTTCCTCCAATTCGATTAAACCCCAAGTCGTCGGGGAAGGCCGGAGGGGACTGCTTAGAGCATCTACAATGCGGCGCTTAAACATGTGTGCCATGATTTTAATCCTAATCGATGGGCAGTCATCAGGTTAAATCCAGGCCTCACTTCTGGCATCGACGCTGGAAGTAGAGGCGGGTGCTTCTCACCTTTTTGGCTAGCGGCAGGAAAAGTGGAAAGGGTCCGAGCGTACGTGATTAGCGCTTTTGTCAAGCGCCTTCGTTGAACAAGAGGGTGCTTAGAACATCTACAGTTGGACTTCCCAAATTAACCGGACGGATGCATGACCAGTTACCGGATAGGAGAGAGAAGAAAAAAGTTGACACAAACGGACCCCTTAAAACCTCCTTAAACGCCCGGGCTGTCTGGCACTCCTCAAACTCAACCCATATACGAGGGCAATACGAGGAATGTGTGGGCGTGTTTGATCAGTGGTCCTGCGTCCGCCATATATGATTTGACCCACCACAGACCATCTTTGCTCTTTGTTTATTTTTTTCTCCTCTTTCTCTCCATCCCCACCAATCACATGTACTCCCTCCGTTCCAAAATAGATGACTCACCTTTGTACTAAAGTTAGTATAAAGTTGAGTCATCTATTTTGGAACGGAGGGAGTATGTGACTGAACGTATAGGGAAAAAGTGTGGGACATGATTGTGTGCATGAACAAATAGGGACCCAAAACGAACATGTGCCCATGGTGACTGGGCGCATCCACGAACACTTAAGGGGCCAAATTTGCTCACTCTGGCTATAGATGCTCTTAGCTCATTTTCTAAGTTTTGGTTGTTTATTTTTATTATTCTCTCTGAGCGCCCATTTAAGAGTCCAACATTGTAGATACTTTTATGCTGCTACTCCCTCCGTAAATAAGTATAAGAGCGTTTAGATCACTAAATTACTGATCTAAATGCTCTTATATTTCTTTACAGAGGGAGTACTAGTTTTAATCTCTCATGATCAAACCAAACCGAACTCGATCCAAATCCGCGCGTCATTCCCCTTTCTGTCTGTCCTTGGGAAAACGCTTCCTGAAGTTGTGTTGTTCGTAATATATAAATTCAATTTATATTTAGGACGCAAGAGCTCCCGTAGCTCAGTTGGTTAGAGCGTTGGTCTTATGAGCCGAAGGTCGCGGGTTCGAGCCCCGCCGGGAGCACATTTTTTTGTTTTCCTTCCTAAACACGAGCTACACAATTCCTCCTTTTTTTTGTCCCCTGGACGAAGATGCTTCCAAGTCGATGACCGCCCTGCTCAACTCCATGCCTCCGTCGATGCGTACTCCGCCGTCACGTGCTACTCTTCACTTCTCCGTCGATGCGTACTCCGCCGTCACGTGCTACTCTTCACTTCTCCGTCGATGCGTACTCCGCCGTCACGTGCTACACTTCTCTTCTCCGTCGATGCGTACTATATTTGCGAAGACGGAACAGCGACGTTCCGCGATGGCGGCAGAGGGGCAGGTGCTGACGCCCCGGGTCGGTTTCATCTCTAGTTTCGCTCTTCTCCAAGCTTGTCCCCGCCTCCCCCTCTGCTAGCTGCCATGATGCTTCACTATTTCTTACATCGAAAAATTCGTACTAAAACATAGGAGCAAGGGCATCCTCAAGGTGTAAAGCTTTCGCAACCGTCCGTACCGCGGAAGCCATCCAACGTCGACCTGTATTGGTCCATAGGGCGGTCCGGACACGATTTCTTCCGCAAACCGAAGACAAAAGTAGGGAAGATTTGCGGGAGTCCGGACCGCTCCCAAGCCCGCTTCTGACCGACCTGTCCCATCAAAAACCCCTTCCCCATCCCGCACACTCCCGTCCGGTGCCAGCTGCCCGCATTCATTCCGCTGTAGAGCGTGTCGCTCCGCATTAAAAACGGCTCAGGGCGAACGCGACCTCTCACTGGTTCCGCCGTCGAAGCGGCGCGCTGGCCGAGGGCGCCGCCCGCTGCATGCTTGGTTGACACGCCTCCTCGCCGCATTCATACGCCTCCATTAACCCCCGCGTGAAAAGTCGAGAAACCTATTTTGGCCACACGTTCGTTTATGAGCGGGCTGGCATTAAATGCAACGCCGACCGAACTCCTACCGTCCGCCCTTTATTTAAAAGATGCCAGACGCGGCAAGAACCAAACCCCTCCACCGCTCCCCCAATCTCCTCCTTCACCACTTTTCTAATGGCTTCCGAAGAGCAGTTCTCCGGCATACAAGCCAGCTGGGTGGCCCGCCGAACCCGCCGGATATGAGCGAGACAGCTCGCTGCTCCACCTCCCACGCCTGACCCGACAAAGCAAGTTGCCGCCCCAAGCTGCCGCGTGGTTCAGCAACTCGCCGCTCCAGGGCCACTCGATGAGGAGTGGCGAGTTGCTCCACGCTGGCATGGTGGGGAGCACGGCGACACGGGCGTCATTGCTGCCGCCGACGACGGCGCCTCCCGTGCGTGTGACCGCGCATCTCGTGCCTGCGACCGCGCTTCCCGTGCCTGCGACCGCGCCATGCAGGCAGAGACAGAAGCAGGGTGCGCGGAGAGCGACGAGTCGGTGTCGGCACCTCCGTGTCCGTCATCATCATCTAGGAAAGTAAAACACGGGAGTCCGCCGCCGCTTGGGTCCCATGGAGGCCACCGCCTAGACGACGCCGGCGTACACAACCGGTGTCTTGCCCGGTTCTTCTCTTTCGAGGACCTCCGTCAATCCCACATGGGCTTCATGGAAGCGGAGGTGTTGCCGTCCCCTCCAGCTGAAGTATCAGTCGGAGGTTCCACTCCGATGAGTGGTGGGGAAGCGAGCCGTCCTTTGCGCTAAAGTATATATCTTCGGGGCTCCCGACAGTCCGATGATCGGGTTGCCGGACATGAGGAAGACAAAGGGATCCGCGAGCGGTGATTTAATTAGGTATTAATTATACCTTTAGAGCCGGACTAGCACCGTTGATGTAAATGTACTGAAATCTGTCATGTTTATATGAAAATCTGGCTTTTTTTATATGAAATCGGCTGTATTTGCACGAATTCCGTCCGATTGGTTTGAGTTTTTTGAAAATATATGCGACTAGCGTTGGATGACTGTCTTCCGCATCCATGTCCGTAGACTGGTCCCCTTCTGTCTACGAACGGATGCGGGAGGTTTTTCGCAGGTTGGCGTTGGAGATACCTTAACAGGGTCGGTTCGTCCAATTCCTGTTGAACCACCTGCTTATTAATGGAAGAGAGAGCCACACTTCAGTACTGTACGTATTTCAGTATCCATGCATTTATCGTCCTGTCCAGTCCAGCAGTCCTACGACGTCACAACAAACGAGAGATCAACGTTTACCAAGCAACCACCCCACCCTCCCCCTTGAGTCCCTGTCACCGGGACACGTACGCCGCTGAGGCGCCACCGGAACGAGCAACCACCCTCGCTGTCACCCGGGACCCACAGCCCCCCAGTTAAGCTCCGCCCTCGAGCACTCTCTTTCTCGCGATCTAAATATTTCCGCTCCGACGGACCCCAAGGCCGAGCGTTAGCAGCCCACCCGCCCCCGCGACCATGGACATGCGGGCCCTCAACTTGAAGGCCGCCGGGCCCTCCTTCCTCGCGCCGCGGCCGAGGCGCGACCCGCCGGCGACCTGGGCGCCCCTCCCCGCCGGGGAGATCGGGAGGAGGCGGCAGCCAGCGCGGTGGCCCAAGCTGGCGGTGAGCGCGTCCGGGAAGAAGAGCAGGAACGGCCGCGACGGGGACGACCCCAAGAGCAAGCCCTCCTCTTCGGGTAAATTCTTATACTGCGAGTTTCCACGCTCTGTTTGTGCGATTCTAGTGGAAAGGTGGGGATCTCTGCGCCAATTTTATGCGGGAGATGGTCAAACCTTTTTGTCGATTCGATGCGGTTCGAGGTGATACGACCGCGCAAAGTGCGATTTTGGTTGCCCGCTTTCCGTACGATCAGTCGGCTCATGAAAGTGTCGAAATAGGAACGTATCGTATTGGCGTCAGGGGTCGGTTTTAGTAACGGTGAAATACTGAAATTGGTGACAGTAATAGAATGATGGAACACTTATGCCTGGCTGTCTCGGTGAGGTTCTTGCTGCGATGGTGGGTAAGCTATTGGGGTTGAAACGCTTCCGGTGCAGTCTGTGATTAAAAACTCATACTAATAGCTTGTTTACTGGAGTGGTTTGGATTGAGAAATAGTGGGCTTATGGTTGTTCGATCATCTTATTTCCCCAGCCGCGCTTTGCTTAGATGTGAACTGTTGAATCAGCATAGTATGGTACTCCCTCCGTCCCATAATATAGAAGCGTTTTTATATTTTGGGACGGAGGGTGTAGGTTTGATGTTTATTCAGTTGTAGGTATATATAATGCAATATTACAATATTTATGCAACGAACTAGACTGTATTGATAATAGACTATCTAAAGGATGTATAGAATTGTGGTTTCTCAATGCAGGAAAAGGTGATGCATCTACTCCCATTGGAGATGATGATGCCGATGCAGTAAGCCAAAATCATGGCGAACTGAAATCCAGTGACACGATGTATGTACCAAGCAACCTGTCATATTGGCGAGATGTGAGAGCAAGCTTTGTGATTCCAAAGTCGGTAAGTGCAATCCTTTTGGACTAGTTTATTCCAACTGTCGCTCTCCATTATTTTTTTCTGAAAAACTCTCCATTATCTTGTATGAACTCAGTATGTGGAAACTGGAAAGTAAGTGATCTTGCTCTATAAATTCCACTCGTGCTAGATATTGAACATTGTCCTTTCAAGTGATTTTTCAGTAATCGCCTAACTGGGATAGCCTTGACTGAATACACTTTAAGACTGCAATGGATTAGCTAGAAATGTATTTTTCTTCATTATATTATTTAGTTGGCATCCTATTGGAAAGAGTGCAGTTGTGTAGGTTCAGTTAGCCTGTGCGATCATCCAGCGTCATACTTGAGAAGAGCTCCGTGAGAACTTGGAAACCTAAGAAGAGCAAAGTGTGCATTGGATTGTCCATAACACACATTTTGTTCCAAATATTCTAGAGTCAACTTTTAATCCTAGTTGAAAGTATTCTCGTCTTTTTTTTTCTGGAGGGCGTTGGGCTTATGCTCTCGACTATGACCTATCAGAAAGTATGTCAATGTACACTGTCAACTATGTCAGAATATGTCTGCAACTTGCTCTTGACATTGGTCTTAAAGGTTCTCACTACGAGTCTTATTCATGTTAAACTTCCTGGCAGTAGAATAGGAGTTTAATTTCTTCACCTTTCAACATCACACGACTAGAGCATTTCCTTTATGTAGTGTAACAAGGATTTCAGTGTGCTATTTCTAGTACAAAAGCATTGCTTATTAACCTTTTTGCTTGTCCTGAAAATTTTCAGTTTTGTCATAACTGTACACTGAATACAAAATTTGTTCTGTCTCTGCCTGCTACTTAGTAGTGCTCATTTAGTTGAGCTAATCTCTTGTTGATCTTCCCTATAATATTTTTCCTAATTAATTCTTCATCATGTCTTCATATCAGGAGCAAGCAGTCGATGTAAATACACTACCACAAACATCATTCGATGGACCAGTACACTGTCTTCCTCGGAAATGGGCCCATTCTATTTCTGCGCCAGAGTCTGGTTGTGTGCTGGTCGCCACAGAAGAGCTTGACGGGAACGGTACCTTCGAAAGAACCGTCATCCTCCTCCTGAAACTAGGTTCGAGAGACGCCTACGACGGCCCATTCGGCGTCATCCTGAACCGCCCGCTCTACACGAAGATGAAGCACGTGAACCCATCCTTCCGCGACCAGGCGACACCTTTCGGCGACTGCTCCCTCTTCTTCGGAGGCCCCGTCGACATGAGCATATTCCTGATGAAGACCAACGAAGGCAGGCCCATCAAGGGGTTCGAGGAGGTGGCCCCGGGCGTCTGCTTCGGCTTCAGGACGGACCTGCAGAAGGTGGGTCACCTGATGAAGAATGGCGCACTTAACCCCGAGGATCTCAAGTTCTACGTCGGGTACTCCGCCTGGGACCACGATCAGCTGCTGAGCGAGATCGACGCGGGGTACTGGGTCGTCACCTCCTGCAGCTCGGGCCTGATCACCGACACGCTGACGATGGACCCTTCGTGCCTTTGGAGCGAGGTTCTGCAGCTGATGGGAGGCCAGTATGCGGAGCTGAGTCAGAAACCGAAGGAAGATAGCTCGTGAAAGTGAGTATCTGCGGCTCAGGCACGGTTTGTAGCAAAATGTTGTCGTTCAATTTGTACATAATTTGAGTAAGCTCGTTTGGTCGCTGTCCTGCTCGTCTCGTGCGGAGACTGTTTTTACCTTTTGTGCCACTTTGATCAATAATAATACGTTTGCTGTTAGTGGATATACAACCTTCATTTTTTATATTTTAGGCTGACGTTCGCTGGGAGGAGGTGGCATTTGCGAATGTTTTGATGAGAGTTTTAGTTAGTCAAGGGTGGCAGTTTCTTCAGAACAACATTGCATTTTCTGAAAAGCAGAACCCCGACACAACTAAGACTGACAGAAAAAATGTTTGAAATGACATGCCTTCACAGCGAACGTCAGTCGGATAAGATTTCCGACCAAAATATAAGCATAGCAGTGGACATGTGCCTGCTCATGCCTATAATTCCTGGAGTTGGAGCTTCATCTCTCTGTCATGCGTACTGCTCGTCGTTGTGACATTCTTGTTGTATCTTATCTTATACTCCTCTGTATCATATTAATTGACACCTAAATGAATATATCTAACACTGAAATACATCTAGATACATCAATGTCAGCATCAATTAATATGAAGCGGAAGGAGTACTAGTAAAAGTGAACACCTGGGCGCCCTGTGATGTGTGAGAAACTCCGGCACGAGTAGATAGATAGTGTATATGCCTTGTCCCTGTAGTGGTCGACCATCCATTGGGCATTGGTCGACTTTTTTTTTCTTTTTTTAGAACCATCCACTGATTGACCTTTTTATTTTATTTTGGAACCATCCATTGACTGACTGTGATTACCTAGACGCGTCGGGCACAAAGTTGTGGGTGACGCACGGCGATACTGATCAGAATCCACAAGGCACAAGGTTGGGGGGCACAGGATCTTGAGCCTTTTCCTTCCGCTCTTTTTGGTGCTTTTCTCTCTACCCGGCGACCTCCAACACGTCAATTCGCCAGGCCGAATATGTATGGCGCTCTTGTTACGCTCTGCTTCTCATTTCGCGAAAAAAAAAATGCTTCTCGTTTTGTTCAAACTGTAGTCAACCATGGGATAGCGTCTGCGCACCTGGCGAGCAGCCGAGCAGGTGCTTATTGACGGCAGTAACAATCTACAGTGCCAGGTCAGGTGGTGGTGTTTCGTCGCGGCGATGCTCTGAAGAACTTGTCAAATGCTCACGGCACAGCGGAATTGGGCAACGGTTCTAACTGTTCAACTCGTCTGGGATGCGCAGCGCAGTGCTACTGACCTGAGCGGCGACAGTTCAACTGTTCAATCAGTATACAGCGACCCGTCTCGGCAAAAGTTTACTGCGTCAAGTTTTTTTTTGTTGTTGAGGGATTTACTGCGTCAGGTTGTTATCGCTCTCCCTCTCGATTCTAGAACCCAGACTAGAGTCCTGTCCACCCAGGCCAGCTGACGTAATTAGGAGGAGGACTCGTATGACGATCGATTCCAGCCGTCAGATCTGAACGCGTTCTCTCTTTTTTCTCTTGCGTTGCGATCTGCGAGGACGGCCTCATAAAATAAATGTGTGTGTTTTAGTGGCCGAGAACTCGGGGCCGACCTCACCCGCAGTCTGCAGCCAGCTCCAAAACCAAGTTGAGTAAAATCTGGCACCGTCTCACAACGTGCGTAACAAGAAGTTGAGCGTAACTAGGATAAAAATTCGGCAAGGAATTGAGAATCAATAGTGCAGATTACAATATGCTCCTGTTACACACTGATCCGAATTTATCGTGCAACATCTCACAAAAAAAGAATTTATTGTGCAACATCTATACGATGTTGCATCAATTAATTCGGATTAAAGGGAGTACCCCTGTTTTCAAATACTTACAAAAAATGTTTTATATTTAAGAACAAATTATCTACTATATTTGAATATATTTTTTAGTGAGCTTGACGCAGGGAGGGGAGGTTCGTCACCGTTTGTTGTATTTCAGTTTGAAAGAGACTTGGTAGGGCCCCCACCGCGCCTCCTCTCCCCTCGTCGGCGCCGCAGGGAGGGGTGGTTGGCGGCGGCGGGGCCTTCGGCGTGCCCTCGATCATCCCGCTCAGATATGCCTTTACGTGGATCTTGCCTTGCTGCGTCGGATGTACGCTGCCGCCGCTCGTCCTGCCCTCCTCCCCAACACCTTGGGTCACTGGGCACCTCAGATTGGGCCCTCAGGTGCTGTCCGGTGAAGCTGCGGTGCCCGGCCATCTGTCACATGTGTCCTTCCTGGTGGCATCTCCATGTGTGGTCTGCCCGGATCTGGTGCCTTGGTTTGGATCCAATAGTCCGCTACATCCTCAGAGTTCCCTGGGTTTGACAAGATTGGAAAGGGCTCTCTTCGGTGTGGTTCCACCATTGGTGTGTGGATCATGTGCTGACCACTCCGGCGTGTGGCGGCGGCTTGCTGATTGCAGTGGCCACTAAAGGTCTCCGCGATAGTTTCTTTCTCCAGATCTAGTGGTTGTCCTGACGGCGAGGTGCAATCTATGAACGACGGCTTGACGCAGAGGATATGATTGTGCAGTGGTGGTGGTGGCACATCGCATCCAACTGCTGGGATCGAGGAAAATTGGTGGTGACAACGCATGGTGACTTCAATGGTGGTGCTAATTGAGCACCCGGCCTTAAGCTCCGAGGTGAAAACCTAGGCCTGAATCGAGTTGGTTTTACCTGGCAATGGCGATGTTTTTGCATCGTGACCTTGTTGGAGGCATTGCTCGGATATGCTTAGGCCATTCTTCGGGGTGAAAACCTAGAATCTAGCCTTTGGTGGTTGGATCTGGTGATGACGGCGCTTGATCGCCGCTCCCTTCCTAAAGGCGTTACTGTCAAAGAACCTTGTTGTCCTTGTGGTGTCATGAGATGGTTGGTGCGGGTAAGGTCATCGTCGTAGTTTGTCGATCGCGGATTTGATCGCTTTGAGTTTTTTTTTCTTTTTCCACGCATAGGCATAGCTTTGGTCTTGTAGTTGCCGACGTGTTTTTGTGTGTGTGTGCGTTGGTGTTGACTGTGTGCATCTTAGCTATGCAGAGACCGGGTGTGTACTCATTATGTTTGTATTCTCTTTATGCTTCATATTGAGTCAATAAAATCCACCCTTTGTCGAAAAAGAGACTTGGTAGGCTTACGAAAGTCATTACAACTTCCAAGCATAACCGCACACCGTGCTTTTTCTTTCTTCTAAAAGGGGTGGTTAAACTTCCGGCCTCTGCAACATCATGATGCACACAATAATATGACTGCACGCCGTGACATCATCACACAACTTCAACTTCTTCGTATCACGGTGGGAAACAACGGATGCACACCCAAAAGGCTCATTGGAATGACGGCATCGTAAGGACAATTCACGACCCAACTCCTCTCACAAGCATTGTTGTTGCCACACAAATTGCAACGCCACCATGTGGACAAATCACCATACGTTGATCTCTTTGATAGGCCAACTCCAAAGACGAAGCCTCCAATGAGGAGAACGGCGGGCGCAAGAGGCGTCGCCATCATCCGATCCAGGAGCCTGGATCTGAGGTTTTGCTTAGAGCATACATGTAAGAATAGGCACACAATACAACAACGACTTCATGAAGGACACGACGTTCGTAGACATCGTCTTGCCGACTCCGACCATGGACCAGAGGCAAGGTTCTCGCCCGTTTGTGCGCACTCTACTACTCGGAACCGGCTGACCACACAAGCCTCTACCAGCTGCAGCCCTCCCCGCACTAGGACGCCACACCGGGCCCATTGATACCCGCAACAGACATAGGGCTTGTTTGGTTCTAGGCCTAACAATGCCACACTTTGCCATAATACAATGTTGCCACACTTGCCTAAGG
Organism: Thinopyrum elongatum; assembly: GCA_011799875.1. Lineage (NCBI taxonomy): Eukaryota > Viridiplantae > Streptophyta > Magnoliopsida > Poales > Poaceae > Thinopyrum > Thinopyrum elongatum. Next base: position 524,657,496 of record CM022299.1, read on the forward strand.
TTAGTTTTTCAAAATGAGAGCCACAAGTTAGCAAGCCTAAAGGAATCTTGACACACTTTTTGAGTGTATGTGACGTGAGAACCCAGTGTGGCTTGCCTAAGGTGTGGCTTGAAGTAAACACCCACCTAAATTGGTTAAACTTGTCTAACCTTAAATATGGCAACCTTAGGCAAACTTAGTCTCAAACCAAACAGCCTCAGAGTCCCCGAGCGGACCTGCCAATGTGTTGACAAGACAACATTTGGCAATTGCCAAACTTCCAAAAAAAATTGACATCAAACTTTTTAGCTTTGACCAAACATTAGCAAAGGGAATTTTGACATCAGACTACACATGCTCAATGCTGTGACCCATCCTCCCTTGGCACCGGCAGGCAGGCGAAAAGGGTTGCTGGTCATTGACCGGTCTCGATCGGTCCGCAGGTTAGAGAAAGGAGAGCCTCAGCATTCAATGCCAGTTGGCCTGGTCAACCCATTCATCAGATCACCCGAGCGGGGCTTCGCCTACGTGCCGGTGGCCATGCATACGATCACTGTCGCCACGCACTGCTGCATATGCAGTTTGGACTCGGGGCAGATCCAACCGCGTCGCCCCCCTCGCGGGCGACTCGGGGGGATCCAACCGCCGCCACCAGCGACTCCTCCCGTGCCTCGTCCTCCCCTCCGCCACCGCCGGGCTAAGCCCATGCGTGCGACGAGGTGGCGGAGGGCCTCTCCCCTCTCCCCCGAATCCATGGGTGGCGCGGGCGCCCAAATCTGCGAAGGCACGGCCCCCACTTCGGCCCACGGCAGCGCGGCGCGGCGGCGCCTATGGTGGTGCCGATGGGAATCGGCCGGATGCACAGGGGGCGCCGGTGGTCGGGGCGGCGACCCCATGGCTGTGTGGTGGCGCGCCCGTTGGTCCGACCGGTTCCGGCCCATCCCGGATCTGGTGACTACCGGACGGCGCGCCGGGGGGGGGGGGGGGTGGCGGCGGCCTAGCGTGGCCGGCGATCTGGACACGGTGGTGCCGGCGGCTCGCTGGTCTGCCGGAGCTTCAGGGGTATCATCGTCTCTGACTCGATCTGCTCCGGTTCGTGCTAGCTCCGGTACAGGGAGACTGTCGTCATCTCCCAGTGCTGGCTGCATGGATCGGGCGGCGGCTGCTGGATCCTTTTGGTCTAGTCTCCGACAGCGAAGGCGGCGGTCCGTGCACAAGAAGCTGGATGGAGTTCTTCGAACAGATCTGGGTGAAAACCTGCTCTTGGCTAGATGCCAAAGCCGGCGGTGGCGGCGCTCTACGGTGTCGCTCCCTTCTTGAAGGCATCGCCGTGGAGAAGTTTTAGACTACTATCTGCTACCTCCGGGGGAAACCCTAGATCGATAGATCAGAAGACGGCGGCGCGATTGTGTCGTTTCCCCCCTGGGGGCGTCTTTCTTGGAGGTGTACGCGGGCTCGAGGGACCAGTGAACAACGTCTTTGGTGGAGCGGTGCTTCATCATACACATTGATGATGACAGATCTCGATGGCATGGTGCCCTGGAGATTAGGCGTCTGATGTGCGATGATGGACTCGCGCAGGAGGGTGACGCTATCTGGCGTCGTGGTGGCGTCGACGGCAGTTAGACCGGGCAAGGTCGATGCAGCAGTACAACTCTGAAGATGGATTGGTGACAGGTGGCGGCGGCGGCCTTTGAGTGTGCGCCGGACCGGTGGGTGCCCCATACCCGGCAGGCGTCCTGGTTGGGGCCTCAGGTTTTAGATGTTAGGTTTGACTGCGAGGTCTGTTTGGTATTAGGCCCAGACTATCAGCATCCCTTCATCAACTGGATAGGAGTAGCGACAGATGTTGCCTAGACGGTGGCTTTAGTCTTACTGTTGTATTACTTTGTAAGGTTTTGTGTGAATAATTAATAACGGATTTGCTATTTTACAGCTGAGTGTTTTGCAATTCGTCGTCATTCGAATTGTTGTCCATCCGTTTTTGCTTTGAGATTCGCGCTGGTTTTGTTTTTTGTTCGGGTTCGTTTCCGGGTCCGCTTTTTTTGCTGGGCGCGGTTTTCTGTCCGCCCGTTATCGCCGGCCCGGCTCTGTTCGGTTTTTGTCTTGTTTGAATTTGGGAGAGCGTGTCTTTTGCACTTTCCCCATTCTGAACGCTCTGTTTCGATAAGCTCGAGGGCGAGCTCAAGCGGCGTAGCACAGCAGGCGATTCTCTCCGTCCATGGCGATTCTCGCCGCGCGATTTTGATTTCGGTTCCCTTTCTCTTGGATCCCCGGTGTCGCGGTTGGTTGTTCCTCTCTCCCGCTCTCTGCCCGTGTGCTTTTTGCTTGCGTTTTGGTTCCAGATCTAGGTGAGTTCATGTCGTCCCTGTCGTCGTGCCCCTGTCGTCTCGCGCGCTGTTGTAGTTGTAGATGCATGATGTTGTTGACTCCCTGCTGGAGGTGGAGATGCATGATTTGTGTGTGCCATCGAGCACCTGCTTGTAGTTGTAGATGCATGATTTTGTTGATTTCCTGCCGGAGTTGGAGATGCGTGATTTGTGTGTCTTCCCGAGCACCTGTTTTGTAGTTGGAGATGCATAATAGATGCATGATTTTATGGTTGACTCCCTGCTGGAGGTGGAGGTGCGTGATTTGTGCGCCTCCCCACGACACTGATGTAGTTGTAGATGCGGTGGTTGTTTTCCTGTCTCCTGTCCGCGGGTTGTTGTAGTTTGGGGGATTATGTAGATGTGACCCCCCCCCCCCTTAGGTGCGTGATTCCGTGGATTTTTGTGTTCTGGTCTATTTATGTCCTGATGCTTGCTGCTGTATGCAGCTGTGTAGCTTGCTTTTGTGCCTATACAGGGTTAGGTTTTTTCTCATGCTGATGTGTAATTCACCTAAGATGTTTGTATGATGTTTTGAGTTCAAGCAGGCATGTATTTTTTGAGTTTAATTTCAGTGTAATTTGTGACAGCGCATTCAGTGTAATTTTCTGAAGGAAGTTGGGGGATTATGTACATGCCCCCCTTCATGTATAGCACTTTTCAGTGTATTCTAGCCAATTTTTACGGTGTAATCCCAGCGTAATTTGTACCAAGTTTACAGTGTAATTTGTCCTGCACTTACAGTGTAATGTACCCAATGTTTACAGTGTAATTTGTCCCAAATTTACAGTGTAATTTGTCCTGCACTTACAGTGTAATGTATCCAGTTTTTACAGTGTAATTTGTCCCAAGTTTACAGTGTAAGCTACACATTATTTATAGTGTAATTTTATCCCAAGCTTACAGTGCACTTTGTCCCAGACTTGCAGTTTTTTTTACCTAATTTTTTTCGAGTGTGAATTGTCCTAGTGTAATTACAGTGGATTGAAAGTGTAATTTGAATGTAGTTTTACCCAACAATTTCACTGTACTTTGCTTGGGTTGGTACTATAGGACTTTTCAAATGCTTCAGCTAACTTTATTTTTCGCCAACTTTACTCTATAGTTTCTATGGTTCAGTACTGTAATTGTCAGTTAGATTACAGTGATTTTTTATGTTTTAATTGGATGCCTTTCACTGTTATTTAACTTCTTTTTTCCTTTTTGTCCTCCTTCTTGTTTATAGGTTTAAATGGGTAAGCTACGGAAAGCCTCTCATCGGGATGTTCATGTAGTATCATCTTTAGAGAGTGCAGATTCTGGGGGTGAACCTTTCGTGCCTAATGATTTTGCAGAAGATGGTTCCTGTTGCAGATTCATGTTGTAGAACAGGTTTGTGTCCCAGGGATTGGATTCTCCTCCCCCATCTTCGCTTGCTGGCATTTCCTGATGCAATTCTGCCTCCAGTGTCTGCAAAGTAAGTTTATTGATTGTTAGTGTGTTTTCCTTCGGCATTTTCTTGTAATAGTTATTCAGCTGTTGCTTTGCTTACATTGTCATCTCTTGTTGTGATGAAACTGTCATCTGATTTGCTCCTGGAGTTTTTGTAGATAGTTTCGGTAATGTTCGTAGATCTCTCTCATGAATGTACCTGCAAGGTTCATCACAAGTTCTTTTTTAGACATCTCCTGAATGTACCTGGTATTTTTTTGATTTTGGGATTTTTACCTTGTATATAATGTCGGAATGAAGGAGCGCAGTGAAAGAAAATGTTTCCTGCATCATAATATTGTTAGCTTTTTACCCTTTTATGTATTTTAAACATATTCCCAAAGCAATTGCATCTCACATTTAGTATGAGTTCTTCCTGTGACAATCTTAGTAGATCCTCTTCAGTTACTACCCTCATCAAGCTCCTCTCCTGTGACATTTGGAAAGTAGAATGTCAATGTTAACATAATCATGAGCAGCAAAGCATTTAGTAATAGATGAAAGTTTTTTTTAAATGCTTCTTTCTATGTATTTTTTTAGGGGTTTTGCACTGCAATTTACTAGGTACTTACAGTGTAAAAACCCTTAGCTTTGCATTGGATTTTTACATGTTTAATTTCACACTGGAATTTCTAGGGGTTTTACAGTGGAAAATTTCCAGGTAGCTACAGTGTAATTTTCATATTTTACACTGTAAGTCTGCATTTACAGTTGAATTTACTATGTAATTTACACTGTAAGTACATCATTTGTCTTCACTGCATTTTTTACTCTGTAAAGTTTACTTTCAATATAATTACACCATTTTCTTTACTCTTGAATTTATGGGAAATCTACACTTGAAATTTCTAGGTACAAGACTAGTTACATGGGGATTTACACTGTAATTTTCTAGGATTTACAAACTGGATTTTTTTACTAGATTTACACCGATTTACATGGGGATTTTTTATGATGTCTATGATTTACATTGTAACTTCATCTTTTGTCTACATGCTTCAATGGATTTTATGGGGTTTTACAGTGTATACTTTTCAATGTAATTTCATCATTTCTTTACTCTGGAATTTATGGGAATTTTACACTGGAATTTTCTAGGTGCAAGACTAGTTTACATGGGGATTTACACTGTAATTTTCTGGGATTTACACTGGAATTTTGACTAGTTTACACTGGAAATTTACATTGCAATTTTCTGGGATTTTACACAAGAATTTTGACTAGTTTACATGGGGATTTACACTGTAATTTTCTGGGATTTTACACTGGAATTTTGACTAGTTTACATGGGGATTTACACTGTAATTTTCTGGGATTTACACTAGAAATTGACTGGTTTTACATGGGGATTTACACTGTAAAATTCTAGGATTTACACTGGAAATTGGCTAGCTTACATGGGGATTTACACTGTAATTTCTAGGATTTACACTGGGAATTGACTAGCTTACATGGGGATTTACACTGTAATTTCTAGGATTTACACTGGAAATTGACTAGGTTCCTGAAATGTTTTCCGATGTTCATCTTTTCTGATGTGTATGATTTACATTGTAATTATTTGTGTATTTACAATGTATGATTTACACTGGAATTTATGGGGAATTTACAGTGTAAACTGTTAGGAACAAGACTAGTTACATGGGGATTTACACTGTAATTTTCTGGTTTTTTACACTATGGAATTTTGTGGGATGTTTTCTGATGTTGATCTATCTGTTTTGTACATGAAGAGAGATGATGGATGAGGGAGTTGGTGTTCGACTGTTTTTGCTGACATGTAGATGATCGTGTTGTTGATCTCCCTGCTGCTTCTCCTCAGGTACATTCCCCTCTCCGAATTTTGTGTTTGCTCTTCCTTCTTCTCCTCCTCCCCGATCTGCCATGGCCGCCTCTCCCATGGGCGGCTCCCAGACTTGTTCTAGCCCTGTTAGGTGAGATCTGTCTAGTGGTTGAGGGGGGAGGGGCGTGTTTTGTGGAGGGGTTTGGTCTTTGCGTGTGTTGCAAGCTTGCTGGCATGTGCTATGTGGTCCAGGACGAACCGCGTGAGATGTTTACCCGACCCGTATAGGCGTTCCTTTCTGTTTTTTGGTGATTTTCCTGCTAATACAGGTGTACTGTGTTGATTGGTCGGGAAATTTGACTGTTTTCGAATTGAAAAACAGTCAAATGTCAAATAGACAGTCCCTGATAAAATATCGTTCAGATGCAGAGGCCGGGGGTCTTCCTCCTTTTCGAAAAAAAAAACTGCTGCATATGCAGTGGCTACATGTCTCGCCAACTTCAAATGTCAACATGCGGTAATCATTTCACATCGGACGTGCGCGCGGAAGTATTTTCGAATTTCAAATGGCTCAACCTTGCCAACTGCGACCGATGTTCGATCTTTATTGCATCAGCTAATTCTACGTAGTACCGGTGTGATGTATACTCAATTTTACATCAAAATCTCCATGTCGTCGACGCTGAGCTCCCCGGAGACAAGCTGTTCCCTGCTGCCACCGCCGCCAGTGGTGTCCCCGCCGTCCCCCGTATACGTGTACGCATACGCGCCGTCGTGCTGGAACTCCGCGTGCCGCGCGTTCGCGCCACCCTGCGCGGCGCCTGCGCCGGTGCGCGCCTCCGCGTAGTGCTGCCTGGGCGCGCCGTCCCGCGCCGCCACGAGCTGCGCGTCGGCGGCCATGCCGGCGTCGGACGCCACGCTCTGCACGGACCGCGGCGACAGGGGCGCCACGGAGCCGGCGCCGTACGCGGCGGCCGCGCGCTCCGGGAAGTTGAGCGCCGCGCCGCCGCCGCCGCCGCGGAGGAAGTAGACGGCCGTGTCGTGCGCGACGGCGGCGGCCTCGGGCGTGGCGTAGGAGCCCAGCCACAGGCGCTCCCGCGTGCCGGGCACCCGGATCTCCGACACCCACTTCCCCCACCGCCGCCGCCGGACGCCCTTGTACCGGCACCGCTCCTCCTCACCGCCCCTCGCCGACGCCTCCGCACTGCTCATGGCTGGCTGACCACCTTCTGAGCCTCGGAGACGCCTCTGACCTCGCCTCTGTCTCAACGCGCAGCTGAGCTTCCAGGTGAACGTACCACGTACCACGCGCTTATATACCAGCGAGAGGTCAACCCACAAAACGAGTTGACCCTGCATGCGGAAGGATCGAATCGGCTTTGAGTTTGACCTCGTGAGCTGTGAGCAGTACTAATACAGCCGTGTGGTGATATTTGTGGTCGGCATGGGAGCAACGGGGTCAAAAATTTCAAAGGGTCAAACCATTTTTTATGGTCGTAAGCATCGAACACGCATGTGTGGTGGTAGGCTCCCCAAGTCGCCGTCAGATTCTGTGGGGAACCCTCTTCTCCATCGCAGTCTACAGGCCTGAGTACAATATTAGTTAGGAGTATTAATTAGGGACTGTCTTTTAGCCAAAATGTCAGTACTATAACATAAATAATTATGCCACATGCGTATTTTATTTTATTTTTGAAAGGGCGTTTTTAAGGTCGGTGCTAGTACTTTATATGATCTTTGAGCTTTTCAAAAATAGTAATATTATGGAAGTATATTTCATGATAATTTTTTTCCGACAAATGATGGATTTTTTTGATTCAAAATAATTCATGATAAAACTAATGGTGTCTCCTCCGTCCAAAACATATTAGACAAGCATGTGTTTGTGCTTTTCATGATATATCTCTAACCAACAATTTGATAAACAATATATGAGTTACTAATCTAAAATCGTCGGATTCATACTCGAAAGTACTTCAAAACTTTATAAAATTTGTATCAGATCACATAAATTGAGTTGGACATTACGTTACTTCAAGTGTAACTTTAGTAGAACTCGTGCAATTTCGCGTTTGGTAATCCTCGCGCAACTAAATAAATTGGTTTATCTATTTTTCTTAGAGAGGAGAACACTCGAGGTTGAGACGAGGAGGCCGTGGTGTCCACTGCGAGGGCTCGCCGGAAAAGGGGACGACGCGGCTCGTTGGGGGAAGGACGAGCAGGGGGTTCGCAGATGCGGGTATAGGGGTCGCTGGCGCCGGAGTTGGTGGGTAGGGTTTAGAGGAAAGTCAGGGGTGTAGTTGGCGGGCAGGGTTTAGAGGAAAGTCGGGGGTGCTGTTGGTGGGCAAGGCCTGGTGGCGACGTGGTGCCGGTGGTTTGGCCGACAGTAGGGGGAGAAGAAGCTCGACTAAAGGAGCAAGATGACGGGCGGTAATTGGATTTCATCTAATGGTCCGGGCAAAATGGATTGACATTTTTTTCAGGCAACTGGAAAATAGTGCTACCTTGTGATTTATATTTTTTGATGGAGAAAGTGTTTATTTGACCAATATTAGCATGTTTGTTAGAAGAACAAGAAAACAACATACATGTTGCTAAATAATCTTTGACCACCCTAATTTTTTCGTGGATAGCGAAAGTACAATTTTTAAAATGACTAGGTATGTGTCCGTGTTGCCATGGGGACCAAATATTTTTCTAACACAATATAAGACGACCACACGAGACAAATCTTGATGCAAAACAGCTAGATAGGTTTTACCATAAGAAATAATTTACTTATGGGCCGTGAATTTGTTGCTATATACCATTGATTGATCTGGTTTATTGCGTTACCAAAATTTTGTTTGCCGAGAGCCAGAAGGGGGTAGAAAACCAGGGAAAATCGATGGAGGGTGGAAGGTTGGACGAAGGGGTGATGGGGAGAAAAATGAAAGATGAAACCTTACATTTTTTTAAAGTAAGTGGGCTCTTACAATTAGTTTTTGTTTAATATATTTATCTCTAATATAGATATTTTCTCACGACAAAATATCTCTACTACTATTAAACAATCGAGTTGTGGCAAAAACAATACATCTCAGCCATATATCCGTCATCTCTCAATGGACCGGATTGCCTCAATGTTGTATCACATCATTTAACAAAATCAATTACCAATAATTACCATGATCTACGCCATCATAATTACGCAAAACTTACCAACCAGGGCCTATTTTAATCATAATCAATTAGCAATAATTACCATGATCTAATAATTACGCAATAATTACCGCGATCTCGCTCCAACCTGGAGACCTCCACCTTGGGCCGTCCGGTCCTCGCTCAAACCTCTTGACCCGAATTTCTCAGGCAGCCCTCCTCGCGCCACCGTCGACCTCCTTGCTCCAACCCCTAGCTGTGTTGTACACGTACCTATCTCTACTACTATTTATCTAATAACCCGCCTCTCTGCTTGTTTGAGCGAAACTTTGCGTATGTGTGCTCCCGCTCCTTTGTGAATTGGTTTAGCGTTCTGAATCCACCATATTTTTTATATTGATCTTTTGCCAGATGTTTCAATAGCCCTGAGCGGCTACGTCCATGAGCGAGCGGGCAAGCGGACGTGTTACGTCTGATATGCAGTCGGGGATCAAATCCACTGGGACCGATCAACATAATTCAAATTCAACTCAAATTGTCACTGTCATTGTTAGCTCCCTCAAATTGTTAGATCTTTCGGAATGTGCTGTACTAATTATTAAAGGTTTCGGAGTGTGCTAACTGGAAGCACGTGATTACTAATAACAGTTCGAAAAGATTAATTAAAAAGGTAGTAGTGTGCTGCTTTGCTTTCTATAAACTTTGGGGTCGAGTTACATCTACCTAACAAACTGACATAATGTCTGCGAACAGTACATTAGATTTTTCAATTCAGAAGTGCTACTTTATGTTGTCCATCTCAGAAAATCAGTAATTTTTTTTGTGCACTATCAATTTTTTTAACTTTGCAAAAGTCATCCATGAGAGCATTATTCAAATCTGAATCTGAGTGGGCTCAAAGCCAACTAACGTCCTATATGTTGCCATCTTCAGTGCTCTTCGGTGATAGCTATTCTCTGTTTGCTAATCAAGATTCAAAATCCATTTGTTGCAGAATTCGGAATCATGTACTGGTTTGGAGAATAATCGGAGCAATGGTGGAGGGTGGTATGCTCGTCTGTCCGGTGAGAATAAAGCGGAATACCTAAAGAAACTACGAATAGCACGCCTGGCAAAAAAAGATGCAACTAAGTCATCTACACCATCTAGCGGATTGGTTCGGAACGAACGTGCTCCGTTTACTGATGTAACAAACACGTTTGCAAAAGGTCCATGTTTGTGCACTTTGCTGACCCATGGTTGAGATTATTCTCTGTGTCTGACAAAACCTCAAAACTGACATCATTGTCTAATTTGTAGCTGTGAATGATGGAATTGTCGAAATGATTCCTCTTACAGATGGCTCAAATAGGAATGGAAAAGGTTAGTTCATTCACACACGTTTTTCTTTATCAAATATTCCCTCCGGTCCAAAGTAAGTGTCGCAGTTTTAAACTAAGGTACATCATTGTCTAATTTATAGCTGCGAATGATGGATTTGTCGAAATGATTCCTCTTACAGATGGCTCAAATAGGAATGAAAAAGGTTAGTTCATTCACACACGTTTTTCTTTATCAAATATAGTTTAAAACTGTGACACTTATTATGGACCGGAGGGAGTAGTACTTTGTGATGTTTTCTATTATCCAGTTCCGCTCTCATGTGTTGTGTGTGAAGTTATTGTGACAGGTCAGAGTGATAATGGAGGCACGCCGCACACAAATACTGCTGAAATTTCGGATGTTATTCTACCGGCCCAGAAAAAACCAAGGGGTCAAGGTTGGTATGCTCGAATGAGTGAAGAAAAGAGAGCCGAATACCTACTGAAGCAGCGACAGGCACGTCAAAGAAAACGAGACGAGGCTAACTCGGAAAACAATGATTCGGTTGCAGCGCTTGTAACACCTGGTATCACCCGCAACTCTATATTGTTGTATAGCTATAAATATATATAATTCTTATTGTTCAAATTAAATGTATATTCAGCAAAATCGGTGGTGAGACCACTTGTTGCCAACCAAAAATCTCAACCTATAGCACGCAGTCAGGTTTGACGCAAGGTGCACACATTACTATTCTTGTGTTATCAAACATGTACTAAAAATTGAATAATGCTAGAGATTTTGCCACCTACAAATGTTAATGACACATGTTTCAAAGATGTCACACTTCATTGTTCTCCGGTCATTCCTGACACTATATGTATCAATACCAACTCCACCCCGAGTGCAATTCAAAGTGATAATTCTGTACAAACCTTCCATACAGGCTTTGAAACTAGATGTGGCAGCGCAGGTAAAGACTTCTATGCATGCTCATAACAATATTCTTCTTTTAGTCCATAATTTGTATTCTTATGTTCAATTTTCTGATCAGATCAAAGATCAACTGGGAGCCTTTTAGTTTCATCGTCTCTCAAGCAAAGTGCAGCAGAAAAAAAAAGTTGCGTGAGAGAGTCCGATATAATTCAATGAGTCCCGAACAAATGTCTTCTCTTTTGCACAAGAAACGCGACTACAGCAAAATGAGGAGCAATGTTGTAGCATCAAACTTCAACTCTGATATGTCCCCAGGTACATGTCCCATAATATTATTTCACAGATTGTAACAATAAAGTGATTAAAGAGCATCTGTGTTGTACGTGTAGGGGAGCCTGCCCATGGATGTACCTCGCAGACAAATGTGAATATCAATACGAGCGAAGATTCTGATTGGCTGCACACAAATGATATGTACCAGATGCAGAAAATTAACAGACAAAAAAGACCTGTCAATATGTCCAGTGCTACCGATCCGCGTGAAGCTCTTGCGGGTAAATATCTTAGTATTTAATAGATGGATGTTTTCCATAAAGTACTATCTTCAATAATGCATTCTTACCAAGTATTCGCCAGGAGACAAGCACCAGACTGAAGATCCCTACGGAATACTTGAGCCCCACGAGGAAACATCCAACTTTCAGGGTATGATATTGTTGTCCAACATACATGACTTTCCTAACTTGCTACTGATATTAATAAATTTATATTCTAAAAATAATTTGTGGAGTCAGGTATGTCTTTCACTCCTAAATAATATCAATGTTTACCTAAGAAATAAATATGGATTCTATAGTTAATGGCTTGGTAGAACTCTTGCTAAATTACATATAAATACTACAATCTGATCCAACTTTACACAATGCAGATATGAAAGGGAAAATCCAAATTGATGTGATATGGGATTCACACTGATGTTTCATGACCTTTGGTCCCTGTAATACTGGAAGCAATCCAATCGCTTGTTCAGGTGTCAAAAAAGAAGATGTGCATGTTTCCAACACTTATCTTCAGGAGTGAAATTGTTTTGCCACTGAAAAGGAGCATGTGTCATTTGTCTTCCCTGTCATGTAAAAAACATGTTTATTTCTCTTAAATTAGAGTGAAAAACATGGTAGACTGTTGGTTAATGTGATATTCTATTTTTGTCAGATGGCTTGAAATTTCTTTAACATCACTTTTAATGTTAATGTCATGTACCATCATATTTATTTCCAAACTGTGGCGTGAGGTTATATTGCCAGTTTATGTCATGTTCGGTTCACAAATATATATTGCCAGTCCATGCCTTTAAGCTTTGTTGGTAGATTCTGTCATTTACAGTGCATAAAATTTATTTCTGCTTTTAGTGTAAAATTGACTTGTACACAGTTTGACATTTTCAGACATTGTGCTTACATGTGCTTGCTTTGGCTATATTTATTATAGATAGTGTTCTGACAGATTTTATAAAGTATGTCAATAGTTGGATCATGTATCCTTGACTTGATAGATAAGTTCAAAGATTTACATTCTTTAGAGTGCATAACTGACACGCTAGATCCTAACTTCGATTGCTTGCATAACCAACATTCAGTTCAAGGAAGCTTCAGGTCTTACCTTGGAAATTTCTTTTACCTCTTCCATCCAGCACGGACATGTTTTCCAATTTTTAATTACTGATTTTACGCAAAAAAAAGTTTCCAATAATCTTTTCTACAATAGTCCAACATAATCAAAGGAGTCACTAAAAGTAGCTTGGAAATACCAAGAAAACCTGCAGGCATGGCCGCCGCAATAATCAATCCTCCTCCCTCGACACTTATGCCACTGCTCCCCTTCCTGCAATCCAATTTTCTCTTTATTTCATAACTCTATGATACGTGCGTTGCACGTGCATACTTACTAGTAAAATAAGGAAGTCATTCTTTTGGTTGAAGGAACTCATTCCTGGTCCGTTGTGACTTGTGGCATCTCGGCACCGTTTTTGTATGGTGGTCGGCTTTGCCAGCGACGGGACATGAAAAGAAGACGCACTAACCGCCACTGGGCAGGGCGAGCATGTCCCGAACATGAAACATGCCGCCCAAGACAGAACCGTGGCTCTACCAAATTAAAGCAGCAAGGTCAGGTCAATTCCGTCCCAGTCCCATTCTCTTCTTCTTCTGGTAGTATCAAGGATGGCCGCTACCATTAAGGGCTGACCAAAGCGATCGGCTGGCTTAGTGGCAGGCGACCGAGACGGCAATCTGCGTGTGCTCGTTTTGGGGCAGGCCGACGCACCGAACACCGAGCACGTCGATGTCGGGCGCGAGGCTCGCCACTCCGGGCACGTTTACTCTCGCTTTCTCTCGCGACGTAAGCTCTGACGTTTTCAAGTGTTCCTGGTTCGCACGCACGGCCAGTTTTGACCTTTGAAGCGGTCCTGGTTCGCTCCTTTTTCATGCAGGACTGCTCCGGAGAGCCACCAGGTCCTGCCTCGCCGTTGTTGAAGAGCACCGACTTTCAGGTTGGATAGCAGCCGCTCGTGCCAGGCCGTCCTTGTGCGCTCACAAGTAGGCAGAGCCCACCAGCTGGTCATCGCCGGCGAAGACTGTACACACTCCCCGCAAAAAAAAAAAAAAAAACTGTACACGCAGCTGGCGCGTCCTTGATTACAGACTGATTACAGTAGCTTCCAGTTCTCCGCCGTTTGCACAGCGACTCATTTATCCAGTGTATGACGAGATCGATAATTACATGTTGGCTCTGTTACAGTATATATAATAACCGCACCCGGCTGTCCGCCATCACATATACGGTACATGGAAGAAACGAATGAATGAACGAATGCGCCATCACGCCGGTGATCGCAGTCGGCACCGTCGTCGCTCGCCCCCCACGCAGTTTGATCTGTACCTCTCTTTTGCGATTCTACAAAACTGGAATGCAGCAGTCACTGCGATGCGATCCATATGTATTGTTGTTCATGGCAGGCGCCGTTCGGAGCTCTGTACCCTCACTCCCGCCCTCTTAGGCTGGTCTCGATGCGGAAGGTTGACGAAAGGATTCTGAAGAGACCGTCAGGGTTATCTGCGTGAACCTGAAAGGGGACATAGGATCCAAAGTTAAACCTCATTATTTGCCAAATGCCACAATAACTCGATTATTACAGGGAGGAAGCGTACATACCCAGTGTCCAGCATCTTCGAGCACATGCATTTCAACTCCTCCAGCCTCATCGGCAGCCACCTCCTCCGCGGTATGAATTCTCTGAAGGTCTTCAAGAGCCCATCTATGCAAACTTCTTTCGGCCTTGAGGAAATTAATGTGTACCCCGCGTGGTACGTTCTCTACAATCATCCTGCATGGTGCATTCAGTTAGCTTCCCAAGATGGTTAGCAGATTTTATATTGTTCCGGCAGGCACTGGTGATTATTTACCATAGGTTAGTGTCTTCATATGACTTGTACATCTCAGAGATGCCATTTAAGTTGAATATCCATGAGTAGCTTGCAGAAGATCGTGGTCCTGATGGGCTGCTCCGTCGGAGATTTGTTGCCACCCACTGCACAAGGAATCAACAAAGAACTGAAATGCCTTTTGTTTCATTGGATAAAGTGAAATCAAGCAGCTCTTTTAGACCAGTAAAATCAAGTAAATTTGCAAGGGCATCTCAACAAAAGGGTGATGTACAAGCATACCCGTGCAACATCCACAGAAAACTTTGCTTTAACTAGAGCATCAACAACTTCCTGCTTTGAATTAACCTGGATTTTTAATGGCAAAACACAAATAATGAATCATAAAGACGCTTTTCCAGACTAGAACTAGAATGTACTTCCACAGTATAAAAGCATAGATAGTTCTAAAAGGCCAACCTGCACAGGCATTCTTCTGAGGAAATCAATAAGTTCAGCGGGATGATCTTCGCCATCTAGCCCAGAACGAACTTTGCCAGGAGTAGCATCAAGAACCCATACCTTTAAGGAACAGAATACACAGAAGAAATTTAGCTCAAAATATAATTAGTAATAGTTGGCATTCCATTATCGCCACATTCATATAACACGGAAAAAGGTAATTAAGCTTACCCTGACAGGACGGGCAAGTGGTTTTGCAGCTTGATCTACCATACTCAAAGCCACTGCAAGCAAAATTAGGTAGCTGGACAGTTATGGATTGTGTACATTATCAACACACCTAAAAGGTGTATGTCATATCAATTAAGAAAAATAAAATGGAACAAGACAAACCTTTTCCACCAAAGCTGTGACCAACCAAAACTCGAGGGGACAGCCTGAGTTGCCCTATCTGTTGTATTTAGACGGATTAGCATAGGGTAATAAGATTTAAAGAAACGCCATGTGAACTGAAAAGGGAAAATTAATGTAGATATTTTCGGCTGAGAAATAAAACACAGAAATAGATATGATTTCAATTTTTTAAAGCAGGTGCTGTGCCTGCAACAGCTTTAAGCACTTCATGGCAATTAACCCAAATCAGCAGATATTGTAATCTGCATTCCATATCGTATGATCCACATGTGACATTACCATGTCTCTTAAAGCTTCACTAGTCATAAACAATGCCCATAAGCAAGCTAAGTATTTTTTTTTTGACGGGTCATAAGCAAGCTAAGTTAACGTGTATACTATGGCATCAAAAGGTATGCTAGTCGCGAAGCACATGAAATGCTGCCTATCTCACAATGTATAAAACTAGACAACACACATATATACAAATATTACACAGAAATGTATGTAGTCTTCCACTCTTTTATGGTGCCCTTCCAAAGAAGCTACATATTTCATTTGTATTCATATTGGATGTGCCAAAACACATTTAGTGTAGATATTAGAAGATAAAAGAGAGATTAGTAGTGACAACAAAATACAAACCAGCTTTAGAACGTCACAAGCAGTTGAGGCAACAGTATGAGGTCCTCTTTTCTTAATTGACGCTGAGTCACCGTGGCAGCGCAAATCAACCAAGAGAAACTGCATGAAAGGAAGTCAGGTTTAGTTTTAATTTTTCCCTGTAGTGTTAAGTTGTTCAGATCATTAGCAGAATTTTAGATATACTGACCTGCCACATTGGAAATTCCTGAGCTAACCTCTTTGCAAAAGACCCTTCATGATAAATATAATTAATTAAATTTGTTATCTCATATCCTTGACTGAGCCAAAACATCTTTAAAACATGCCAAAGAATTTCACTCATTTTCAAACTTGAATCGAAATCGCAACTCAGACAAACAGAAAATGCTCATTTACCCCAGTTTTTCCCGCTTCCAAGGATGCCATGAAGGAGTACAGCTGTTGGTGGATCTGGTATCGATTTGTCCATAAACGAGTTCCATTGTACCTGAGATGATGTAAGTTATGATTACTTGCATTACGCCAGAACATTTCAGGCAACGAATTATTGTACAACAGACTTTGACAACCAGTGATAAATCATTGATGTGAGTGCAGAACTTACAAGGTTCCCTTGAACAAGTTCATAGGCCTGTAGGGAAAAAACAGAAATAATTAATCAATGTGAGGAAACAACAATTTACTGCATAATTTCAAGCTTCCTTACCAGAACTCCAGCATGCTTATCAGGATCAGGCTGATAAGCAATCTTTGCGTCAGCCAAAGCCACCTGAGCACAATGGCAAGGAGGGCACAACAATGACCTTGAATTGAAATTAGTCGATATCAACCGGCCACGACTACATACAATTTCCTAACAATACAAAAAAAAAGATCATAATTAAAGTTCAGGGTGTTGGTGGTATTACAAAAATCGACCATTATCTAACCAGAACAATGGGATTATATAATCATGGTTCAAATTTCAGAACGTCTGTGAAAATGCAAGAAATTGGTAGTTAAATTAGCAGTTGCTGCACAAATTAACAGGTCATGCAGGTTTCGAATTGTGAATGGCAGCTGCTTTTACAAGTTGAATTAGCAGCTCCCTACTTCACCAAGTATTTTGTTTGGTTACTAAGCATGCTGTGGTAACAGTACAAACTACAGCTGCCAAGCATCATTACTTCTACATTATAGACCTATCACGATTATGGACACTTAAAATTACACAAAAATCGTATCAGTAAGGGCCATCGCCAACGCGTCGCGTGACACAGGGCCTGAGTTTTCTGTAAAAATAAAAAGGTCCATGAAACGTTCCATCAACCCAAGCAATTGTAACCCTCTACCTCTAGTGCCTCTGGCTCGGGATGATATGAGTCTGGTGACTAAGTGAACAATACCTGGCGGGGGCGGAGGCCCGACGCGCGAGCCCTGGTCCCCTGCCGCGGCGGCGCGAGGACCGCGGCGAGCGGAGCCCTCCTCAGCTCCGCGGAGAGGGCGCGCGGCGGCGGTGCGCCGGCCGCCGCCATCAGATCACCGGCGAGTAGTGGGGGTGGGAGCACCGAGAGGAGCGAATTGTTGGTGTGTCCGTGGGCTTGCCGCGTCACCACAATAAGCGAATTAATCGTTTTTGTTTATTCGGCGAGGGCGAAGAAAAAGCTAGAGGCGGAGAACCCAAGGATCGGGAGAGAGGCTGGCGTGTGGGGTAGGTCGACACGTGGCCCTCCTTCCCTCGCTGACCGGTGGGTCCTTTATTTTTTTAGAAAACTATAGGCCCCTTTACAGTAAGGTCCTGCGTGGCTTTTTATTTATTTATTTTGAGAAACAGGTCCTGGTCAGAGGAACGTGGGCCCGTGACTTGTATAGATTCTGTTCAGCGGGCCGTGACGCCCGCGCTTCAGCAGGCCATGCTAGGTCCAGCACCGACTATATAACTGTAATCTTCTGTCAAAAAAAAACTATATAACTGTATATACTAGCTCAAAAGAAAAAAGAAAAACTAGGCGGCCTTGTAACACGGCATTGGAAGTATTTTTGTGTATACCAAAGTTGAGTTTCTGTAGCTTTGTTCTTTGCAGGGAGTTGAATTCATGTAGCTGGTCAAGTGCCTTTTTCCTGCATAGTGTTTGGAAACCAGTCTCGCAGATACTCCCTCCATTCCAAAATATAGTGCGTCCATATTTTCTGAGGTTCAATTTTGACCATAAATTTAACCAACAAGACCGACTGCGATGGGAGAAAAAATTATACTATAATTGAAAACTTCTTTTAAATACGAATTCACTGGTATAACTTTTGCTCCCGCCGCAGTCAGTCTCGTTGGTTAAATTTATGATCAAAGTTGGCTCACGGGAATAAAGGAAACACTATATTTTGGAACGGAGGGAGTAGCAGCTACATTCATCCTTTCTGTTTCACCCTCCTTTATTGTACTATCCAAAAGCGATCGGGAAATCTGCCCATGAGAATTATGGAAAATCGCTCCTGTGAACAAAACAGACCATGTGAACCAGAATATCACCGGATCATAGTGCACTGGAATTTGCTTTAGAAACACAACCCAGATTTGCCTTACGTGCTTCAGACTTGACAACGTGTTTGGTTGGAGAAAACTAGTGATAGGGAATGGAAGTTTAAAAGGTACGAGGCATATAATCCATTGTTTGGTTCAGGGGCAAAGTAGTCGAGGAGGATAGCGGAAAGGAAATTATGCAGATCAATTCCCACATATCCCTTCCCTAGTCCCCCTGTTAATTCAGGTGGGATGAAGCTTCATCTCAAAATCCCACAAGTAATTATCGTTACACATCAAACAGGGAAATGGGATTAAAAATCTACTCACTCCACAAGCCTAATCCCTCGATAAACTCCTAATCCCTTTCCTTGCCAAACACGCTGTGACCTTGTTTTGGGAGGAACGAAGTCCCGTCCCGTTCTTCCGAAAGCCTGCCACCGTTTTGCTGCCTTTTCAGAGAAAGCAGAAGAACCGCCCTCCATTGGCTTGTCAGGGGAGCAGGTTGGGTTGGAGTATTTGACTGCTTTCCCCAGCGACCGGCTTCGCCATTTTTCTTCGCCATCAACACTTTAACAGTACACCACCGGGCCGCCTGTTTGTTTCTCGTCGGCGGGCGGCGCGCGCGTACGGGCGAGAGATCCCAGGGATGGCGGCCACCACCGGCGGGACGAGCCCCGCGATGAGCATGAAGCTGCTGGTGGACACCAAGGCGGGGCGCGTGCTGTTCGCGGAGGCCGGCAAGGACGTCGTCGACTTCCTCTTCTCCCTCCTCGCCCTGCCCGTCGGCACCGCCGTCAGCCTGCTCGGGAGGCGCTCCATGCCCGGCAGCGCCGGCCACCTCTACGCCAGCGTCCAGAGGCTCGACGCCTCCTACCTCCTGCCCGGCGCGCTCCTCCGCCCCGCCGTCCACTCGCCGGCCGCGGCCTCCAACATCTCCCTCCTCTGCTTGCCCGGCCCGTCGTCGTCGGCCGCGTCCAAGCGAGTCTTCTGGTGCGGCGAGGACCACAGCCGCAGCTACGCCTACGGGCGCTCCGGGCGCCCCGGGCACAACTACGTGACGGACGCGAGCGGTGGCGCGTGCCCGGCCTGCGGCGAGCCGATGACGGAGGAGATGCACTGGGCGCGGTCCGACCCCGGCGGCTCTGGGCAGGCGGCGGTCTCCGCCGCCACAGGAAGGGCCAAAGGGTTCGTGCAGGGCGTCGTGACGTACACGGCCCTGGACAACCTCACCGTGACCCCCATGTCCGCCATCTCCAGCATCACCCTGCTCAACACCTTCCGCGTCAGGGACCTCAGCGCGCTACAGGAGAAGACCGTGAGGATCGGCTACAAGGAGGTGACCAATGCCACACCACCATCGATCCTGAATTCTCGATTGCCTAGGCACAATAGATGAATTTGAGTGTGTGAATTACTGCATGTTGATCTGCAGGGTTTGGCGATTCTCAAGGCGTCGCTGCAGTCCAAGACCGTTCTCACCGACGTCTTCCTCGCCCACAAGGCTCCACGATCGGCTGCCTAAATTAGGTTCACTATTAAGTGCTCTTGTGGCTGTGCTTGGTGTTGTCCTCTCTTATGCAATGCTGGATATGAGTTCCTCCGCAACTGATCATCAATTAATCAGGACCGAATGCTTGTAGAGCAATCGCTTAGTTCTCCAGTTCTGGCCATGTTCTGCTTATCTGTTGATGATTGTTGCTTCTGTTGATTAGATCGCACTGCTTACCTCTCATCAGACTGAATTTACAACCCAACCTCGACATTAAGTTCAATTTTTGGGTGGGATCATAGTTTATGAGATTTTAGGTGCGAGAATCACCCACATTCTGAGTTATAATGAATCATTTATGATTTTCCAAAATTTATAAGTGAATTTCATGTCCTTTGTAGTTTGTCAATGTGACATTATAAGGTTCTATTGTTCATTGTTTTGAGATGGCTCATCATTCAGGCTGAATGGTGACGTTATTGGGTTCTAGTAGTGGTTGTCATAGGGTTCCATTGTACATTGTTTTGAGATGGCTCATCATTCATGCCGAACGGTGACGTTATTGGGTTCTGGTAGTGGTTGTTGTTGGTATTTGGTAATGTGTTCAATTTGTTTCTTCTTTAATTCACACCCATTGATTTCATTACGGAAAAATGATTCCTGTCACCGACTGATCCAAATTGGCCAGGTCGGTTGTCTCGCACGACGGTAGTGCATTGCACCCTAACTCCTCCCCGACTGCCAACGCAACACTACCCTTCAGCTCCTCCCAATGCTTGTTTCCCTCAAGCGCCGGTTCTCACGGCGTTGAGCTCCTCCACCGCCGTTTCTCCCAGAGGTCGCGAGCTCCTCCTTCGTAGCCACTTCTCTCAAAGGTCATGGAGCTCAATGTCATGGATTCTCACTGCTATGCTTGAGTTGTAGGCTTCTAGATTCAAACCAGGATGCTCCAAGTCGCCATGCTTGAGGGAGATGGTGCATGAGGGTGGATGAATCTAGGCTCATGAGGAGATCTGGTGAGCTAAATTCGTCCCCCATGAGCCTAAGGCGGCAAGGTTAGTGATCCGGGGATTTGGAAATTGCATATGTTGTCTTGTTAGACTGCAACCTCATGTACATTATGTTGTGTACACATGGGTGAGATGTTGCAATGATTCTAGACATTCGTTCCTACTGTGTTCACACCACAATGTTGTTTTGTTGCAAACGTTGCCTTGTATGTTGTATATACTAGCAGGCGGAGACACAGCAGCACGTCGCCGCTGCCGGAAAGCCCATGTGTGCGCCTCTGTTGTTTGTTTTATTCATGAGAAAAAAAAGAGGTGGTGGTTTTTAAAGGGAGCCAATGGAGTGATACTTTTTGTTTATTTAGCGGATTCATGCAGGTCCTTGCATTTTTCTGTGAGATACAAGCTAATAGTTGTTTTTACATGAGATGATGGCTTTTAAAGGGAGCCAATGGAGTTAATTTCATTTTTACCCCCAAAATGAGCCGAAGTGGCGGAAATTACCCCCAAAACAAGAAAATGGTCAACATTTTATGTTGGGAAACGTTGCATGAAAAACAAAAAAAAAATTCTACGCACACGCAAGATCTATCAGGGAGATGCATAGCAATGAGAGGGGAGAGTGTGTCTATGTACCCTCGTAGACCGTAAGCGGAAGCGTTTGTTAACGCGGTTGATGTAGTTGAACTTCTTCGCGCTCCAACCGATCGAGTACCGAATGTACGGCACCTCCGCGTTTAGCACACGTTCAGCTCGGTGACGTCCTCGCCTTCTTGATCCAGCAAGACGGCGAAGTAGTGGATGAGTTCCGGCAGCACGACGGCCTGGTGACGGTGATGGTGAAGTTATCTTCGCAGGGCTTCGCCTAAGCACTATGAAAATATGACCGGGGGTGTAAACGGTGGAGGGGGGCGCCGCACACGGCTAAGCAATTGTTCTGTATATCAATTTTTACCACTCGACCATTTCGAGACTCCTCGTCATATCTGTGATCTCATCCGGGACTCCGAACAATATTCGGTCACCAAATCATATAACTCATATAACACTATATCGTCAACGAACGTTAAGCATGCAGACCCTATGGGTTCAAGAACTATGTAGACATGACCGAGACACCTCTCCGGTTAATAATCAATAGCGGAACCTGGATGCTCATATTGGCTCCTACATATTCTACGAAAATCTTTATCGGTCGAACCGTTATGACAACATATGTAATTCCCTTTGTCCATCGGTATGTTACTTGCCCGAGATTCGATCATCGGTATCTCTATACCTAGTTCAATCTCGTTACCGGCAAGTCTCTTTACTTGTTCCGTAATACATCACCTCGTAACTAACTCCTTAGTTATTTGCTTGCTAGCTTATGATGTGTATTACCGAGAGTGCCCAGAGATACCTCTCCGATACTCGGAGTGACAAATCCTAATCTCGATCTATGCCAACTCAACAAACACCTTCGGACATACCTGTAGAGCATCTTTATGATCACCCAGTTACATTGTGACGTTTGATAGCACACAAGATATTCCTCCGGTATCCAGGAGTTGCATAATCTCATAGTCGAAGGAATATGTATTTGTCATGAAGAAAGCAATAGCAATAAACTGAACGATCAATATGCTAAGCTAACAGATGGATCTGTCCATCACATCATTCTCCTAATGATGTGATCCCGTTATCAAATGACAACACATGTATATGGTTAGGAAACCTTAATCATCTTTGATCAACGAGCTAGTCTAGTAGAGGCTTACTAGGGACACGATATTTGTTTATGTATTCACACATGTATTTAAGTTTCTGATCAATACAATTCTAGCATGAATAATAAACCTTTATCATGATTAAGGAAATATAATAATAACCATTTTATTATTGCCTCTAGGGCATATTTCCATCAGTCTCCACTTGCACTAGAGTCAATAATCTAGTTCACATCGCCATGTGATTAACACCCATAGTTCACATCGCCATGTGACCAACACCCAAAGAGTTTACTAGAGTTAATAATCTAGTTCACATCGCCATGTGATTAACACCCAAAGAGTGATCATGTTTTGCTTGTGAGAGAAGTTTAGTCAATGGGTCTGCCACATTCAGATCCGTATGTATTTTGCAAATTTCTATGTCTACAATGCTCTGCATGGAGCTACTATAGCTAATTGCTCCCACTTTCAATATGTATCCAGATTGAGACTCATAGTCATCCGAATCGGTGTGAAAGCTTGCATCGACGTAACCCTTTACGACGAACTCTTTATCACCTCCATAACCGAGAAACATTCTCTTAGTCCTCTTTTGGTACCTAAGGATAATTTTGACCGTTGTCCAGTGATCCACTCCTGGATCACTATTGTACCCCCTTGCCAGACTCATGGCAAGGCACACAACAGGTCTGGTACACAGCATGTCATACTTTATAGAACCTATGGCTGAGGCATAGGGAATGACTTTTCATTCTCTCTCTATCTTATGCCGTGGTCGGGCTTTGAGTCTTACTCAACTTCACACCTTACAATACTGGCAAGAACTCCTTCTTTGACTGATCCATTTTGAACTCCTTCAAAATCTTGTCAAGGTATGTACTCATTGAAAGTCTTATCAAGCGTCTTGATCTATCTCTATAGATCTTGATGCCCAATATGTAAGCAGCTTCACCGAGGTCTTTCATTGAAAAATTCTTATTCAAGTACCTTTTATGCTATCCAGAAATTCTATATCATTTCCAACCAATAATATGTCATCCACATATAATATCAGAAATGCTACAGAGCTCCCACTCACTTTCTTGTAAATACAGGCTTCACCGTAAGTCTGTATAAAACCATATGCTTTGATCACCTCATCAAAGCGTATATTCCAACTCCGAGATGCTTGCACCAGTCAATAGATGGATCACTGGAGCTTGCACACTTTGTTAGCACCTTTAGGATCGACAAAACCTTCTGGTTGCATCATATACAACTCTTCTATAAGAAATCCATTAAGGAATGCAGTTTTGACGTCCATTTGCC
Organism: Thinopyrum elongatum; assembly: GCA_011799875.1. Taxonomy (NCBI): domain Eukaryota; kingdom Viridiplantae; phylum Streptophyta; class Magnoliopsida; order Poales; family Poaceae; genus Thinopyrum; species Thinopyrum elongatum. Next base: position 524,681,390 of record CM022299.1, read on the forward strand.
AGATTTCATAATCATAAAATGCGGCAATTGCTAACATGATTCGGACGGACTTAAGCATCGCTACGGGTGAGAAAGTCTCATCGTAGTCAACTCCTTGAACTTGTCGAAAACCTTTTGCGACGAGTCGAGCTTTGTAGATAGTAACATTACCATCAGCGTCAGTCTTCTTCTTGAAGATCCATTTATTCTCTATGGCTTGCCGATCATCGGGCAAATCCACCAAAATCCATACTTTGTTCTCATACATGGATCCTATCTCAGATTTCATGGCCTCAAGCCATCTGTCGGAATCTGGGCTCATCATAGCTTCTTCATAGTTCGTAGGTTCGCCTTGGTCTAGTAATATGACTTTCAGGACAGGATTACTGTACCACTCTGGTGCGGATCGTGCTCTGGTCGACCTACGAGATTCAGTAGTTGAAGGAAATATGCCCTAGAGGCAATAAAAAAAGTTGTTATTTATATTTCCTTATTCGTGATAAAGGTTTATTATTCATGCTAGAATTGTATTGATTGGAAACTGAAATACATGTGTGGATACATAAACAAATACCGTGTCCCTAGTGAGCCTCTACTAGACTAGCTCATTGATCAAAGATGGTTAAGGTTTCCTAACCATAGACATGTGTTGTCATTTGATAACGGGATCACATCATTAGGAGAATGGTGTGATGGACAAGACCCACCTGTTAGCTTAGCATATTGATCGTTCAGTTTATTGCTATTGCTTTCTTCATGTCAAATACATATTCCTTCGACTATGAGATTATGCAACTCCCGGATACCGGAGGAATACCTTGTGTGCTATCAAACGTCACAATGTAACTGGGTGATCATAAAGATGCTCTACATGTATCTCTAAAGGTGTTTGTTGAGTTGGCATAGATCAAGATTAGGAATTGTCACTCCGAGTATAGGAGGGGTATCTCTGGGCCCCCTCGTTAATACACATCATAAGAAGCCTTGCAAGCAAAGTAACTAATGAGTTAGTTACAGAATGATGTATTACAGAACGAGTAAAGAGACTTGCCGGTAACGAGATTGAACTAGGTATGAAGATATCGACGATCGAATCTCGGGCAAGTAACATACCGATGGACAAAGGGAATTACGTATGTTGTCATAAGGTTCGACCGATAAAGATCTTCGTAGAATATGTAGGAGCCAATATGAGCATCCAGGTTCCGCTATTGGTTATTGACCGAGAGGTGTCTCGGTCATGTCTACATAGTTCTTGAATCCGTAGGGTCCGCACGCTTAACGTTCGTTGACGATATAGTGTTATATGAGTTATATGATTTGGTGACCGAATGTTGTTCGGAGTCCCGGATGAGATCACGGACATGACGAGGAGCTCCGAAATGGTCCGGAAGTAAAGATTGATATATGGGATAATAGTGTTTGGTCTTCGGAAGGGTTCTGGAATTCACCGGAAGGGGTTTCGGATGTTTCTCGAAATGTTTGGGTATGAGAACACTTTATTTGGGCCAAAGGGGAAAGCCCACGAGGGTTTTGGAATGAGCAAAAGGAAGTTTTGCGGAGACCAGAGGCCAGATGCCAGAGACCCTGGCGTCTGGGCCCAGACGCCGGGAACCCTGATGTCTGGCCCTGGAGTCCGAGAAGGACTCTTGCCTTTCGGGTAAAACCGACTTTGAGGAGGCTTTTACTCCAAGTTTCGACCCCAGGGCTCAACATATAAATAGAGGGGCAGGGCTAGCACCCAAGACACATCAAGATTCACCAAGCCGTGTGACGGCAACCCCGTCCCCTCTAGTTTATCCTCCGTCTAGTTTCTGTAGTGCTTGGCGAAGCCCTGCGGAGATTGTTCGTCATCACTTACCGTCACCACGTCGTCGTGCTGCCGGAACTCATCTACTAATTTGCCGCTCTTGCTGGATCGAGAAGGCGAGGACGTTATCGAGCTGAACAAGTGCTGAACGCGGAGGTACCGTACGTTCGGTACATGATCGGACGGATCATGAAGGAGTACGACTACATCAACCGCGTTGATAAACGCTTCCGCTTAGCGATCTTCAAGGGTATGAAGATGCTCTCCCCTCTCATAGCTATGCATCTTCATGGATAGATCTTGCGTGTGCGTAGAAATTTTTTGTTTTCCATGCAACGTTCCCCAATAGTGGCATTCGAGCCAGGTCTATGCGTAGATGATATGCACGAATAGAACACAAAGAGTTGTGGGCGGTGATAGTCATACTGCTTACCCCCAACGTCTTATTTTGATTTGGCGGTATTGAGGGATGAAGCGACCCGGACCAACCTTACATGTCCATGCACATGAGACCGGTTCCACCGACATACATGCAACTAGTTTTGCATAAAGGTGGCTGGCGGGTGTCTATTTCTCCTACTTTAGTTGAATCGAATTTGACTGCGGCCGGTCCTTGAAGAAGGTTAAAACAACAAACTTGATAAATCACCGTTGTGGTTTTTGCCGTAGGTAAGAACGGTTCTTGCTAGAAACCCGTAGCAGCCACATAAAACTTGCAACAACAAAGTAGAGGACGTCTAACTTGTTTTTGCAGGGCATGTTGTGATGTGATATGGTCAAGACATGATGTGATATACATTATTGTATGAGATGATGATGTTTTGTAAATTTATCAGCAACCGGCAGGAGCCTTATGGTTGTCTCTTTATTGTATGAAATGCAATCGCCATGTAATTGCTTTACTTTATCGCTATGCGTTAGCAATAGTTGTAGAAGCAATAGTTGGTGAGGCGACCACGACGCAACGATGGAGATCAAGGTGTCGAGCCGGTGACGATGGAGATCATGACGATGCTTTGGAGATGGAGATCAAAAGCACAAGATGATGATGGACATATCATGTCACATATTTTGATTGCATGTGATGTTTATCTTTTATGAATCTTATTTTGCTTAGAACGGCGGTAGCATTATAAGATGATCCCTGCACTTAATTTCAAGATAAATGTGTTCTCCCTGAGTATGCACCGTTGATACAGTTCGTCGTTTCGAGACACCACGTGATGATCGGGTGTGATAGACTCTACGTTCACATACAACGGGTGTAAGACAGTTTTGCACATGCAGAATACTTGGGTTAAACTTGACGAGCCTAGCATGTACAGACATGGTCTCGGAACACTGGAGACCGAAAGGTTGAACGTGAGTCATATAGTAGATACGATCAACATAGAGATATTCACCATTGATGACTACCCCATCTCACGTGATGATCGGACATGGGTTAGTTGATTTGGATCACGTATCACTTACATAACTTGAGGGATGTTTATTTAAGTGGGAGTTCATTAGTAATTTGATTAATTGAACTTAATTTATCATGAACTTAGTCCTGATAGTATTAGCATATCTATGTTATAGATCAATAGCTCGGATATAACTCCCCTATTTTTGATATGTTCCTAGAGAAAACTAAATTGAAAGATGATGGTAGCAATAATGCGGACTGGGTTCGTAATCTGAGGATTATCCTCATTGCTACACAGAAGAATTATGTCCTTGATGCACCGCTAGGTGACAGACCTATTGCAGGAGCAGATGCAGACGTTATGAACATTTGGCAAAGCTCGATATGATGACTACTTAATAGTTTAGTGCGCATTGCTTTATGGCTTAGAACCGGGACTTCAAAAAAAAATTGAACGCCACGGAACATATGAGATGTTCCAAGAGCTGAAATTGGTATTTCAGACTCATGCCCATGTCGAGAGATATGAGACCTCTGACAAGTACTTTGCCTACAAGATGGAGGAGAATAGCTCAGCCAGTGAGCATGTGCTCAGAATGTCTAGGTACTACAATCGCTTGAATCAAGTGGGAGTTAATCTTCCAGATAAGATTGTGATTGATAGAGTTCTCTAGTCACTATCACCAAGCTACGAGAACTTCGTGATGAATTATAATATGCAAGGGATGACGAAAACGATTCCTGAGCTCTTCGCGATGCTGAAATCAGCGAAGATAGAAATCAAGAAAGAGCATCAAGTGTTGATGGTTAATGAAACCACTAGTTTCAAGAAAAGGGCAAGGGAAAGAAAGGGAACTTTAAGAAGAATGGCAAGCAAGTTGCCACTCCCATGAAGAAGGCCAAAGCTGGACCTAAGCCTAAAACTGAGTGCTTCTACTGCAAAGGGAATGGTTACTAGAAGCGGAATTGCCCCAAATACTTGACGGATAAGAAGCATGGCAAAGTGATCAAAGGTATATTTGATATACATGTTATTGATGTGTACCTTACTAGTATTCGTAGTAGCCCCTGGGTATTTGATACTGGTTCAATTGCTAAGATTAGTAACTCGAAACAGGAGTTGCAGAATGAACAGAGACTAGTTAAGGGCGAAGTGACGATGTGTGTTGGAAGTGATTCCAAGGTTGATACGATCACCATCGCACACTCCCTGTACCTTCGGGATTAGTGTTGAACCTAAATAAATGTTATTTGGTGTTTGCGTTGAGCATGAATATGATTTGATCATGTTTATTGCAATACGGTTATTCATTTAAGTCAGAGAATAATTGTTGTTCTATTTACATGAATAAAACCTTCTATGGTCATACACCCAATGTGAATGGTTTATTGAATCTCGATCATAGTGATACACATATTCATAATATTGATGCCAAAAGATGCAAAGTTGATAATGATAGTGCAACATACTTGTGGCACTGCCGTTTAGGTCATATTGGTGTAAAGCGCGTGAAGAAACTCCATGCGGATGGACTTTTGGAATCACTTGATTATGAATCATTTGATACTTGTGAACCATGCCTCATGGGCAAGATGACTAAAACTCCGTTCTCCGGAACAATGGAGCAAGCTAATGACTTATTGGAAATAATACATACCGATGTATGCGGTCCGATGAGTGTTGAAGCACGCAGCGGGTATCGTTATTTTCTGACCTTCACAGATGATTTGAGTAGGTATGGGTATATCTACTTGATGAAACACAAGTATGAAACATTTGAAAAGTTCAAATAATTTCAGAGTGAAGTGGAGAATCATCGTAACAACAAAATAAAGCATCTACGATCTGATCGCGGAGGCGAATATTTGAGTTACGAGTTTGGCCTTCATTTAAAACAATGTGGAATTGTTGCACAACTCACGCCACCTAGAACACCACAGTGTAATGGTGTGTCTGAACGTCGTAACCGTACTTTATTAGATATGGTGCGATCTATGATGCCTCTTACCGATTTACCACTATCATTTTGGGGTTATGCATTAGAGACAGCTGCATTCACGTTAAATAGGGCACCGTCTAAATCCATTGAGATGACACCGTATGAACTGTGGTTTGGCCAGAAACCTAAGCTGTCGTTTCTTAAAGTTTGGGGTTGCGACACTTATGTCAAAAGGCTTCAGCCTGATAAGCTCGAATCCAAATCGGAGAAGTGCGTTTTCATAGGATACCCTAAGGAAACAATTGGGTACACCTTATACCACAGATCCGAAGGCAAGATCTTTGTTGCTAAGAATGGGTCCTTTCTAGAGAAGGAGTTTCTCTCGAAAGAAGTGAGTGGGAGGAAAGTAGAACTTGATGAGGTAATTGTACCTTCTGTCGAATTGGAGTGTAGCATATCACAGAAAAGCGTTCCCATGATGCCTACACCAATCAGAGAGGAAGCAAATGATAATGATCATGAAACTTCAGATCAAGTTACTACAGAACCTCGTAGGTCGACCAGAGCATGATCCGCACCAGAGTGGTACGGTAATCCTGTTCTGGAAGTCATGTTACTAGACCAAGGCGAACCCACGAACTATGAAGAAGCTATGATGAGACCAGATTCTGACAAATGGCTTGAGGCCATGAAATCTGAGATAGGATCCATGTATGAGAACAAAGTTGGACTTTGGTGGATTTGCCCGATGATCGGCAAGCCATAGAGAATAAATGGATCTTCAAGAAGAAGACTAATGCTGATGGTAATGTTACTATCTACAAAGCTCGACTTGTCGCAAAAGGTTTTCAACAAGTTCAAGGAGTTGACTACGATGAGACTTTCTCACCCGTAGCAATGCTTAAGTCTGTCCGAATCATTTTAGCAATTACTGCATTTTATGATTATGAAATCTGGCAAATGGACATCAAAATTGCATTCCTCAATGGATTTCTTAAAGAAGAGTTGTATATGATGCAACCAGAAGGTTTTGTCAATTCTAAAGGTGCTAACAAAGTGTGCAAGCTCTAGCGATCCATCTATGGACTAGTGCAAGCATCTCGGAGTTGGAATATACGCTTTGATGAGGTGATCAAAGCATATGGTTTTATACAGACTTATGGTGAAGCCTGTATTTACAAGGAAGTGAGTGGGAGCTCTGTAGCATTTCTAATATTATATGTGGATGACATATTGCTGATTGGAAATGATATAGAATTTCTGGATAGCATAAAAGGATACTTGAATAAGAATTTTTCAATGAAAGACCTCGGTGAAGCTGCTTACATATTGGGCATCAAGATCTATAGGGATAGATCAAGACGCTTAATAGGACTTTCACAAAGCACATACCTTGACAAAGTTTTGAAGAAGTTCAAAATGGATCACTCAAAGAAAGGGTTCTTGCCTGTGTTGCAAGGTATGAAGTTGAGTAAGACTCAAAGCCCGACCATGGCAAAAGATAGAGAGAGAATGAAAGTCATTCCCTATGCCTTAGCCATAGGTTCTATGAAGTATGCCATGCTGTGTACCAAACCTGTTGTGTAACTTGCCATGAGTTTGGCAAGGGAGTACAATAGTGATCCAGGAGTAGATCACTGGACAGCGGTCAAAATTATCCTTGGTTACCTAAGAGGACTAAGGAGATATTTCTCAGTTATGGAGGTGATAAAGAGTTCGTCGTACAGGGTTATGTCGATGCAAGCTTTGACGCCGATTCAGATGACTCAAAGTCTCAATCTGGATACATATTGGAAGTGGGAGCAATTAGCTAGAGTAGCTCCATGTAGAGCCTTGTAGACATAGAAATTTGCAAAATACATACGTATCTGAATAACCCATTGACTAAACTTCTCTCACAAGCAAAACATGATCACACCTTAGTACTCTTTGAGTGTTAATCACATGGTGATGTGAACTAGATTATTGACTCTAGTAAACTCTTTGGGTGTTAGTCAGACGGCGATGTGAACTATGGGTGTTAATCACACGACGATGAGAACTAGATTATTGACTCTAGTGCAAGTGGGAGACTGAAGGAAATATGCCCTAGAGGCAATAATAAAGTTGTTATTTATATTTCCTTATTCATGATAAAGGTTTATTATTCATGCTAGAATTGTATTGACTGGAAACTGAAATACATGTGTGGATACATAAACAAATACCGTGTCCCTAGTGAGCCTCTACTAGACTAGCTCGTTGATCAAAGATGGCTAAGGTTTCCTAACCATAGACATGTGTTGTCATTTGATAATAGGATCACATCATTAGGAGAATGATGTGATGGACAAGACCCACCCGTTAGCTTAGCATATTGATCGTTCAGTTTATTGCTATTGCTTTCTTCATGTCAAATACATATTCCTTCGACTATGAGATTATGCAACTCCCGGATACCGGAGGAATACCTTGTGTGCTATCAAACGTCACAATGTAACTGGGTGATCATAAAGATGCTCTACATGTATCTCTAAAGGTGTTTGTTGAGTTGGCATAGATCAAGATTAGGAATTGTCACTCCGAGTATAGGAGGGGTATCTCTGGGCCCTCTCGTTAATACACATCATAAGAAGCCTTGCAAGCAAAGTAACTAATGAGTTAGTTACAGAATGATGTATTACAGAACGAGTAAAGAGACTTGCGGTAACGAGATTCAACTATGTATGAAGATACCGACGATCGAATCTCGGGCAAGTAACATACCGATGGACGAAGGGAATTACGTATGTTGTCATAAGGTTCAACCGATAAAGATCTTCGTAGAATATGTAGGAGACAATATGGGCATCCAGGTTCCACTATTGGTTATTGACCGGAGAGGCGTCTCGGTCATGTCTACATAGTTCTCGAACCCGTAGGGTCCGCACGCTAACGTTTGTTGATGATATAGTATTATATGAGTTATGTATGTTGGTGACCGAATGTTGTTTGGAGTCCCGAATGAGGTCACGGACATGACGAGCAGCTCCGGAATGGTCCGGAAGTAAAGATTGATATATGGGATAATAGTGTTTGGTCTTCGAAAGGGTTCCGGAATTCACCGGAAGGGGTTTCGGATGTTTCCCGAAATGTTTGGGTACAAGAACACTTTATTTGGGACAAAGGGGAAAGCCCACGAGGGTTTTGGAAAGAGCAAAAGGAAGTTTTGCGGAGACCAGAGGCCAGACGCCAAAGACCCTGGCGTCTAGGCCCAGACATCGGGAACCCTGATGTCTGGCCCTGGAGTCCGAGAAGGACTCTTGCCTTTCGGGCAAAACCGACTTTGAGGAGGCTTTTACTCCAAGTTTCGACCCTACGGCTCAACATATAAATAGAGGGGCAGGGCTAGCACCCAAGACACATCAAGATTCACCAAGCCGTGTGCCGGCAACCCCGTCCCCTCTAGTTTATCCTCCGTCTAGTTTCTGTAGTGCTTGGCGAAGCCCTGCGGAGATTGTTCTTCATCAGCAACCGTCACCACGCTGTTGTGTTGCCGGAACTCATCTACTACTTCGCCTCTCTTGCTGGATCGAGAAGGCAAGGACGTCATCGAGCTGAACATGTGCTGAACGCGGAGGTGCCGTACGTTCGGTACTTGATTGGGACGGATCGTGAAGGAGTACGACTACGTCAACCGCGTTGTTAAATGCTTCCGGTTAGCGATCTTCAAGGGTATGAAGATGCTCTCCCCCTCTCGTAGCTATGCATCTTCATGGATAGATCTTGCGCGTGCGTAGAAAATTTTTGTTTTCCATGCAACATTTTCCAACAGTAGTAACTTGATCAGAAGTTTCATGATCATCATCATTAGCTTCCTCTCTAGTTGGTGCAGGCATCACGGGAACGGTTTTCTGTGATGTGCTACTTTCCAATTTGAGAGAAGGTACAATTACCTCATCAAGTTTTACTTTCCTCCCACTCACTTCTTTCGAGAGAAACTCCTTCTCTAGAAAGGACCCATTCTTAGCAACAAAGATTTTGCCTTCGGATCTGTGGTAGAAGGTGTACCCAATAGTTTCTTTAGGGTATCCTATGAAGACGCACTTCTCCGATTTGGGTTCGAGCTTATCTGGTTGAAGCCTTTTGACATAAGCATCGCATCCCCAAACTTTAAGAAACGACAGCTTAGGTTTTTTGCCAAACCATAGTTCATACGGTGTCGTCTCAGCGGATTTAGACGGTGCACTATTTAACATGAATGCGGTTGTCTCTAATGCATAACCCCAAAACGATAGTGGTAAATTGGTAAGAGACATCATAGATCGCACCATATCTAATAAAGTACGGTTACGATGTTCGGACACACCATTACACTATGGTGTTCTAGGTGGCGTGAGTTGTGAAACAATTCCACATTGTTTTAAATGAAGGCCAAACTCGTAACCCAAATATTCACCTCCGCGATCAGATCGTAGAAACTTTATTTTCTTGTTATGATGATTCTCCACTTCACTCTGAAATTCTTTGAACTTTTCAAATGTTTCAGACTTGTGTTTCATCAAGTAGATATACCCATACCTACTCAAATCATCTGTGAAGGTCAGAAAATAACGATACCCGCCGCGTGCTTCAACACTCATCGGACCGCATACATCGGTATGTATTATTTCCAATAAGTCATTAGCTCGCTCCATTGTTCCGGAGAACGGAGTTTTAGTGATCTCGCCCATGAGGCATGGTTCGGAAGTATCAAATGATTCATAATCAAGTGATTCCAAATGCCCATTCGCATGGAGTTTCTTCATGCGCTTTACACCAATATGACCTAAACGGCAGTGCCACAAATATGTTGCACTATCATTATCAACTTTGCATCTTTTGGCATCAATATTATGAATATGTGTATCACAACAATCAAGATTCAACAAGAATAGACCGCTCTTCAAGGGTGCATGACCATAAAAGATATTATTCCTATAAATAGAACAACCATTATTCTCTGACTTAAATGAATAACCGTCTCACAATAAACAAGATCCAGATATAATGTTCATGCTCAACGCGGGCACCAAATAACAATTATTGAGGTCAAAAACTAATCCCGAAGGTAGATGTAGAGGTAGCGTGCCGATGGCGATCACATCAACCTTGGAACCATTTCCGACACGCATCGTCACCTCGTCCTTAGCCAATCTTCATTTATTCCGCAGCTCCTGTTTCAAGTTACAAATATGAGCAACCGAACCTGTATCAAATACCCAGGCGTTGCTATGAGCTTTAGTAAGGCACATCAATAACATTTATATCAAATATACCTTTGTTCACTTTGCCATCCTTCTTATCCGCCAAATACTTGGGGCAGTTCCGCTTCCAGTGACACTCCCTTTGCAGTAGAAGCACTCAGTTTCAGGCTTGGGTCCAGCTTTGGGCTTCTTCCCGGGAGCGGAAACTTTCTTGCCATTCTTCTTGAAGTTCCCTTTCTTTCCCTTGCCCTTTTTCTTGAAACCAGTGGTCTTGTTAACCATCAACACTTGATGCTCTTTCTTGATTTCTACCTTCGCCGATTTCAGCATCGCGAAGAGCTCAGGAATCGTTTTCATCATCCCATGCGTATTATAGTTCATCACAAAGTTCTAGTAGCTTGGTGATAGTGACTAGAGAATTCTGTCAATCAATATCTTATCTGGAAGATTAACTCCCACTTGATTCAAGCGATTGTAGTACCCAGACATTCTGAGCACATGCTCACTGGCTAAGCTATTCTCCTCCATCTTGTAGGCAAAGTACTTGTCAGAGGCCTCATACCTCTCGACACAGGCATGAGTCTGAAATACCAATTTCAGCTCTTGGAACATCTCATATGCTCCGTGGCGTTCAAAACATTTTTGAAGTCCCGGTTCTAAGCCGTAAAGCATGGCGCACTAAACTATTAAGTAGTCATCCTATCAAGCTTGCCAAATGTTCATAACGTCTGCATCTGCTCCTGCAATAGGTCTGTCACCTAGCGCTGCATCAAGGACATAATTCTTCTGTGCAGCAATGAGGATAATCCTCAGATCACGGACCCAGTCCGCATCATTGCTACTATCATCTTTCAACTTAGTTTTCTCTAGGAACGTATCAAAAAATAGGGGAGCTATATCACGAGCTATTGATCTACAACATAGATATGCAAAAACTATTAAGACTAAGTTCATGATAAATTTAGTTCAATTAATCAAATTACTAATGAACTCCCACTTAAATAAACATCCCTCAAGTTATCTAAGTGATACATGATCCAAATCAACTAACCCATGTCTGATCATCACGCGAGATGGGGTAGTCATCAATGGTGAACATCTCTATGTTGATCATATCTACTATATGACTCATGTTCGACCTTTCGGCCTCCAGTGTTCCGAGACCATGTCTGTACATGCTAGGCTCGTCAAGTTTAACCCAAGTATTCTGCATGTGCAAAACTGTCTTACACCCGTTGTATGTGAACGTAGAGTCTATCACACCCGATCATCACGAGGTGCTTCGAAGCGACGAACTTTAGCAACGGTGCATACTCGGGGAGAACACTTTTATCTTGAAATTTAGTGAAGGGATCATCTTATAATGCTACCGCCGTTCTAAGCAAAATAAGATGCATAAAAGATAAACATCACATGCAATCAAAATATGTGACATGATATGTCCATCATCATTTTGTGCTTTTGATCTCCATCTCCAAAGCATCGTCATGGTCTCCATCGTCACCGGCTCGACACCTTGATCTCCATCATTGCGTCGGGGTCATCTCGCCAACTATTGCTTTTACAACTATTGCTAACGCATAGCGATAAAGTAAAGCAATTACATGGCGTTTCATTTCATACAATAAAGAGACAAGCATAAGGCTCCTACCGGTTGCCGATAAATTACAAAACATGATCATCTCATACAATAACGTATATCACATCATGTCTTGACCATATCATATCACAACATGCCCTGCAAAAACAAGTTAGACGTCCTCTACTTTGTTGTTGCAAGTTTTATGTGGCTGCTACGGGCTTCTAGCAAGAACCATTCTTACCTACGGCAAAAACCACAACGGTGATTTATCAAGTTTGCTGTTTTAACCTTCTTCAAGGATCAGCCGCAGTCAAATTCAATTCAACTAAAGTGGGAGAAACAGACACCCGCCAACCACCTTGATGCAAAACAAGTTGCATGTCAGTCGGTGGAACCGGTCTCATGTGCGTGGACATGTAATATTGGTCCGAGCCGCTTCATCCCACAATGCAGCCGAATCAAAATAAGACATTGGTGGTAAGCAGTATGAACATCACCGCCCACAACTCTTTGTGTTCTACTCGTGCATATCATCTACGCATAGACCTGGCTCATGATGCCACTGTTGGGAAACGTTGCATGGAAAGAAAAAAATCTACGCACACGCAAGATCTATCAAGGATATGCATAGCAACGAGAGAGCAGAGTGTGTCTACGTACCCTCGTAGACCGTAAGCGGAAGCGTTTGTTAACGTGGTTGATGTAGTCGAACTTCTTCGCGCTCCAACCGATCGAGTACCGAACGTACGGCACCTCCGCGTTCAGCACACGTTCAGCTCGGTGACGTCCTCGCCTTCTTGATCCAGCAAGATGGCGAAGTAGTAGATGAGTTCCGGCAGCACGATGGTGTGGTGACGGTGATGGTGAAGTTATCTCCGCAGGGCTTCGCCTAAGCACTATGAAAATATGACCGGGGGTGTAAACGGTGGAGGGGGGCGCCGCACATGGCTAAGCAATTGTTCTGTATATCAATATTTACCTCTCGACCATTTCGATACTCCTCGTCATGTCTGTGATCTCATCCGGGACTCCGAACAACATTCGGTCACCAAATCATATAACTCATATAACACAATATCGTCAACAAAAATTAAGCGTGCGGACCCTACGGGTTCAAGAACTATGTAGACATGACCGAGACACCTCTCCGGTCAATAACCAATAGCGGAACCTGGATGCTCATATTGGCTCCTACATATTCTACGAAGATCTTTATCGGTCGAACCGTTATGACAACATACGTAATTCCCTTTGTCCATCGGTATGTTACTTGCCCGAGATTCGATCGTCGGTATTTCTTTACCTAGTTCAATCTCGTTACCGGCAAGTCTCTTTACACGTTCCGTAATAGATCACCTCGTAACTAACTCCTTAGTCATTTGCTTGCAAGCTTATGATGTGTATTACCAAGAGGGCCCAGAGATACCTCTCTGTTACTCGGAGTGACAAATCCTAATCTCGATCTATGCCAACTCAACAAACACCTTCAGAGATACCTGTAGAGTATCTTCATGATCACCCAGTTATGTTGTGACATTTGATAGCACACAAGGTATTCCTCCGGTATCCGGGAGTTGCATAATCTCATAGTCGAAGGAATATGTATTTGGCATGAAGAAAGCAATAGCAATAAACTGAACGATCAATATGCTAAGCAAACAGATGGGTCTTGTCCATCACATCATTCTCCTAATGATGTGATCCCGTTATCAAATGACAACACATGTCTATGGTTAGGAAACCTTAACCATCTTTGATCAACGAGCTAGTCTAGTAGAGGCTTACTAGGGACACGATATTTGTTTATGTATTCACATATGTATTTAAGTTTCCGATCAATACAATTCTAGCATGAATAATAAACCTTTATCATGATTAAGGAAATATAATAATAACCATTTTATTATTGCCTCTAGGGCATATTTCCATCATTTTACCCCTAATTTAAAGATTCCTTCCACATTTTCCACCTGTGACATAACTTGCCCCCAATTTTACTGTTTCTCCCAATTTGGTGCTGATTTGGCAGGACACGTACACGGTTTTTTCGCTGGTTTTGTTTCTTGTTTATTTTTATTTTGAACAGATTTAACTTGAGCACAACGAACCACAACCGGTGATCGCGCTCGGCTTGTATTGCCGCACCAGGTCACCACGCCCGCCTCCTATGGTGGAGACAACATCGCGCCTTCGCTATTTCCTTCTTTGGGTATGTTTCTCCCACTTCCCCTTCTCTTTCCTCCCACTACCCCCGCTCCATTCCTTTCTCAACGACATTGGAGCCGAGGCAATCACAGCGACGGAGCGCTGGACGGAGCAGGCGTCGCCGCCCTCCAGAGGTAAGTTCTCCTCCATGTCCATGTCCATGACCTAGTAAGAGCATCTCTAGCAGACTCCTTAACACTACAAACTGTAAAACTAGAATAAGGGTCGAAAAAAGGCATTTTAAGGCTCCATTTTAGCTATGGCCGAACAGATACTGTAAAAATAAACTGTAAAACTGGGATAAGAGCTACTTCCTCCAGCCCAGCCGGTGCCGACCATTCCCCCAGCCGGCCACGCCGGGTGCACCTAGCCCCGTCGGTCGTGCCCCGTCGGCCATCGGCTGCGCTTCGTCCTTGTCGGTCGCGCCCCATCGCCACGCCGGGCGCGCCCAGCCCCGCCGGCCGTGCCCCGTCGCCCGCCGGCCGTGCCCCGTCGCCCGCCGGCCACGCTGAAGTAAATATGCCCTAGAGGCAATAATTAAGTTGTTATTTTATATTTCCTTATTCATGATAAAGGTTTATTATTCATGCTAGAATTGTATTGCTCGGAAACTTAAATACATGTGTGAATACATAAACAAATACCGTGTCCCTAGTAAGCCTCTACTAGACTAGCTCGTTGGTCAAAGATGGTTAAGGTTTCCTAACCATAGACATGTGTTGTCATTTGATAACAGGATCACATCATTAGGAGAATGATGTGATGGACAAGACCCATCCGTTAGCTTAGCATATTGATCATTCAGTTTATTGCTATTGCTTTCTTCATGTCAAATACATATTCCTTCGACTATGAGATTATGCAACTCCCGGATACCGGAGGAATACCTTGTGTGCTATCAAATGTCACAACATAACTGGGTGATCATAAAGATGCTCTACAGGTATCTCTGAAGGTGTTTGTTGAGTTGGCATAGATCGAGATTAGGATTTGTCACTCCGAGTATCGGAGAGGTATCTCTAGGCCCTCTCGGTAATACACATCATAAGCTTGCAAGCAAACGACTAAGGAGTTAGTCACGAGGTGATGTATTACGGAACAAGTAAAGAGACTTGCCGGTAACGAGATTGAACAAGGTATAGAGATACCGACGATCGAATCTCGGGCAAGTAACATACCGATGGACAAAGGGAATTACTTATGTTGTCATAACGATTCGACCGATAAAGATCTTCATAGAATATGTAGGAGCCAATATGGGCATCCAGGTTCCGCTATTGGTTATTGACTGCAGAGGTGTCTCGGTCATGTCTACATAGTTCTCGAACCCGTAGGGTCCGCACGTTTAACATTCGTTGACAATATAGTGTTATATAAGTTATATGATTTGGTGACCGAATGTTGTTTGGAGTCCCGGATGAGATTACAGACATGAAGAGGACTCTCGAAATGGTCGAGAGGTAAAGATTGATATATAGGACGATGGTATTTGGACACCGGAAGTATTTCGGGACGTACCGGGAAGAAATCGGGTCACCGGAAGGGGTTCCGGGCACCCCGGCATGTATATGGGCTTAATGGGCCAAGGGAGGGACAGAACAGCCCACAGGGGGCTGGTGCGCCCCTTTCCCGAGCCGAACAGCCCTAGGGAAGGAAAAAGGGGAGGTCTAGCCCCTCCTGCCTTTCCCTCTCATGGGAGAAAGGAAAAGAAGGGGCGCCACCCTCCCCTGCCTTTTCCTCGCTCCTATACATGGCAGGGGGGCGCCACCTTAGGAGAGACCCCAAGTTGGATTCCTCCTACTTGGGCGCCCCCCTTGGCTGCTCCTCCCTCCCTCCCACCTATATATATGTGAGAGGGGGGTGCCTAGCACACAACAGACAATTGCCTAGCCGTGTGCGGCGCCCCCCTCCACCGTTTACACCCCCGGTCATATTTTTGTAGTGCTTAGGCGAAACCCTGCGGAGATCACTTCACCATCACCGTCAGCACACCGTTGTGCTGACGGAACTCATCTACTACCTCTCCGTCTTGCTGGATCAAGAAGGTGGAGGACGTCACTGAGCTGAACGTGTGATGAACGCGGAGGTGCCGTACGTTCGGTACTACATCGGTTGGATCACGAAGAAAGTTCGACTACATCAACCGCGTTGTGAAACGCTTCCGCTTATGGTCTACGAGGGTACGTAGACACACTCTCCCCTCTCGTTGCTATGCATCTCCTTGATAGATCTTGCGTGTGCGTAGGATTTTTTTTGTTTTCCATGCAACGTTCCCCAACAGTGGCATCAGAGCCTGGTCTATGCGTAGATGATATGCATGAGTAGAACACAAAGAAGTTGTGGGCGGTGATGTTCATACTGCTTACCACCAACGTCTTACTTTGATTCGGCGGCATTGTGGGATGAAGCGGCCCGGATCAACCTTACATGTCCACGTACATGAGACCGGTTCCACCGACTGACATGCAACTAGTTTTGCATAAAGGTAGCTGGCGGGTGTCTGTTTCTCCTACTTTAGTTGAATCGAATTTGACTGCGGCTGATCCTTGAAGAAGGTTAAAACAGCAAACTTGATAATTCACCGTGGTGGTTTTTGCCGTAGGTAAGAACGGTTCTTGCTAGAAACCCGTAGCAGCCACGTAAAACTTGCAACAACAAAGTAGAGGACGTCTAACTTGTTTTTGCAGGGCATGTTGTGATGTGATATGGTCAAGACATGATGTGATATACATTATTGTATGGGATTATCATGTTTTGTAAGTTATCGGCAACCGGTAGGAGCCTTATGGTTGTCTCTTTATTGTATGAAATGCAAACGCCATGTAATTGCTTTACTTTATCGCTATGCGTTAGCAATAGTTGTAGAAGCAATAGTTGGCGAGACGACCACGATGCAACGATGGAGATCAAGGTGTCGAGCTGGTGACGATGGAGATCATGACAATGGTTTGGAGATGGAGATCAAAAGCACAAGATGATGATGGCCATATCATGTTACATATTTTGATTGCATGTGATGTTTATCTTTTATGCATCTTATTTTGCTTAGAACGGCGGTAGCATTATAAGATGATCCCTTCACTAAATTTCAAGATATAAGTGTTCTCCCCGAGTATGCACCGTTGTGGAAGTTCGTCGTTTCGAGACACCACGTGATGATCGGCTCTGATAGACTCTACGTTCACATACAACGGGTGTAAGCCAGTTTTGCACATGCAGAATAATTGGGTTAAACATGACGAGCCTAGCATGTACAGACATGGTCTCGGAACACTGGAGACCGAAAGGTCGAACGTGAGTCATATAGTAGATATGATCAACATAGAGATGTTCACCATTGATGACTGCCCCATCTCACGTAATGTTCGGACTTGGGTTAGTTGATTTGGATCATGTATCACTTAGATAACTTGAGGGATGTTTATTTAAGTGGGAGTTCTTTAGTAATTTGATTAATTGAACTTAATTTATCATGAACTTAGTCTTATAGTTTTGCATATCTATGTTGAAGATCAATAGCTCGCGATATAGCTCCCTTATTTTTTGATATGTTCCTAGAGAAAAATAAGTTGAAAGATGATAGTATCAATGATGCGGACTGGGTCCATGATCTGAGGATTATCCTCATTGCTGCACAAAAGAATTATGTCCTTGATGCACCGCTAGGTGACAGACCTGTTGCAGGAGCAGATGCAGATGTTATGAACGTTTGGTAAGCTCGATATGATGACTACTTAATAGTTTAGTGCGCCATCCTTTACAGCTTAGAACCGGGACTTCAAAAATGTTTTGAACGCCATGGAACATATGAAATGATCCAAGAGCTGAAATTGGTATTTCAGACTTATGCCTATGTTGAGAGGTATGAGACCTCTGACAAGTACTTTGCCTACAAGATGGAGGAGAATAGCTCAGCCAGTGAGCATGTACTCAGAATGTCTGGGTACTGCAATCGCTTGAATCAAGTGGGAGTTAATCTTCCAGATAAGATAGTGATTGACAGAATTCTCTAGTCACTATCACCAAGCTACTAGAACTTCGTGATGAACTATAATATGCAAGGGATGACGAAAACAATTCCCGAGCTCTTCGCGATGCTGAAATCGGTGAAGGTAGAAATCAAGAAAGAGCATCAAGTGTTGATGGTTAACAAGAAAAAGGGCAAGGGAAAGAAAGGGAACTTCAAGAAGAATGGCAAGCAAGTTGTCGCTCCCATGAAGAAGCCCAAAGCTAGACCCAAACCTGAAAATGAGTGCTTCTACTGCAAAGGAAATGGTCACTAGAAGCGGAACTGCCCCAAAAACCTTGGCGGATAAGAAGGATGGCAAAGTGAACAAAGGTATATTTGATATACATGTTATTGATGTGTACTTTACTAGTGTTCATAGTAGCCCCTGGGTATTTGATATCGGTTCAGTTGCTAAGATTAGTAACTCGAAACAGGAGTTGCAAAATGAACAGAGACTAGTTAAGGGCAAGGTGACGATGTGTGTTGGAAGTGATTCCAAGGTTGATAAGATCACCATCGCATGCTCCCTTTACTTTCGGGATTAGTGTTGAACCTAAATAAATGTTATTTTATGTTCTCGTTGAGCATGAATATGATTGGATCATGTTTATTGCAATACGTTATTCATTTAAGTCAAAGAATAATTGTTGTTCTGTTTACATGAATAAAACCTTCTATGGTCATACACCCAATGTAAATGGTTTATTGAATCTTTATCATAGTGATACACATATTCATAATATTGATGCCAAAAGATGCAAAGTTGATAATGATAGTGCAACATATTTGTGGCACTGCCGTTTAGGTCATATTGGTATAAAAGCGCATGAAGAAACTCCATGCAGATGGGCTTTTGGAATCACTTGATTATGAATCATTTGATGCTTGCGAACCATGCCTCATGGGCAAGATGACTAAAACTCCGTTCTCCGGAACAATGGAGCGAGCTATTGACTTATTGGAAATAATACATACCAATGTATGCGGTCCAATGAAGTGTTGAAGCACGCGACGGGTATCGTTATTTTCTCACCTTCACTGATGATTTGAGTAGATATGAGTATATCTACTTGATGAAACACAAATCTGAAACATTTGAAAAGTTCAAAGAATTTCAGAGTGAAGTGGAGAATCATCATAACAAGAAAATAAAGTTTCTACGATCTGATCCTGGAGGTGAATATTTGAGTTACGAGTTTGGCCTTCATTTAAAACAATGTGGAATTGTTTCACAACTCACGCCACCTGGAACACCACAGCGTAATGGTGTGTCCGAACGCCGTAACCGTACTTTATTAGATATGGTGCGATCTATGATGTCTCTTACCGATTTACCACTATCATTTTGGGGTTATGCATTAGAGACAGCCGCAATCACGTTAAATAGGGCACCATCTAAATCCATTGAGACGACACCGTATGAACTGTGGTTTGGTAAGAAACCTAAGCTGTCGTTTCTTAAAGTTTGGGGTTGCGACACTTATGTCAAAAGGCTTCAGCCTGATAAGCTCGAACCCAAATCGGAAAAGTGCGTCTTCATAGGATACCCTAAGGAAATAATTGGGTACACCTTCTACCACAGATCCGAAGGCAAAATCTTTGTTGCTAAGAATGGATCCTTTCTAGAGAAGGAGTTTCTCTCAAAAGAAGTGAGTGGGAGGAAAGTAGAACTTGATGAGGAAATTGTACCTTCCCTCGAATTGGAGAGTAGCACATCACAGAAAACTGTTCCAGTGATGCCTACACCAACTAGAGAGGAAGCAAATGATGTTGATCATGAAACTTCAGATCAAGTTGCTACTGAACCTCGTAGGTCAACCAGAGCACGATCCGCACTAGAGTGGTACGGTAATCCTGTTCTGGAAGTCATGTTACTAGACCAAGGCGAGCCTACGAACTATGAAGAAGCTATGATGAGCCCAGATTCCGATAAATGGCTTGAGGCCATGAAATCTGAGATAGGATCCATGTATGAGAACAAAGTGTGGACTTTGGTGGACTTGCCCGAGGATCGGCAAACCATAGAGACTAAATGGATCTTCAAGAAGAAGACTGACGCTGATGGTAATGTTACTATCTACAAAGCTTGACTTATCGTTAAAGGTTTTCGACAAGTTCAAGGGGTTCACTACGATGAGACTTTCTCACCCGTAGCGATGCTTAAGTCTGTCCAAATCATGTTAGCAATTGCCGCATTTTATGATTATGAAATCTGGCAAATGGACGTCAAAACTGCGTTCCTTAATGGATTTCTGAAAGAAGAGTTGTATATGATGCAACCAGAAGGTTTTGTCGATCCTAAAGGTGCTAAAAAAGTGTGCAAGCTCCAGTGATCCATCTATGAACTGGTGCAAGCATCTCAGGGTTGGAATATACGCTTTGATGAGGTGATCAAAGCATATGGTTTTATGCAGACTTACGGTGAAGCCTGTATTTACAAGAAAGTGAGTGGGAGCTCTGTAGCATTTCTGATATTATATGTGGATAACATATTGTTGATTGGAAATGATATAGAATTTCTGGGTAGCATAAAAGGATACTTGAATAAGAATTTTTCAATGAAAGACCTTGGTGAAGCTGCTTATATATTGGGCATCAAGATCTTTAGGGATAGATCAAGACGCTTAATAGGACTTTCACAAAGCACACACCTTGATAATTTTTTGAAGAAGTTCAAATTGGATTAGTCAAAGAAAGGGTTCTTGCCTGTGTTACAAGGTGTGAAGTTGAGTACGACTCAAAACCCGACCACGGTAGAAGATAGAGAGAGAATGAAAGTCATTCCCTATGCCTCAACCATAGGTTCTATAAAGTATGCCATGCTGTATACCAAACATGTTGAGTACCTTGCCATGAGTTTGGCAAAAGGGTACAATAGTAATCCAGGAGTAGATCACTGGACAACGGTCAAAATTATCCTTAGTTACTTAAGAAGGACTAAGGAGATATTTCTCGGTTATGGAGGTGATAAAGAGTTTGTCGTAAAGGGTTACGTCGATGCAAGCATTGACACTGATTCAGATGACTCTAAGTCTCGATCTAGATACATATTGAAAGTGGGAGCAATTAGCTAGAGTAGCTCCATGCAGAGTATTGTAGACATAGAAATTTGCAAAATACATACGGATCTGAATGTGGCAGACCCGTTGACTTCTCTCACAAGCAAAACATGATCACACCTTAGTACTCTTTGGTTGTTAATCACATGGTGATGTGAACTAGATTATTGACTCAAGTAAACTCTTTGGGTGTTGGTCACATAGCGATGTGAACTATGGGTGTTAATCACATGGCGATGTGAACTAATTTATTGACTCTAGTGCAAGTGGGAGACTGAAGGAAATATGCACTAGAGGCAATAATAAAGTTGTTATTTTATATTTCCATATTCATGATAAAGGTTTATTCTTCATGCTAGAATTGTATTGATCGGAAACTTAAATACATGTGTGAATACATAAACAAATACCGTGTCTCTAGTAAGCCTCTACTAGACTAGCTTGTTGATCAAAGATGGTTAAGGTTTCCTAACCATAGACATGTGTTGTCATTTGATAATGGGATCACATCATTAGGAGAATGATGTGATGGAAAAGACCCATCCGTTAGCTTAGCATAATGATCGTTCAGTTTATTGCTATTGCTTTCTTCATGTCAAATACATATTCCTTCGACTATGAGATTATGCAACTCCCGGATATCGGAGGAATACCTTCTGTGCTATCAAACGTCACAACGTAATTGGGTGATCATAAAGATGCTCTACAGGTATCTCCGAAGATGTTTGTTGAGTTGGCATAGATCAAGATTAGGATTTGTCACTCCAAGTATCGGAGAGGTATCTTTGGGCCCTCTCGGTAATACACATCATAAGCTTGCAAGCAAACGACTAAGGAGTTAGTCACGAGGTGTTGTATTACGGAACGAGTAAAGAGACTTGCCGGTAACGAGATTGAACTAGGTATAGAGATACCGACGATCGAATCTCGAGCAAGTAACATACCAATGGACAAAGGGAATTACGTATGTTGTCATAACTGTTCGACTGATAAAGATCTTCGTAGAATATGTAGGAGCCAATATGGGCATCCAGGTTTTGCTATTGGTTATTGACCGGAGAGGTGTCTCAGTCATGTCTACATAGTTCTCGAACCCGTAGGGTCCGCATGCTTAACGTTCGTTGACGATATAATGTTATATGATTTGGTGACCGAATGTTGTTCGGAGTCCCGGATGATATCACGAACATGGCGAGGAGTCTCGAAATGGTCGAGAGGTAAAGATTGATATATAGGACGATGGTATTTGGACACCGGAAGTGTTTCGAGACGTACCGGAAAAAAATCAGGTCACCGGAAGGGGTTCCGGGCACCCCCAGCATGTATATGGGCTTAATGGGCCAAGGGAGGTACAGACCAGCCCACAGGGGGCTGGTGCACCCCTTTCCATACCCGAACAACCCTAAGGAAGGAAAAAGGGGAGGGCCATCCCCTCCTGCCTTTCCCTCTCATGGGAGAAAGGAAAAGGAGGGGCGCCACTCTCCCCTTCCTTTTCCCTGCTCCTATACATGGCAGGGGGGCGCCACCTTGTGAGAAACCCCAAGTAGGATTCTTCCTACTTGGGCGCCCCCTTGGCTGCTCCTCCCTCCCTCCCACCTATATATATATGTGGGAGGGGAGAGCCTAGCACACACCAGACAATTGCCTAGCCGTGTGCGGCACCCCCCTCCACCGTTTATACCCCCGGTCATATTTTCGTAGTGCTTAGGCGAAGCCCTGCGGAGATCACTTCACCATCACCGTCACCACACCGTCGTGCTGACGGAACTCATCTACTACCTCGCCGTCTTGCTGGATCAAGAAGGCGGAGGACGTCACCGAGCTGAACGTGTGATGAACGCGGAGGTGCCGTACGTTCGGTACTAGATCGGTTGGATCGCGAAGAAAGTTCGACTACATCAACCGCGTTGTGAAACGCTTCCGCTTACGGTCTACGAGGGTATGTAGACACACTCTCCCCTCTCGTTGCTATGCATCTCCTTGATAGATCTTGCGTGTGCGTAGAATTTTTTTTGTTTTGCATGCAACGTTCCCCAACACACGCCCTACTCCGTTGCCGACCGCGCCGGCTACTACTCGTGAGTTGCGTTGGGATTTCTCCGAAGAGGAGGGGATGATGCAGTACAAGAGAGATAAGTATTTCCCTCAGTTTAGAACCAATGCTATCAATCCAGTAGGAGAACCAAGCAACACTCATTAGCAGCACCTGCACACAAACAAAACAAATCATTGCAACCCAACGCGAACAAGGGGTTGTCAATCCGTTGACGGTTATGAGCAAGATTAAATTGTATAGTATTTGATAGATAGATCAGACAAAAATACAAAATAAAATAAATAAAGTGTTAGGGCATATTTATCCCTTAGTGGTTTTGGTCATTGATGACAATGTTTTTGCGGACTAATCGTGTGCATTGAGCATTTCAGATAATCTATCTTAGGGCACACGACGATTTGAACCCCTCTAGATATTTATGAAGACGGTGTTTTGTTGCATTTCTTTTTCGATGGACTTGAGTCATAGGAACACCGTACTATTAAGAGGGGGTCCGCTTCGAAAAGGTTTGGGTGGAATCAACACGTAAACTTTATCTTTGCACCCTCATTCTTTTTCGACAATTGAGTTTGTCCCTCCTTTGTGTTTGAACCTTGTCAGAATAGGCTAAGCGGTACTACGGTTGTGCAGAGCGGTACTACCGCCTAATTTATGGGTTCTGTAAACAGGCAATAGTAGAGCGGAAGTTCGCCACGGTAGTACTTCTCATGCGGTACTACGGGGCTAACTGCCTCTCAACTACCGCGGGTTTACTAGACACCTACAGGCTAAGCGGAAGTACCGCTGCAAGCCACGGTAGTACTGCTCCAGTGGAACTACCGCTGGCTAATACCACGGGGAGTACCGCTTATTTTGCTTGTTCTGGACCGTTCTGTTCATGGGCGGTAGTAGAGCGGCAGTTCCCGACGGTAGTACCGCCTGAGGCGGCACTACCGTCCTGCCCTTCTCTACTACCGCAGGTTTTGGCTGAAGTTTAACTCCATGCGTTAGTATCGCCGGAGGGCACGGTAGTACTGCTTTGGCGGGACTACCGTCGCCCTGACTCATTCAGGTTGAACTATGTGGCCGGCACTTCCGTGCCAGCGGAAGTACCGCTCATGCGTGCAATACTACCGCTTATGTGTGGCACCCCGGCTCAGAGTAAACCGGAACGCCCCGTATTCCAGCCCAAGGACAAGTCTTCTGGAATACGGCACTATTGGCATAGAACAAATCAGCTCTTTATTACTATGGATATGGTTACAAAGGGTACATAGATTACATCGGCACGGCAACACTACGCCTGCCCGGGGTAGCTCTATGCTAACAGCGGAGTAACTCTCTCGGCAGCGGAACAATGACGACGGTGATGGACTCCACTCCGCAGGGACTCTGGCTAGAACGCGTATCCTAGGTCGCAAGCACAGGATCTTCGGCAAGCAAGCAATCACGGTATGACCTGCAAACTGGCATGACACGCCAGGTGAGTACTTTGAATGTACTCGCAAGCTCACAGCAACCATCAACATTAAAGCAAGACAACATCATAGAAATCCAAAACTAACAAGCATGGTTATCTAGCAAGGTAGCTACTGAAATGACTGCAGTAAGGTAAAGCGTATTAAATCCATACTCCAAATAATCTCAGGCTCCAATCCGAACCTGTACCAAGTCCAATTCCCAAGCATGTGGTCATCCGACCACTCAACTCACAGCCATCCCATGGCTAACATATCAAATACCTGATTCCATCTGCACGACAAGTCTGACAAACTTACTCTCCTCCGGGTTGTCTCACAATCCTTAGAATACTCATACTCCATCGAGTACTTCTGATCATACGACGAGTTCTTCCATCATTATCACTACTATGGTTGACCACCTAGTGAGGTCTGGACGGACTGTCCAATACCGTGGACACGGCTATTCGAATAGATTTTACACTCTGCAGAGGTTGCGCACTTTACCCACACTATGGAGCACTGACCTCGTGATCCCATTCGGGTGGACCAGCGTTGCTCCAACGAAACCTGCCTGACCCGTGACTCTCCCATCGTACCACCGGCAATCGCACTCCCTCGGAGTCAAGCCTTGGGTGGCCCCTTGTCACCTCGTGACACCTGCCACCATCGTTGCCAAACTATACTGTCCCAAACGGGGACGCCAGCACAAAACTCAACTGGGCTCACAAGGTTATCGCCGCCTACCGGGCCAGGGTAGCGCGCACGCATAACCTTCCCTGTCGGGCGGTACCTGTGAAAGAGCACGTGATCAGACCAAGTCAAGGCCGTCCCATACCGGCAAATGTGGTTGCACGGATAAGTCCGGATAGGTGACTCAAGGTCAACCATGAAATATCTAATCCCCGAATAATATTTCTGTCATGGCTGACACTCCGATAACCAGTATACTTAAGCCACTGCTATTACTCATCTCCACGAACTACCGAATGAACTCCAGAATAATCATAGACAGTGATCTCAACATTATGTCATCAACAAGAGGGTAAACTACTAGTCACTAATAATCCGGTACCCAACATGGTAGTCACCTATCCGAGAAATAATTCCAACATTGCATAATCCAATTCAGTTCACAAATAACTCATACTTGTTGTTAAAGTAAATATTTAAACTATGATATTGCAATGCGATGATGCAGATGAGAGTTGTGGCTTGCCTGGGGTTGAAGGAACCATGGGGAAGAAGTGCGGAATGGTCGCGGAGGAAGTTGCCGGAAATAGTTCTCTCTCGGAGGGGCTGTTTACGGACAAGGGCAAAAGGGTCATTTTCACAGTGGGACCACATAGTGAAAATGATACCAACACGACGGGCTCGACGAGACAAAGACGTGGGCGTTGGATTCACCTTGATCGGAGTTGCGAGTAAAAAGTTGCGATAGTTTTTTCTGCTAGGGACCTGTCTATAAATAAAATCTTCACAAACGGGTCCTAAGCTGAAAAACAGATCGCGTATTTCTGAAAAATACACGTTCCAGAAGAGAAAACGTATTTGGGCCCGAAGAAGCACCAAAGTACGCTTTCAGGAAGGGAAAACGTAAACCGGAGTTTACGCCTCCACTTATCCACGCGGGCCCGGGGCGTTGACTTCTTGCTGCCACTGACTGGTGGGGTCGGCGATGCGGGGCCCGCCTAGCCCTGGTCGTCTTCCTCGTCTCGCTCCCCCGACCGGAAGCAGAGGGAGGCAGGGGAGGGCGTGACGCCGGCGATGGCCCGGGCAGCTTCGGCCGTCCCCAGCGGAGCTGGGACCACCGGCGGACGCGGGAGGAGCCGGCGCGCTTGTCCAGATGAGGGGCCCGCGCTGGGGAAGAATGAAACTGCCGCTGCTCGAGACGACAGAGGACCGGGGAGGAGCGCGTTGCCGGCGACGTCCACGGTGACTCCGGCAGTCCCCGGCCAAGAGGGAGGCACCGGCGTACTAGGTAGAAGGTGGCGCTTCCACCTGGGACAGCAGCAGCATAGGGAAAGGGCAGCGACGATGGCGACAGGGAGCACCCGCGGGCGTGGCCTCCGACCAAGTTTGGGGCCCGCGGCAAGGTGAGCTCCGGCGACTAACCGAGGCATGGGGAAGGGTCTACGGGCTCAGGGAAGGGTGCTGGTGGTGGAAAAAAGAGGGGAGGAGCTCCACACGGCTCGAATTTGAGCGGGCGGGGGCGGCGGCCATGGCGGCAGAGAGAGGTGAGGAGGAGCTCCAGAAGTAAACGGAGGGGTCGGGGAAGCTCAGTGGAGCGAGGAGAGGAAGATGATGAGAACAAGAGGGCTCGGGGGTCCTTATATAGCCGCGGCGATGAGGGTGGATAGGCACAGCCGCCGTGGCGATCTTAGCCGGTCACTGGAGCTCGTGGCGACGTGGCTGGAGGGTTCCCGGCGTCGGCGAGCGGCCGACCTGACGAGCATTCACTGCGACGCGATGGCTCAGGGAGGAAGGAGCCAACGAAGGGAGGTGACAGCTCGGTCACGGGCGAACAGGGTCTCGGCGGCGATCGTCCTGACGTAGAGAGGAAGAATCCGGAGGGGGAGAGGGATCCAAAGCACAGGCGGCGATGAGGGGAAGCCCCTGGACATGATTATATGGCGAGGGGAGAAGGAACACGACGAGACCGAGGGGTCTCATCACCGGAGCATGCTGGCTGGCATGCCATCCGCGTGGTCACCGCGTGGCCACGGCATTGCCACACCCAACGTGCTGCCAAACCATGTCTAGTGTGTAGTCCCTCCAAAGCACAGTCTCAGGGAGGTGATAGATCAATGAAAATCACTGTGGTTAGATGTGAATAATCACCTGAAGTTTGCTGCAGCAAGCTTGGCTGCGCACTGGTGATCGACAGGGAATTGATTGGGGTCAATGGTGTTGTCTGGGGTGATTAGCTTAGGAAGTACTATGATCCTGGAGGTTTTGAGGGGATTTGGACCACAAAATAACCTACTTGCTTTGCAACTGCCATTTGGGTCCAGAAACTTGATCAGGAAGGTGCACTCACATGGAGTATCAACTTGAGCTAAAATTGGGTAGATCATGATGATTTGGACAGGTTATGATGCTGTAAAAATTTCGTATCAATCGGACAAGCCAAAATGGTACTTGTTTCACAAACATCCTTACTGTCCAGAAACTTAGGAAAATTCTAGAGGGATATTGGCTCCATGAATTGATCCCAAAATTGATGTAGATTGGTTTTATTGGTAGGAGAATGCTCTGGTAAATTTTCAGCAATTATGGAGCAATATAAAATATAGTTGCTTCACAACGTGAAAATCTGACCAGAAACCAAGATTTGATGCTGTGCTCACATAGATGATTGTATAGGGTTGAAACTTGGTGGAGAGTCATTATTTGAGTATATGGAGATGCTTGCAAAATTTCAACTTATTTGGATACTCCTAGCTAGCACTTGCTTCACAAAGATTCCAGTTGCCCAGAAACTTTGGAAATTAGCCAAGAGAGATTTATTATCCAAATAAAGTTTAATTTTGGCATGTGGCAATGATATGGATAGTAAAGAGTGCACAAAAAGTTTGAGAGCAAGCAAGCAAATATAAAGGGTACTTGCTTCACAAACTGCCAGCTGGGGCAGAATCAGAAAAGGAATATTTGGGAAATATTTTTGGGCATGGCAAGGAATATTTTGACATATCTGTATAAGATATGTCCCAAAGGATTTATGGGAATTATTTGAGAATTTTGGGAATGATAGAAATATGAGTTGCTTCACAACTCAGGGCAAACAGGGTTATTCCTTTAATAGAAAAAGGAATATTCCCAAGAAAAGAATATTGGGATTGGTCCAAAATGGAAATGACAAGGTCTTGGGATGGTTTTGAAGTTGGCAAGCCACTCGGGAAGAAAAATGAAGGGTGATCCATCCAGGTTTCAAGACCACTAAGTCACAGAAAAGCAAATCCGGACCAAAATTAAAAGCAAAAGAAAATGGGCAAAATCCAGGGTGTTACAAACCTACCCCCCTTAAAGAAATCTCTTCCTCGAGATTTGGTTGCTCAGGGATCGAACTTGAATATTTCCTCTTAAGGAAACCGTTTCCAACTCGGGTTTCCTTTTTACCTTTGTATAATGTTCCTGCCGAATTTCATATGACTGACTGCCTTGCTTCGGGGTGGTTTGCCTTACTGGACCCTTTTCTGGCAAATCTTAACTCATAGGTTACTCTGACTCCAATCCTTTTATGTCTGCTATCTTGTCTGAGGCAATAAATTATCCTGACCAAACAATGTGCCTTGCTCGTAAGTCCGAGGGTGATTCCTCATGGACGTGTCGTGACGAGGTCCAATATAATTAACCGTTTGCTGAGTTGTGAACAGATTCTCTTGGTGGACACGAAATCTTTTACTCACTGCATTGGGTGACTTCAAATGGATGTGTGTCCTCCAGGCTCATAACAGTACGGTGAATCATACCATTCTCTTGGTGGAATCTGACTTCTTGCACGAATTGTTGAGTCATCTTGGGTATCTTCACTGTCTCGGGTATAGCGCTTCTACTAAATATTTGATTGTCACCTGTCGTGACTAGCATAAAGGTGTACGGTCTTATAGTGATATTATCCATAGACTTGACTGACAGTGGTCCTGGCAGCAAAATCTTGTTCACGGCAGGTTAGTCTTTAACTGATTCCCATCCATGAGGACACATACTTTGAGACTGTTGTTTATCCTTATGATTACTCAGTCTATCGGCATCCCTGTATGGATGGTAGGCCGTGTAGTACCTTACCATAGTTGCTGAATTTGAACTGCTGGGTTAATCTTTCGGCTAACCTGACCAGCTTGGTTGCCCTCTTCTGACAATTCCAAGAATAAATAGCTGGCTGAGTGGGTTGACTCGATATGGGGTCCTTGCAAATGAGATAGACCCCTTGGCTGTGTACCCATGGTGATCGGTACCGATCCATACTGTCCGGAGTATCTGTACCATGCATCCATTGCCATACCTGCATGGACGATCTTGTTGTTTTTTTATTATGGTTCTCTTTGCCTGGATCCTTTGCTGAAAGAACTTGGCCTAATATGCTCTTGATTCTCCGTGTGACCATAGATGTTATCAGGTGCAATATTCCGGCAGGCATATTACTTTGCAAGTTGTGGCTGTAGGGTAACGATCGTCTGAACCCTTGAATAAAACCGGCAAATAAACCAGTAGCCACCAGAACGGTCTTTACAACTCAGATCTGGGACATTACTGGAGTAACTCAACCCCGACTCAAGACGGCTGAAAAGCAGCTCAGAGCATGAGACGGTGTCGATAAGAAGAAAGTAGCAACTCCCTAAGACGGCCGAAAAACAGCTCAGAGTATAGGGTCATTGCTACGAAGAGAAATTCAACAACTGCCCGAGACGGCCGAAAAGCAGCTCAGAACACGGGCCAGTTGCTGACAAGAGAAATAAAAATCGGCATCCACCCCGGACGGCCGAAAACAGCTCATAACACAGGCGTGGTGCCGTTACCAAAGAAAGATGGGCAAGGGTTCATCCGTGTCCCATACAACTCACTATTATGCATACAGGTATGAGCATAATAATTTGAACATACCAGAATATCACAGAGCAATGCTATAGGGCATATATCAGATGGTCGGCTTACTCCATAGGTTGTTGGTCATCACACTGAAATGTATAACTGGCGTTCTTTTCTTCTTACATGGCTCATGCAATAGTCAGATCCTCACCGGGCTGGCATCATTGTATGGGTAACCCATATGGCCTTGGTAGCATGTCCGCCATATCTATGGAAACATGTGTGGCTGGCCACTTGATTCCCGAGGCAAGTTTGTATCCTGACTGATTTTTTTGCCTTCGGACCAACTGTTGCGGATCTAACCCTTGCATCGGAAGATGTCCATGTGTTGTGTCGAGGAAGAGACCTGAATCCTTGAGGTTACTGCTGTCGGTTACTTGTTGTATGCAACAGAGTATTTGGCTATCCTTCTTGTTGTACACTAAGCACATAGCTCATGCTGGCTTGCTTCCAAGACATGGCAGGGTTCAAATTGTACTCATAGCAGACTCAAACCATGTATATATGGACCATACCTTTGGCACAGAATGCACTGTGTATCATGTACACATCTTTGCCTTCTTGCTGATGCGATCATTACTGCTGTGAAAGTTGCGCTGATGTATACTTGGTGTTGATAACCAATCCAGTCAGGATATCATTTATATTCAGGCCCGATATTCCCGATATAACACAGTCTACTGAAACTTTCATATTGCTGAGCTGAGCTTCCAAATAACTGTCTCTTCACTGACTCTTTGGGTTCAGGGTCGGTGAGCAACTTCCTTAAGGGGAAAATAAGGTAACACCAAGGGCCCAAAAACAACAAAAGAAACGACTAAACAAAAGCTCACAAAGCAGCAAGATCACACACAAGCAATATTAGCATCTACAGCTATTCACAGCAATAATATGCATTCCTACTTAAGCACACAAATCTCGCAAGAATTCTGGTATTACGGTCTAACATGCTGTGGCGGTGTGCGCGAAAGTGAATCAATGTGTGGAAGAAAATTGGTGTAAACAAGGCTACACCAAATACAGACTTAACGCGGATGGAACCGGTGGCGAGGACGCACTTGGTGATCAGGGGTCGGAACACAGAAGTTACGACCACATCATCATCAAGCGTACGGAAGAAAACCGTACACGTCCAAAGAATAGGTGACGGAATGAGTTAGTGGTGGAGATAAAGGCTTGCAGGCATTGCCCTTTTCTGATAACAAGATCAGTAAGGGTTGCCAAAGCGGTGAATGGGATGGCAAGATCCGGAATAGAATTTATCTATCACCGAAATGATAGGGTGACTGAAGAGAATATATTGGTGTGGTACCGGTGCATCAATCTTGCTAGTGATCGCCACCCCTAAGCACCTTGGCATCACTCCGCTGGGACGAAGATGACACCACACCAAGGAACAAATATGCAAACCGGAGAGCGCAGGTAGGGAATCGAAACCGATGCCACCAACACTCACCAGCTCCATCGTCAGAGATAAAAGATCTATATGCATGCTATGCAACAAACAGATGCAACAAACAGGTGCAGCAAACCAACTTGATCCTATACTACCGGTTACTAACGCTCGCGCCTAGACCGCGTGTCCTATAGCCAGACCTGCTCTGATACCAACTTCTGTGGCACCCCAGCTCAGAGTAAACCGGAACGCCCCGTATTCCAGCCCAAGGACAAGTCTTCTGGAATACGACACTATTGGCATAGAACAAATCAGCTCTTTATTACTATGGATATGGTTACAAAGGGTACATGGATTACATCGGCACGGCGACACTACGCCTGCCCGGGGTAGCTCTATGCTAACAGCGGAGTAACTCTCTCGGCAGCGGAACAACGACGATGGTGATGGACTCCACTCCGCAGGGACTCTGGCTAGAACGCGTATCCTAGGTCACAAGCACAGGATCTTCGGCAAGCAAGCAATCACGGTATGACCTGCAAACTGGCATGACACGCCAGGTGAGTACTTTGAATGTACTCGCAAGGTCACAGCAACCATCAGCATTAAAGCAAGACAACATCATAGCAATCCAAAATTAACCAGCATGGTTATCTAGCAAGGTAGCTACTGAAATGACTGCAGTAAGGTAAAGCGTATTAAATCCATACTCCAAATAATCTCAGGCTCCAATCCGAACCTGTATCAAGTCCAATTCCCAAGCATGTGGTCATCCGACCACTCAACTCACAGCCATCCCATGGCTAACATATCAAATACCTGATTCCATCTACACGACAAGTCTGACAAACTTACTCTCCTCCGGGTTGTCTCACAATCCTCAGAATACTCATACTCCACCGAGTACTTCTGATCATACGACGAGTTCTTCCATCATTATCACTACTATGGTTGACCACCTAGTGAGGTCTGGACGGACTGTCCAATACTATGGACACGACTATTCGAATAGATTTTACACTCTGCAGAGGTTGCGCACTTTATCCACACTATGGAGCACTGACCTCGTGATCCCATTCGGGTGGACCAGCGTTGCTCCAACGAAACCTGCCTGACCCGTGACTCTCCCATCGTACCACCGGCAATCGCACTCCCTCGGAGTCAAGCCTTGGGTGGCCCCTTGTCACCTCGTGACACCTGCCACCGTCGTGGCCAAACTAAACTGTCCCAAATGGGGACGCCGGCAAAAAACTCAACTGGGCTCACAAGGTTATCGCCGCCTACCGGGCCAGGGTAGTGCGCACGCATAACCTTCCCTATCGGGTGGTACCGATGAAAGAGCACGCGATCAGACCAAGTCAAGGCCGTCCCATACCGGCAAATGTGGTTGCACGGATAAGTCCGTACAGGTGACTCAAGGTCAACCATGAAATATCTAATCCCCGAATAATATTTCTGTCATGGCTGACACTCCGATAACCAGTATACTTAAGCCACTTCTATTACTCATCTCCACAAACTTCCGAATGAACTCCAGAATAATCATAGATAGTGATCTCAACATTATGTCATCAACAAGAGGGTAAACTACTAGTCACTAATAATCCGGTACCCAACATGGTAGTCACCTATCCGAGATATAATTCCAACATTGCATAATCCAATTCAGTTCACAAATAACTCATACTTGTTGTTAAAGTAAATAGTGAAACTATGATATTGCAATGCGATGATGCAGATGAGAGTTGTGGCTTGCCTGGGGATGAAGGAACCATCGAGAAGAAGTGCGGAATGGTCGCGGAGGAAGTTGCCGAAAACAGTTCTCTCTCGGAGGGGCTGTTTACGGACAAGGGCAAAAGGGTCATTTTCACAGTGGGACCACATAGTGAAAATGATACCAACACGACGAGCTCGACGAGACAAAGACGTGGGCATTGGATTCACCTCGATCGGAGTTGCGAGTAAAAAGTTGCGATAGTTTTTTCTGCCAGGGACCTGTCTATAAATAAAATCTTCACAAACGGGTCCTCAGCTGAAAAACAGATCGCGTATTTCTGAAAAATACACGTTCCAGAAGAGAAAACGTATTTGGGCCCGAAGAAGCACCAAAGTACGCTTTCAGGAAGGGAAAACGTAAACCAGAGTTTATGCCTCCCCTTATCCACGCGGGCCCGGGGCGTTGACTTCTTGCTGCCACTGACTGGTGGGGTCGGCGATGCGGGGCCTGCCTGGCAACGGTCGTCTTCCTCGTCTCGCTCCCCCGACCGGAAGCAGAGGGAGGCAGGGGAGGGCGTGACGCCGGCGATGGCCCGGGCAGCTCCGGCCGTCCCCGGCGGAGCTGGGACCACCGGCGGACGCGGGAGGAGGCGGCGCGCTCGTCCAGATGAGGTGCCGGCGTTGGGGAAGAATGAAACTGCCGCTGCTCGAGACGATAGAGGACTGGGGAGGAGCGCGTTACCGGCGACGTCCACGGTGACTCCGGCAGTCCCCGGCCAAGAGGGAGGCACCGACGTGCTAGGTAGAAGGTGGCGCTTCCACCTGGGACAGTAGCAGCATAGGGAAAGGGCAGCAACGATGGCGACAGGGAGCACCCGCGGGCGTGGCCTCCGGCCAAGTTTGGGGCCCGCGGCGAGGTGAGCTCCGGCGACTAACCGAGGCATGGGGAAGGGTCTACGGGCTCAGGGAAGGGTGCTGGTGGTGGAAAAAAGAGGGGAGGAGCTCCACACGGCTCGAATTTGAGCGGGTGGGGGCGGTGGCCATGGCGGCAGAGAGAGGCAAGGAGGAGCTCCAGAATTAAACGGAGGGGTCAGGGAAGCTCAGTGGAGCGAGGAGAGGAGGATGATGAGAACGAGAGGGCTCGGGGGTCCTTATATAGACGCGGCGACGAGGGTGGATAGGCACAGCCGCCGTGGCGATCTTAGCCGGTCACTGGCACTCGTGGCGACGTGGCTGGAGGGTTCCCGGCGTCGGCGAGCGGCCGACCTGACGAGCATTCACTGCGACGCGATGGCTCAGGGAGGAAGGAGCCAACGAAGGGAGGTGACAGCTCGGTCACGGGCGAACAGGGTCTCGGCGGCGATCGTCCTGACGTAGAGAGGAAGAATCCGGAGGGGGAGAGGGATCCAGAGCGCAGGCGGCGATGAGGGGAAGCCCCTGGACATGATTATATGGCGAGGGGAGAAGGAACACGACGAGACCGAGGGGTCTCATCACCGGAGCACGCTGGCTGGCATGCCATCCGCGTGGTCACCACGTGGCCACGACATTGCCACACCCAACATGCTGCCAAACCATGTCTAGTGTGTAGTCCCTCCAAAGCACAGTCTCAGGGAGGTGATAGATCAATGAAAATCACTGTGGTTAGATGTGAATGATCACCTGAAGTTTGCTGCAGCAAGCTTGGCTGCGCACTGGTGATCGACAGGGAATTGATTGGGGTCGATGGTGTTGTCTGGGGTGATTAGCTTAGGAAGTACTATGATCCTGGAGGTTTTGAGGGGATTTGGACCACAAAATAACCTACTTGCTTTGCAACTGCCATTTGGGTCCAGAAACTTGATCAGGAAGGTGCACTCACATGGAGTATCAACTTGAGCTAAAATTGGGTAGATCATGATGATTTGGACAGGTTATGATGCTGTAAAAATTTCGTATCAATCGGACAAGCCAAAATGGTACTTGTTTCACAAACATCCTTACTGTGCAGAAACTTAGGAAAATTCTAGAGGGATATTGGCTCCATGAATTGATCCCAAAATTGATGTAGATTGGTTTTATTGGTAGGAGAATGCTCTGGTAAATTTTCAGCAATTATGGAGCAATATAAAATATAGTTGCTTCACAATGTGAAAATCTGACCAGAAACCAAGATTTGATGCTGTGCTCACATAGATGATTGTATAGGGTTGAAACTTGGTGGAGAGTCATTATTTGAGTATATGGAGATGCTTGCAAAATTTCAACTTATTTGGATACTCCTAGCTAGCACTTGCTTCACAAAGATTCCAGTTGCCCAGAAACTTTGGAAATTAGCCAAGAGGGATTTATTATCCAAATAAAGTTTAATTTTGGCATGTGGCAATGATATGGATAGTAAAGAGTGCACAAAAAGTTTGAGAGCAAGCAAGAAAATATAAAGGGTACTTGCTTCACAAACTGCCAGTTGGGGCAGAATCAGAAAAGGAATATTTGGGAAATATTTTTGGGCATGGCAAGGAATATTTTGACATATCTGTATAAGATATGTCCCAAAGGATTTATGGGAATTATTTGAGAATTTTGGGAATGATAGAAATATGAGTTGCTTCACAACTCAGGGCAAACAGGGTTATTCCTTTAATAGAAAAAGGAATATTCCCAAGAAAAGAATATTGGGATTGGTCCAAAATGGAAATGACAAGGTCTTGGGATGGTTTTGAAGTTGGCAAGCCACTCGGGAAGATAAATGAAGGGTGATCCATCCAGGTTTCAAGACCACTAAGTCACAGAAAAGCAAATCCGGACCAAAATCAAAAGCAAAAGAAAATGGGCAAAATCCAGGGTGTTACATTATGCATGGGCTGTGAGAGCATAACGGCTGGATCTCTTCTCCCACTATATATAGGAGTCATCTTTCTTCTAGTTGACTACCTCTTTCTCCCCCAAGCTCCATTGTTGCTCTCAAGCTCATCTCCGCCTGATCTCTCTCCCTAGCCAATCAAACTTGTTGATTCTTTAGGGATTGGTTGAGAAGGCCTAGATCTACACTTCCACCAAAAGAAATTTGATTCCCCCCACTATTCCCTTGCAGATCTTGTTACTCTTGGGTGTTTGAGCACCCTAGACGGTTGAGGTCACCTCAGAGCCACATTCCATTGTGGTGAAGCTTGGTGGTATTGTTGGGAGCCTCCAATTAAGTTGTGCAGATTGCCCCAACCTTGTTTGTAAAGGTTCGGTCGCCGCCTTCAAGGGCACCACTAGTGGAATCATGGCATCTCGCATTGTGTGAGGGCATGAGGAGAATACGGTGGCCCTGAGGTGAGATCAGAGAAAACTCAAATAATATTCATGGATAGATCTGATCATAAACTCATAATTCATCGGATCCCCACAAACACACCGCAAAAAGTCATTACATCGGATAGAACTCCAAGAACATCAAGGAGAACATTGTATTGAAGATCAAAAAGAGAGAAGAAGCCATCTAGCTACTAACTATGGACCCGTAGGTTTGTGGTAAACTACTCACGCATCATCGGAAGGGCATCAACACTACGAAAAAAAAGACACATTCGTGACATTTTGGGCCGAACGAATTTTTTTTCTGTCATGCTTATGAAACTTCTAGGACGATAATTGTGACAAAAGCATGTATCATCATAGATGTGGTGGGATCCTACTTCTATGAGAAAAAATCATGATAGAAAATGGGCTTTTCGTCCTGGGCGGCCCGGGGACGCACCTGCATGACATTCTTTGGGCAGTTCATGACGGAAGAAATCATGGTAGAAGCGAGGGTGAGGAAAATTTCGGGGAGTTCCCGGTTACGGTGGGTGTGGTCAGGGTCGAGCGATGCACGGAGGTTTGCGCGTTTCTCTCGTACATGTACGCGCGTGTGTACGAGGCGTTGGGCTCTAACTGAACCCGAGTGAGGCGTTCGCTTACTGAACCCGAGCGATTGCACTAGCTACACGTGTTACTGAACCCGAGCGATCGATCCCTTGGCTGTTAACTGAACCCGATCGAGCGATTCCTTCGCTACTGCTGCTAACTGAAGCCGATCAAACCTGTTGCCTCTTGATGAACAGTGACCCTTATTGGGGGTTGAATGAACAGTTCCCGGTGGGGATTGGATGAATAGGACCCCATGGTAGTAGAGGCCGTTGCCACTGGATGAATAGGACCCCATGGAGGGTTGGTTGAATAGTAGCCAGTGGAGGCTAGATGAACATGACCCCGTGGAGGGCTGGTTGAACAGTAGCCGGTGGAGGTGACCCTGTGGATGAACAGTAGCTGGTGGAGGCAGGAGGAAGTCGACGGTGGATGAACACTAGCAGGTGGAGGCTGGAGGAAGTCGACGGTGGATGAACAGTATCCCGTGGAGGCTGGAGCGAGGCACTAGACGGTGGATGAACAGTAGCCCATGGAGTCCCGTTTTGCGGTACGCCACACCCCTCCCGATGAACAGGACCCCCGTTTCGACCATAGGCGCTCCAACACAAGTCTGTTTCCTCCGTTTGGCGGTACGCCACACCCCATTTCGGCTGCTCCCGTTGAACAGGACGCATTCCGACCCAGTCTGTTGCCTCCCGATGAACAGGACGCTGTTTCTCCATTCCGACCCAGCCGGTTGGCTGCCCGATGAACAGGACGCCATTGCTGCCGTCCGTTGCCTCTCCATGTACACGAGCCCTGGCCGTCCGTATGCGCGAGTACGCGTTCGAGACCCCGCCCGTATGTACGTACGTGGCCGTATTTTTTGCCCTATGGCTTTACGTACGTGTACATAATTTAGACGGGACTACCAGAACTGCTACGTCGGGTGCTCTACTATGACACATGCCACTACTTACTCGGCCATGGTTCATACTTGCAGAGAGACCGATCGACCAGTACGTATGTACACGTTCGCGACTAGACAGACAACGATATGCACGCTTCGACTGGATGGGTCCCAGCTGTCAGGGAGGATAAGGAGGCACTTTTTTGCGTGCGAAGATATAACTGGTGGGTCCCAACTGTCAGGGGGAAGAATCATTTATTTTTGCCTGTAATATGGACGCACTTCCTTGCGTGCGAAGATGTAGCTGGTGGGTCCATCTGTCAGCCTCACCGCTTACAGTACTCTTCCGATGGCTGTCGTTCATTGACCACCTTGACCACGCCGCGCGGACAGCACCCAGGTGGTGGACGACGGTGAGGCCTAGGAAGGTAACGACGCTGAGCCATGGAAGACGAGGAAGGTGGATGCCCACGCGGAGGGGAGTACGAGGGTTCACTGGTTCGGCTGCAGTGTAAGGTTGCCATCGCCGGAGAATAACAGGGGGTGTGGGTGAGTAGAGGGAAGTCCTGGCCAGTGGTAGTATGGTCAGACGGTGAGGCCTGTGCGGCAGCACAGTCGGGCACGGGAGGCTAGAGCAAGCGGTATGTCGGGTGCAGGTTTGGGCGGCTGGAGCAAGAAGACCAGAGGTTGAAGACGCAGCTCGGCCGTTGGATTAACATCCAACGGTCACTGCAGCTAGAATTGTTTATTGACTAAGTTGACAAAGCCCTGCGTACGCGTCAACTTAGTAGGCCCACAAGTCAGCCTCCAAATCTGGTGAGTCCCAGCTAGCAGGGGGAATCATTTTTTTTGCGCGTAATAAGGTGGCACTTCCTTGCGTGCGAAGATGTTTTCTGTTTTTTTAATTTCTTCTTTTTCGAGTTAGAATAAAAAGAAAACAATTTAGCATCTTTGGTACAATCTATATTTTCACGAAATGAATCATAATAAAGCTGGTGGGTCCCAGCTGTCAGGGAGAGGAAACTTCTTATTTCCGCGTAATAAAGGAAGCACTTCCTTGCGTACGAAGATGTAGCTGGTGGGTCAAACCTGTCAGGGGGAGAAATCATTTGTTTTCGCATAATAAGGGGGCACTTGCTGCGTGTGGCCATTGGCCATGTGGGTCCCTACTGTCAGCCACTCCACGTACATGCCTCTTCTGATGGCTGTCGTTTGTTAACAAAGTTGACCACGCCGCGCCGAGAGAACCAATGCGGTGAACGATGGTGAGTCCTAGGAAGGGAACGACCCGGAGCCGGCGAAGACACAACAGTGGATGCCCATGCGGAGGGGAGTACGAGGGTTCACTGGTTCAGCTGCGGTGTGAGGCTGCCGTCGCCGGAGAATAACAGGAGGTGTTGGTGAGTAGAGGAATGGCCTAGACGGCGATCGGAGTAGGGTGGGCCATTGAGTCCTGCGCGGCAGCACAGCCGGCCACGGGAGGCAGTAGCAGGTGTTACCGCCGGCGGTGGTTTGGGCGACTGAAGCAAGAATATCCGAGATTGAAGAAGCACGACATCCGTTGCATGGACATCCAACGGCCACTGCCGCTAGAATCGTGTGTTGACTATAAGTTGACAAAGCCTTGCGTAGGTGTCAACTTAGTAGGCCCACAAGTGCGTGGCAGAGAACATATAGTCCATTTGCGATTTGTAATAATGTACAACCCATTTTTGAATTCTAATGGAATTTACTACAGCCCATATATAGTTTGTTAAAATTACAGCCCATTTTCTAGCCAGGACAATGATTAATACTTTCAACCAACCGCTCAAAACAGAATTCGACAAAATTTCCCACATTTTGATGGGATCAGAAATATTTTTATCCCTAAATTTTGAGTCAAATTAAATATAATTTCACAATAAATTTGTATTAGGTAAATATCCAACGAAATATTGCGCGTGCAACAAGTAACGAAATTAAAATTTTCAAAATCCAAAAATAATATTTTTTTTAACTAATTACCTGTTTGATGCGTTTTTTATAGTTACAACCCAGTTTTGATAATTACATCCCATTTATTATTTCTTAAAGCCTATTTTCTTGTTAAGCCTAATGCATCCCTCCTAGGAAAGATTTGCAGCCCAGCGGGGTGGAGAATAACAAGTTGACCTGGGCTGGGTATTCTTCAAAAAAAAGTATAGCTGGGCTAGCCATTTTCACCTTGAAAAATTAATATCTGGGCTGGATATTTGGTCGACATAAAATAATAGCCTGGGCTAGATGGGCTACAGCCCGCCTAGTTGATACCCTGCTCCTGTGAGCAACAACAAAAACATCGCTCAAGAAGAACTCTGCTCACACCTTAAAAACACAAATACTGCTCTAGCTGCTGGGTCCCAGCTGTCGGCCGCTCATTGTGCAATTCTCTCATTTATTGACTATATAGGTTGACAATGGTGTGGGACCGTGATGTCAGGAAAGCAGGAGGAAGCAAAAAAAAATATAGTTGTATATAATAAGGAGGCACTTGCGTACGTGCGGCTATGGCCCTGGTGGGTCCCCACTGTCATCCTCTCCAAGTAAAGTCATCTCCTGATTCCTCATGTTCGTTGACCATGTTGAAAACGCGAGACGGCGTCACCACAACAAGCGCAACAACTCGAAGGACGATGGAGAGGGCCTCATGGGCCCTACAGATGGTCTGATGCCGCACCCGCTGCTCATTCAGGAAGCCAGGATCATAGGGCCACATGTCCGCGACGGCATTGTCGTTCGCTTGTTCGCCGGCGATTAGTCCCTCCGTGAGCCAGTGCTCATTGAGGAGATGGAGGTTGCAGCACAGGTCCTCCTGCGCTGGTAGCTCTTCCACCATTAGGGCGTCAAAGTGCGGCCGCACCTGCTCTATGGTGAACACTGCATGAACAGGCTTGGGCGGTGGTGCCGGCTCCTGGTCGGAAGCCATGTCCATCGTCTGATTGTCGTCGCTGAGCTCGCTGGCGAGCCAGCATGTCTGGCTGCTGGACCGGACCGCTGACAAGCACAAGTCTGACCGCCCTAGCCCACCCAAACCCCCTCCCTCGCCCGCGCACGCTTTTCGCCGGAAACGGTCAGTGCCGCCCGCGCCACTTCCTGGTGCAGGCGATTGCTCCGCGTTCAAATGACACAAGTGCCGTCCGTCCATCTGCCACCCACATTTATGATGTGCGGTTACCGAGGCGGCTACTCCGGCGCCACCCGTCCGTCCCTCTGACGCCCACCATTGCTATATAAACTGCTACGCCGGCCATAGCCGCAGTCATCCGCCTCCGTTCCCTTTCTCCTGTCCACACCACTCCCACCATGGCTTCCTCGCGCTCCAGCGCTCTTCGAGATGGGCGGACGACGGACCAGAAGGAGAAGGCAGCCATTGCTGCCGACTGGCTGGCCGGCACGCAGCCGGTGGATGACGATGTCCCAATAGAGAACATGGTAGTCGACGATCCGGCGCCAACCCCCTCCTGTGCGCCATCCTCGCCGGTGCATTGCACCATGACCATCGGCGAGGCCCGTGCCCAATACACGGACATGGTGAGGCAGAAGCGTGAGGAGCAGTTCCGGGAGGCGCAGACCGACGCCGCCTACAACCACCATGTCCTCCAGGAGCATCTGCAAGCGGAGGAGCAGATCGCCGCGGAGCGGGCGGAGCAGGAGGCGCTGCTCGAGTCATACCACTCCGCCCGTGAGTGCCGCCTCGCGCGCTGGCGGTACCGCATGCAGGTGGCGGAGGTTGCGGCCGCCTACAAAGAGGGCGATGAAGCGGGCGAGGCGCTGTTTGGCGACACCGACGACAAGGCGGAGGACAATGCTAGCTCCGCCGAGGCCCTACCCCGCCGGCACCGAGGCGGAGGCCTTCGCCGGCTTCGGCGAGGCCCTACTCTGCCGAGGCCCCACCCCGCCAACCACGAGGCAGAGGATATCGCCGGCTCCGCCAAGGCCCCGCCCCACCGGCATCGAGGCGGAGGACTTCGCCGGCTTGGGTGAGGCCCTGCTCCGCCGAGGCCCCGCCCCGCCAATAACGAGGCAGAGGACATCGCCAGCTCCGCCAAGGCCCCGCCCTGCCGGCAACGAGGGGAAGGATTCCCCCCGCTCCGCCGAGGCACCGCCCTGCCGACAACAAGGCAGAGGACATCACCGGCTCCGTCGAGGCCCCGCCCCACTGCCAATGTGGCCACGCCACACAGAAAATAAGGAAGAGTAGAACATGGTAGGTCGCAGCTGCACGGGTCCAAGTAAGGCCACTGCTGCTATCCTCCGGTTGAAGCCAAGCTTAACGGCCGATTAGCTGCTTGGCGGCGACGTGGAGTGGGAGAGCTGAGCTGGAGAAGAAGCTGCAATTCGGCTTAGCCAAACACGGGAAATGGGCGCCGGAGATCATAGATTAGGTTAATTAATTATACCTCCAGCGCACCCCTTTTTAGTTGAAGAATGTATGAAATGTAATGAAATCCGACATGTTTATATGAAATCCGGCCGTGTATGAACGAATTTAGTCCGATTAGTTCGAATTCTTGTATCACTGGCATGAACATGCAAAACAATAATTATTCTAAGGATGCACGGTGATCACCTCGTTTGCAGCAGTTTAACACGTGCAAAAAGTTTGAGCAATTTTTTAGCATGCACATTGCAATCAAACTCACAGGCCTGGCAATTCATAGAGAACATTCAAAACAATCGATGATTATGCATCTCAATGATTCACACGTCAGAGCCAATATTTACTTCACAACTAAAGAATAAAGAAAAAACGATCGGTGCTGCTGCGGCAAAGGGCGTCCCATTCCAACATATCAAACACATGTCTTCTTGCTAACATCAATGAGCAAAATTTGACAAGGTTGTCCCATTCCAAAATATCAAATGCGTGTCTTTTTGTGTACATCAATGAGCAAACTTTGACAAGGTTTTCCCATTCCAAAATATCAAATGCCTACGATTGTGGAATGGGCGGGGTTTGCCATCAGTTCAGACATTGACATGTCACCTAGTGCTAAATAAACCAGCTGTTCTTTTTGTGTAGTTCCACTAAAATCAACCAACTTCGCGCGTAGCTGATTTTGCCTTTATATGTTGCAACACCTTGAACATATCGGCACCTTCTTTCTTGTACCTAATTTTGTGGATGGGGGTGGAAATGAATGATTCGAGAACATTCGATGTATTGTGCATGATAAAGTATAATGGAGGGCACGAACCATCATAACATTTTGTGCAGTTCCCGTTGAAAGCAAGCTGAGCATCCCTGTTTGCATAAATACAAAAAAAGTGATTAGTACAAAGCAAACTGTATTATGAATTTACAGTTTAAACAGGCAACCTACATGATCTATGAAGAGCACACATATAAAAAAATGTAACTCACCAGAAAGAATCCTAAAACAACATTGTATTGGCCATCACAGCAACAAAGATGGAGATCTGTGTGTCCTTCTGAGCTGAAGTTAGTTTGTTCTTGTGGGCAGTAATGTAACCATCCTTCAACTGCTCTCTTCTGATAAGAAGAGGGGCTTGGCTTCTTCATCCTGGCATAATCGGAACTAGGCACTTCACATACTCCATATTCTTCTTCAGAGGAGGATGATCCTTTTGTGCAAACACAAGAGCACAACTAGATGCTAGCATCCCTGTTTGCTCAAAAAAAAGGAAAGGAAATATTTAAAACAGCACAGATGAAGCACTTCTCGAGGACAATACCACTTTCTCATGACAGTAGCTAAATAGTAGCACAACACCAATAGAGATGACAAAGCTCAATCATATGGATGAAATCCATGGGCCGGTACCAACCTTTGTCAGGAGGCTTATTGTGTAGAGCATGCATATGAAGCACTTCTCGGGAAACATCCGTTATTATCTACTGTGGTTGCCATGCTTACTATATACTCCTCGATTAGTTTAATGTTTCCAACATCTTCTTGTGCAGTTCCACTAAAATATATGTTATCTTCAAACAAGATCCCTGTTTGCACAAGTAGAGATAATTACATATTACATTAAGAGTGACATGAAATCACAGTGGCAAAACAATTGCTCGTTCCAGCCATAGCAATAAATTAAAATGCAAAACTATATCATTACTTGTGTCATCACAGTTCTGGTGCTTCATTACAGCACAGGGAGTTGATTTTTGTTCTTCTTCCGCTTGTTCTTCCCCTTCATCACATGGTTCAATAACAGACAAGCTTCGCCTTCAATGTAAGATTTGGCATGTCAATTAGGGAGCACAAGTATATCACTAAACAACAACATTACTTTTCTGATGACAATAGCAATATACAAGCCAACAGTTGTGAAATATCATTATCGTACTTCAATGGGATATTACGGTGCACATACAGATTGGAAGTCTGGTCTCCTTTTGTGCAGTTCACTAAAATCAAGCAACATTACCGTATAAGTAGCACAACATATGAAAGCACACTACACAATCATGTGGAAGAAGGCCAGTACTGACATCTCATGACGCAGAATTCAAACAACTCACAAGAAGACGATCTGAAACAAATTTGCCAACACGGATAGGAAGTCAGATCTCCTCTTGTGCAGTTCCACTAAGATCAAGCAATCAAGCAACGTTGTCCGTGTGACATTTTGGTTGAACTGCACAAAACACTCT
Source organism: Thinopyrum elongatum (assembly GCA_011799875.1). NCBI lineage: Eukaryota > Viridiplantae > Streptophyta > Magnoliopsida > Poales > Poaceae > Thinopyrum > Thinopyrum elongatum. The sequence goes on from CM022299.1 coordinate 524,726,187, forward strand.
TAAAGCAAAAGTGTTTTGTGCAGTGCAACAAAAGGTCGCAATAGCAGCGAGGTGAAGTAGATAACCCTGTTTACACAGAGGTGCAAAGGAAACTATTACTGGTCAATAACGGTGGATGACACAGAAGCCCACAAAAAGAAGCATCTAACTTATCTAAATGGGAAAGAAAGCAAGACAGTAGCATTTCTCAAACAGTGGCATTGATTCATATTAACAGAGAGATTATATTAACAATAAAATTCGTTAAACATGTAATTTGCTTTTAGCTGTGGCATTGCATCAATTTTCTAGCGGCATTATTAGATTAACAATAGCTAAAGAGTTGTATGGGATAGTGGACGCACACAGTCTGTCTCAGGGTACACAAACAGGGGTGTATGTTTCCCCTGACTTGTGCACGGACAGCAAACCACCGGTCCGGCAAGCTCGCAACGTCTAAGTCCAGACCAAGACAAGCTAAATGAGCAAGACACCACTAAGGAGAAACCTCCCTTGCCGGGCAGGCGAGCCTGGCGAGGACGAGGTGGCCCCGAAGTCAAACCTCAAGACCGTCCCGACAGGCCTGCCGGGCGCGACCAAGGAAAACTACCCCGCCAAGGCTCCACCGCTCCACCTCACAGCGACGCAAGTCATCGATCAGTGCGGTGTCAAGCCCCCAAGTGACTAAGTGGCTGTTATTTGGCACGTGGCAGCCACTTCCTATGGAATCCACCTCCAAATGACACCCGTCCAGAGACGTGTCAAGCAGACAGGTGAAAAGGCGGCTGAGCAGCCCGGCAAGGCTTGACGGGCATGCCACGATGTGACACTAAGCGGCGCATTTAATGCGCCCTGCTCTGACTGCAGAGTTAGGTATGATAGCACTGTTCGCTATCTAATCAGTACACAACGACTGATTTGCCATTGTGGTGACCCCTTGATCTATAAAAGGAGGGCCATGGCAACCATAGAAAGGATTCAGACCCTTGTACACTCATACGCGTGTAGCTGCTCTCACCCCGAGGCAACCCTACCGGGCAAGAGCGCTGCATTTCCACCACTACCCACCATCAATCCACCAAAGTAGGAGTAGGGTTTTACGCCACGCGGCGGCCCGAACCTGAGAAGCGTACGCAGCGCATCATCTTCATCACCTGCTTCATCGACAGCTTCACCATCTGCGACGCCTAAGAAAAGGCGGAGGACGGAGGGAGTGGAGAGGGGGAAGCGATGCCTCTTCCCCCGCCCCCCCTCCCCATTCGATCTCCATCGCCTCCCTCCGCTGCGGCTGTAGCAGCGGCAGAAACCAGCAATGATGGCGGCAAGCCAACCTCAACGGATCGGGCAGCATGATTGCCATGCAAGTCCCGTTCAGGGGAAAGGAACAAAGTGTACAGGTACAAGGTTTCTCTCTCCACCACTCCCACTTATGACAATCGAGCCACTCTAGGTTTTAGCATCATCAATGTCGATGAGCACTGTGCAAAACTCGGTTCAGCATTTACCCTACTTAGGGAAATCCTGAGTGGAGCGCTAGTGTGAATCCATTGATCGGCACCTCGGCAAGTGTGCCGGGCAAGGCAGTCCGCGTTAGTGCGACTTTTTATGCCAGCCGCCACCAGGTTGTTTAAAGTGTGTGGAGGAGAGGAGAGAGAAACTGGTCATGCCTTACACCACGTACTGCCGCCTGCGAGATACATATGATTCTTTGCCGGTCCTTGCCGGGAACCGGAGAACAACACGCACGACAGCTATCCTTCCCAAGGCATGCGAATGCGACGAGCGGCCGCGGCTGAAAGGGGTAGAAGGAAGCGAAGAAATAAGCTAAGTTTACGCAATCCTTGCCCAGTTATGACCTTAGGTTTTTCATTTGTTTATCCCTTGGATACCAAGGTGTTCGTGTGAGGAAATCTGTCGTATGGACGGCACCTTATCAGTTTTTGTCTACACCCTCACTCTGTTCCGAGCCTGCTCGCAGAATGGGTAGCAATTTCAAAACTGTCGAGGAAAAACCTGCCAGGACGTATCTTCGCCAAGATAACTGCTAAGGGCCCGACCCTTGCGACAATCGTGGCAATACGATACCGGCAGGCAGCTGAAATACGCACGGAGACTAATCGTACGAGCACCAATGGGTGAACTCCAAAGAGATAAACATGCAATCAGAATTAAGTAAAAACATCAGTTCCACATAAACATACGCGGCATGGTGTCTAAACACAAGACATACATCATGTTTTGTTACAGGACAACGCAGCGGCAAGGATAATTCAAGGCCGGGCCTGACGACCTCGTGGAGCGGTAGGGACGCCAAGGACCTTGTCGGCGAGAGGGGAGGCCTTTTCTTTGGTAGCCAAAACATCTGCGCCCTCCAGCGGCTTCTTGAAGCCATCGGTAAGATTGAGGTCCGGATGGCGACAGGCGATGTTGCTCAGAACCATGAAGAGGGCATTACGGGCAGGCTTCCGAGATTCAGTCACGAAGCGGCCGGCCTTTCCCTCCTCGTGTACCTTCAGCTTCTCGACAAGCTCGTTCAAGAAGACCCCTAGCTTGACGCTGGGGACCTCGTGCTTGCTGGCTGAGTAGACTAGCCCTTCCATGCCCATCGCTGCAGTCTGAGCAGTGAGACGCTCGGCAATGTCGATCAAGCTCTTGATCCAGAGGTCGACCTGCTCGGAATGATTCGCCAGCATATCCTCTGCATACTTTCGAAGATGCCTTGTGGTATCTAGGTCCTTTGTCAGCTGCTGCTCACGGGCCCCGCTGGACTCTACCGAGCTCTCCAAGGTGCCAATCCTGGCCTTCAGATCTTCGATGGTGTCATTGGCATTCTCGAGACCTTGGCTCTTGGAGGAGAGCTGCGATTGCACCTCCTTTAAAAGGATCTCCACTTTCCGTGCCTCTTCCTTGAGGGCCTCGACCTCCTTGACACTCCCGGCAAGCTCCTCAGTCAGCTTGGCCACCTACTGGTAGAGATCAACCTTGGCAGAAGAGGCGGCGGCAAGATCATCAGCGAGCCTCTTCAGTTGGGCGGCAGAATCGGCAGAGAGGGCATCCAGGGCGGCCTTGTGCTTGTCCTCCAGTTCCTTAGTGTGCTGCAGCACGAGGGCATCCAGATTATCGTCCTTGGCATGGAGGGTGGCCTCAAGCTTCTCCTCTCGGAGAGAAATATCCTACTCCCTGGCGTCTAGAAGTACCTTGCGGTCGGCCAGGCGAGCCTCCCGGGCAATGACATCCTCCCGCGCCATCGAGATGGTCTCTTGTTGCCTCATGAGGACCTGGAATTGCTTGCCATGCCATTCACGCAGCTCGATGCCCTTGTCCCTCAGCTTCTGGTCAACCTTGTTGGCAGACTCACGCTGCTCCTAGAGCGCGTGCCATTTCTGGGTGTGCCGAGCTTGCATCTCCTTAATGCCCGCCGCCATGGACTCCAGGAAAGACAAATCCATGTCGACGGTAGTGGAGTCGTCTGTCTCTTCGACCCCCTGGTACAGCAATGCAAGGATGCGTTGGAGCTCGCCTTCGAGTTCCGCGCTCGTCGTTGCTGACAAGCCAGGAGCTCCGAGACCAGGCTGCGTAAGTACTAGCGCCAGTTGACTCGAAGTTGGCGGCGGGGCCCCTGCCAAAGTGCCAAATAAGGGAAGAGGGTCCATGGTTTGAAGGGGGATTTGCCCTTCGACCACAACCCCCGACCCTGACGTGCCGCCAAGGGTTTTTTCTGATCCCTCCAGGAGTTTCTGGACACTCCTGGCAGTGCGTTCCTGGCCCTTAATGGTAGCAATCTTGGCGGCTTCTTCCGCAGCATCCTTCCCTATGCTGGCCACCTCATCCAGTAGGTCTGGCTCTTCACTCGAAGGGGCTATAAGCAGAATCAGCAATCAAGGACAAGAATGCAGAATTTTTAACAAGAAAAGGGCCCTGGGCAGGATGATAAGGGCAGCACGACACGGAAGGAATAAATGGATTACCCGGAGATGCCTGCCGTGGAGGAGCTTCAGTTCCCCCGGCGACTTCGGTTGCCGGGCCAAGATCTCCATCCCCTCCCTGGGAACCACGGCGCCGCCCGGGGCGGACCCTTCCATGGAAACCTTGGGCGCGGATCCCTCGACTCTATCGACGGGTGGAGTGGGTCCCTCCTGGAAGGACTCGCCCGGAGTAGTCCCCTCCCCTCCTCTGGCTGCAGGGGTGGGGAATTCTCCGCCATCACCTCCGAAGGGAGGAGCCAGCTCAACACTCTCAGGCCGGGGGCTAGGCTGGGGGCTTGGTGCCGGGTCATCCACACTGCTCCCTGTCGGGCCCGCACCTTCCACAATCTTCGGCAGCCCCGCGCGCCTGAGTCGCTTGGTCCGGTGGATGAGGGTCTCGCCTTCCTCCTCCTCCTCCCTGACAAAGGCGGCAAGTAAAGATCAGTTAACATGCAAGATGATATGCGGAAATGGCGAAGAGGAAAGGGAATTGCTCTTTCTTACTCTTCGTCGATGAGCATGGAGCTCAGCTCAAACTCCATGGGTGGTGAGGGCGCCCTGCTCCTCTTCTGGGGCGGGGGAACGGAGCGACCTGACAACTTCAAGCCTTGCTGAGGCGCAGGGTGTAGGAGATATGCCCTAGAGGCAATAATAAATGTTATTATTTATCTCCATGCTAATAATTAGGTTTATGTTCCATGCTATAACTGCTATGGTTCTCGAGTCTACAATAACCACGAGGGTCGGAGGAAGACTCATATGCACGTGTGGAATAATAAACGGTAAAATGTATTCCTAGTCTAGCCTCTAAGACTAGCTCAAGTGTTGCATGATGGTCCTGTTTTCCTGATCATGGGCATGTCTATGCCAGCAACTTTGAGGGCACAATGTTAGAAGAACATTTGTGTTGAATCGACCCGAATTGATGTTATGCTATGAGATACATTCGTCACAAGTTAATGGTTAATAACACAGAGATGGTTAATGTTTGCATGATTCCTTAGACCATGAGAGTATTGGGTTTCTTCATGCTTGCTTCATGAACTTTGGGGTTTGTTAAACGTCATCCGTAAATGGGTGGCTATTACGGCGGCTTACGGGTTCATGGAAAAGTGTGTCAAGTAACTTGATAGCTCGAGATTGGGATTTGCTCCTCCGACGATGGAGAGATATCTCTGGGCCCTCTCGGTGTTATGGTATCCATCATCGTCTGGCCAGACACTTTGTGATTTGATCACGGGGATGCCGGAACACGGTAACGAGAAAGGAGAACAATACCGGTAACGAGGTAACTAGCATAGTGGACAATTTGTTGATCCACGGGGATGCCAACATGTCTCACCTCGGGTATTTGTAACATATCGCGAAGCAACAGGAATAGCACACGGCAACTGGAGGTTCACTCGAATATTTATTCGTGTGGGTGTAGGGGTCAATATGGGTGTCCACGGCTCCGATGTTGATCATTGATCGGAAAGAGTTCCGGTCATGTCTATACTTCACCGAACCTATAGGGTCACACGCTTAAGGGTCATCTATCTATTGAACGCTAGACAAGGAGTCCGAGAGAAAGTCACTGGAAAAAGTTTCAGAGACAACGGAAAAGTTCCGGAGAGAACACCGAAAAAGTTTCGGTAAAACCGAAAAGTTGTTTCGGATAAAACCATTGACCCAAAAAGGTTTCGGCAAGCACCGGGAATGTTTTGGAGGTTGCCAGATTGGTCTGGTAATTTCTGGAATTTTTCTAGAGAAAAAACCGAAAAAAAGTTTCGGAGCTGCCGGAGTTGTTTACCGGGTAAACAAAGATGGTTTTAAATTAAACCACCATACTGGAAATGTTCCAGAGCGCATCTAGATAATTTTAGAGGGTGCTAGAAATGTTCTGGGACCTTCTAGAATTTTTCAGAAATAATAGTCGCGGAAAACATCTTGTCCCAGCGTGAGGGGACAAGATCCCACGGATCGTGGGGGCTGTTTTTAGGGGCGCCCCCTTTAGGGGGCAGCCCCTTGTGGCTGGAAAAAATGTTGGGGGGCCCCCCATGGTGGGGGGCAGCCCCCACAAATGGTGGAAAGTGTTGGGAGGAAGGTGGGGCCCCATTGGGGAACACCATGGACAAGGGAACATGTTTTCTCCATGTTTGGTGGGAACATGTTTTCCTTGTTTGGTGGGTGCATGTTTTGTGGGCTGAATTTCAGCCCCCCCCCCTCACCCCTTCCACCACTATATAAGGAGGTGGAGAGGAGCTCTCCATCACCACTCCAACTCTCTCACACAAGCCATGCATGATCTGGCATTCTCTCTCCCTCCCACGAAATAGTTTCGTAGTGCCGAATGGCTGTCTGGGTTCCGGTGGGAACTAGTTCTGGACGGCGAAGCCCTGCCGGATAGATGACACCGTATGTGTGCAACTCTGTAGAGAGGTCGTAGTTTCGTCCTTTTGCCTGAGGGGCTGTTCGAGTGTCCTCCCGAAGGGCTGTCTGAGTAACCGTCCGAGTTTCGAGGGTCCTCCCGAAGGGCTGTCCGTGACACCGTCTGAGGGACTGTCCGACCGCCTCCCGGAGGGCTATCCGAGGGTCAGATGAGGGAGTACATCCTCGCGGTTGGGAGGTTGTAAATCCTAGCTGCGGGGATCTGCACCGCCGATCGTCATCGACTCTACTTCCGCTGCGCTACGAGTCGGTAACGAATATGATCAAACCTTGTATGCAGTCTCCATAGTGGTCCTGGGCTGGTGCGTAGGTCAGAAATTTTTTGTTTTCTGCTGCGTTACCCTACAGTGGCATCATGAGCCGTGCTATGCGTAGATGCAGGTTGCGATCTAGAATACATAGAGATGTATGGGTGTTGCACAAAATAATTAGGTAGTAGATGAGTTCTATTATTGAAAATTATTTGTGCGGGTCGCAGATGAAATCTGTTACCCGATGTTCTTGTTGCTTCCCTCGAATTTGCGTAGTCCTGATCTTGACAGCATTGTGGAATCTGACAAAGTTCTGGCAATCCTCAATCCTTTCATGCTGCTCCTGAGTATGCTGATTGACAGATCAACGAAGTGCTAACAGTTCTTTGGGTTCCACTTTAGTCAATGAAAGATGGATGTTTCGCAGACGAAAGGGCAATGCAGATATGATCTGCACGGGGGTCATGCGTATGACAAAGTTCAGTATGGGGCTCGAGATTTTATTATCTCGGTTTTCATACACCCCGCATTGTTAATCTAGCGCTTGAATTATAATACTTGATGATGGACGTTGGTAGCTTCGGTTTGTTTCGAAACCTTAGAAGCCACGTAAAACAAGTTTTTGCATGAACCGATTAGAGGCGTCTAACTTGGTTTTGCAGGAGGGTTTGCATGTGCATATGATGTGGTATAGCAGTGCTCATAATAATTTGATTATGTATGAGATATCTATATGATGTAAATTGATTAACATGACCTGCGTGTCATGATTTGGCATGATGGCTGGAGCCATATGATTGCACTTTAAATGACCTGCGTGTCAATCTTGTGTAATGCATTATTTTATTAGCTATAGAGATAGCAATATTATCTGGTGCATCGACAAGGTGGTGGCAATCTTCGCGAAGGTGAACACCGACGCAAATGCCGAAGACGAAGAAATACAAGACTTCTCCGTCAGAAAGGGCTATACCATATCATGCTATTATGAATTGCCTGAGATGTTTATCCCTTATGATGCACCCTTCTTGATTGCGCAGTAGTCGCTTTTTATTAGGGTGATCTATCACTTCAAAATATCAAAGTAGTTAGTGTTCACCCAAGTGTAGCACCGTCTGTAATTCGTATCTTTTCGGGGTGCGCCATGTCCACATGGGTACGAACGAATCGAGAGGAATGAGGCGGGTGAGGTCAGACCTCGCAGCAAGATCACTTGGTTGTCTTTGACGTTCAGGCAGGATCGTCCTGAGCTCGGAACACACCCATCGAAAGATGAACAAGAGTCACATGGAGATGTGATCGGCATGTTTGCCCACCAATTGAAATTCTCGTCATCAGTGATGTCCACATCAATGGCGTTGAATTGAAATGTGGATCTTGAATCACTCACAATCAATTATGAGAGATATTGATTTGAGTGGGAGCGCACTTTTGAATTGACTTGTTTAATTCTTAGTGCAATTAATTATGAACTCTGTCTAAGTGTGATTTGCAAAATAGTTGTAGAATAATGGCTCGCGTTTCCACCTTCCCTGTTAAAATTGAATAGCTGTTAAATATCTGGTTAAAACTTTACGGTTGGTAACGTAATGTGAGGATTGTCCTCAAGAGTGCCGAGAAGGACTTTGTCCTATCGCATACTTTCGGTATTCTCTCGCTTATGCTATGGATCATGTGACTCTCGTCCTTCAATCCAAAAGCTAGAATTCCATTTCAGTCAAGTGCAATATGTTTGCTTCCATGAGACCCAAACTTCGAAAGTTTGGATAGTTATGTGATATTCATGGAATCTAAAAATCATTTTCAGGGACAAACAAAGGCTAAAAGATATGAGATATCCAAAGCAGTGTTTGTTTGCAAACTATTAGTAAAGGAGTTTACTATGCATTAGACTGATAAGAGAGGGATCCAGGAGAACGCCTGTCATATGATGAAAGGTGAATAAAACAACAACTTAAAGAGAAAGGAAGTGTCCGAAGGGTGTTAGTGAAACTTTCATGCCTAGGAAGTCCGGGGCTAACGCCACTCTTAAGTTGGGTGCTTCTTCTGGAAGTAGGAGAAATACTAAAAGTTAAACTGTTAGAAGTATAAAGGCAAAAAGAAAGAAGACTGGAATATCCAGCTCATGTATGAATGTCATACAAGTTTTTGATGTATAGAAGGCTGGTCAAAGATATAGTTCTTGGGAATTATGATTAAATTGTTAATCACTAATTCTTGGGTATTGTGAGTTAATCACAAAGATACCCGCTCGGTTGCTTTCTGTTGCAACTCGATGTAAGAACTACTATGGCCTGAAAGACTAGCCAGGAATGAGGTTTAGGTATACATAGGGAACATAGTAAATGTTACTATACCTTCCATCGGTGTATTACCGTCTGTATTTATTTTCATAATTCATTTAGAGTTTCACAAACTCTAGCCCATTGCATAAGGTATCTTGCAAGAAGGTTGTTCATAAGAGAACTTTTAATGTTCGGTATTATGAATAACATAAGGGCCATACTTTCATTATGAATGAGATGTATGTTATGAATATTGATAATAATACATTACCTCTGGGTTTACTTTAATAATTCATTTTAGAGTTTCATACACTCTAGCCCATTGCACAATGTTTGTTGCAAAAGAGTTGTTCATAAAAAGAACAATTGTTGTTCAGTATTATGAATAACATGAAGGGCCATGCTTCCATCCAAGATGGGATGTATGTTATGAATATTGATGGTAATATGATACATCCATAACACTGACGCTAAATGTCGCAAGACTAAAAGAATACCACACAAGTGTTGCACTGCATTTGGTCACATTGGAGAAACCCGCATGGAAAATTCCATTATGATGGATTTTGAAGTCGTTTGATTTTGAATCATCTGACACTTGCAAATTTCCTCCGAAAAGTGAAGTGACTGAAATACCGTTCACAGGCCATAAGGAATGAGCAACAAACTTATTGGTGATAATACATTTTGATGTGTGTAGTTCAATAAATGTTGTTGCAAGTAGTGGATTTATCTATCTTCAGAAATGACTCAAGTAAATATATGGATATTTACTTGATGAGACGTAAGTCTGGATCTTTTGAAATCATTCGAAAGGTTTTCAAATATAAAGTAGAAGTTACTGTAACAAGAAAATTATGTTTCTACAATTTGATTGCAGAAAGGAATATTTGAGTTACAAGTTTAGCGAATGTCTGATGAGTTGTGAAAGGGGTTTCATAACTTGCACCTCCCGGAACACCACTGCAAGTGGAAAGTCCTTGAAGATGTAATCGAACCATTTATGACATGGTAAGATCAAAGATGACATAAATACATTTGCCATTATCCCTTTTAAAGTGATGCTTTAGAGACTACGGCTTTTACACTGAAAAGAGCTCCATCAGGTCTGTTGAAATGACACCATGGTATGGTACGCCCAACCATGTTATATCTTTTCTTAAACATTTGGAATATGGGGCTTGTGTAAAAGGTTACAAACCTATTCCAAATCAGACAAGTGCTACTTTGTAGGTTATCCCAAAATGTTGGGTATTCCTCCCTCACTATACCGAGGCAAATAGGTTTGCCACAAAGGACGGTATGCTTTTCGAAGAAAATGGTTCTTTCAAAAAGGTGAGTGGGAGAATAGTGCAACTCGATGAGATAAACAGTATCTTCATCATCAGATCAAAGGAAAGAGACCTTGGAAGAAATTCCAGAGTTTCCTACTGCGACTGATACGGAAGTCTCTACAATAAAATGTATGGACTTCGGTCGAACTTGCAGCTGAACCACGTAGGCAAGGCTCGTGCAAACCTCTCAGGTGCGCAGACGAGATATTGTTGTTAGACAACAGTATACCTAAGATACACAAAGAAGCGTTGATGGGCCCTGACTCCGGAATTGGCTAAATGCCAATACAATCCAAGATAGTTTCCATATAAATGTTTCAAGATTAAAATCTTGATACACCTTTCGGAAGACTTAGAGTCTAATGAATTTTATGGAACTTAAAACTGATACGGATAAAAATGTTTTATCCATAAAGCTCGACTTGTTGAAATAACAAGTTCAAGGAGTTGACTACGATGAGGTTGTTTCACCGTAGCGATGCTTAAAGTCGGTTTGGGTTGAACTAGCAATTAATACATATTTCAGTCATGAGATATGAAACATGGATGACAATAGGATTTCCATATGATGGAAATGAAACCAAGGACTTGCATGTGTTACAGTCCAAGGTATTTTGTCATTCCAGAGGATGCTAGTAAGTATGCAAACTTCAGAGTTCCAGCAATGGACAGAAGAGAGCAAAATGGAGTTGGAATCTTCGTGTTTTGATGAAATGGTCAAAGGGGTTTGACTTCATCAATGGGTAACGAAGATGCTTATGATTCAAGAAAGTAAGTGGGAGCATAATAAAATTTCTAAAAATGTTGTGTGCTTAACACATTGTTAATTGGAAATAAATTTCTTGACATGAATTAGGACTTCATTTGAAAATAGTTTTTCGATGAAGTGCTTGGGCTAAATCGCCTTTATATTAGGCATGATAATCTATGGAGATAGATTTACCTAATGGGGCTGAGCAAAGATACATATTGACAAGATGCTAAAACTTTTTAGCATTTAAAACGCCAAGGAGTGGTTCTTGCCAAAGTCACATGGAAAGAGTTTTTGCAAGACTCGGTGTCCCTAAAACACTGATGAGCAAAATACATGATGGAGATTCCACACACCTTTGTGTTTGGATTAATCATGTATTCCATGGTATGTGAAACAACCAGATATGTCCAATACTCCCAAAGTTGTTGCGAGTATAGATACCAAAGTGTTCAAAAGTACTGATCATGGGACAACAGTAAAAAAGGTCATTGAGTACTATAGTAGCACTGATGACATGTTTTCTCGCAAGCGGTGATCATGAAGAGTTCGTTGTAAAAGGTTACATCGATACAGTCTTCATCCATGCTCCAAGCGATTTTCGATTTAAATTGAGGGTTTTTGTGTAACACACAATATGGTGGCACGGTAGTTGGAAATTGTTCCAAACAAGTTACTGTGGCGAATTCTATAACAGAGGCGAAGTATGTTGCCGCTTTTAAAAGCGACAAAGAAGATGTTGAATCATATAGTTCATTCATGAACTTAGTATGGTTCCAAGATGGCTTTTGTCAATGGGACACTACTGCAGGTAGTTGCTCCATAACTCAGTCTGAGGAATCCAGGTTCGACCTGTGATTCACATACATACAAAACCAAGTCCACACAAAATATGAATTTTGTGAAAGCGTGAAAACACGAGGATATTCAAAGATACACACAGAGCTGAAATCGTCAGATCCGTTGGACATCAGGCTATACCACAAGCGAAGCATATTTACACCGGTATGACACAGGTGTGAAGTGCATTAGCATTAACTAGATTATTGACTCTAGTGCAAGTGGGAGTCTGTAGGAGATATGCCCTAGAGGCAATAATAAATGTTATTATTTATCTCCATGCTCATAATTAGGTTTATGTTCCATGCTATAACTGCTATGGTTCTCGAGTCTACAATAACCACAAGGCTCGGAGGAAGACTCATATGCACGTGTGGAATAATAAACAGTAAAATGTATTCCTAGTCTAGCCTCTAAGACTAGCTCAAGTGTTGCATGATGGTCCTGTTTTCCTGATCATGGGCATGTCTATGCCAGCAACTTTGAGGGCACAATGTTAGAAGAACATTTGTGTTGAATCGACCCGAATTGATGTTATGCTATGAGATACATTCGTCACAAGTTAATGGTTAATAACACAGAGATGGTTAACGTTTGCATGATTCCTTAGACCATGAGAGTATCGGGTTTCTTCATGCTTGCTTCATGAACTTTGGGGTTTGTTAAACGTCATCCGTAAATGGGTGGCTATTACGGCGGCTTACGGGTTCATGGAAAAGTGTGTCAAGTAACTTGATAGCTCGAGATTGGGATTTTCTCCTCCGACGATGGAGAGATATCTCTGGGCCCTCTCGGTGTTATGGTATCCATCATCGTCTGGCCAGACACTTTGTGATTTGATCACGGGGATGCCGGAACATGGTAACGAGAAAGGAGAACAATACCGGTAACGAGGTAACTAGCATAGTGGACAATTTGTTGATCCACGGGAATGCCAACATGTCTCACCTCGGGTATTTGTAACATATCGCGAAGCAACAGGAATAGCACACGGCAACTGGAGGTTCACTCGAATATTTATTCGTGTGGGTATAGGGGTCAATATGGGTGTCCACGGCTCCGATGTTGATCATTGATCGGAAAGAGTTTCGGTCATGTCTATACTTCACCGAACCTATAGGGTCACACGCTTAAGGGTCATCTATCTGTTGAACGCTAGACAAGGAGTCCGAGAGAAAGTCACTGGAAAAAGTTTCAGAGACAACGGAAAAGTTCCGGAGAGAACACCGAAAAAGTTTCGGTAAAACCGAAAAGTTGTTTCGGATAAAACCATTGACCCAAAAAGGTTTCGGCAAGCACCGGGAATGTTTTGGAGGTTGCCAGATTGGTCTGGTAATTTCTGGAATTTTTCTGGAGAAAAAACCGAAAAAAAGTTTCGGAGCTGCCGGAGTTGTTTACCGGGTAAACAAAGATGGTTTTAAATTAAACCACCATACTGGAAATGTTCCAGAGCGCATCCAGATAATTTTAGAGGGTGCTAGAAATGTTCTGGGACCTTCCGGATTTTTTCAGAAATAATAGTCGCGGAAAACATCTTGTCCCAGCGTGAGGGGACAAGATCCCACGGATCGTGGGGGCTGATTTTGGGGGCGCCCCCTTTAGGGGGCAGCCCCTTGTGGCTGGAAAAAATGTTGGGGGGGCCCCCCATGGTGGGGGGCAGCCCCCACAAATGGTGGAAAGTGTTGGGAGGAAGGTGGGGCCCCATGGGGGAACACCATGGACAAGGGAACATGTTTTCTCCATGTTTGGTGGGAACATGTTTTCCTTGTTTGGTGGGTGCATGTTTTGTGGGCTGAATTTCAGCCCCCCCCCCCTCACCCCTTCCACCACTATATAAGGAGGTGGAGAGGAGCTCTCCATCACCACTCCAACTCTCTCACACAAGCCATGCATGATCTGGCATTCTCTCTCCCTCCCACGAAATAGTTTCGTAGTGCCGAATGGCTGTCTGGGTTCCGGTGGGAACTAGTTCTGGACGGCGAAGCCCTGCCAGATAGATGACACCGTATGTGTGCAACTCTGTAGAGAGGTCGTAGTTTCGTCCTTTTGCACGAGGGGCTGTTCGAGTGTCCTCCCGAAGGGCTGTCTGAGTAACCGTCCGAGTTTCGAGGGTCCTCCCGAAGGGCTGTCCGTGACACCGTCCGAGGGACTGTCCGACCGCCTCCCGGAGGGCTGTCCGAGGGGCAGATGAGGGAGTACATCCTCGCGGTTGGGAGGTTGTAAATCCTAGCTGCGGGGATCTACACCGCCGATCGTCATCGACTCTACTTCCGCTGCGCTACGAGTCGGTAACGAATATGATCAAACCTTGTATGCAGTCTCCATAGTGGTCCTGGGCTGGTGCGTAGGTCAGAAAATTTTTGTTTTCTGCTGCGTTACCCTACACAGGGGGCTCCGTCGAGGAAGAGCTCTACGAAGAACTCGAGCTGGACTGGGAGCTGGTGTCACCTCCAGCGGCTGCCGGTCACTTGGCGGGAGAAGCCTTAGCCCCAGAAAGCTGTGGGGACTGCCGGCACACTGCATAGGGGACGCTGCTCCTGGAGGTGGTCTTCTTCACTTTCTTGGCGGCAGGCGCAGGGTCAGGAACTGCTGCTCCCCGACTAGCCGCTCGCCTGCGAGGGCGCTGTTCCAGGTCTGGCTCGGGGGCTTGAGGGCCTTCCGCGAGCCACTCCTCCTCAGGTTGCTCCGCCTCCTCAACCCCCTCTTCCTCCAGAGCCTCCGTTGCCACGGCATATAGAGCCTCAATCCCGGCAGGCTCGTCCCCAGCAGGCTCATCCCCGGCAGCCCCCTCCATGGTTTGCGCATCGCTCCTGCCGTGGGAAGGGCCTTCGCCTTTAGCCTCCTCCTTCCCCTTTGTTGCCTTCCCGGCCTTCGCCATCGCAGCAGGGCGGAGTGCTCTGTCCTCCTCGAGCCGCCTCATGATGTACGCCTCCTCCGCCTTGGAGGTGCACTTGTACATGTTGGCCTCCACCCTTGTAGACCTTTCCACCAAGGTGGAGGACCACGCAAGCTCTTCGTCGAGCCCGGGCAGCTGCCAATCGCCCGAGACTCCCTGTGTGTTGCGGTCTGGCATCCATTTCAGGATTTGGTCCCTGGCGGAGTTGATGTTCAGTGGGATGACATTTGCTGGAGACTAACATGCATGCTATTGCATCTCAATGATTCACAAATCATAGCCAATGCGCCCTCCGTTCCAAAATAAGTGTCTCAACTTTATGTCAACTTTGCCAACTTTAGTACAAAGTTGACACTTATTTTGGAACAGAGACAGCTAAAAAAAATGATCCATGCAGTCCCTAGGCCTTGAACCCTAAACCCTAACCAGGCTTTAATTTGCTGGCGAGGTTGAACCTTCCGAAGGAATGAAGTTTGTAACCCTTTGACCATCGGATCATTTTGTGCAGTTTCACTAAAATCGAGCTGAGCATCCCTGTGGCAAAGAAATTGAAGTGTGATTAGAATAAGACTAGTGGGACTAGTTTTTATGAGACATAAACTCATCACAAATACAGTAGAAGCCAGTAGAGGTACGTGTGGGGCAAAGAAGTAGAGAAATATCCACATGGAGCATTGTGGGCAGCCGGGGCAGTGGTGCAAGACGGCTGTAAAGGAAGTTGTACCTGAGGGATGTCAGGATGTAGCTAGAGGAGGGCGGCGGGAGGGGGAAACTGCCCACGTCACGACAGTGAGCAAGGGACGAAGGCAACCACACCGGCTTTGTGAGAGAGAATGGCGGGGACCCCTAATCGGGACGCGCCGACAGTGGGTTTTCGCCGTCGACGATGACGACCGCATCTATACAATGCATCCACCCCTTCCCCTGGTGGACGTGATCCTCCGGGATGTGTGACTAGAGATGTGGCCACAGTCATTTTGTGCGAGAGAGTGTGAAGAGAGCAACCCCAGCAAGCAACCGTGTAGGCTCCAGGCTATGTATATAGTGGAGCGGTTTCTTTTTCTCTCCACTAGCAAGATGCCCGTGCATTGCACGGAACATCAAGATGCATTTTTTTACAAAAGACCTATTGTGATTGACCCATGCAGGAGTAATCCCATGTGTAAAAACTAATGATATCTCGAGAATTTCATCAAAAAAATGATATCTCGAGAAAGATGAGAGATAAGGTGAGGAGGAGTGGGGCGCGGTGGTGATTGGTGGTCGGACTTAGCGGAGGCATGGGGATGGACGACGCCGGCAGCGGCCACCATGCTAGATTGGTCTAGAGGCTTCCTTTTTTAATTACTCAACAATGAAGTTGTGGGAGATAAGGATGAACGAGACAGCTGCGGGTATCCTTTTGGAAAATTGCCATAGTTTGCTTTCTATCCGTCAGATATAGATCGGACGGTCTATATTGCAAGATGGCAGGCACACCATCATCACCAACTCGGTTTTTTATAAGAGTAGATATATGAACCTATTTATATTGCTTATGTGCCACTGAAGAAAAAGAACTTTATTTATAAATAACATGGCACCGTTCATGCGTGGTTCTCGACCCTCCATTAAGTGAGTAACTACTACTAGACGCGTCAAATTATCACGTGGGCTGCATCATCATACAGAAATGAGCTCCACCGTGTCACGTGTGTGGTTGGGGAAGACGCAAAGAGTGCTACGTGCGTGGGTGCGTGCACCTCTTCTCTTCGAGCATGGTTATTAAAAGTATACACCTTTCTTTACCACGCGGTTATTATATGGGCAACTACTCTACCACGCTGTCATTTCGAGCATGTCTAGTAGGCCAACTACTCTACCACGCGGTTATTATATGGGCAAAGAGTATAGGCAGTAATAATGACTCATGAGCCATCAAATCATGAGGCCCACCTTTCTCTATGTTTGACCGAGGAAGCAGCCATCATTTCACTCCTCGTTGAATATCCATCCGCTGCTACCTCCGCAAATAAATAAAAATCCGCTGCTACCTCCGCAGCATGGTTAATATAGCCATGTCAATCACGACGTAGAAATATCATTCATTGATACAATAGGGCTGGCTCTAAGGCTGGCGATTTTTTTACTATGTCTCTTTCTCTTTTTGTCTCATTTACTCATTTTACATAGGAGTACGTGTAGAGGATGGCTATTCCTTTTGATTGGACTTCTTCATGGGGTTTAAGACTAAGCAGCTCCAAATATTATTCCCGCTGCCCACCACTCTGAATCGTGCCATCTATGATACTCCCATTGCAACAATGAGGTCCACTAGGTCTAGCACGTCCTGTAAGAAGA
This sequence comes from Thinopyrum elongatum, assembly GCA_011799875.1. Taxonomy (NCBI): domain Eukaryota; kingdom Viridiplantae; phylum Streptophyta; class Magnoliopsida; order Poales; family Poaceae; genus Thinopyrum; species Thinopyrum elongatum. Next base: position 524,743,258 of record CM022299.1, read on the forward strand.
GACTATCACGCAAAACATACATTCTTGTTGCCTTCTTCCCCATACAATACGTACTAGTACTAGTACTCGTTCTCCTATAAACCTTGCGCTTGGCATCTCAAAAATATTAACCTTGCGCTTGCCTCTTCGCCTCTTCGGGAAGTCGAGCAATGATGGTAGTACAGTATATGGTTCTGGCTATCTGACACCGAATGAATTGCTGCACGTCCACCACGTGGGCGAGGGGCGAGGGAGAGTTCGTACTACTACGTCCGTTTCAATATGGACTACATACGAAGCAAAATGAGTGAATCTACACTCTAAAATATGTTTATATACATCAGTATTTGGAGTATGTACTAGTAGTTCATATTGAAATCTGCTAAAAGACATATATTTCAAACAATATGATAATCTCTCTAACCAAGGTAGGGACGAGGAGTATACGTCTAACAGAGGGAGTAGTAAAATTTTCTCCTCGTCCTGCGAGCCACCACGCGCGTGGGCGAGGGAGCGGGCGTAGGCGTACTAAAGCAAGCTTCTCCTCGTCCTGCGAGCCACCGCGCGCGTGGCGAGGGAGCGGGTGTAGGCGTAGTAAGCAAGCTTCTCCTCGTCATGCGACTTTGCGAGCCACCGCGCTTGTGGGCGGGGGAGAGGGCGTATTAAGCAAGCTTCTCCTCGTTCTGCGAGTTGACGGGACACATCAAAAGTAGTACAGAGCATCTCCAGTGTATAGTGCCTTGCCTCTAAGGTAGGCCCCACATGGTTTGCCTCTTTTTTTAAATAACACAGCAAGTCGCAATTTGTTTGTTCACCCGTGGTACACGATCCTCCATCAAGTGGACAACCAGTACACATGTCAAATTACCACGTGGGCTGCCTTTTCATACAGAAATGAGCTCCACCGTGTACCCGCGCGGGTGTGGACGGGAGTACATGTGCCGTGCGTGCACCTCTTCTCTTCGTGCACGTCCCCCACCTACGTGGGTGTGTGTGAGAGAGATACAAACCTAAGAAATGGCATGTGCGTTCGTGAGTGTTTTTTGTTATGGGGGGGGGGGGTTGATTTCGTGAATGTATCTGTGGGAATATGTTTCGATGATATCTCAAACAAAAAAGTGACACATGCAATGTGTGTGAAATAGAGGCCTATCTATATCATATATAGCAGGGGCGATCCACGAGAAGAGAGGGAGGGGTCATAGATATCGATAGAGTCGAACAGAGGATCAAGTGTGTGGGTGCGAGATCGATGAAGAGAGCCATCGAAATTGTGTGTGTGCATGTCAAAGATATAGGGTGACTGACCTACCAGAACGTCAGAGGGCAGAGGGCAAGTTTGTGTGTGGCAGGGAGACATGACTAGACCGCTCGATGTATCGGTGTGTGTGTGGGGGGGTGGGGGGGGGGGGGGGAGGCGAGAGACCTAACTAGAGAGGTAGATCGACTTGTATATGTGTTGAGAAGGAGAGACCTAGCTATGTCTTGAGGGAGATCGGTCGACATCCATACATATATAAGTGAAGGACGGGAAATAGGTTGGGACACACACACACACACATACACACACACACACACACACACACACACACACACACACACAGAGAGAGAGAGTGCCGGAGGGGTGGTGGATTTGCTTCTTGGAGATGGTGGGAGAGGCCTACTAGACAAACTGAGGGTACAACTGCAATATCAAGAAGAGAGGGGATGTGTTTCTGTGTGTGTGTGTGCATGATAGATGTGTCGGGAGGCATGCATGGATGATGAAGGGGGACCATGTGTGTTTGGTAAGCAGACCTAACTAGATCGGTTGATCAATTGTTGTGTGTCGGAGGAAGGGATAGACATAACTAATGAGGTAGATCGATCGACGCATGGGGAAAACGAGTTATAAATGACCTAGCTAGCTACATGTGTAGTGGGAGATCGGTTGGTGTACATCCATTTGTTAGAGGCAAATAAGGCCCATAGAGATGGATAGAGAGAGAGAGGGATGGAGCTAGGAGGTGGTGCGAGAGGCCTACTAGATAGGGGGAGGAGTGTGCGAGTGTGAGATCGATGAAAAGAGGGGCGAGAGTTTACACGTGTGTGGGACCGTATGAGAGACATGAGGCATGGACAGAGAAAGAAGGAGATGGAAAGTGTGTGTGTGTATGTGGTAGGCAGACATCGCTACAGAGGTTTATCGATCGGTGTGTGTCGGAAAGAAGGAGTTGTGGAGACCGTGGGAGAATGACCTAAACAAAAAAATGAATGTGCGCGATGGATAGAATGCTAAGGGAGGAGGAGGGCGAGGAGGGCGTGTGCATACACGAGAGAAAGTTAGTGCTAGCTACAAAGGTTAGAGGATTGTGTGGGTGTAAGAGACTAACAAAGATCATAAAACGGGACTAGACTCCCTTGCGTGGTGCGAATTGATTCCTTTTTTGGTTTTTTCGTCGAGGAAAGTGCGGATTGATTTGGTACAGTACATGTTAGGCATGTCCAGAAATTTCAACCCGCGCCTTGTTATCCCAAAATTTTAAGATACCTCTTTGTCTCGTTGTGCTCCTTAAATTCCCTCCATCTCAACCCGCTCCTTGCTATCCCAAAATTACAATGAGCGTGAAAACTCCCACCTCCTGCGAAATCCCGACACGCAAAATTCCCGTGATACCCCTGAACCGACAGAGCCACCTAGTTCAAATCGGTGGGGCTACTTTCGTAACTTACCCCACATTTCAGACAAGTGCGTCCCTAAGCCATGGTTCCCCCCTCCCATCCCCTCCGCCCCCCATTCGTACACCGAGGCCGCGAAAACCCGCGAAGCCCCACACCCTCCTCCGTCCGCCACCCGCCGGAGCCTCATCCCCGACGACGTCGTCCACAGCAACACCTCGACGTCCCTCATCCACCGCACTGGCTGAGGATCCGCCGTCGATCTTGTCGTCCCGCCGGTTCAGCCACCCTGTCCTCCACCTCCAAGGAGTTGCCCCGATGTTTGCCTCGTCTTTCGCGCCACCTCCATTCCCACAGCACCGTCTTCACCTGCACCACCAGAAGAGCAGCACCATCACCGATTCCTCGGATGAAGCTAAGGCCTAATCGGTGCTAACAAAGAGGTTCTACACTAATCGCTGCATTTTCTTCTTGAATCAATCTCATGGTGCTGCCGGCGCTCGATCCGGAGCCGCCATGGCGAGGCTCCATCTACGGCGGCGTCGCCGGCCACTTCCTCCACGGCGTTGATCCCTCGGCGGCGACGTCCACATCAGTAGGAGCTGCTGTTGCTCCGGCTCTCGCTGGCCGTGCTGCTGCTGCTGCTGCTTTGGCCCTCGCTCGCACTGCTACTCTGCTCTTGCTCTTGGTCCCCTGCCTCGTCTGCTCTTTCTCTAGCTCCCGCTGCTGCTCTTGCTCTTGCTCTTGCTTGCGTTGCTGCTCTACTCTTGCTCGTGCTGCTGCTGCACGAGCAGCAGCTCCGGCTCTCGCTCGAGCCCCTGCTGCTGCTACCCGAGATGCTGCTACACGACCAGCTGCCCCGGCTCTCGCACGCGTTGCTGCTCCGGGCGCTGCTGCTGCTGCAGGACCAGCTGCCCCGGCTGCTCTCTGGTAGTACGTTCCCTGCTGGAGCGGCTACCGATTTAGATCACTGCTCCTCTGCCACTAGTGCTCGAGTGGCCAAAACTATTAGTGCACTGCTTTTCTGCTACTAGTGCATTCAGTTTCGACAGCAAAATTCAGTTTCGAAAGTTAAGTTCAGAGATGAGCGGCTAATGTATTTTACATCTAGCACTTTTTGGTGATGTATTTTATTTACATCATCTATTGCAGATACTATTAGAATACCACTTCAGGTTAACGTTATCTCTCTTGTCCTGCTTCAGCCTCGCCGTCGTACACCTCACCGGAGCTGCTCCAACGACGAAACCCTCCATCACAGCAGAGCAGTACCCTTGACTCCATCTCTAGACGCCTAAGATCTTCTTCCCCTCCTCCGACAGCCACATCAGCCCCAGCATCCTCAGCTACCAACCCAATGATGCTGGGATCGACATGGCTTCGCCATAGAGGTTGTACACTTGTTGCATTATTTTTTTACTTTACAGGTTATATATATTGTCCACTGAGCACACGTAGTAATGAGGAATATGATTAGTTTCTCCTATATGACAAGCAGTGGGTACTAGGCAAGTTAGCTATCAGTGATGGACTCTCTCGAAAGCCATCATTATTTATTTCTGCGCGTTGGAGGTGTGCATGTGTAGATGGGCTTGGGAGTTGAGCTAGTAGGGCAGTGGCCTGGGTCCAAAGTATTATTTGTTCCTTTAGTGTCTCTTTCAAAAAAAAACTGTAGGAATTTTAATATCCACTTGGCCCTCCTTTTGAAATTCTTATTCATGAAGAACAAGACGAAGTGATAGTAGCATAATAGCATTATAATTGTACATTTTCTTGTGGTTTGACTTAATTTGACCATGCTTCTTTGCATTCCTGTGAACCAAACACCTAGATTGACAGAAATCCTGTATTTGCAAATGCTCTGTTTTGCACGTGCATTCCTATCCTATTCCTGTGTATTTCTTATCCCTGCGTTGTTAGAATCCTCCAATTCAAACGAGCCCTTACAGAATTACTTTTGTTACAGATAGGTGTCGAAGAAAATCTTGTGTGGTTTGTTCCGCTCCTACCGCATCGTCGTCTACCCCAGCTCAGCTGCTCCAACAACGGAAGGGTCCAGCACAGCAGGGATCTGCCCTCCAGACTGTCTTTCGCCGCCTCATATCTTCTTCCACGCCGCCGGCAGCCACCACAACTGCATTACCATCATCAACTGAGCAGATGACCTTGAGGACTACACGGGTCCGCAAAAGAGGTTACACCCTTTTGTGTCTGCTTACGTTATGCATCGCTTAATATTACCTGCTACTTTATCGTCCTCTTCACCTGTCAGACTCTGAGTCAGCTCCAAACTAATGCTCAAACTTATGTTTTTAAATGGTTGTGGGGTACATATCGGCGCAACAACGAATATTATCTGTTTACTACCTGGTTAATCTCGGGTGTCTACTATGAGTTTCATGTTGGGTGGGAAACAAACAGTAAAGGAGCCATTATCTGTATTTTTTAACGGCAGCTATTATCTGCCTGCTATCACTGGTTTTGGGTCTGTCCACAGGTTGCTACCATCACTCTAGATTTCTGTATGCACTCCTTACATAATCTCACTATGTTTTATTCCTATGCATGTCAGTTATTGTACACAACGGTACTGAACATGTAGAGCAAAAGAGACGAGCCTTGCGTGGCAATAAAATTTCATGTAGGCATCGCTCCATGGTGGGCGCAAAGGCAGCCCCCCTCCCCCCCATTCCAGATTGTAATCAAGAGGAAGATAACTGTTCAGAGGGGGATTCACAGGGAGCAGACCACTCCTATTTACCCCCTGAGGTCTTTGCTCTAACTTGCCATGCTGATATTGGTCATATCATGCATATGGCGCCTTGCATTGCTTACTTTATACATTAAAAATGTCATCTGCTTAGTTTAGACATGCTTTGTGTGAATGCCATATGTTTACTTTCTATATCATATATGTGAATTATGCAATACCATCTTGTTTAGCCCCGCATCATATATGTGAATTTTGCAATGCCATCCTGCTTAGCCAGTCATTTTATATGTGAATTATATCATGCCATCCTTTTTTTTTCATTACATAGTACATTTGTCAACAATGTAAGTACATTCAACTACTCTTCCTGTGCATCAGCCATTTGACATGATGATGGAAAAATCTGGAGTGAAAACAAGGTCTTCAGAACAGACAATGCTATCTCACGAAGCACATATCTTGCTGGTTACGGATAGCTCCTCAGAGGAGGATTCAGAGACAGATGACCAGTCCTATTCCCCCCCACCAGGTGTATGCTCTTAACTTGGCATGGTTATCTTGCTCATATCGTGCATAGGGTGTCTTGCCTTGCTATGTCATTTGCTTAGTTTAGACATTTTTTTTGTGAATGCCACCTGTTTAGTGTATAATTACCATATATATGTGAATTATGCAATGCCATCTTGTTGCAAGGCATTATATACGTGAATTATGCAATGCTATCTTGTTGCAAGGCATTATGTATATGAATTATGCAATGCCATACTGTTTAGCCAAGCATCATATATGTGAATTATACCATGCCATCATTTTTTTGTATCATGTATTCCATTTGTCGACAATGTTCTTATATTCAACTACTCTTCCTGTGCATCAACCATTTGAATTGGTGATGGAAAAATCTGGAGTGAAAACAAGGTCTTCAGAGCAGACAATGCTACCTGCTGAAGCAGATATCTTGCGGGTTACAGATAGCTCCTCAGAGGAGGATTCATAGACAGATGACCAGTCCTATTTTCCCCCTGAGGTGTATGCTCAAACTTGGCAGGGTTATATTACTCATATCATGCGTATGTTGTCTTGCATTGCTTAGTTTTTACATCATATACAAAATATTGAATGCCATCTGCTTAGTTTAGACATCATATATGCGATTGCCATCTGCTTACTTGCTTAGTACATAAATCATATACAGTATTTGAATTATATCATGCCATCATGTTTACATAGACAACATGTATCAGAATTATGTCATGCCATCCCATTTAATAAAGACAACATATTAGTTATATCATCTCATCCTGTTTACATAGTCATCATATTTTGAATTTTGTCATTCTATCCGTGAATTATATCATGCCATCTGGTTTCCATAGACGGCATGTATGTCAATTATAGCATGCCAACCACTTTAATAGACACATCATATAGTTATATCATGTCATCCTGTTTACATAGTCATCATATTTTGAATTATGTCATTCTATCCTGTTTAGTTAGCCATCATATATGTGAAATTGTGTCATGCTATCCTGTTTAGTTAGCCATCATATAGTTGAAATTGTGTCATGCTATGCTGTTTGATTAGACAACATAAATGTGAATTATTTCATGCCATCTTTTATTCCCCACTATCCATTGCACCTGTCTATCATACAATGTCTGTACATTCAATTACTTTTCTTGTTTATCAGCCATTTGAATTGGAGGGCATGATGGCAGTATCTAAGGGAGTAAAAACACGGTCTTCAGAAAAGATAGTGCTACCCGTCGATGCAGATAGAACCACGGTTGTACTTGCCCAAGAACCAGCCCCACCACACATAACCCAGACTCTTGCAGATTGTACCCCTACCAGTTCGACAGACAACCAGCTACACCTCTTCTAACCCCAACCCCAGCAGATAGTAACCCAGTTCCAGTTGACACAGCACCATCTGCACCACAGAGCACCCAAACACGAGCAGTTAGTAAGGCAACTGCAGTGCCCAAAGCACGAGGACCACCACTCCGAACCCCAACTCAATGCTTAAAGCAGAAGAAGAATTGTTCTCAGGTCAGGTTCCGTAGCTATGGTTCATACTCCTTTGCTCTTGCATCACTGTATTTACTTATACCAACTAATTTCAAATTTGAAGGGTGCAATTGAAACTCCAATGGCGCAACAGGTATGTTTTAAACCTATTTCTTTAACTGGTTTGCTGTTGTAACTTGCTCTATGTTGATTTCAGTTTCAATTGAATAAACAGTTATGTTCTCATGTCATGTTGTGTGGTTTCCCACACTTATATTCTGTCTATGCTGCTTTGTCTTAAACAGATATGATTTGAACTGTCTCTATCTTGATTTGACAACATACACTAGAATGATATAGACCATACAGTGACCATAGTACATAGATATATGTTTGTTTCATGCTGTTATCCTATCCACCTTACTGCTGAACTGGTTTACCAAAATGAGTTTCATATACAACATGGTAAACCTGTGATGTGTCTGCTTGTTTCTCTTTTAGAATGCGGACAAAATATTGGAGAAGAGTATCTCGTTATGCAGTGGTAAAGGAAGTAATGCAGATAAGGTTCAAGATAGTGAGACATCCCTGTTGGTCTCCAAGAAAGCTGATAAAAACTATCTTGAAGACAATGAGACAACCCCAAAGTCTTGTCTTGATGTAGTGTTTGAGTTACTGGCCACTACTGCTGGCACAAGCTCTTCAAACTCTCTACCTGAATCAGTTCGGCTTCTTGAGTCTCAACTTCAAGTTGAAAGACATCGATCAGATGTGCTGCGACAGGAAACCGAAGGACTGAGGAAGTCCCTGCAGAATTCAGATGCATACTTTCTGGTGCCACAGCAAGCGCTAGAGGATTTAAGTGCCAAACAAGAGAAAGTTAATTAGCTTGCTAAGCATCTTGCCAGCAGGTTGGGTATCTAGGATATTTTTTCTTGAGCTCTTCTGAAGTGGTTTCACTTCTGGACTTGTTTTGTTGTGGCGTTTATTTGCACTGGTCGCCAACTTTGACAACCAGTGTATGTGATATGCTGCTTTGTTCCCTATATTTGCACTGGTGGCAAACTTTGATGCCCACTGGATGTAATATGTGTAATAGCCGTAATAGCCTAGCATTAGTTGCTTGCTTATTTATTTCCTTATTGTCTTGTTTAGTTGTTTGCTTGTAATCACTGCAGTTCTTTTTCTGCGTTTTTCTAGTGGCCACAATAACCTATTTTTTATAACTATAGGCCACAATAACCATGGGCAACATAAGGACCGTTGTAACCATGGTCCTGCTACCTGCTGTAGTGACCATGGGCCTCCTACAGGGCGTAGAATCCATGGGCCTTCGACGGGCCGTATAATCCATGGGCCTTCTACGGGCTGTATGATCGATTGGCCAAACATAGGTCGTACTATAACGATCCGCAAAATGGGCCGTAAACGGGCTAGAGTGGAAATCGTGTGTTTATGGCCCGACCATAACGGCCCATTAATAGGCCGAAATGTATAACGGGCTTAATTCTATCGACAGGCATCACGGGTCGTTAATGGGCCGTATTTGATGACGCTATGGAAACAGCCCAGCGGGTTAACGGGCCACAAACGGGCCGACTGTAACCACGGGCTGAATTTGGCCCACAAGCGGAATAGGCCAGTAACGGACCGTAAGTAACCGAATGCTGTAAATGATTTTGGTATTGTCATGGAACACTTCTACGACAGCACATGTATGACTATCTTGATTTTGACATAAAATTGTCATGGATGTACATGCATGACAGAAAACGTGACCTACTGTGACAAACACGTATCATCACGGAAGTGTATTTTTTTGTAGTGCAAGGTTGATGTAGAGCCCCTCCGTGATTGATTCCCCCTCCGACGGAGTGCTAGAAAAGGTCCCCAGATGGGATCTCTCGAGAACAGAGGCTTGCGGCGGCGAAAACAATATTTCGTGGACTCCCCTGTTGGTTTCCTGATTTTTGAGAAATTATAGAGGCGGAGTTAGGTCAAACGGAGTCACGTGGGCCCCACAAGCTATCAGGGCGCGCCCTACCCCCAGGGCATGCCTTGGTGCCTTGTGGGCTACTGCTCCATCTTCTCGTCCCCTCCCTAAGCTTTCAGGGTCTCTTATTGCCAGAAAAAAATCTCCAAAAAGTTTCATGGCATTTGGACTTCGTTTGGTACTGATAGTCTGAAAAACCAAAAACAAGCAAAAAAAAACAACAACTGGCACTTGGCACTAAGTTAATAGGTTAGTCCCAAAAAATGATATATAATTGCTTGTAAGTGTATATGAAACATCCAAGATTGATACTATAATAGCATGGAACAATAAAAAATTATAGATACGTTGGAGACGTATCACCGCCGAGCCGTGCCCCTTTACCGGCCGCGCCGGGAGGATTCCGGCGGCTAGGCTGAGGTCACAGGAAGCCACGGCGAGGTCGAGCTCATCCAATTCGAACCAGCGGCAATCGATTCCGGCGTCCAACGACCTTTCCAGGTGTGCGGTGACGAATTCCTGCGAGTTTTGGGTGGATTCCGGCAAATTCCGCGGCGGCGTGTTTGCTCCGACGAGGTTTGACCGGTATATAGGCCCCCCTCGGTTCGGCCTTCCAACCTTCAATCATAAGGGTCTCGGGTGCGGATTTTCGATGCCCTTTAAAAAATTTACAGGTTGGACCACTTTTACGGTTTATGTTCTGGACACTTTTTTCGACCAAAACCTTAAAACGCAAAAATTATAAGGGTTTGACCACTTTTGAGGGTCCGCTAGAGATGCTCTAAGCACAACCTCGTATCTGTTTCTTCTACTCCATCTCCATGTCCTGGTAGTGCTCCATCTCCATGTGTTGGATCTGCTCCATGTCCATATGCTGTCTATGCTGGTTGTGCTCTGTATGGTGTGGAAATGTCATGTTCTTGGATCTGGTCTTTAGAAGTTTGGATGGAAAAAGAAGGATCTTTTTGTTGAAGATAGGGTTTAAGCAGAGATAAAGGCCTGCCTTTGAATAGTTATTCATGTGTTTTACTGCTGGATTTCATGTGTGTTTAAGGATCTTTTCAGAAACAGAACGACTTGTAAGAGATGAGAGTTAGGGTTTAGGGTTGAGGTAGTAAAACTTGTGATTAGTGTGAAAGTTCAGTTAAGGTGTCAAAAAAATCTAGTTATTTATGTCAAAATTCAGTTATAGGTGTTTAAAAAAAATTAGTTAGTAAGGTACTATTGATTTTGTCTTTTGCAAATGGATCAGTGATGGTTGCTTAGGTTCGTTGTGCATATACAATCTGCTGTTCAAGTCCTGAGCTTTGGCGTCTAGACACAATTACTATTGATAACTTGAAGGATGAGTTGGTGCAACTAGGTTTAAGCAGAAATAATTTTATTTACCATAGAAACAGGCTGGCGATGGCGGATCGGACGTGGTCGGCCGTCGGCAGCGAGTTCTGGAGCCATGGCGTGCTGCGGCGGATCTGGGCCCGATCTGGGCTGACGGCTACGCGCATCGGCGACACATCGAACGCTCCAGGCGGCAGCGACGCTTGAGGCCGTGGGGCATGCCATGTTTGGATCCGATCTGGACCTAACAGGCTATGCTTCTCGGATCGGGTTCGACCGTGCGACCAATCTATGCCGGAAGACCAGCGAGTCAGCGGCATTTGTCTCGTCCTCTACTGCCGGCCGACGGCGTGGGGGCTGCGGGCTTGGCCTGAATAAAGGTGGTTTGGCCTTGTTGTTTTTCGAGCGCCATGTCGTCTATCCGCTTCATACAAGCCTCCTCGATCAAGACGCCGACGAGTTTCGGTCTTCCTCTCGGTGATTCCGCCGTTTGGCACATGGTGTCACTGGATATCTAGATTGGAATCGATCCGGTCGTGCATTCCCTTATATTCGGCCAGTGAGGCTTCATGAGGGAGTGACGCGAAGCTTCGCTTTCTTGACGGCGCCATGGGACATGTCTAGATATAGATTTTCATGGTATTGACAGAGGTGGAGAAGGTCATGGTGACTGCGATCGGAGGTTTGTCATGGTGGAGAGGTGTTTTGGTGGCGATGAAGAATGGCGGCACAGGTTTTTCCTGTGTGTCGGGTGTTGGTCACTTGCATCAGCAACCTTGGTAAGAGGGGGTGGCAGCACAGGTGGACTGCATTTTTGGTGGTGCTCCTTGAGTACCGAGTCGTGAATTCCAGGGTGAAAACCTAAGGTCTGGTCTTCGCTGGTTGTGCCTGGCAATGGCCTTGTTGAAGGCATTGTTTTGTGAACTATGACTTTCTTCAGGGTGAAAACTCAAGATCTTCAATCGGGCGAAGGCAACGCTTGTGCTTTGTTTCCTTCCTGGAGGCGTCGTTTTTGAAGAATCCCTTGTGCGGTCCAGGTGTTGTCTTCGGTGTTGGTTAGAGTGTTGTTGTTGCGAATGATTCATCACCGCGATGGGGTCTTTGTTTTTCTATTTCTCTCTTTTTTATTTTTATCTTGACTGTGTGCATCCTTGTTGTCTTTGGACATCTTGTTGGTGCAGAGGCTAGGTGTAATTGATATCTTCGCGATATTAATATATTCCCTTTGTCGAAAATAGAAACAGGCTGAACATGATAAAAGAGGGCTTGACAACCACCCTAGATCGGTCATATCTTGGGAAACATAACATCACAAACTTCCTGACGGTGCAGAAATTGGTCAGACATCGTCGATCGAAGAAGGGACCAGAGGGTCAAGACATAAAGCGTCACGTCCGCCCCGCTAGACGATGCCTTCAAGGACTATCTTTACTAGAAGAACGCCCGTGCGTTGCAACGGGGCCACATTAACTTTAAGAGTTCAATATTAATCATGTTAATATTTCATTTAATATTCTCATACATATCAAGTGACATTGGCGACCTTTTTTACAATCAAATCCTCACACACACACTCTCTCCCTCCCTCTTCCTCACTCACTCTCCCCCTCTCCCTCCCTCTCTCTCTCTCTCTCTCTCTCTTTCTCTCTGGTAATTGCCCGTGTGTTGCAACGGGGCCGGGGTATACCTAGTCTAGTGGTCCACTATTTTATTTCTCCGCCTCCCCAATCCAAGCTCACCACCTCTGTTATGACACATCCAGTTGACAATCCCTCCCTCCACTCCCACTCAAACACGTACTTAAATTATCTAGGGATGACAATGCCTCATATTTGGTTTCTATTATTGGGCATTCAACCGATTCACATCCCCGTTTTATCAATGATCATATGCACATTATATTTGCTGCCACAACGGAGGGAAACGATGTCATGGAAATGGGTCAACCACAATCACAGCACTCAAGATATTCAAATACAATGTTGGGATGTTGCCTATAGCTTCATTTAATTGTCATTTTTTTGTATAGTATAGTTTATCCAAAATTATTCTTCAATGGAATCCTATTGCATATCGTTATTGTTAAAAAAAATTACTAAAAATTTGAACCAAATAAATGCAGTCAACTTACAGAACTGGTAAATAGACTGCATTGGTAAAGAAGGAACTTATGAATTAAACGTTTCTTACAGATTTACGAGTACACTAAAAAGCTCCCTCTGATCATGAAGTCGCCGTACCATCCAAGCTCCTCCACTCTCAAACTTCATTTTTAGAGAAAAGGCTACTGATGATACATCCACACTCGGACTCACTGACGATGATCCATATCCCTCTGTTCATATTTCATAAAAAAATTAAAATAAGTACAGAGAGATCATGTTTAGCTTCTTCAAATGCTTGCATTAAATAGAAAATGATTTTTTTTAACAAATGTCAAAGTCTAGATTTAACCATGCTACATGCACAAAAGAATAAAATTTCTCTCTCTAATACGAATGAATCATACATGCATATGTTTCTCAATAAAAAACAAAAAACATTTATCTTGCTGCCGAAGGTGAATTGTTGTTTCCTGATGATTGCTAGAGTGGAATTCCATACAATTGCAGGGGGAAAAACATGAGATTTTTCACTGTGAAACTCATGAGCTAGTTGTGCAGCAGTTCTAGCAGGAGTCTATATGGTAGACAATTCTTAATAGTACGCAAAGCATAGTGACTAATTTTCTATTGACCAGGCGCAGTGAACGGCATCCCAGTGTGAGGAGGGAGATTGGGATGAGTGTAACAGGGAGTAGATTTTTACTGCATGCAGCATGAGATCCTGGTAGACATCGCTGTTGTCGATGCTTTCGCCGTGTCACAACCTCGGACTGCCGGCCACGAGCGCCCATGTTCTGAGACTATGTCCATTGTCCGCCTAAACTACAGAACAGGCCTGCTTCCTTGGTAGGTGACGAACAGCGAGTATGGTCGATCATGGAGAGAAGAACGAAAGTGCTAGACGGCGGCGAGGGAAGGAGAATTGGCGAGGAAGATGATCGGCTGCTTTGGGCACGGAATTGATTACCATATTGAATTGATTGTGTGATTGATGCGTTACCAAATAAGAGGATGATTACCATAGGTGAATTAATTGTGTTGCCAAAGATTAAGTGGGTTTTTCCGGCCAGATGAAAACTATTATAAATAGAAAAACCAGGAGGGGAGGAAAACCGGGGTAGGGAGAGGAAAATCGGGGAGGGGTGGGGCTACCGTAAGGGGAGGGAAGGACGAAAGGGTGGGACGAAGTTTTGAAGTAAGATGGGAAACTGACGAAAAAAAACCGACGAAACTGGGAGGTGGGAGGGAGGACAAAAAAAACCAGGAAAGATGGGACGAAAATTAACCGCGAAAACTATCAACTGAGACATTATGAATAGAGAGGCACAAGCAAACTCATCATTTTACGAAAGCGGTGACCAGATGACCCCTCACACCGTCGCAAACTACGAACTAGGAAAGATCCCCCCCCCCCCGCGCGCTGCTTTAGCGGCGTTTTCAGCCTTTTTTTCTTTGTCCCACTTCCTTTTTACATAAATAAACATGTCCCTAAATAAAAGGCGGGATCGTTCTTCATGCGCGACCTGCACGTGGTGATCGATCGAGCTGCATGCGCCCTACCCGCTGGCCGCCCGCGAGTTGACTTCACCGGCTGGGCATTTTTTTGAGCCAACGCCATTAATGGACCGCGTGTTGGTGCTTTCTCGCTTCCGGGTACCAATAGTCAACAGAACTACTGTACTGCTTAAGCTTCGAAAGCGAGCGAGTCTCATCGAAGTGAGCCGCCCGTCGGCCGTCGCTGCTGCAACCCATCCGTGGAGTCAAGCTCGGAGAGCTACCCTTGCAAGGTACTGTTGCTAACACCATGGATGCTATGCCCTTTTCCATTTCGTTTGGCATTTTTGCTGGATGATCTGCAGCGGCAATGCTGCATTGCTGCTTGTACGGATCGACCGGTCAATTAGCCCGCGATCATCAGATTCATTTCGTGATTTGGTCTGGTGCATATTCAGTTTGTGTGAGCTTCAGCCTAGCATAGCTTGCATCCGGCAACTAGTGTCATGTCATGGGGATCATGGGTGGAGACGATCTCTTCGGAGGCTGCGCGCTGTGTGGAATAGTGGATCTGTGATTTATACAGAGGCACGTGGTCGTGGGTTATCTATTCACGGTGGCTTCGGCCTTCGGAGTCAAACAATCCCAAGCTCGAAGAGATCTTCTGAACTACACTCAGCTCGCCACCTCCGAAGAAATCGCCTCCATCCATAATTATCTATTCATCAGATATTGAACATTGATCCCTAATCTTAGCTACGCTCAGCTCGCCACCTCCGAAGAAATCGCCTCCGCCCATGATTATCTTTTCGTCACATATTGAACATTGATCAGATATTCGGCTAGTTGCATCAAATATCCGTAGCCATGCCCGCGGATCCAATTAAGGCCCAAGGTGATTTTCCCGCCAAAATGTTAACCGAGGCGGAGTTCCTTGTTTTTGCTTAAACTATGTATAAATATGAATTACAAGTGAGTTCAAATTCGAACTCCACTCCACTGTAATATTACAACAAATTCAAATAAATCTAACAATACACTTGACGATGTTTATAAATTAAAATAAGTCTAAAAAAATAATTTTTAAAATGCAAAATAATTCAAATATTATAACATCTAAGTATACATTATTAATATGAGATAATGAATAAAACGTTAGATTTCAGTGGGTTTTGGCCAATTGAATGATGGCTATGATTTTACGCCTATTCACATACTTTTTTGTGTAACATGTTAGAGTTCTACTGTCTCCATAAGACACTAACTACCCACGATGAAGAGGTTTATCAGTTTTTATTTTAAAAAAAGGACCAAGATGGTTGATACAACCCTAATCCACAGGACCTACCATGATTACAGTGACACCCAACTCGATTTGTCCAATCTCAAGGCACAAATGGCAACGAGGCAGGACACATGGCACCAAAGCCGCATCTTTATGTATCAATGTGGACACATAGCGCTAACAATTTCTTTTTAGATCTATTATAAAGATTCATCGGAAGTACAAAGCACCTCAAACATAATAAAAATTACATCGAGGTCCATAGACAACCGAACGACCATTAGCGCCGCCAGAACGAGCTGCCGACACGTCGCTGTCGCCGCTCCCATACCGGAACCGGCCTGTCCGTTCCGGCCTGTCCTTGTCGATGACAATCGGAAAGTCTTCGTGCACGTGCCCCTAAGGACCAGCGTTCGGGAGCCGCAGTCGTCGCCATTGAATACTTGAAACGATTTGAAGAACCTGACACCAAATCTCGTCGTTGCATACGCACGGCGAGAAACCCTAACCTCACCGCTCTGAGGAGCTGGCAGGAATCTAGCACTAACAGTTTAGCCACATATACGGACCAATGCGGCTCCGGGTATTTTTTTTATACTTATTGGAACACTTTGTAGTTAAGCTTCTTTGGAACAAGTATAGCAAAGTTGTCATATCGGGCCGATCCGCATAATAACCGTTGATATAACGATTTTGGCTGAAAAGCCCATTTCAGTAAAGTTGCCATATGCTTCTTATCTTGCATAATTTACGGAGCACACTCTAAATCGAGCCCGCGAGCCTTCATATTTGGAGGCAGGTGGATATTAATATGAAGCGGCCTCCATCTGCAACCACTCGTGCGGAAGAGAAAGTTCCAGCCCGGCCTCTTCCACCCTCGCATAGCATAGTCAATGGCGCCGTCGTCCGTACGGCTGCCGCTTTCGCCCCTGCCAATGTTGTAACCCCTTTTCCACCGGAAAGAGCGCTAACTAATTGTCGAAGCCGTGTTTCACACTCGTTTCCCAACCATAGGCGGACAAATTTGTCCATGTTTCCCATAGAGCGCGACCTTTCGCGGGTATATATACCCCATGGCCCCCTTCGCCATGGTGTCACCCCTCCCCCCCCTTCCCCATCGCCGAGGGAACCAAGAAATAGAGGCCAAAAAATTGAAAAACGCTTTAAAAAAACCCAGCAATCATTTTGGTGCTACCGCGCCCTCCTATGGACCTTTCCCGGCGAGACCAAAGAGGACCATGCCGAGAGAGAGTTTTGTGAGAGGGTGTGAGACTACGTCGAGTTGGTCGAGGACGACGCAAATCGTAAGGTTGAATCAGCGGTCGACAGCGCTCGCCTACCCGCCGCCCTCGCCTGCTTTGACTGCATGTCAACGCCGTCTAGGTAGAAATGAACATCAGACTCATGTCGGCGTTCGACAACCACATGGGTGCAGAAGTCTCCGTAGCCGAAGCCTTCCGCACCTACGAGGTCACTTTTAAAAGGAGGAAAAGCTCATTGTTCAATTAGTAGAAAATCGTAATTTTAAGTTTGTTCAAATCCTAGTTGTTATCCTTCTTGAATTCCATTTTTTAAATCTATGTTAAAATTAGTTGAAATTCATGTTGAAATTACTAAGTACGGAAACTTTCATCCTTGAGGCTGGGAAAAAAGATGTCTTTCATTTTTCAGATAACAACGTTAGCAGAAATGATAAGTACCCGACGTCATGTATGAGTACATGACAAATCAAATGTTTTCAATAGCAATTCTAGTGACGCAAAAATGGCAAGTTAATTGACATACACAACAATTTTCTGTTAAATAAAAACTGAAGCCCCGCAAAGAAAACTGAAGCACGAAGTTGCCATGTTTGCCAACTAAAGTTGCCATCAGGTTTAAAAAAAACTAAAGTCATCATTCTTGAAATTGCTATCGAAAACATTCAATTTGCGATGTGCTCGTACCTGACTCGTCAGGTATTTATCATTTCCATAAAATTTAGGGAGCAGCCGAAATTTCCACGAGTAAACTAAAAAAAACATAATGATAACGCTCACACGTGTGGCAATTTCGCAACTCGTCCACACGCGTGGATCATCGTCCAATCAAGTTTGCACGAATCTTGACACAACTTGGCAACATTTGTGTGCCACATAGGAAGGGGATGGTGTGTGGGCGTTTAACAGTTTCGCCCGGACGCCCATTTCTCGCACGGAGAGGACACGGTTGCGAGTCGGACGTGCGGTGGAACTGCCGTCGCGCCCGCACGCCGTACACGCATGTCTCCTATTCATCCTCTCCCACGTCTGCTCTTCCCCTCCTCTGCGCTGCAGTTTCCCCACCCTGCCCTTCTTTACTTCCCATTTCCCCCACACCAACATTCCCATTCCAGAGCAACGGCAAGTTCTAGGCGGAGCAGACGAGAGGGGGATCAGCGGCGGCGAAGAGTCGCGGGTCTTCGTGGCCGTCGCTGGTGTTCAGGCAACCGGAGCGTCGTCGCCGGAGCAGTCACCGCACAGAGGTAAGGTATTGAAGCTTCTACTAGTCCCAATCTACCTCCCCTCCTCTCGGTTCACATGCTGCTCGAATCCTTCGAGTTTCAGGTGGATTTCGCGGTGCTTCAGTGTTCTCCGTCGGCGGGGGAGTCGCAGGTGTGCTATTAGGCTGACATTACCTAGTTCCGTTGCCGTCGCGGTGGAAGTCAAGCCGGCGAGGCTCGCCCGTTCCGCACCGATTTCTCTGTTTTCAGATATTAGACGTCTTCAAGTCTAGATTGCAGCGATTCTGGTGTTTTTTGTTAGTTTTGATGGTCTCGTAGGCAATGATTCTCACTTTTTTAGGGGTGATGTTGTGATCGAAATTCGGGCCTGAGAGTAGGGTATGAACCCTAGATTCAGTTATCTGCATTTCGATTTGTAGGATAATGGCAGTTGGGAGTTGGGTGTTCTATGTAACTGACTTAATTACCATGATCTTTTGTGCAAACATGGCAACTTGAATATACTGGTTTAGCTACAACTTTCCTACTAGATGGCAACTACCTTTTTGAAGCAAATCTGTCAGTTGCCATGTTCTATGTAGGATAATGGCAGTTGGGTGTTCCATGGAACTGACTTAATTGCCATGATGTTTTGTGCAAACATGGAAACTTGAATCTACTGATTTAGCTACAACTTTCCTACTAGATGGCAACTACCTTTTTGAAGCAAATCTGTTAGTTGCCATGTTTTTGCACTGATTAAGGGGTCAATTTACCTACTGTGCTCGTAAGAAGACGGCAACTACCTGTTTTTTCACACCAAGGCTTTATTTGACATGTTTTGCGCAAACATGGCAACCTGAATCTTTTGGTTCAGATACAATTTGCCACTATGTTTATTTTAGTAGATTGCAACTGCTTATTGAACCCAAAACTCTCAGTTGCCATGTTTATGCAGTGATCTGGGGCTCAATTTCCTACTGTGCTTTTAAGGAGACGCAACTACATCTTTACAGCAAGACATTATTTTTCCATGCCTATTCTTTAGTATTTTTTGGTAGCTGCATAGTTGTGCTTAGGAGCATATGGCAACTCCCAATTTACCGTAAGATACTATTTCTTGGCATGCATTTCAAGTGTTACATGGCAATTCCCCTACTACATTTTTTCAGTTTGCAGGTGGCAACTCCCTCTTTTTACTCAACATACATATTTTTTAAGGGAAAACATGGCAGTTTTCATTTGTCGTCGACGATATCCATTGCCTCGTTACTTGATGCATCTTTTTTTGCATTTTTTGACTGTGTTTTCATTTGTACTTATGTGTTTTTGTTCTTACCGTAGCATCATGGTTCGTGGTGACCAGCAAGACGATGATGACGACTTCATGGAGGCACCGCCACGGAATCATGCGACCGGTCATACGAAAGACGGTGACTGCTACTTCTTGAGCTTGCGTTGGTTTTTCCCTTGAAGAGGAAAGGGTGATGCAGCAAAGTAGAGATAAGTATTTCCCTCAGTTAGAGAACCAAGGTATCAATCCAGTAGGAGGTACAAGCAAGTCTCCAATCTATGCACCTGCACAAACAATCAAACACTTGCACCCAACGCAATAAAGGGGTTGTCAATCCCTTCACGGTCAATTGCAAGGATGAGATCTGATAGAGATAGATATAAAAGATTTCTAAAACGTAAAACAAATTAAAAACAAATAAATTGCAGCAAGGTATTTTTGGTTTATAGATCTGAAAATATATGATGGAAAATAGACCCGAGGGCCATAGGTTTCACTAGAAGCTTCTCTCTTGAAAGAAAACATACGGTGGGTGAACAAATTACTGTCGAGCAATTGATAGAAAAACGCAAAGTTATGATGATATCCAAGGCAATGATTATGCATATAGGCATAACGTCCGTGTCAAGTAGACCGAAATGATTCTGCATCTACTACTATTACTCCACACATCGACCGACTCATGCCTGCATCTAGAGTATTAAGTCCAAGAGAACAGAGTAACGCTTTAAGCAAGATGACATGATGTAGAGGGATAAACTCAAGCAATATGATGAAAACCCCATCTTTTTACCCTTGATGGCAACAATACAATACGTTCCTTGCTACCCCTACTGTCACTGGGTGAGACACCACAAGATTGAACCCAAAACTAAGCACCTCTCCCATTGCAAGAAAAACCAATCTAGTTGGCCAAACCAAACCGATAATTCGAAGAGAAATACGAAGATATCAAATCATGCATATAAGAATTCAGAGAAGATTCAAATAATATTCATAGATAATCTGATTATAAATCCACAATTCATCGGATCTCGACAAACACACCGCAAAAGAATATTACATCGGATAGACCTCTAAGAACATCGAGGAGAACCTTGTATTGAAGATTAAAGAGAGAGAAGAAGCCATCTAGCTACTAGCTATGGACCCGTAGGTCTGAGGTAAACTACTCACGCTTCATCGGAAGGGAAATAGAGTTGATGAAGAAGCCCTCCGTGATCGAATCCCCCTCTGGCAGGATGCCGGAAAAGGCCCCTAGATGGGATCTCACGGGTACAAAAGGTTATGCCGGCAAAAAAGTATTTTGGTGGACGCTTCTGGTAGTTTGGGAATTTATAGGCCAAAGATTAGGGTTGGAGGAGCTCCGAGGGGCCCACAAGCCCTCAGGGCACCCCCCCTAGGGCGCGCCCCTATGGCTTGTGGAGTCCTCGGGACTCCCCTGCCTTCATCTCCAAGTCTTCTGGGTGTCTTCTGGTCCAAGAAAAATCACCGCGAAAGTTTTATTCCGTTTGATATTCCTTTTCTGTAAAACTCAAAAACAAGGAAAAAACAGAAACTGGCACTAGGCTCTAGGTCAATAAGTTAGTCCCAAAAATAATATAAAATAGCATATTAATGCATATAAATCATCCAAAACAGATAATATAATAGCATGGAGCAATCAAAAGTTATAGATATGTTGGAGACGTATCATTGTGGAGAAGACAAAAAGAAGGAGAAAGTCTCACATCAACCAGGCGTATTAACGGGCTATGGAGATGCCCATCAATAGATATCAATGTGAGTGAGTAAGGATTGCCATGCAACGGATGCACTAGAGCTATACGTGTATGAAAGCTCAAAAAGAAACTAAGTGGGTGTGCATCCAACTTGCTTGCTCACGAAGATCTAGGGCATTTGAGGAAGCCTGTCATTGGAATATACAAGCCAAGTTCTATAATGAAAAATTCCCACTAGTATATGAAAGTGACAACATAGGAGACTCTCTATCATGAAGATCATGGTGCTACTTTGAAGCACAAGTGTGGTAAAAGGATAGTAGCATTGCCCCTTCTCTCTTTTCTCTCATTTTTTTTCTTTTTTTTGTTTGGGCTTCTTTTGGCCTCTTTTATTTTTTGTAAAGTCTGGAGACTCATCCCAACTTGTGAGGGAATCATAGCTTCCTTCATCCTTTCCTCACATGGGACAATGCTCTAATAATGATGATCATCACACTTTTATTTACTTACAACTCGATTCTAGAACAAAATATGACTCTATATGAATGCCTCCGGTGGTGTACCGAGATGTGCAATGATCAAGAGTGACATGTATAAAAAATATGAATGGTGGACTTGCCACAAATACTATGCCAACTACATGATCATGCAAAGCAATATGACAATGATGAAGCGTGTCATAATAAACGGAACGGTGGAAGTTGCATGGCAATATATCCCGGAATGGCGATGGAAATGCCATAATAGGTAGGTATGGTGGCTGTTTTGAGGAAGGTATATGGTGGGTTTAATGCACCGGCGAGAATTGCGCGGTACTAGAGAGGCTAGCAATGGTGGAAGGGTGAGAGTGAGTATAATCCATGGACTCAACATTAGTCATCAAGAACTCACATACTTATTGCAAAAGTCTATTAGTTATCAAAACAAAGTACTACACGCATGCTCCTAGGGGGATAGATTGGTAGGAAAGGACCATCGCTCGTCCCCGACTGCCACTCATTAGGAAGACAATCAATAAATAAATCATGCTCCGACTTCATCACATAATGGTTCACCATACGTGCATGCTATGGGAATCACAAACTTTTAACACAAGTATTTCTACCAATCCACAATTACTCACTAGCATGACTCTAATATTACCATATTTATATCTCAAAACAAATGCAAGGAATCAAACTTCTCATAGTATTCAATGCTCTTTATATGAAAGTTTTTATTATATCCCTCTTGGATGCCCATCATATTAGGACCAAATTCATAACCTAAGCAAATTACCATGCTGTTTAGAGACTCTCAAAATAATATAAGTGAAGCAAGAGAGTTCAACAATTTCTATAAAATAAAGCCACCGCCGTGCTCTAAAAAGATATAAGTGAAGCAGTACTAGAGCAAATTGCCTAGCTCAAAAGATATAAGTGAAGCACATAGAGTATTCTAATAAATTCACGATTCATGCGTGTCCCTCTCAAAAGGTGTGTACAGCAAGGATGATTGTGGCAAACTAAAATCAAAGACTCATATCATACAAAACGCTCCAAGCAAAACACATATCATGTGGTGAATAAAAATATAGCCTCAATTAAATTTACCGATGGATTGAAGACGAAAAAGGGGATGCCATCCGGGGCATCCCCAAGCTTAGATGCTTGGTTGTCCTTGAATATTACTTTGGAGTGCCTTGGGCATCCCCAAGCTTAGGCTCTTTCCACTCCTTATTCCATAGTCCATCAAATCTTTACCCAAAACTTGAAAACTTTACAACACAAAACTCAACAGAAAACTCATGAGATCCGTTAGTATAAGGAAATAAATCACCACCTTTTAGGTACTGTTGTGAACTCATTCTTTATTTATATTGGTGTAATATCTACTTTATTCCAACTTTTCCATGGTTCATACCCCCCGATACTACCCATAGATTCATCAAAATAAGCAAACAACACATAGAAAACAGAATCTGCCAAAAACAGAACAGTCTGTGAAGATCCGAATATTTCGTATACTTATGTAACTCCAAAAATTCTAAATAATTAGGAAAGCATAGGAAATTCGTATATAAATCTTGTGTAAAATATTCAGAGTTTTTAGTATCTTCTGTGAATTATTAAAATTCTACAACGGGACGCAAAAGTTTCTGTTTTTCAGCAGGATCAAATCAACTATCACCATAAGCTATCCCAAAGGTCCTGCTTGGCTCAAACACTAATTAAAACACCAAAACACAATTAATACAGAGGTAATAATGTGTATTTATTGAAAAGAAGAACCAAAAAAAAAAACATAAAAATAAAATTGGGTTGCCTCCCAACAAGCGCTATTGTTTAACGCCCCTAGCTAGGCATAAAACCTAGATCTAGGTATTGTCATAATAATAGGGGAGATCATCCATGCTCATCTCATACTCCCTTATTTCAGCGGCAAGTTTCCTTTGTGGTAAGCAAAAATAATCAAAAGGGCTAAATTTAATAGGATAAGGATCCCTAAGATCAAGTTTGGGAGGAATTGGTTCCTCCTTCGGCCCCTTGTATTGTATAATTAACTCATCATTGTAAGCGTTCCTTTGGTGAAACGTCATAAGCCTATCCCTTAATACGAAACCTAGTCCGTTGTTTTGTATAGCAAAATTATCATTGAGTTCAGAAATCTTATCAACCAAAACATCGATAGGGACCCTTTTTCTCAAATTTTCATTATAGGCAGCATAATTGGGAGATTGCAATCGCATTATTTCCTCTTGATTAAAAAGGATCTCCTCTATGGGAGGACATCCACCATTTATTTTATAATGCACAAAAATTTCACTAGCCACTTTCATAATGAATCTAAACTCATGAGCTAAAAATATAGTGGCGGCACTCTTAACAGAAGAATGCTGAATATTGGAGAACTCTAGAAAAATCCTTTGTATGCAAGGGTGCATATGAACAAATTGTCTTTCAAGTTCAATTATAAAAAAAGTTATTGCATCCGCAAGGCTATTAGTTTTATTAAGAATAGATCCACCTAGCATAGGTAATGTACCGGCACAAGTAAAGAAATCCTAAATTACCCCTCTTCCAATAATATTACCGCTACCCATACGGAGTTTTTTAGTGTGGATAATAATGGGCTTTTCATGAGGATCATTATTGGCAAAATCATTAAAACCTTCCTCACGAGTATCGCTATCTTTTTCAATGATAAACTCCCCAGATTCAGACATGGTGGCAACAAACCGATCTAGCAAATGAGCGACCAAAAAGCAAACAAAAAGATAAACGGAAGAAGGGCGAATAAAAAGGCAAATCTTTTTGTATTTTTTTGAAAATCGTTTAGAAGTGGGGGAGAGGAAAACGAGAGGCAAATGGCGAATAATATAATGCAAGAGATGAGAGTTTATGGTGGGTACTTGGTAGGCTTGATGTAGACCTCCCCGGCAACGGCGCCAGAAATTCTTCCTGCTACTTCTTGAGCTTGCGTTGGTTTTTCCCTTGAAGAGAAAAGGGTGATGCAGCAAAGTACAGATAAGTATTTCCATCAGTTAGAGAACCAAGGTATCAATTCAGTAGGAGGTACAAGCAAGTCTCCAATCTATGCACCTGCACAAACAATCAAACACTTGCACCCAACGCGATAAAGGGGTTGTCAATCCCTTCACGGTCAATTGCAAGGATGAGATCTGATAGAGATAGATATAAAAGATTTCTAAAACGTAAAACAAAGTAAAAAACAAATAAATTGCAGCAAGGTATTTTTGGTATTTTTGGTTTATAGATCTGAAAATATATGATGGAAAATAGACCCGGGGGCATAGGTTTCACTAGAAGCTTCTCTCTTGAAAGAAAACATACGGTGGGTGAACAAATTACTGTCGAGCAATTGATAGAAAAGCGCAAACTTATGACGATATCCAAGGCAATGATTATGCATATAGGCATCATGTCCGTGTCAAGTAGACCGAAACGATTCTGCATCTACTACTATTACTCCAGACATCGACCGACTCCTGCCTGCATCTAGAGTATTAAGTTCAAGAGAACAGAGTAACACTTTAAGCAAGATGACATGATGTAGAGGGATAAACTCAAGCAATATGATGAAAACCCCATCCTTTTACCCTTGATGGCAACAATACAACACGTGCCTCGCTACCCCTTGAAAGTGCGTTATATCGACTAAAGGGGGGGTGAATAGGCAATTTTTACAAATTTGTCACTGAGGAATTTCAAGGTGAGGAAATTCCTAAGCAACGAACTACTTAGCAGCGGAATAAATACTCAGATGCAAACATAACATGGCATAAGCACAGTCATCATGATGAAATGAAATAGGCACGGAGAACAGGTAGCGTGATACACAGGATAAGCAGGCTGAAGACTAAGTGACTGAAGAAATAGGATTGAGGAAATTGAGAAAGTCTTCAGTCAAAGTCTTCACACAGTAACGATCAAGTACACAGCAAGTATGCGAGGAAATGAAAGGGTTGAGGAAATAGAACCAGTAGCTTGGTGAAGACAATTATTTGGTAGACCAGTTCCAACTGCTGTGACAGTTGTACGTCTGGTTGGAGCGGCTAGGTATTTAAACCTGAGGACACACAGTCCCGGACACACAGTCCTCACCGTATTCTCCTTGAGCTAAGGTCACACAGACCTCGCCCAATCACTCGTGGTAAGTCTTCACGGGTGACTTCCAAACCTTCACAGACTCGGTCACTCGGCGATCCACAATTCCTCTTGGATGCTCTAGACCATGACGCCTAACCGTCTGGAGGATGCACAGTCCTCAAAGGTAACAAGCGTCGGTTCCACACAGGAACAATCTCTTCAGTGATGCTCAATCACTTTGGGTTTGTAGGTGTTTGGGTTTTTGGGTTTTTCCTCACTTGATGATTTTCGCTCAAAGTCCTCGGAGGATGGGATGCTCTAAATGACAAGTGTCAATCTATTTCTCGGAGCAGCCAACCAGCTAGTGGTTGTAGGGGGCGGCTATTTATAGCCTAGGGAGCATCCCGACATGATAAGACATAAATGCCCTTCAATGATATGACCGTTAGGTGGGCAGGATATTTGGACAGCTGGCGCGTACACTATTGGGATCAGCTTCTTTGCCGTCTGCCATGGCGGACGGCAAAGGCATACATGCCGGACGGCAAAATGATTTGCCGTCAGCCAGCGGACGGCAAACAGTCCACCTGAACGAGTGCCAGCAAAGGCCTACTTTGTCGTCTACTTCTTGGAAACGGAAGGCAAAGTATTGTGCCGTCCGCCGTCGGAGGCCAGCAGACGGCAAAGATCATGGACGGCAGTGGGGTGGGTTGAGAGCCGTTAGGGGGTTAACGGCGCTCTTTGCCGTTCGCCAGCGGATGGCAAAGAGGCAAAGCTCTTTGCCGTCTGCTGACAGACGGCAAAGAGCTCAGCTCGGCCAGCACTGAGAAGCTGCCACGTGGCCAGCTATGCCGTCCGCCAGCAGACGGCAAAGATGTTTGAATCTTTGCCGTCTGCTGGCGGACGGCATAGCTGGCCCTATTTGCCAGTCCTATTTGGTCTCTTTGCCGTCCGCTAGCGGACGGCAAAGATTCAAACCTCTTTGCCGTCCACTGGCAGACGGCAAAGTGGCCAAAATAGGCAACCAGTGTTCCCAGTTTCTACAGGTGGCTGCCACGTGTCCTCTTTGCCGTCCGCTAGCGGACGGCAAAGAGGCTATATATCCCCTGTTTTTATTTGAATCCATTTAATTTGACAGGATTTCACACACAGATATACATGAATACATATCCAACATATCCAACAACATATAACAGCATGTCCAACAACATATTTCATCAAATCCAACATATATATCCAACAACATAGTTCAACAAAGTCCAACATATCCATATATACATACATAACCAGAAACAAGTTTCCAACAACATATCCATATAGACATACATATCCAAACAAGTTTTCATAAACAAAAGGAAGCACCAGAAGAATAGTACACTCCATGAATCCAAGCTTCCTCATGTAAAGCAAATCTGCAAATTGGGAAAGATGTAAGTTAGAAGAAGAAGAAGAAGACTAGCTAGAAGAAAAGGAAGAGGAGGAAAAGAAGAAGAAGAAGAATTTATCTTCTCTTTCTTTCTCTCTTCTCCTATTATTTATCTTCTTCTTTTCTAACTAATGTAGGCAAAAATGCCATTTTTGGGCTAAGGTAGGTAAAAATGCTAAGTGTGTAGGTCAATTTAGAGCTAAGCTAGGCAAATAGGTCATTTTGGAGCTAACATAGGTTAAATGGATCATATTGGAGCTAACCTAGCTAAACTTGGTCATTTTTGAGCTAACCTAGCTAATTATGCCATTTTTTACCTAACTAAGCTTATTGTGTCATTTTAGAGGACAACAAGCTAAGTATATGACATTTATGAGGTTAGCAAGGTTATTATGCCATTTACGAATAAAAACAAGTAAGAGGAGGAAAAGAAGAAGAAGAAGAAGAAGAAGAAGAAGAAGAAGAAGAAGAAGAAGAAGAAGAAGAAGGAACTTCTTCTTCTTCTTCTTCTTTTCTTCCTATTCCTTCTTTCCTTCCTCTTCCTTGATTTTCTTCATCTTATTATGTCATTTGTGGACTAAATAGGCTAAATTATGTCAAAAATGGACTAAACAGGCTAAATAAGAAGAAAAATACCGTTATCACGGAGGTGTAGGAATGGTCGGGGCTGCGCCAGTGGCAGACGAAGGTGAAGGACCGGTCGGGGTTCCGCCATTGGCAGACGCAGAATGATTGGTCGATGCTTGTCGGGAGCCATGCTGCACCAAAGATCATTTCCAATAATGTCTTGTTAGCATGATGCAAACTGAAATGTGAATACTAGTAACTAACGACCATTCAAATCAAACTCACCGTGGTCGCCGGAGCAATCTGGGGCATCGGCGGAGGGGGCTGACCGTTTTTCTCGCACATGGTCTGCACATTTGGTTCTCACGAGTCAGTCATATTAGTTAGTAATGCGAACATTACGTGCATGATGGGCTAATATGCACGAGAAACGTACCACGATGAGCTCGTATAGGGCCCGGTTAGACGCCTCGTTTCGGTTCCTCTCCTCCTCCAACAGCTTAGCCGTCCTCTCCTCCAACTCCCTCTCCCTCTCTGCCGCCTCCCTTTTTGCCTCCTCCAAAAGCGCCTGGGTGTTCAATCTCTCTTTCTCAACCAAGGCCTGCAACACACCACTCGTCGTTAGCATTGTAATCATCGACGGACGCACACGCAATGTAATGGAGGAAAGGTGAGAGAGTCCGTATAACTAACCGCCATGGCGAGCTCCGCGGGCCGTGCATGAGGCGTTATCTCAGGATCAGAGCTACTCTGGCGCTTCTTGATCTGCGGGAGAGTCCTAGGACAACGTATCAGTCCATCACCAATGGCTACGGAGCCATGGGACCTCCCGCCACTAGATATCATCACCAACTCTGTATCAAAAGGATCCTGGCTCGGGTTAAAGTCCTCCCCTTTCCTCGCCTTCCCCTCGTCTCTGTACTTCACAAGCTTGTGGTGGGAGGAGATGTTGGTGAAGCTCTCTGGATGATCTAGGTCAGACTCCGTGAATGGCTTGGCCTTCTTGTACGGGGCCATATGGGCCATGCCATAGAGGTCGAACAGATTTGGCACAGGCTTCTTGTGGTGGTGCGCCTGAGAGAGAGGAACAAAATATTAGTTAAGGGCTCAAGCTAGCATGAAGAATGATATTGCTATGTAAATAGGTCATTTTGGAGCTAAGTAAGGTTATTATGTCATTTTGGAGGAAATTAAGCTAAGTTTAGGTCATTTTCGAGGTAACCAAGATTATTATGCCATTTTTGACCAAAGTATGCTAATTATGTCATTATTGAGCTATCCAAGGTAGTTATGCCATTTTTTAGCTAACTAAAGCATATTTAGGGATTCTATAGAGCTATCTAAGGTTATTATGTCATTTTAGAGCTAATTATGTCATGAATGAACTAGCTAAGATTAGTTTAGGTCGTTATTGAGCTATCGAAGGTAGTTATGCCATTTTTTAACTAACTAAAGCATATTAAGTCATTTTATAGAGCTATCTAAGGTTATTATGTCATTTTAGAGCTAAATATGTCATAAATGAACTAGCTAAGATTAGTTTAGGTCATTATTTAGCTATCCTAAGTAGTTATGCCATTTTTTAACTAACTAAAGCATATTTAGTTATTTTATAGAGCTATCTAAGGTTATTATGTCATTTTAGAGCTCATTATGTCATAAATGAACTATCCAAGGTAGTTATGCCATTTTTTAACTAACTAAGCATATTAAGTCATTTTGGAAGGGATAAATGCTAGCATGAAGAATGAAACATGTAGCAAACCACATACCCAGTTATCCCCATACTCAAACAGGTTGGAGCTCCCTTGATGGTGTGGCACACCTTCCATTTGGTCGCACTTATCCTTGGCCCTATGGTGTTCGACTAGCCATTGGGGAGAGCACCACGCATCCACCAACGCCTCCCAACAGTCCATCTTATCCACACACCATCTCGGGGGCACCTAAGTGAGTCAAGAGAAATTTCAGCGCTACGCCTATGAATCAAATCAATAAAACTAAGTTCAAGGCCTTAAGAATAGGTAATTACCTGCATGTACTTCTCCTTACTCAGAAACTTGCCGCGACACTTCTTCTTGGCCCTCCTAATACCCTTCGAGGCGTAGTAGTCTCGAACGGCCTGCACCCGACCCTCGTGCCGTAAGTTCTGAAGTAGGCGCTTGCACTCGGTTTCGACAACCATAGACGCGGCCTCCTGCTCTCCCTCTGAAACCCTGTAGAAGGTCTGCAATCAAACAAGACAACACTTATTAGTACAATCACTAGGTAGTGTTGATTTTTAATTCTGTAAAGGAGAAATTACCCAAAACCGACGGAACACAATGTCGGCCACCGTCTCGCACAAGACACCGGCGACCATCTCTTTCGGCGGGGCCGGGGCAACCGAGTACAGCTCCCAGCTCAGTGCTAGCTGTGGAACCTGACCCTCACCGGGCAACGTGACCCACCCAGGGAAGTGCTCCCGGCAAAGCACACCAAGGACCTAGTTGGGCCTGCGGACACCACGGGGGTGTACCCAGCCCCTGCAGTATGACAAGGCCAACGCATTAGATATTAATTTGAAGGAACATGAAGGCAAAAGGTTAAAAAATAGTAAATGCACTTACTTCAACCCTTTAGGCGCAATCAACCACCTCTGGTCGGGGGTCGTCGGCACGGGCGGGAGCTTTGTACATCCACGCTTGTAGACCTTCTTGCCCTTCTCAACCAGCTCGTCGTTGCTGTAGCTATCATCTGAAAAGGTGTCCTCGCTACCATCAGTAGGGCCACTAGCCTTCGGAGTCCCGTGGGAAGAAGACTGCGGGATCAGAGTCTTCTGGGATGAAGACTCCGTGACCGGAGTCTTCTGGGATGAAGACTCTGGGACCAGACTCACGTGGGGCGAAAGATCGGTGACACGAGTCTGGTGGGCCGAAGGATCGGCGACCCGAGTCTGGTGGGGCGAAGGATCGGCGACCGGAGGCTCATGGACCGGAGTCCGAGACGGGTCCACGTCAGACGGAGCAGTCCTGTGGTCGGGTGAATCAGCTGAGGGTGGTGGCAAGGAAGGCGTAGCAGCCTTCCTACCTCTCCCGCTGCCACGTCCACCTCTAGCAGCCTTCTTCGTCCTCCCCCGACCTCTCCCAGCCGAAGAAGAAGCGCCCGCCGCAACTGTCTGCATACTGTCTAGCAGCGCTCTCCGGAGGGGCTGGGCTGGAATAATGGAACCACCCCTCCCAGTAGCGCTCGCAGGAGGCTCGGGGCGCTCTGGACCCTTGCCCACCATGCTGTCAACACATGCAATGACAAAAAGTAAACGAATTTAGTACAACATAAAAAATTTGAATACCTGACATGAACATAATAATATGTATATAATTTAAGTGTATCATCATCATGAACATAATAAAAAATTGAATACCTCACATTACTAATATTACTCTGAATCGTCTATATATGCTCCGGGATCATTAAATGCATCATCATCATCACTATCAGTGACGTGCTCATCATCATCATCAATAAATGCGTCAACATGTGGAAGGCCTCCTTTACGTAATCGTTCAAGCATTGACAGGCCATCTGCAGCAGTAACTTCTTCTTGTTCCGGCTCTTCTTGTTCCGGCTCAGGGGTGAAGTCGGATTCACTATCGTTGTCTACTTCAATGTTCTGTGGTGGAGTAGAGCGGTTATTGAAATGTTTTTTGGAAAGACGTGTTTCTTGGAAGAATTCTCCTTCGTCATATGTGTCTTGGTTAATGTGAGGTTCATAATCCTCTTCATTGGGGGGAGGTGGTCTAACACGTGGCGGCACTTCATAAACGACATCCCAACCACTGAGATTTGGATCACTTTGACAGGCCCACGGTAGATAGAAAACTTGGGTTGCCTGTTGAGCCGTAATATAGACATCGGGAACATCCAAATGGGTGCTTTGTTTGATTTCGACTAGCCCTATATGTTCATGAGTCCTTCTTGTCTCCCTCGGCTGGAACCAATAACATCTGAAGACTACGACGTTTGGTGGGTTTTCACCATAGAATTGAAGTTCATAAATTGCTTCAACTCTTCCATAATACTCGATATCTCCTTCGCCGATAGCTGAGACACAACAATTTGTAGACTTTCGGTCGGCCATAGATAGCTCTTTGCCATAGGTACGAAAGCGATACCCGTTGATGTCGTATTTGTCAAATGAACGGACCTTATAGTCAAAACCATTAGCTACTTGTCTCAATTCGGCATCCATAATCTCTGAATTAGCCTACAAGTTTAATACGAAAGGATTGTTGCATTAGTCGCAAATTAGCCAAAGAAATGAAATGGTCTAATGGAAATTACCCTTTTTTTGAACCAAGAGATGAAACCGGGATATTCGCCTCCTTGCTTTGCCAGAAGCTCATACTCTTCGACGGAATCCTTTTGGATCACCGCTCCATACGAGAATATGGCGACGTATCGACTGCATCAAATATCCAAGAATAAGAGCAGTTCAAAGGAATTAGAAGTTGCGAAACAATGTACCGAGATCTTACTCGATGTACGGCCGCACTTCTGTTAGGTTGTTGAAGAGATACAGCGAAATGGTCCGCCATTCTTCAACATCCAACGATACTGGTTTCCAACCACTGGCTGGTGCGAGATTCCCTTTGAATAGGCTGAGGTTGGATCGACCCTTTTTAGGGTCGCCAGCATTGTACCGAGGCTTCAGATTATGCAAATGACGATTTTTGGCTTCGTAGTGTGCTGTCACGAAGTTTGCCGCCTCCTCAGTGATGAATGCCTCGGTCATCGATGCTTCAATTCTATGTTTATTTTTACATTTTGCTCGAAGCGTCTTCTGCATCCTCTCAGTTGAGTAGCACCAACGATTTTGCGCGGGCCCCCCAATCGTGCCTCGGTCGGGAGATGCAAAATCAAGTGTTGCATTGGATTAAAGAAGCTTGGTGGAAAGACATCTCTAACTTGCAGATCAACTCCGGCGCCAACTGTTCCATTTCTTCTAGGAGGCCAGGCGATAGTTCTTTCGCACAAAGAACACGGAAGAAATAGCTCAGCTCTGCCAGTACTAGCCATTCATCCTCAGGGATGAAGCCACGCAACATCACCGGCATTATCCGCTCAATCCATATGTGCCAATCATGACTTTTTAGACCAAATATTTTCAATTTTTCAAGACTCGCTCCCCTCTTTAGATTTGCTGCATACCCATCGGGGAACATCAACTACATTTTCACCCACAAAATAATTTCCTTCATAGCTGGCCTTCCAAGATTGAACCATGCCTTTGGCTTCGTCCCGTTCCGCTTTCCTTTCGGTTCTTGCATGTTTTGTAACGGTCTATCACATAGCTGCTCTTGATCGACTCTAGCCTTAGTATTATCCTTTGATTTCCCCTCTATGCCGAACAATGTACCAAAAATGGCTTCGGCGATATTCTTTTCAGTGTGCATCACGTCAATGTTGTGTGGGCAAAGGAGGTCTTTGAAGTAAGGCAGATCCCAGAAGCATGTCTTGTGAGTCCAGGCGTGTTCCTTATTATACCCCTTGAAATACCCTGGACGCTCTGGATCTGGCTCGAGAGCGTTTAACTGATCTAGGGTCTGTTGGCCTGTCAACGCAGGTGGTGCAGAGTGTTTGACAACTCTACCTTTGATGAAGTTCTTCTTGTCTTTCCTAAACTTATGGCGAGGATCTAGAAACGGTCTATGCAAGTCAAAGCAAGTATACTTGTGCCCTGCCGTCAGCCAACGAAACTCAAGAGCTCCCTTGCATGTGGGGCACGGGAACCTTCCATGCACACACCAGCCAACGAATAGCGCATACGCCGGCAAGTCATGCGTCGAGTACATGTACCAGGCATGCATTATGAAGTTCTGTTTGCTAAAGGCGTCGTATGTCTTGAACCCATTATCCCAAGCTTCTTGCAATTCGTCCTTAAGCGGTTGCATGTACACATTCATATTCTTCCCCGGATAGTTGGGCCCTGGAATTATCAACGTCAGGAAAATGTTCTTTCTTTGCATAATCTGCCCGGGGGGGAGATTGAGTGGAATGACAAACACGGGCCAACAACTGTATTGGGCTGCCGTCTGACCAAACACACTGAACCCATCCGTGCTGACGGCGACTCAAGGATGCCTTGGATCTGCCGTTCTTTCCTTATGTAATGCATCGAAGCGCTTCCACGCTTCACCATCCGATGTGTGCACCATCATCACATTCCCATCTGCATCTAGTTCGGTTCTTTTGCCCGTTTTGTGCCATGTCATCTGTCTGGTCGTCTCTTTGACCATGAAAAGACATTGAAGTCTTGGTACGATTGGCATATACCGAAGAACATTAACGGGTATTTCGGTCTGCGTCTTCTCACCCATACCGTTGTCTACCACAACATACCTGGAAGACTTGCAAATGGGACAATAGTTCAAGTCCTCATATTGAAGCCTAAATAAGACACATCCTTTCTCACAGGCATGTATCTTCTCATAGGGCATCTTAAGAGCACGGAAGATTTTGTCTGACTGGTACAGGTTTGGAGGTAGCACATGGCCTTTGGGTAGAAATCATCCGAATACTGTCATCATCGCGTCGTAGCATTCTCTGCCCAAGTTGAATTGAGCCTTCAAAGCCATTATTTGTGAGATGGCATCCAGCTGACAAAGCTCAGTGTGCTCGTGGAGAGGACGTTTTGAGGACTCCAACATTTCAGTGAAGGCCTTTGCAGATTCCTCCATCTCCTCGTCCGAGTCCCGAGCATCGTCAAAGTCTTGCACCATGTCTTCCATCCCGGTACCATGCTCGTCGGTGCGACGACGAACCACCTCGGCTCTGGCACGTTGGGCAGACTCACCATGTAATGTCCAGACCCTGTAACCAGGCGTAAAACCAAACTTCTGCAGGTCTTTACTCATTTCAAGCTCGTCCCTCATTTTATAGTTGTCGCACCGGACACAGGGGCACCAGCTTAATTTCTGGCCATTTGCAAATGCGGCTCTAACAAACCCCTTGGTTTTTGTTAACCATTCCTCGGTCCAAACTTTCTGACTAGTGTAACCGGTGTACATCCACGCACGATCACTCATATTAACTTCCTACTGGACACACAAGAAATATATACATAATTAAGCAAACCATATCCATCAGTTAATGGACTTTGTCAGTTTTATTACGTCCCTGCAACCTACACGCTAATAGGTAAAGATAGGTCCTAATCCCACCCGAGTATGTGTAGATTGGGTTCGTTTTCCCATGCTCTGCTCCGGATCCGACGCAAAATTTCGGCAGCACCTCCCCGCTGTTCTCCTGATACATGTCTCGGCAATAAGCAGAGAGGATGTGTACCCGGAGAACAACAGGGAGGCACTGACGAAATTCTGCATCGGATCCGGAGCAGAGCATATGGGAAAATGAACCCAATCTACACATACTCGGGCTGTCCATGGATAACGTTGGACAATTCAAAAGAATCACGATTATAAATATGCAAATGCATGCATATTTATAGATGTAACCCTTTCGAACGGGAGACGCATAGTGGTTACGCATACTGATGATTGACACCTATAGCTAGCAAGTTTCATCGGCACGAAGACCGAAACAGAGCAAATGAAGGGGGAGGAGATGTCATTTGTGCTCACCAACGAACGCAGGGGCGGAGCTCGTCGAACGCACAGGGAGGTCGTCAAACAGCACGCCCTCCCAGCGACGAAACAACTGCACATTTAAATACACCCGATCAACACAAATATATATGATGTTTTGCATAACAAAATCGAAAAATATACGACCTAACTCATAATTCACAAATATATGACCCCGTTGGGGTCGGCGTCGGGGTCGGGGTGTGGTGTGGTGTCAGGGTGTCGGGGTCGATCTGGGTGTCGGGGTTCGGGGTCCGGGGGGGTTGGTGTCAGGGTGTCGGGTGGTGGTGTCTGGGTGTGGGGGGTCGGGGGTCGGGGTCGGGGTGGCGTGCCGGGGTGTCGTGTCGGGGTCGGGTGTCAGGTGTCGGGGTCGGGTTCGGGTTGGGTGTCAGGGTCGGGGTGTCGGGGTCGGGGTGTCAGGGTGTCGGGGTTGCCGGTGTTGGGGTGTCAGGGTGTCGTTGTCGGGTCGGGTGGTGGGTTGGGGTGTGGTGTCGGGTGTGCGGGGTGGTCGGGGTCGGGGTGTCAGGTGTCGGGGTCGGGGTGTCGGTGTCAGGGTTTTCTTTTCTTCTTCTTCTTTCTTCTTCTTCTTCTTCTTTTTGCTCTTTTTTTTTTCCTTTTCTTCTTCTCTTCTTCTTCTCGTCCTCTCTTCTTTCTTCTTCTTCTTCTTTCTCCTCATCCTCTTCCTCTTCTTTCTTCCTCTTCTCACCCTCTCCTTCCTCCTCTCTCCTCCTCTCCTTTCTTTCTTTCCTCTTCTTCTTCTTCTTTCTTCTTCTTCTTCTTCTTCTTCTTCTTTCTTCTTCTTCTTCTTTTCTTTCTCTTCTCCCCTCCTCCTCTTCCTCCTCCTCCTCCTTCTACTCTTCTTCTTCTTCTAAACTAAAACTAATCTAAATAAACTAAACTAAAACTAAAACTAACTAAACTAAACTATAACTATACTATAACTAAAACAGAAACTAAACTAAAAGAAACTAAAAAAATAAACTAAAAAAAGGGGGGGAAGAACTCACCTGCAGGGGATCACCGGTGGAGGAGGCGCGGGCGGCCGTGGATGGGACGGCGGCCGCTGGAGGAGGCGCGGCGCCCGGGGAGGGGGAGGCCGGACGGCCGCTGCGGGACGGGCGGGGACGGCACGCAGGGAGGGCGGGCGGCTGGACGGCCGCGGCACGGTCTGGCCGATGTGGAAGGGCGGCGGGGGCACGGTGGAGGTCGGGGCGTCATAGGGGAGGGGTGCAGGGCGACGGGGCGAGGGGCACGGGGTAGGCGGCGGCGGCGGTGGTGGGGTGGTGGGCAAGGGGGGCGGCGGGTGGTCGGGGTGAGGCGGTGGGTGGGGCGGGGGCGGGGCAAGGGGGCGGCGGCGGGTGGTGGGGGCGCGGCGGGTGCTGGTGGCGGGGGGGTGCGGCAGGTGGGTGTCGTCGGGGAGAGAAGACAGAAACAGAGAGAGAGAGGGGGGGCGGGGTGGTGCTCGGCCGTTAGTTAGGTCAACTCTTTGCCGTCCGCGCTCCTTTGCCGTCTGCTTTATTCTCTTTGCCGTCTGCTAGCAGACGGCAAAGAGGGGGGCCGTTAGGTTTTTCCTAAGCAGCTCGTTAGTGGGCCTACCTCTCTCTTTGCCGTCCGCCAGCTGACGGCAAAGAATTGGCAGACAGCAAATAAGCTAATTCCAGTAGTGGTAGCACAGCAACGGTCGGAAATTTGAGCTCTCAAATTCCTCAGGGCTATCATGTTCCTCACTTGTAGGCAATCCGCACTGGCGAATTCCTAACTCCTCAGTCAGAACAAATTCCTCAGAGAACAGAAGAACTTCGTCTCTGTCACTGAAGAAATTGACTGAACTGTATGAGATTTCCAATGGTTTCACTCGAAAGGATTGGGTAGGTGTAGGATTTTGAGATGAGCATCACTTGGAAACTTTTCCTTAGTTTTACCTCGACCCCCTTTAACAGTACGGTGTTTCCTATGAATCAAGAAGAAAATGAAACTACGAAAATAAAAGTCTTCATGCTTCATAATCCTCGCATGAATATCAAGTCTTCAAGGTCACACCAATTTCCTCACGTTCAAAGTCTTCAACTGAAGACATTCATTTTTAGGGGTCGACTTTCATCGTAAATAACAAACTCCTCATAGACTTATAGACCTGTGTACACTCATAAACACATTAGTCCCTTAACCTATAAGTCTTCAATACACCAAAATCACTAAGGGGCACTAGATGCACTTACAATCTCCCCCTTTTTGGTGATTGATGACAAATAGGTTAAGTTTTCAATGGGGATAAAACATATGAAGTGTAAATACTGATATTGAGGAATTTGATTGCAAGATATAGAAGAACTCCCCCTGAAGATGTGCATATTTGAGGAATTTGCTTTGAATAGCAAATGCACATTGTAGAGTAATATCATGGAGATCTCCTCCTATATCTTGTAATTCATACATGCATTTAACATATGATATGAAGAATTTGAAATGCATGATGAAATATGGTGTCTGACGAAATTCATTTGTTAGTAGTATTTTTTAGCATATTGAACATGGCAAGAATGACCCTTTCCTGTTCTGCAGAAGAAGAAACATCCGCGCAATAGGGCTTCACAAGAACGCTGACTATATTGACCAAGGGTTTTAGTGATGATTAGAAGGGAGCTGCCGGTGAGATGGGGATGCAGGCATTGGTGGATATTCAATGCCCAAATCTAGTGGACCCTGTATGTGATTGGCTCGATGAGATATACGACCCTCCGTCTAGGGAATTTGTCATTTCGGGACGTGGAAGACTCCCTTTGGATGAGGAATCTGTTTTCTGCACTTTGGGTGTCCCCCGTGGAGAAATCAAAGTTCCTTATGAGGTGAACAATGAGATTGAGGAAGTTTTGTTCCCCCGTTTGTTTCCTGGCAAGTCATCCATGCCTAATACGACTGTGCTGGCAAATTCGTTGGAGGGCATGACAACCCATGGCGAGGTATTTAAGATGAGGCTGCTAATGTACTTGATCTTGTCTGTCTTTGCGCCTACCACGTCGCTACGCCCAAGCAACAAGTGCTTCCCTATCCTAGTGAATGTTCTTTGTCGATTCGTTTTCCTACAATCTTCTGTTTTGATGTCATGTACTAGCATGTTCCTGCCACTTGATGTTTGTTAACTGTTGACGTGTTGTTTGTTTTCAAATATTGTGCAGGCGAAACTGAAAGATGTTAAAAACATTAATTGGTGTAAATTCATTGCCGACTTCCTGCATGATGCATTCGCAAATAAGATGTACCAGAAGGGCTGCCACCTACACCTTATGGTAATTTGACTGTCGCAAATGCTTTTAATACGGTTCATTCGTTCCTCATTCACAATACATAGAATGCATCTTTTTGTTTGTGTATGGTATTTCAAGTTTGAAATGTAATTCATTTTTGGATGCCTTGTAGGAATTGAATAAAATGGGAGGTGTACTTGAACATAGTTGTCATTTTTTTAGAGTTGTTCATAAGTGGCAACCAAATTGTTTTGCACATGGCAACTCTGCTTGGCCATACTCTGTCAACTCTAGTTGATTCTACATGTGATTTGTAATTGATTATTCATGGCAACCATAGTTGATCGTGCACGGCAACTTTTTTGTGTGTTTTTTACATGTCAAGTTAAGTTGTTGACACATGGCATCTATAGTTGATATGCTACACGGCAATTACATTTTGTAAAACACACATAGTGTTCACTTTCTCTATTTGGTTTGTTTTAAGTGGTGATTCATGGCAAACATACGTTCATGTACATGGCAAATCTTTTTCTATTTTCACTTTGACACATGGGAGACTGCATTGCCAACGACGTGGAAACCGCAGTTATACTCTTTCCTTTTCCCGCAATTTTCTCTGTTTTTTTTTTTGCACAGTACTGATTCCTGACATGTTTGCATTTACTTACTTTCTTTTTTGTGTATACCAGCTCATGTACGTCGACCGTCTTGATTTGTCTACTGTTGATTTTGCTGAGATAGGAGGTCCGCCGCCTCCACATAAGTTTGTTGTCTCTGCCTGGAGTTATGATGCTGTCAAGGATGTGCTTGCCGCAGACAGGATATCCGATACAAAATATGGCAAACTGCAGGTTAGTTTTATCTTCCTTCTTGCACAGCATTTTTGAAGTTCACTGTTGGAAAGAATATAGAAAAACCAAAACTGTTCCATTTGGGTCGTTCATAGTTTTTTTAAGGGGAATATATAGTGTATACAACATGGCAAATATGTTTGTTTCCCCATGGCAAATGTACAACACTTTACATGGCATCCATATTCCAATATGTGCATTCAACTATGTCTGTGCATTCCATACGTCCACCTCAATGCATTCATTACGGCTAACAAACTATAAAGTAGTTGGCAACTATGGCCGTCTAAACATGGCAACTATGGTTGTCTCCATATGTCAACTATGATGTTCCCCCTCAATTTTTTTAGTGCGATCCATGATCATAATCACTGTTTTTTTTTACCTCTCTTTTTTCTTATTTCTTTTCAGCTGATGGCCAAGCATGCCATCGACTACAGTGTGTTTGGTGGGCCACAAAATTTTGGCAAGTGGATGGATGTGCATTCAGCTCCATCTTGTTCCGTCGAGGTAATTAAGCACGCATTTGTTATTCAATGATCTTTTCTTTGCGTTTGACCTCTTTTATGGTTTTTTGCATTTTATTATTTTATACACATGTACCAACGTGTTTGAATTTGTTACTTTTGCTTCTGATCAGGACAGGGCTCCT
This sequence comes from Thinopyrum elongatum, assembly GCA_011799875.1. Lineage (NCBI taxonomy): Eukaryota > Viridiplantae > Streptophyta > Magnoliopsida > Poales > Poaceae > Thinopyrum > Thinopyrum elongatum. The sequence goes on from CM022299.1 coordinate 524,783,271, forward strand.
GTTGAGCACCTAGTTGGGCAGTTTGCTTCTAGCATGACCAACCTGCTTGGGAAATTGGTCGAGGGCTGGACAACATTGAATGGTTCTGATAGTGATGCGGTTGTGAGGCAGTTCACATCTTTTGTCGGAGAACACACACATCGTCCAACAGGCTGCCGTGGCCAGTACGACTACAACAGTTCTCAGGAGCTCCCTGACACGCAAGAGGAGCTATTTGGGGATGGTTTCGATGGCGTGGATGCTGGCCTTGACAAGGATGGTGACGATGATATGGAGAATGTGCAACATGACACTGACCATGATGAACCTCGGGAAGTTCGTGTAGGAGGTAACAATGATAAGGCTCCACCGAATGTTCCTCCATCAGAGGGAGGCATTGCCTCAACTATTACGGGAGACACGGTTGTTTCTCCCTCGAAGAGGGGTAGGGATCCAGAGGATGCTGCTCAGGGCCATGGTGGCAAGAGGTGTAGGATGGACCCTGTTGCTGCTAGGAGGAGGTTTGCTGTTTATTTATTGTGTCATTCATTCTTCTTTTCCCACCCGTCTTTTCGTGGTATGTACGCCATGATTTTGTGTTCTCATACTCAGTTTTTTGCATTTTTTTGCTTTTTCCCCTTCTGTGTGCAGTGAGGCGACAGCTGGTGGCCAATCAGTTAAACAGAAACAAGCAGCCACGCCATCTCGTGTTTCTACCCGGCTGAACAAGGGGGCACCCACTGCTGCTGCCACCACTTCCACTCGATCGTCTCCTCGCACATTAACGTCCAATACCGGGGATCCTGTTGTGCTGGAAGACTGAGGAAAACAAGCAGGAGGTGGGTTCTCCCCTTCTTTTCTAATTTTTTTGTCATCGAGCTATTTTCAATGTGTCACAATACGGAATACATTTTCTTTGAAATTTTCATGGCAATTGCAGCATGTTGAGCATGACAACTCATTCATAGTCTTAAACGCTAAATTTGTTTGATGCATTCCATAATCATAGGCAACCTTACTATATCCAACGTGGCAACTCTTGTTTGCCCTACATGGCAACTGCTAACCCTGACACATGGCAACTCTTGTTTGTCCCGCATAGCAACTGCTAACTTTGACACATGGCAACTCTTGTTTCTCCCGCATGGCAACTAGTAGCCTTGACACATGGCAACTCGTGTTTGCCCCGCATGGCAACTACTATCTTTGACACATGTCATCTCTTGTACAGCATGTATGTCAATTCATGCTTTGTTTCATATGGCAACTCTGGCATACCACACAAGGCATTTTAATATTACTGCCATGGCAGTCACTTGTTCATGCATCTAACCTTTTTCCTTCAAGTGTTTTTTTAACGGTTGTCTTTTTCGTTCCCCAATTTTTGTAGGGTAAAGAAGACTAGTTCACACTCGGCCAATCGCAGTACTAAAGACCCACTAGAACGCATTCACTCGAAGCTGTCGACTGATGTCTACTACACAACTTGTTCTTGTAGACTCGTGTTGGGCCTCCAAGCACAGAGTTTTGTAGGACAGTAGAAATTTTCCCTCAAGTGGATGGCCTAAGCTTTATCAATCCGTGGGAGGTGTAGGATGAAGATGGTCTCTCCCAAACAACTCTGCAACCAAATAACAAAGAGTCTCTTGTGTCCCCAACACACCAAATATAATGGTAATTTGTATAGGTGCACTAGTTCGGCGAAGAGATGGTGATACAAGCATAGTAATGATAGTAGATATTGATTTTTGTAATATGAACAATAAAAAACAGTAAGGTAGCAAGTAACAAAAGTGAGCACAAACGGTATTGCAATGCTTGAAAATGAGGCCTAGGGTCCGTACTTTCGCTAGTGCAATCTCTCAACAATGCTAATATAATTGGATCATATAACCATCCCTCAACGTGCGATGAAGAATCACTCCAAAGTTCCTATCTAGCGGAGAACATAAGAAGAAATTGTTTGTAGGGTACGAAACCACCTCAAAGCTATTCTTTCCGATCAATCTATCCTAGAGTTCATACTAAAATAACACCAAGCTATTCTTTCCGATCGATCTAACCAAGAGTTCGTACTAAAATAACACCATATGATACACATCAACCAACTCTAATGTCACCTAGATACTCCAATGTCACCGCGAGTATCCGTGAGTTGATTATACGATATGCATCAAACAATTTCAGATTCATAATACTCAATCCAACACAAAGAACCTCAAAGAGTGCCCCAAGATTTCTACCGGAGAAACAAAGACGAGAACGTGCATCAACCCCTATGCATAGATTACCCCAATGCCACCCCGGGAATCCGCGAGTTGAGTGCCAAGACATAGATCAAGTGCTCTCAAATCCATAAAAGTTTTCAATCCGATAAAAACGAAATCTCAAAGGCAAAACTCAATTCATCACAACAAGATAGAGAGGGGAAAACACCATATGATCCAACTATATTAACAAAGCCTGCGATACATCAAGATCGTGACATCTCAAGAACACGAGAGAGAGAGAAAGATTAAACACATAGCAACTGGTACAAACCCTCAGCCCCGAGGGTGGACTACTCCCTCCTCATCATGGTGGCCGCCGGGATGATGAAGATGGCCATCGGTGATGATTTTCCCCTCCGGCAGGGTGCCGGAACAGGATCTAGATTGGTTTTTCGTGGCTACAGAGGCTTGCAACGGCGGAACTTCTGATCTAGGGTTACCTCGAGGGTTTTTGGAATATTTGGCAATTTATAGGGCGAAGAGGTGGTGCGGGAGGTCACCGAGGGGGCACAACCCCCCTGGGCACGCTTGGGCTCCTGGGCACGCCCAGGTGGGTTGTGCCCACCTCGGGCCTCCCCTCTGGTACTTTTTTAGCCCATCCTGGGTCTTCTGGTCCAAAAAAAATCTCCAAAATTTTTCGCTACGTTTGGACTCCGTTTGATATTGATTTTCTGCGATGTAAAAAACAAGCAAAAAACAGCAGCTGGCACTGGGCACTATGTCAATAAGTTAGTCCCAAGAAATGATATAAATTTGCTACAAAATGATTGTAAAACATCCAAGAATGATAGTATAACAGCATGAATACTTCATAAATTATAGATACATTGTAGACGTATCAGCATCCCCAAGCTTAATTCCTACTCGTCCTCGAGTAGGTAAATGATAAAAGAAATAATTTATGAAGTGTGAATGCTAGCAAAGTGCATAAGTTTGATCAATGATAATTTCAATCACTTTTCCTAGCATCATAACAGCAACTCTTTCTCATAAAACTTATCATGATAAAGTAGCAATTGAAAATGGAATTTTTGTTGTGGAATGCTACCTATCATATTCATCATATACTCTTTCTTTTGTAGCATGGACATTTGGACTTGAATGATTCAAAGCAATAGTCTATAATTTGACATGAAGACATCAATACTCAAGCATACTAACAAGCAACCATGTCTTTCAAAATATCAACGCTAAAGAAAGCTATCCCTAGCCCATTATGCTCAATCATTGATCCATTCATGAAACACACTTGAATATTAGCTACAGCCAATGCACAGGTATGATCATAGTGCTCCCTAGTTGGTGCTTTATAAGAGAAGATGGAGACTCAAATAAAAATAAAAATTGCATAAAGTAAATAGATAGGCCCTTCGCAGAGGGAAGCAGAGATTTGTAGAGGTGCCAGAGCTCAAAGCTTAAATTGTGAGATAAAATATTTTGAGAGGCATACTTTTCCCGTCAACGAAAACGACCGAGAATTCCCAACACTTTCCATGGTAGATACATCATAGGTGGTTCCCAAACAAAAAATAAAGTTTATTCCTTTTTCCACCATTCTTTCACAATCCATGGCTAGCCGTATCCACGGGTGCCTTCCATACCAACACTTTCCAAGGAATTTATTATTGAACAACATAAATAAATTTTTTTTGCATTTCAGGACTGGGCATCCCTATTACCTTTACCACACTCCCATGCAATGACAAGTGAATAAACACTCATCTTGAGAATAACGCATCTAGCATGGAAAATATTGGCCACCCCCTGCCGCTTCATGAGCGGTACGGGCACACAAAAAGGAAATTTATTTTGAAAATTAGAGTTGGCACATACAAATTTACTTAGAACAGCACGGAAATACCGCATATAGGTAGGTATGGTGGACTCATTTGGCACAACTTGGTTTAAGGAGTTTGGATGCACAAGCAGTATTCCCGCTTAGTACAAATGAAGGCTAGCAAATAGATTGAGAAGCAACCAACCAAGAAACAAAAATTCTCATAAACGAGCATTAAGCATAGCTAACACCGAATGATGCACCACAAGTAGGATGTAATTTCATTGCATAACTATTGACTTTGTGCTTGCATAGGGAATCACAAACCTTAACACCAATATTCTTACTAAATCATAATTACTCACCAACATGACTCACATATTACTATCTTCATATCGCAAAACTATAGCAAGGAATCAAACTTATCATATCCAATGACCTACATGAAAGTTTTTATTATATCCTTCTTGAATATCCATCACTTTGGGACCAATTTCATAGCTTGTGCAAATTGTCATCACTATTATCAACTCTCAAAATAATATAAGTGAAGCACAAGAGTAAATGACAAACTACTCCAAAAAGATATAAGTGAAGATCAAGCGAGTAGTTAAGTAAATGGGTAGCCATATGAGGAATTTTTCTTATTTAAAAACCTTAATATCTAAGCATTTTATTAAAACAGCAAGCAAAACAAAATAAAATGACATTTCAAGAATAGCACACATCATGTGAAGAAGCAAAAACTTAGGCTCAACCGAGACTAACCGATAATTGTTGATAAAGAAAGGTGGGATGCCTACCAGGGCATCCCCAAGCATAGATTCTTGAAACTTCTTGGAATATTAAGTTGGCATGCCTTGGGCATCCCCAAGCTTGAGCTCTTGTGTCTTCTTCATTCCTCTCATATCACGGTTTCCCTAATTCTTAAAAACTTCATCCACACAAAACTCAACAAGAACTCGTGAGATAAGTTAGTATAAATCAATACAAAAACCTTATCATTCCCTACTGTAGCAAATCACTAAAATTATTATTTAAAATTGCATACTAAATGCCTCTGCATATTTAATAGTCCTATCCTCAAATAGAATCATTAAACAAGCAAACATAACAGCAATCTGCCAAAAGAAGACAGTCTGTAAAGGATGCAAGAGTATTCATACTTCTATAACTCCAAAAAATTTGAAAATTTATAACAATGTAGAAAATTTATCATAGCTTATTGTTCAAAAAGTTTCAACATTTTATCACATTCTGACTTTTCTCGGGAATTTTTTCAACAGCGATAAACTTTCTGTTTAGAAACAGCAACATGTAGACTTGCAAAATAAGCATGGTAAAGGCCATCCTTGACATTTTTATTGAAATGAAAGATGCAAAACATTATTATAAATATCAGAAAGCAAATCCTACCAAAATAAAATGACGCTCCAAGCAAAACTCATATCATGTGATGAATGAAAATATAGCTCCAAGTGAGGTTACCGATAATGTTGGAGAAGAAAGAGGGGATGCCTTCCGGGGCATCCCCAAGCTTAGTTGTTTGGATCTTCCTTGAATATTACCTTGAGGTGCCTTGGGCATACTCAAGCTTAGGATCTTGTCACTCCATATTCTCCTCATATCGATATCTCACCCAAAACTTGAAAACTTCAATCACACAAAACTTAACGGAACTTCGTGAGATGGGTTAGTATGATAAAGACAAATCATTCACTTTGGTACTGTCAAGATAAGATTCATAATTGTTCTCACACAATGCCTACTGTAACCTACAATTTCCACAATTTATATTAAGCAATATAAGCCATAGAAACCATAAAATAAGCAAACTATGCATTGCAAACAGAATCTGTCAAAAACAGAAAAGTACGTAAAGATCTGAATTAAGGTCATACTTCTATAACTCCAAAAATTATGAAAATTTAGGAAAACGTAGGCAATTTGTATATAAATCATATTTAAAAAAAATCAGAGTTTTTCGATGCTCCAGTGAATTTAAACAATTCTGTTACTGGGCGCAAAAGTTTCTGTTTTTGCACAGAATCAAGTCAATTATCATCCACACTATCCCAAAGGCTTTACTTGATACTTTATTGAAACAAAAGCTATAAAACATGATTACTACATTAGCCTAATCATGTGAACACACAAAAACAGTAGGGGTAAATGTTGGGTTGTCTCCCAACAAGCGCTTTTCTTTAATGCTTTTTTAGCTAGGCATGAAGATTTCAATAATGCTCACATAAAAGATAAGAATTGAAACATAACAAGAGCATCATGAATCATAAGTTCCTCTCTCATAATAATTTTCAGTAGCATCATGAATAGATTCATCAATATAACCATCACATAAATCATTATTTTCATGATCCAAAAGCATAGAAAATTTATTACTCACCATATAAGCAATTTTATTCTCATTCACAATAGTGGGAGTATCATATGAAACTCGAATACTAAAAATTGTTTCCACATTAAGAGAGTAATGTTCAGTAAAAGGATATTCAAAATTATGACAATAATTATCACTACTTTTTATAACATAAGTATCATCACAATAATCATCATAAGTAGTAACTTTGTTCTCATCATAGATAGGAGGCACGCAATCATCATAGCAAATTTGATCATTCAAAGTAGGGAGACTAAAAAGATCATCTTCATTGAGCATATCATCCCCAAGCTTGGGACAAACATTAATTGCAGCAAATAAATTCTCAAACATGTCATTCTCATCAAACATAGCACCCCCAAGATTGTGGCTTGGCATATCATAAGCATAATCACTCTCATCATTAATAGTACGAATAGCACCAATGGTATAACAATTGATATCATCATAATTTCCCAAGTTGGTGCCAAAAAGATTTCCAAGATTATAAGAAGTATCATTATCTTCCCAATCATAATCATCACAACAAGCAATAGGCATAACAAAATCATCATCAATAGTGCTCTCGGACATTGTGCCATAAGACAAAGAAGCAATATCATCATCAAGTGCATCATCTTCCACAATTATTTTTGATTCATTTTCATGCGGCACAACAATAATAGGAGCAACATTATTTGGGAGAGATACCTTTTTACCTCCATTCTTTCTTCTTTTCTTCTTCTTCACCACATCATGTGTGGGTTTAATTAATTTTTTTGAGCTTCTTATTGATGAGATTGGTTGAATAGGGAGCTCCTCCTCGTCACCTCTTTCATCATGAGAGACAATAGGATGAAAAGTGGAAATATTTACCATTTCATTAGTATTCCTTTTATATTCTATTGGTTTTCCCATATTTCTATAGTTGGCAATATAAGCATTCTCATTGCAATTTACCATGCAAAACATATATATATATTTTAGATTATTTTCAATGTCGTCCGTGAGAATGAATACTTCAAACCAACTATTTTTATGTGTCAATTCTTCACTCCCCAAAAATAGACAAAGCTCATTATAAAGTTCAAGGGTTATCAAATCATTACAATATTTGGCCATGATTCGATCATGAAAAAGTTTGCATTGGAAATTAAGATGACCAACCTTATTGCAAAGTTCACAAGTAATAGGACAAACAGTACATAATTTTGTAGCAAATTCATCTATCACTTTGAGCAAAATCTATCTTTCCTATAAGGCACGTCTTCACAAACTTTATGCACTCCACAAAAATTGACATGCTTATAAGAAACATTTTTAACACGACTAGTGCAATCATCATTAGCATTTTGGATATTCAAAGAATTCATACTAACAACATTGCAATCATGCTCATCATTCATGCCAAACATTTCATTGAATTCTTCTTCTATCAATTGAGCACAATTTTCCTTTCCATCATTTTCAAGAAAGACATGATAAAGATGAACAATATGAGACCACCTCAATTCCATTTTTTTGTAGTTTTCTTTTATAAGACAAACTAGTGATAAAAAAAGAAACTAAAAGATTCAATTGCAAGATCTAAAGATATACCTTCAAGCACTCACCTCCCCGGCAACGGCGTCAGAAAAGAGCTTGATGTCTACTACACAACTTGTTCTTGTAGACTCGTGTTGGACCTTCAACCGCAAAGTTTTGTAGGACAGTAGAAATTTTCCCTCAAGTGGATGACCTAAGGTTTATCAATCCGTGGGAGGTGTAAGATGAAGATGGTCTCTCTCAAACAACACTGCAACCAAATAACAAAGAGTCTCTTGTGTCCACAACACACCAAATACAATGGTAATTTGTATAGGTGCACTAGTTCGGCGAAGAGATGGTGATACAAGCATAGTAATGATAGTAGATATTGATTTTTGTAATAGGAACAATAAAAAACAGCAAGGTAGCGAGTAACAAAAGTGAGCACAAACGGTATTGCAATGCTTGAAAATGAGGCCTATGGTCCGTACTTTCGCTAGTGCAATCTCTCAATAATGCTAATATAATTGGATCATGTAACCATCCCTCAACGTGCGATGAAGAATCACTCCAAAGTTCCTATCTAGCGGAGAACATAAGAAGAAATTGTTTGTAGGGTACGAAACCACCTCAAAGCTATTCTTTCCGATCAATCTATCCTAGAGTTCGTACTAAAATAACACCAAGCTATTCTTTCCGATTGATCTAACCAAGAGTTCATACTAAAATAACACCATATGATACACATCAACCAACTCTAATGTCACCTAGATACTCCAATGTCACCGCGAGTATCCGTGAGTTGATTATACGATATGCATCAAATAATTTCAGATTCATAATACTCAATCCAACACAAAGAACCTCAAAGCGTGCCCCAAGATTTCTACCGGAGAAACAAAGACGAGAACGTGCATCAACCCCTATGCATAGATTACCCTAATGTCACCCCGGGAATCCGCGAGTTGAGTGCCAAGACATAGGTCAAGTGCTCTCAAATCCATAAAAGTATTCAATCCGATAAAAACGAAATCTCAAAGGCAAAACTCAATTCATCACAACAAGATAGAGAGGGGGAAACACCATATGATCCAACTACATTAACAAAGCCCGCGATACATCAAGATCGTGACATCTCAAGAACATGAGAGAGAGAGAGAGATTAAACACATAGCTACTGGTACAAACCCTCAGCCCCAAGGGTGGACCACTCCCTCCTCATCATGGTGGCCGCCGGGATGATGAAGATGGCCACTGGTGATGATTTCCCCCTCCGGCAGGGTGCCAGAATAGGGTCTAGATTGGTTTTTTGTGGCTATAGAGGCTTGCGACGACGGAACTTCTGATCTAGGGTTACCCCAAGGGTTTTTGGAACATTTGGCAATTTATAGGGCGAAGAGGTGGTGCGGAGGCTCCTGGGCGCGCCCAGGTGGGTTGTGCCCACCTCGGGCCTCCCCTCTGGTAGTTTTTAGCCCATCCTGGGTCTTCTGGTCCAAAAAAATTCTCCAAAAAATTTTGTTGCGTTTGGACTCCGTTTGATATTGATTTTCTGTGATGTAAAAAAACAAGAAAAAAACAGCAACCGGCACTTGGCACTATGTCAATAGGTTAGTCCCAAAAAATGATATAAATTTGCTATAAAATGATTGTAAAACATCCAAGAATGATAGTATAACAGCATGAATACTTCATAAATTATAGATACGTTGGAGACGTATCATCGACGTCCATTAATGCCGAGATTCACGAGCCGCCAGTCGACAAATCTGCCGCTGCACCGTCCACTGTTGCCGCTAGTTCTGATGCATGCAAGCATCCATATCCGCCAGTTGCAGATGCGCATACTACAACTGCAGGCATCGGTACATCTAGCAGCGACGAGTCAGTATCTGTTAGGACTGCTGAGATAGTGCCTACCCTGGTGGCAATGAGAGATGTTGTCGTGACCCACGTCACCCGCTCAGCAAGTGTTGAAGTGGACGCTCCCAAGCTCAACCTAAACAAGGAGGATTCCCGCTCATCTGGTACGGATTCCATGCAGGGGGCTGATGGCACTTATGTGGCCACAAACGAAGGGGCTGCGGACACATTTCAGCATCAGAGGAGATCCACAGACGACTCACACCGCACAGCTACTATAGCACACAGGTTGCTACTGCAACCGGTTTGCGGGCTGGCCTGCCACCTAGGCGTAGCCCCTGCAAGCATCCTGCAGAGTCATCCAATGCATTGGAGATACTTAAGAGCAGAGGTGACACCGGTTATGTGTCTGCTTCCACACTTTTCCCACCTCTCGCACAAAGCAAAGCAGTGGACAAGAAGGAAGTCTGTAATACAGCAGGTGCAGGTGGTAAGCAGGGTACCAATGAAGGAGATGGATGTTCAGAGCAGACGATGTCCTCTACTGCCGAAGAGAACCCTAGTTTAACTCTGCGTACTTCTAAGCTCCATGTCAATATCGGTGTCCCGTACAGCCCAAACAAGAAGATAGTCAAGAAGGCTATGATTGAAATCCCTGACAGCACGCCCCGCCCATCCAATAAGCCTGATGATTCTGCAGCAGATGATAGTGGCATGTTTGTTGATCTGTCACCTCTAGATTCTGCTAAACAGTTTGTTCAAAAACCGGCTGATCAGCGGGGGAGGCACCCCATGGCTTTCACCCCACCAAGCTTCAGCCTTGGGATTGATCACACTTAGGCTGAACCAGTCATCGATCCTATGCCAGTTTCTTTTGCATTCCCGGCTGGCACGGTCCCGATGATGGCGCAACCCATTGCTGATGGCAGGAAGGCTGTGAAGTTTGCAGACCCAGTAGTGCAAGGTAAACTCTTTTTTGTTTCGCCTTTATTCTACCTATTTTCTGATCTTCATGGCAAGTTTAGTTTGAATTTTGTGATGGCAACTCTTATGTGATGTACATGGACTCTTTAGTTGATATTTCATGGCAACTTCTATGTTTGTAGTTTTTTTTCTTTGTCTGTCTGAACCTCGACTGTCATGGAAATTGTCGTTCGATGTAACTTTTTGCTACTTCCACAGTACATAGATGGCACTTGCAGTTGACCTAACTTGGCAACTGTTGTTCATATAACATCGCAACTGATATTATTCTGACATGGCAACTACTGTTTAGCTTGGCACGACCAAACCACTCTCGATCACACATGGTTTCTGTAGTTGTTGTCACATGGCAACTGCAGTGCATTGCACATGGCAAATTTTGTTTCTAATTGGCAATTGAAAACAACATTTTTTTCTCTTAGCATGACAGTTCACAGTTTTATTTTTGCACAAGAACTTGTTGTGTCCAATCTTTCTTACCCCCTTGTTCTTTCTTTCGGTAACCCCTGAGGAGATTTCGCCGTCCCTTGATGAAGCTTACTGTAGGATTGAGCAGGATGCCTTAAATAGGAGGTCGTTGCGCAATCAGGGCCAATCAAGTTCTGACGCTCCTGCTGCACTAGTATCTGAAGATATTGTCAGTAGTGCACCCCCTGATTCTATGAGGCAGACGAGGGTAGTTCACCCACCATCAGCGGATGACTTTGAGCCCGATATTAGGGCTACAAAGGAGCAGTCCCTTCTCTATGATATTGTCAAGCGTTTCGGAAATGCGAGGTCGAACTGCAAATACATGAAGAACCTGAGAGAGTAATGTCCAAACCACACAACCCCTTACTTGCTTTTCACGATATTGTCCTTTTTGCCCTGTTTTGTTTATTTTATTTAGTTTTTTTAGTAGATATGATTCTTTCATGTTATATCATTTTCATACAGCTCATGTTTGGACAGAACCAAAATAATACAATGTGATGCGACGTACGTTGACATGGGTGATCTAGCCGAGTCTGTGAGGCCTACTGGTAAAATGTCGCAGAATATAGTTGCGTGTGGGACTGACTACATCAACAAGCATGTGGACATTTGTGCTGACAAGACGATCATGTCCTTGATACGTCTCCAACGTATCTATAATTTTTGATTGTGCCATGCTATTATATTATCTGTTTTGGATGTTTTATATGCATTAATATGCTATTTTATATGATTTTTGGGACTAACCTATTAACCTAGAGCCTAGTGCCAGTTCCTGTATTTTTCCTTGTTTTAGAGTTTCGCAGAAAAGGAATACCAAACGGAATGAAACTTTCACGATGATTTTTCTTGGACCAGAAGACATCCAGAGGACTTGGAATGCACGTCAGGAAAGCCACGAGGCGGCCACAAAGTTGGAGGGCGCGCCCAGGGGGTAGGGCACGCCCCCCACCCTTGTGGGCCCCTCGTGACTCTACCGACCTATTTCTTTAGCCTATATATTCTCAAATACCCCAAAACCTATCAGGGGAGCCACGAAACCACTTTTCCGCCACCGCAACCTTCTGTACCCGTGAGATCCCATCTTGGGGCCTTTTCCGGCATCCTGCCGGAGGGGGATTCGATCACGGAGGGCTTCTACATCAACACCATTGCCTCCCCGATGAAGCTTGAGTAGTTTACCACAGACCTACGGGTCCATAGCTAGTAGCTAGATGGCTTTTTCTCTCTCTTTGATTCTCAATACAAAGTTCTCCTCGATGTTCTTGGAGATCTATTTGATGTAATACTCTTTTGCGGTGTGTTTGCCGAGATCCGATGAATTGTGGATTTATGATCAGCTTATCTATGAATATTATTTGAATCTCCTCTGAATTCTTATATGCCTGATTTGATATCTTTGCAAGTCTCCTCGAACTATCGATTTGGTTTGGCCAACTAGATTGGTTTTTCTTGCAATGGGAGAAATGCTTAGCTTTGGGTTCAATCTTGCGGTGTCATTTCCCAGTGACAGCAGGGGCAGCAAGGCACGTATTGTATTGTTTCCATCAAGGATAAAAAGATGGGGTTTTCATCATATTGTTTGAGTTAATTCCTCTACATCATGTCATCTTATTTAATGCGTTACTCTGTTCTTCATGAACTTAATACTCTAGATGTAGGCAGGAGTCGGTCGATGTGTGGAGTAATAGTAGTAGATGGAGAATCGTTTTGGTCTTCTTGACACGGACGTGATGCCTATATTCATGATCATTGCCTTAGATATCGTCATAACTTTGCGCTTTTCTATCAATTGCTCGGCAGTAATTTGTTCACCCACCGTAATAATTTCTATCTTGAGAGAAGCCTCTAGTAAAACCTATGGCCCCCGGGTCTACTTTCCATCATATAATCTTCTACTTTCCATCATATAAGTTTCCAATCTACAATTTTAGTTTCTTATTTACTTTCTTTGCAATCTTTTACTTTCCGTTCCATAAACCAAAAATACCAAAAATATTACTTTACCGTTTATCCATCTCTATCAGATCTCACTTTGCAAATAACCGTGAAGGGATTGACAACCCCTTTATCGCGTTGGGTGCAAGTTGGTGTTTGTTTGTGCAGGTATTCGGTGGCTTGCGCGTTGTCTCCTACGATACCTTGGTCCTCAAAACTGAGGTAGCTACTTACTCTACTTTGCTACATCACCCTTTCCTCTTCAAGGGAAAAACCAACGCAAGCTCAAGAGGTAGCAGAAAGAATTTCTGGCGCCGTTGCCGGGGAGATCTACGCCAAGCCGAGACATACCAAGTACCCATCATAAACTCTCATCGCTCGCATTACATTATTCGCCATTCACCTCTCGTTTTCCTCTCCCCCACTTCTAAAATGATTTTCGAAAAGATTTGCCTTTTCTTCGCCCCTCTTCTGTTCGTCTTCTCCGCTTGCTTTTTGTGTGCTCGTGTGTTGGATTGCTTGCTTATCATGATGACTCAAGAGAATACCAAATTGTGTGATTTTTCCAACACCAATAATAATGATTTTATTAGTACTCCAATTGCTCCCGCTACTAATGTGGAATCTTGTGAAATTAATGCCGCTTTGCTGAATCTTGTTATGAAAGATCAATTTTCCGGCCTTCCTAGTGAAGATGCCGCATCCCATCTAAACAATTTCATTGATTTATATGATATGCAAAAGAAAAAAGATGTGGATAATGATATTGTTAAATTGAAGCTATTTCCATTCTCACTACGAGATCGTGCTAAAACTTGGTTTTCATCTTTGCCTAAAAACAGTATTGATTCATGGAATAAGTGTAAAGATGCTTTTATCTCCAAGTACTTTCCTCCCGCTAAGATCACCTCCCTTAGGAACGATATTATGAATTTTAAGCAACTTGATCATGAACATGTTGCACAATCTTGGGAGAGGATGAAATTGATGATACGAAATTGCCCTACTCATGGTTTGAATTTGTGGATGATTATACAAATTTTTTATGCTGGATTGAATTTTGCTTCTAGAAATCTTTTAGATTCGGCCGCGGGGGGCACTTTTATGGAAATTACTCTAGGAGAAGCTACTAAACTCCTAGATAATATTATGGTTAATTATTCTCAATGGCATACCGAAAGATCTTCCACTAGTAAAAAAGTGCATGCAATTGAAGAGATTAATATTTTGAGTGGAAAGATGGATGAACATATGAAATTATTTGCTAGCAAGAGTGATCCTATTGATCCTAATGATATGCCTCTGTCTACTTTGATTGAGAATAATAATGAATCTATGGATGTGAATTTTGTTGGTAGGAACAATTTTGGTAATAACGCGTATAGAGGTAATTTTAATCCTAGGCCGTTTCCTAGTAATTCCTCTAATAATTATGGTAATTCCTACAACAATTCTTATGGAAATTATAATAAGATTCCCTCTGAATTTGAGAATAGTGTTAAAGAATTTATGAGTTCGCAAAAGAATTTCAATGCTTTGATTGAAGAAAAATTGCTTAAGATTGATGATTTGGCTAGGAACATGGATAGAATTTCTCTTGATGTTGGTTCTTTGAAACTTAGATCTATTCCACCCAAGCATGATATCAATGAGTCTCTCAAGGCTATGAGAATTTCCATTGATGAGTGCAAAGAAAGAACCGCTAAGATGCGTGCTAAAAAAGATTGGTTCATAAAAACATGTTCTTCTAGTTTCCGTGAAAATAATGATGAAGATCTAAAAGTGATTGATGTGACTCCTATTGAATCTTTGTTTTCTAATATGAATCTTGATAAATATGGGACTGGAGATGAGTCAACTTTAGTTAGAAGGCGTCCCAATAATTCGGAGTTTTTAGATCTTGATGCAAAAATTGATAAAAGTGGGGTTGGAGAGGTCAAGACTTTAGGTAGCAATTAACCCACTATTTTGGATTTCAAGGACTTTAATTATGATAATTGCTCTTTGCTAGATTGTATTTCCTTGTTGCAATCCATGTTGAATTCTCCTCATGCTTATAATCAAAATAAAGCTTTTACTAAACATATCGTTGATGCTATGATGCAATCTTTTGAAGAAAAGCTTGAATTGGAAGTTTCTATCCCTAGAAAACTTTATGATGAGTGGGAACCTACTATTAAGATTAAGATTAAAGATTATGAGTGCCATGCTTTGTGTGATTTGGGTGCTAGTGTTTCCACGATTCCAAAAACTTTATGTGATGTGTTAGGTTTCCGTGAACTTGATGATTGTTCTTTAAATTTGCATCTCGCGGATTCCACTATTAAGAAACCTATGGAAAGGATTAATGATGTTCTTATTGTTGCAAATAGGAATTATGTGCCCGTAGATTTCATTGTTCTTGATATAGATTGCAATCCTACATGTCCTATTATTCTTGGTAGACCTTTCCTTAGAACGATTGGTACAATTATTGATATAAAAGAAGGAAATATTAGATTTCAATCTCCGTTAAGGAAGGGCATGGAACACTTTCCAAGAAAGAAAATTAAATTGCCTTATGAATCTATTATGAGAGCCACTTATGGATTGCATGCCAAAGATGATAATACCTAGATCTATTTGTGTTTTATGCCTAGCTAAGGGCGTTAAACAATAGCGCTTGTTGGGAGGCAACCCAATTTTATTTTTGTTTTTGCTTTTTAGGTTCTGTTTTGCAATAAATAATTCATCTAGCCTCTGGTTAGATGTTTTTTTATGTTTTAATTAGTGTTTTTGCCAAGTAAAACCTTTGGGATGGCTTATGGTGACAGTTGATTTGATCTTACTGAAAAACAGAAACTTTTGCGTCCAGTCCCAGAATATTAATAATTCACTGGAGTATTGAAAAACCCTGAATGTTTTATACGAGATTTATATACAAATTTACTATGTTGTCCTAATTTTTCAGAATTTGTTTAGTTACATAAGTATTAGAACAATTCGGATATTCGCAGACTGTTCTGTTTTTGACAGATTCTGTTTTCTTTGTGTTGTTTGCTTATTTTGATGAATCTATGGCTAGTATCAGGGGGTATGAACCATGGAAAAGTTGGAATACAGTAGATATTACACCAATATAAATAAATAATGAGTTCACAACAGTACCAAAGTGGTGATTTATTTTCTTATACTAACGGAGCTTATGAGATTTTCTGTTGAGTTTTGTGTTGTGAAGTTTTCAAGTTTTGGGTAAGGATTTGATGGACTATGGAATAAGGAGTGGCAAGAGCCTAAGCTTGGGGATGTCCAAGGCACCCCAAGGTAATATTCAAGGACAACCAAGAGCCTAAGCTTGGGGATGTCCCGGGAAGGCATCCCCTCTTTCGTCTTCGTCTATCGGTAACTTTACTTGAGGCTATATTTTTATTCACCACATGATATGTGTTTTGCTTGGAGCGTCTTGTATGATTTGAGTCTTTGCTTTTTAGTTTGCCACAGTCATCCTTGCTGTACACACTTTTTGAGAGATACACGCATGACTCATGATTTATTAGAATGCTCTTTGTGCTTCACTTATATCTTTTGAGCTAGGCAATATCGCTCTAGTGCTTCACTTATATCTTTTTAGAGCACGGCGGTGGTTTTATTTTATAGAAATTGATGAAATCTCGCACTTCACTTATATTATTTTGAGAGTCTCTAAACATCATGGTAATTTGCTTTGGTTATAAAATTAGTCCAAATATGATAGGCATCCAAGAGGGATATAATAAAAACTTTCATATAAAGTGCATTGAATACTATGAGAAGTTTGATTCCTGATGATTGTTTTGAGATATGAAGATGGTGATATTAGAGTCATGCTAGTGGGGTAATTGTGAAATTGAGAAATACTTGTGTTAAGGTTTGTGAGTCCCGAAGCATGCACGTATGGTAACAGTTGTGTAACAAATTTGGAGCATGAGGTATTTTTTTATTGTCATCCTTTATGTGGAGGTCGGGATCGCGTGATGGTTAACTCCTACCAACCCTTCCCCTAGGAGCATGCGCGTAGTACTTTGTTTCGATGACTAATAGATTTTTGCAATAAGTATGTGAGTTCTTTATGACTAATGTTGAGTCCATGGATTATACACACTCTCACCTTTCCGCCATTGCTAGCCTCTCTTGTACCGCGCAACTCTCGCCGGTACCATACACCCACCTTATACCTTCCTCAAAACAGCCACCATACCTACCTATTATGGCATTTCCATAGTCATTCCGAGATATATTGCCATGCAACTTTCCACCGTTCCGTTTATTATGACACGCACCATCATTGTCATATTGCTTTGCATGATCATGTAGTTGACATCGTATTTGTGGCAAAGCCACCTTTCATCATTTTTTATACATGTCGCTCTTGATTCATTGCACATCCCGGTACACCGCCGGAGGAATTCATATAGAGTCATATTTTGTTCTAGTTTCGAGTTGTAATTTTTGAGTTGTAAGTAAATAGAAGTATGATGATCTTCCTTATTAGAGCATTGTCCCATGTGAGGAAATAAAAAAAAAAGGAAAAAAAAGGGAAAAAAAAGAAAGAGAAAAAAAGAGAAAAAAAAGAAAGAAAAAAGAGAAAAAGAGAAAAAGAAAAATGAGAGAAAAAGAGAGAAGGGGCAATGTTACTATCCTTTTTCCATACTTGTGCTTCAAAGTAGCACCATGATCTTCATGATAGAGAGTCTCCTATGATATCACTTTCATATACTAGTGGGAATTTTCATTATAGAACTTGGCTTGTATATTCCAACGATAGGCTTCCTCAAATTGCCCTAGGTCTTCATGAGCAAGCAAGTTGGATGCACACCCACTTAGTTTTCTTTTTGAGCTTTCATACACTTATAGCTCTAGTTTATCCATTGCATGGCAATCCCTACTCACTCACATTGATATCTATTGATGGGCATCTCCATAGCCCGTTGATACGCCTAGTTCATTTGTGCTGACAAGACAATCATGTCCTTGATACGTCTCCAACGTATCTATAATTTTTGATTGTACCATGCTATTATATTATCTGTTTTGGATGTTTTATATGCATTAATATGCTATTTTATATGATTTTTGGGACTAACCTATTAACCTAGAGCCCAGTGCCAGTTCCTGTTTTTTTCCTTGTTTTAGAGTTTCGCAGAAAAGGAATACCAAACGGAATGAAACTTTCGCGATGATTTTTCTTGGACCAGAAGACATCCAGAGGACTTGGAGTGCACGTCAGGAAAGCCACGAGGTGGTCACAAGGTTGGAGGGCGTGCCCAGGGGGGTAGGGCGCGCCCCCCACCCTTGTGGGCCCCTCGTGACTCCACCGACCTATTTCTTCAGCCTATATATTCTCAAATACCCCAAAACCTATCAGGGGAGCCACGAAACCACTTTTCCGCCGCCGCAACCTTCTGTACCCGTGAGATCCCATCTTGGGGCCTTTTCCGGCATCCTGTCGGAGGGGGATTCGATCACGGAGGGCTTCTACATCAACACCATTGCCTCCCCGATGAAGCATGAGTAGTTTACCACAGACCTACGGGTCCATAGCTAGTAGCTAGATGGCTTTTTCTCTCTCTTTGATTCTCAATACAAAGTTCTCCTCGATGTTCTTGGATATCTATTCGATGTAATACTCTTTTGCGGTGTGTTTGCCGAGATCCGATGAATTGTGGATTTATGATCAGCTTATCTATGAATATTATTTGAATCTCCTCTGAATTCTTATATGCATGATTTGATATCTTTGCAAGTCTCTTCGAACTATCGATTTGGTTTGGCCAACTAGATTGGTTTTTCTTGCAATGGGAGAAGTGCTTAACTTTGGGTTCAATCTTGCGGTGTCCTTTCCCAGTGACAGCAGGGGCAGCAAGGCACGTATTGTATTCTTGCCATCAAGGATAAAAAGATGGGGTTTTCATCATATTGTTTGAGTTAATTCCTCTACATCATGTCGCCTTATTTAATGTGTTACTCTGTTCTTCATGAACTTAATACTCTAGATGCAGGCAGGAGTCGGTCGATGTGTGGAGTAATAGTAGTAGATGCAGAATCGTTTCGGTCTACTTGACACGGACATGATGCCTATATTCATGATCATTGCCTTAGATATCGTCATAACTTTGCGCTTTTCTATCAATTGCTCGGCAGTAATTTGTTCACCCACCGTAATAATTTCTATCTTGAGAGAAGCCTCTAGTGAAACCTATGGCCCCCGAGTCTACTTTCCATCATATAAGTTTCCGATCTACAATTTTAGTTTCCTATTTACTTTCTTTGCAATCTTTTACTTTCCGTTCCATAAACCAAAAATACCAAAAATATTACTTTACCGTTTATCCATCTCTATCAGATCTCACTTTGCAAATAACCGTGAAGGGATTGACAACCCCTTTATCACGTTGGGTGCAAGTTGGTGTTTGTTTGTGCAGGTATTCGGTGGCTTGCGCGTTGTCTCCTACTGGATTGATACCTTGGTTCTCAAAACTGAGGGAAATATTTACTCTACTTTGCTGCATCACCCTTTCCTCTTCAAGGGAAAAACCAACGCAAGCTCAAGAGGTAGCAGTCCTACAGCGTGACCAACAAAATATGGAATGGTGACTTCCACCATGCCATCCCGAGAAAATATTTTGCCGCGCATGGTGATTTCAAGCTCACACTGAAAAAAAATTGTGAGTGTTTCATCTTGTTCCAGATGTTTATTTTTCCATGCTATGTTTGTGCATAGTTATATTCCATTTGTGGGTTAGTTACTTTCATGGCAACCGTTCCCAGGGCAAGAAAGTGTCAACTTTAATGAAACTCATGTGGCAACTTAACTGGAAAAGTGATGGCCATTTTATTGAAACATGTATGGCAAGTTCTGACAATTACACATGGCAACTGAACTCTTCTTTCATGTGTCCAGTTGGCCATTTGATGCCTTCTTCATATATCCATTTTTAAATGGCAATATTAGTGCATATCATATGGTAACTACATCCATCTGTTTTGATGTCAAATCTTTTTTTCTTTTCTTTTTACTTGCAAATCATGTTCCCCATGTTCCAGTTGCTTGCACCAGATAACCCAGTTGACAAGTGTGGTCACCACTACGCCGTTTGCCTTGACCTGAAGAACTAACGTTTTGAGGTGCTCGATTCAATCCGTTCAGGAGATGACGACAGCCTTACTACCCATACTGAAATCTTCATCGACAACCTGAAAGAGACGTGGAACCGTCATTACGGAAGCTCGAAGGTCAAGATCATTCATTTTCCAATCGAGTACGTCACGACTGCCAAGCAAGGAAACGGGTAATGACCATCTTTTCCTGTGTTTTCTACCTCATTTTGAATTTTTCAGTTTTTCCTGAAAGTTTATTATGTTTCTGTTGGCATGTGTTCACCTGCTTTTTTCGTTGTAGGCATGATTGCAGCTTCTACATGTTGGAATACCTTGCAAAGTGGGAAGGTCGATGGGTTCCTGTCATCACAGACGCAATTGTAGTCGAGCTCCGTAAAATCTTTACCTGGAACTGGTTGATGAATGAAGATTTCAACATGTGGGCTTCAGCACAAGAATTCATCGAGGGAGCTGTCAAAACCACGAACAAGAAGTACAAGTGATCACATGGTGCTCAATACCCACGCCTACCTTACATTCTGTGGCTGATGAATGTAAGGTATCATCTCGCTTTTCGAAACCATGTCCGTGTGCTAGGTTATGTCTTTTTCACCGTAGCTGTAGGCTATAGTGATGGCTTGTATGTGCCGTCTAATCTTTTAATATAAGTGTGGAACTGAATCCGTTAGGTGTGACAACAACTACTTTTATGTTCATTATTCTGTGTTGTGAATGTGCATACTAACATTTGAATGGGCAGTTTGTGTGCTTGTCCGAATGTGTTTTGAAATTCTGCTGTCATATGCTTGATTTTTGTTTTATGCTTTTTTAGGGACGTGGTAGATGGTTCGAAACTCCTTTGAAATAATATGTGTTCATTCGTCAACTTACTACATTCAGAAATTGTAAAACTGCGGACGGCCCAGTAAGTCGAGTTATTTTCTACTGGGGAATTTGCAGTTTGATATGATTTTTATTTTTCATCATGGCAACTTTAGTCGCCCTAACATGGCGTCTATGATGCATGATACATGGCAAGTATAGTTGAACACGCACGGCAACTACAGCTACTTTTTTCATTTTTTGGGAATTGCAATGCTAACCGTATTGGATCTTTCTGAACAATGTCCATGTGGCAACTGCAACAAGTGTTTTTGAAACTTTTTCTAGTAAACTTACTACCGTCCACATGCCCATTTTTTATGTAGACGATCGTGCTCCAAGCATACTAGTTCATAGATTCGCATATGTGGCACCTCTCCCACGTCAATTTCAATACAACTTCGATGGCAGTTGTTTCTTCTCCATGATTCGCTCGTGGTCAATTCAATAGTTCCGACATAGTGTGCACACATTACTACATATTTGGCAACTATTACTATCTGAAAAAATGTGTGGAATGAAAACTGAGAAGCTACCCGATGGCAGATTTCGTAGCAGCTATATGGCAGATTTAGTAGCAGCTACATGGTCACATTCAATAGTTCTCACATGGTATATACCTAATACTACATGTGTGGCAACTATTACTATCTCAAAAATGCGTGGAATGAAAATGGATTAGCTACTCGATGGCAGATTTAGTAGCAGCTACATGGCAGATTTAGTAGCATATACATGGCAGATTTAGTAGCGGATACATGGCATTTTCTTCAATTTCTGTAATCCACCACCAGTTATGCTCACATTTCTAACCCATCATCATCTCCGTTGCAAAATTGTCAACAACATCAAAGTTAGAATCCCCCACAGTTGCTTACGGATTGTCAGTTCCTTTCCTTGGTTTCTTGTGCTTTGCTTGAATTTCCAACCCTAATTTGTATCTCACCTCTTTTGGACGCCATTTTGTGATGGAACGTGGCGGGTTCCTGACCTGAGTTTGCATCCTTGCTATTCCAGACCCTACTTCCGAGTTTTCAGAGGATGGACCCGTCGATGAAGGGACACTTGAAGTGCGGGGGAATCTGTGTAAGGCCTCTTCAGCCTTCCTCTTCTAGATCTCATCAAGCTCTCTTTTTAGGGCCTTCCTGTGCTTTTCTGCCACCCTTGTTGTCTCATCGCTCTTGCATGCTTCTCTATTAGTTCAACATAGTTCTTGGTCAAGACCACGTGCCTCACGGAGTCCATGGTTGCCTCTGGTATGTCATCATGTACAGCCAAAACTGCATTTGATGTTTGTGGCCCCAACGCATCGTCAGCGTCGCAAGTCCATCGCCAGCGTATGAAATGGCGGAGCAAACGCTTGACCGCGTGCATCTCCATAATTTTGAGTATGTGTCAGCACACAATCCCGTCCTGTTTGTATTTGCAGCATTCGCAATGGTACTCACCTTCGTTTACTAAGGCCTTCACAAAGTAGTTTCTTCCCTTGTCCGGATCTTCAGGTTCTGAATCGGACATGTCCCTGAGACTATACACCTTGAATGTACATTCGTCAACCTGATAAGCTACGTACATGTTGGACAACTTTATTTCTTCCTGGAATCTGCATGTTTTGTGCTCGTTAATTTCTCATATTCTCTTTTAACCACTTTTGTTGAGGTAGGGCACAAAATAGCAAGCGTATTAAATTCAACTATGGCAAAGAAAGCATATTTTCCCCACATTGCTTTGTTTTGATTGCTTTCACATGGCAACTGTAGTTTATTTCACATGGCAGTCAAAGCATGACGCGCACGGTAATCAATATGTTGTACAACATTTTCTTGTGCTATTGTGAAATTAGCAGTATGTCAAAAGATGGCAACTACAGTGCATTCTATATGTCAACTACTGCTTTTTTGGTAGGGAACTGCATCATATTGTTCTCATGGCAAAACAGGTCATCTTACATGGGAAATACTTTGTACTACACATGGCAATTACACTACATCCCACATGGCAACCACACCACATTCAAAATGACAACTACACTTTTTACACAACACACAGCAGCTATTATTTGTTTTCCAACTACTCAGTTTTCTATTCCATTTTTCATCTTTTGCATTTATGTGTTTACTACAGATGGCAGCTTCAAACCAGTACTCATGGCAAACATATTTGATATTTTGGTTTCCTTCCTTTTTGAAACAAGGCATGCAGCCTTCTTGTTTTCTCAATCAACATTTTTGTTTTCTTAATAATTTTCGATGTTGAATGCATTGTGTCATACATGGCAAATAAGACCGTACGAGCATTCACTTGTAAAATATTTTGTTGGTGTATATCTTGCTCATCTGCCTCTCCATCGGTAAATATGTTAGGAATTTAGGTTGCTTGAGTGTGGTGTTTGCTTCTTGCTGCAGCTCAGATCCCAGTATTTTCTGTTGTGAAGCTGAATATTGCTTGGCATACTGCAGCAATGAGTTGCCAGGGCTCACGTAACGCTTCAAAACAGCATTGAACCCCTCGTTGCGTTGCGTAGTCTGAAGAAATGGATAGAAGCAGTGCATGAAGAAGGCTGGCACCCAGTACATCCGCTTCTCCCACAGGTTCTTAAGTGTCTCGTTGTCCTGGACTTGATATTTTTCAATCATAGCCGTCCAGCTCCGTTCAAACTCTTTCACTGTCAAGCTGTGGTCCACACACAATATGAATGCCTTGTGTAGATCTGGATGGTCAGCAAAGAATGGTCCTAGAGTCTCTTCAGCCTTCTTAATAATATGCCACCTGCAGTGCCTGTGCACTGCCATTGGGAAGACCTCCTCTATGCCTCCACGCATGCTAAAGTCCTGGGTCTGTTATTATGTTCATCGGAGCAAGTCCACCCATGCACTCCAAGAGGTTTTGAACAACCAAGTGTAACCATCAATATCTTCGTTCCGCACGAGGCCGCAACCGAACTGCAAGGACTGATTGTGGTTATTTATTCCTATGAATGGAGCACATGGCATCTTGTACATATTCGTGAGATTTGTCGCGTCGAAAGAAATGCAATCACGGAAATGTTTGTAGGCTCTTCTTGCTGCACCATCCACCCAATACATGTTTCTGACACGGTCCTCATCGTCCAGTCTTATCCTGTAGAATAAATCAGGATCTTCTCTTGCTTTCTCTTCGAAGTAGGCAATCGTGTCTTCTATGTCAGCCAACTTGCTCTCTCTGCGGTACTTTGCCTTTAGGTTTGTGACGTCTGCTGGTATGTAGGGCATGCTACTCAGACTACCATCTTTGCTGTGGATCAGGGACAATATCTGGACCATTCTCAATGTACTGACGTTACAATCATGTAGCAACTTTATGAATTTCTTCTCGTGAGGACTGAATCCTCTGTGGGCTCTCAGAAATGTTACTAGGTCAAACTTCTTTATCATATCGTGGTTGTGTTCTTTGACATATTCGGTGACCACCCACCAGGCTCCATCTGTGTTTAGCTTCATTCTGGCAGGGCATTCCATCTTGAGAATGATGCCTCTCCTTCGTTCCAGCACGACAGGCACAACACCTTTAACCTTCTTGTTCTTTCGCGCCTTGTAGCACCATAGCTCACCTCTGCTGTACTCATTAGTTTTTTTTTCCTATGGTATTCTGTGTTCACAGCAAATCCATGGAACAACACATAGCTCTGGTAGTATTGCTTGGCATCTTCAAATGAACTAAATCTCTGTCCAATATAAGGTGTTTGAGTTGGCATGATTTCTGATTGTCCCTCTTCTTCTTCCCCTTGCGTTTCGTCATCAGTTTCATCATTCACTTCATTATTGGTGGATGTTTCATCTGTTCGAACGTTGCTTGTGCTGATGCGCACAGGCGTGCTTGTTGTCATTGCTGCAACGATTGCAAGTTCTGACATTGATTCTGCATTGTTTGTGCTAGTATGGGTGACCGTCTCGTGGAACGACCCTTCCGTGTGCTCCGAGGTACCCGCAGCAGATGTTCGTGCACCGCTGCTGAACGTAGTCGAAGCTCCTGCATTTTTTAAATCAGGTTTGTGTGTAATCAGTTTGCTTGAATGGCATCTTCATTAAAATCAAATATGGCAACTGCATTTTATTCTACAATGCAAATTTGTAGGTGCCCACGCATGGATGATGCATTGAAATGAGGCATTGCAAATGTAATTGTTTCCATTTTTGCATAGTTAGATAACCAGGTACGTAAGTTACATGTCTAAAGTCTTGGAATGTGCAACTTTGAAATCATGGTAACTGTAATCCATATTTGCATGACAACATGCATAGATGCAAGTTTTGGGCAGCTGCATTTGGCCAGGTATGGCAACTGCAGTTGTCCAGCCATGGCAGCTGCAGTTGACTTAATATGGCATCTGTAATTGCCCAGTCATGGCAATCAACATTTTAACATCAAATGCAAGCTAAGTATGAGCACACAAGGCAAATGTAGATAATCACAAATGGCAAATATATACATAGAGTAATTGACAAATCCAGATGATCATAGATGACAAATGGACTTATACATTGGTGGCAAATGCAGTTGACCAGTTTTGGCAACTGCACTTTTCCCAAAGCTTTTCACAAGGCAAATGCATGATTTTTCTTGGTTCACAAATTATCTTGAATTGCCACATGTGCGACTTGAAGTTGGTGTGCTACTTCAAGTTGGTGTGTTGTATCTACATTACTGATGGCCCGCAATGGTGCAGCTTGCCACGAGATTCCTGGTGGTGTGGTTGTACCGTAAGAACCTGCGAATATGTCAACGTAAATCATAAGATGGGATGCCATATTTTCATGTATACAAACATGTTAAATCTCATTTTTTTTCCTTCACGCATCATGTGGAAGTTTAGTTTTCAAATCATGGCAAACATAGTCCACCATGCATGGCAACTATAGTCGACATGCATTGACCAACTGCAGTTGTTAAAACATGACAACTGTATTTGAGCAGTTATGGCAACTGCAGTTGTTCAGTCATGGCAACTACAGTTGAACCAACATGGCAACTGCGTGCAATCACATATGGCAATGGCAGTCATACATTTATTGGCAAATGCAGTTGTCCACGGATGTCAAATACAGTTGACCAGGCTTGGCAGGTGCACTTTTATCATTTTTTTTTTTGCATCAGCTACAAACGCCAATGTCATCTATTTTTTCATTTTTGTCACACCTCGTAAATGCCTTGTCTTTCTCTAGTTTCCCTTCTCCGATACATTGTGCGCACGATCATTTTTCTTACGTCTCACCTGCATAAGATGTTGATGGCAGGTATCCAGTTGCTACCTGTTGTCACGTGCTGCCTGATGGTCCTGTGTTTTCAAAATACTCGTAAGTCTGTCATCCTTGCATGATTTTTTGCCACATCAACATGCTTGCATTATTTTTTTTGGGTTCACAATACCTTGATTTGCCACATGTGCTACTTGAAGTTGGTTTCTTGCATCTCTATTACCGATAGCCCCATGTGTTGCAACTTGCCATGGTATTCCTCATGGCGTGGTTGTGTCATAAGAACCTGTGAACAATGTCATTGTAATACAAGAAGAATGCCATTTTGAAGTCCACAAACATGTCAACTGTCACTTTTTCATCACGCATCGTACCCATGCCCGCATACTGCTCTAGTAGTGGCAGCAATGGTCCTGCTAAAATGAGTTCATTGTACCCTATCCCATCCCAAGAGGGCGCTTGTGGCTGTCCAGAAAACCAAGGATCAGTCCCGTCTTCAGGATTCATTTTCTGCTTCTCCCACCGTTTTTACACACTCCTGTAGAATGATTTTAATCACTGCATGAATGAGAACGCATTACTATTCCAATTCCATTATGTTGTTTCCACAAAAGGAAACACGGCAATCTTATCATATGACTGGCATAAACCACTAGCATAGCATGGCAAGTAGAACATTGTAGCCGTGCATCTTGTTGACAGGGCATGCATATTCATTCTCTTTCTACAATCTGGATGGCAACTACCATGTAGGATTGGCGGCAACTAACTATATAACATGGTGGCAACTACCAGCAAAGTTAGGTGGCAACTATTTTCCTTTATAGTTGCCGGCCAAATACTCTGTTCTGCCCTGCTCCCCCTCCGTATTCAACATTTTACCCCATCCTTTTTTGTCTAACTCTTAGTGAGCCTTAACATACTTTCGAGCACAGTTTGATAGCAACCCCAAACTAACAGCTTAGTACGAACTTCTGATTGCCCGCATTTATGACGATCAAATCTAGGATACATGATGGCAACTTTGTGGATTTTGGAGGGGAGAGGAGAACGGCCGGATTCATGTGTTTTTAGATCCATGCAGCACAAATCTAGGACGTCAGTGGTCTTGTTGGCATGACCATGTGGATCCAGTCGCCATCTATGCGGGCAATCTCGAAGTGAAATTAGTAGGGGGAGGAGATAGGAGAACGACTAGATCCAGGATGTTTCTCACCTTTTGAGTTCGTTGCCGTGTTTTCCATTGAGGGGGCGCTAGTGATCTGATCTGGTTGCCATGGCAAATAGAGAAGGAAGAGGAGGGAGGTAGGGGGAGATTTGTCGATCCGGAGGTTGGAGATAACCGACGGTGGCTACTCTGGCGCGCGGGCGGGGAGAGACGACGGCCGAGAGGTGGATTTGGTCGTGCGGCCCGCGTGGTGGCTCGCCCGGACGTGTGGGCGATCGCGTTGCACACCGGACATATGGGCTGTGACGGGAGGCGCCCGGACGTGCTCGTGCGGGCGGGCCTTCGTCGATGCCGCATGGGGCGTGCGGCAGATACCCCTAGGTGCCACACGTGTGGTGAATATCGGCGCGTACCCGCTCTACTGCCGTGGTAACTGCGACCCGTGCTCCGCTCCGCTGACCCCAATTCTTATTTCCTAGTGGCGGCGGGCGAGCTGACGCGCGACGACGCAAGTGCGTCGCCGGCCGCGGGCGGGGGCAGGCCGGTCTCACGGGGGTCGGGGGCGGGCCGGGGATGCGGACGGAAGCCGCGCGCAGGCGTGGGCATGGCAGCAGTCCCCGTCGTGGCGGCGGCCGGGAGCAGCAGCTGAGCGAGGTCTGCCACCGATGGCGCGCTGTGCCATTCGGCTGTCCAGGTGCTTTGGTTTTCCTCCCCGAAATCCTTTGTCACGACCCTAAATCAGGAGGTGACAAATCGATACTGAACAGCACCAAATCCATGGATACAAGTGTTCCCGGTGTATGAATATATTCACCAAACCAAGGTTCACAAGGGGATACAATTAATAGAAAAGAATCAAGGATGGGAAGAGCACAGATCAAGGTAGAGTAGCAGGAGGATTAGAGAGAGAGAGACACTCGTCTGGTACGAGAGGGAGGAGGTAGCTGGAGGAGGAAGAAGGCCAAGCCTCTGTTCTCTTCGATTCCCTTCCTTTCAGGTACTGCGTCGCTCTTGTAGGCACCAAGCCGAACAACAAGCCCAGTGCGAGTTAGCCCACGGCCCATGTCCACCGAGCCCAGTATACCTCTACCCACGGGTATGACATTATCGCCCCCAAGAAACATTGCTTGTCCCCAAGCAATGGCACACTGATATCGCTTCATGTGGGAGCCAGCTTTGGTGAATTGATTCATTGCTCGCTTTCTTTCTCGTCTCCTTCTTTTCTTCTCCTTCCCCATTCAAAATGCTTGTCTGCTCCTGGCGCAATACACATGCTTGCTGCAATAACCAGTCGGACCCCCAGATCCCATTGCTTGTATTGGAGACTGGTAGACAAGAATATCATAAGGTTGCATGTATTGAAGGATGGCAATGGATAGCTTAGGACAATCTGTAAAATAGTTGTGGCTAAACAAGTTCTGTTTGCAAGCAGCATGCAGTTTAGTACCCACCATGCATTATTTGAAACACCAGGATCCCATGATCTCCTGAACTAGCATCCAACAGAAAGCAATCCTTGCATACTTGCATTTTCTTTGACACTAACAGCAGTCCTGGTAGAATTTCGACAGTCCAACTCCTTTCTTGTACCAACTGCTCCTGTCATGGGCAATTGTAGTTCATCAGTCAAGCACAAGGTGTGACCAAACAGCTGACGCAGAAAATTAATCCTTCCTCTGCTTAGCCAACAACCAGACCATAATATGAGACGAGTGGAAAATCTGAACCAGCCCTTAATAGCCAAGAAGTGCATGTTAACATAAACTGAGATCTTGATGCTTTGTAAATATATGCTATTGTAGCAATCTGTCACGAGAGAGTCTCTCACATTTCTTGCCACTGTGAACTCGCAATTGTTCACCAGGCAACAATTATCCTGAGGTTGAACATTAGACTGCACTGAAGAATACAATTGGGTTGCGCTTTCCATATATTTTCTTCTTGTTTCTGTCCATGTGCCATACCAAGAGACATGAACCAATGGCACAGACAATAATATATCTCTACAAGCCAATTTTTCTTGGATTTGTGGACGAATTGGCGGGTGGATCAAAGGGCTCTGATTACCAATTGTCACGACCCTAGATCAGGAGGTGACAAATCGATACTGAACAGCACCAAATACATGGATACAAGTGTTCCCGGTGTATGAATATATTCACCAAATCAAGGTTCACAAGGGGATACAATTAATAGAAAAGAATCAAGGATGGGAAGAGCACAGATCAAGGTAGAGTAGCAGGAGGATTAAAGAGAGAGAGAGACACTCGTCTGGTACGAGAGGGAGGAGGTAGCTGGAGGAGGAAGAAGGCCAAGCCTCTGTTCTCTTCGATTCCCTTCCTTTCAGGTACTGCGTCGCTCTTGTAGGCACCAAGCCGAACAACAAGCCCAGTGCGAGTTAGCCCACGGCCCATGTCCACCGAGCCCAGTATACCTCTACCCACGGGTATGACATCCTTTCCCTGAGACTTTTGCTAACTTCAATCCAAAACGCAGGTCCATATCTTTTATTTACCCGTGGAATGAATTGAACATGTGCTGAAACAGTGAAACTTGCATCATTCTCGGACCTGCATTTTGGAATCTTAAGATATACTCCAAAATGTTATGAAATTATGGAATTAGGCTTGAAAGTGGCAGCAGATATGGCTGAAGTCACCTGCGGAGTACTTGCAAGTGGCAGCATATGTGGAATTATGGAATTAGGCTTGAAAAATGGATGAAGCTTGTTGAAACTTGACATTTCTGTTTCGTTGGCTCTGATTACAATGTTAGGCTGTCCGGTTCCTGAAATATCACAAATTGCACGACAGCTGAAATCTGCAGTTCTCAGATCGGCATTTTATGTTTACTTAAAACTTGGTTAAATGTACATAGCTTTCCTAGAAAAAATAAGTCCAAATAAGAGACGCACATATTGCTGCTAATTTTCTGAGAAGTGAAATGTTTAAATCAGATTAAAGCGGTGAAGCAATCAACTTTTAGATTCTGTATCGGTAAGAAAATACTTTTGGGTTCTGTATTCGAAATTGACATGTCAACTTCACTGTAATAAAGTGATGGTAGTAATCATCAATATTTGCTTTTTAGTCTGAGTGCTACAGTTCAAAATCAGATTTAAAGAGGCAAACCTTTTACTTAAGGTTTAAGAGTAACTGGTCCTAATCCGTCAGAAAAAAGTAACTGGAATATCAACCTAACAAGGAGCAGGGTGCATTCCGCAATTTCCAAAGTATGAATACTCTGACCTGGTATTTCACTATTTCTGCTACATACACGATCAGATGGTTGGTGAGATTACTTGTTCCGCTTCAGTTAGCTTTTGTTTGGATCCAGATATACATTGTCAAAACTTATTCAAACTTGTTTCAGAAGATATACTCATTGTATTTAGAATGATTTCAAATTATGCATACCTAGTGTGCTATAATTTGACCTTTCTGTTTCCTAGTAATGGTATTCTACTGTTTTCTGTGTCTTTTTGAAAGATCTAATTTGTTCTCCCAGGCCATCATCCAATTCGAAGAAATTATGAAATTCTTATTAACTTTTGCAGGCCATAATCAGGTCATATTTGAAGAAATAATGCTGAGACAGAAACTCTTTGTGGAAGTGGTAAAGGCTCGATGCTTGCCTGATGTGGATGTTGACCAAAAGCCTGATCCATATGTAGAGGTAAATGCTGGTAACCTTAGAAGCATCACAAACTCTGTACCTGAGGAGCAGAACCCAGAGTGGAACTCGACTTTTGCTTTCTCCGGACGCCAGTTGGACAATGCACAGATAACTAGAATCTATGTTGTTGTCTATGACGGGTTCACAGATGATTCTGTTGGGTTGATCTCATTTGACCTAAGTGACATTCCTGAGCGTTCCCGAAATGACAAACCAGTAGTACCGAAGTGGCACCAACTTATTGACCAAAGCGGAAGGACAGCACAAGGTGAGTTGATGCTTTCGGTTTGGAAGGGCATGCAGTCTGATGAGGCATTCTGTGATTCATGGAAGTCCGACTGGTTAGAGGCGAGCGGGGCTGTGCGACCGCACATTGTGCCCAAAGTGTACAACTTACCCAGGCTGTGGTGTCTGCGGGTCCATATAATTGAGTTCAAATGTATTGCACTAGCATGTGGAAGCAAAATTGTAGAGGCATATGTCACGGTTGTGGTAGGTGGTCAGCGAAAGACGACGAAGAGAATGAAGAACTGACATTCTGTGATTCACTAGCCCATTATGTCTGGGATGAAGAACTGACATTCGTTGCTGCAGAGCCATTTGAGGAAAACCTTCAAATTTCTATCCAAGCACATCTAGGGCCTGGCAGAGACAAGGTTGTCGGCCGAATCATCATACCCGTTCAAACAGTTCAGCGTCAAGTTGGAGGTCTGTCGTCTGCCGAACTCGAGCATCAATGGCATGATCTTCAAGTTCCACCCAATGCAGCAGTTGCCAATGGTGGTGGGGATGAGTTGACTGTGTCATCGTGCCGCATTCATCTCACTACCTGCCTCGACAGTGAATACGGTGCCCACCACGTCTCTGGAGACCACACGGATGACATCTCAAATCCTCCACCTGTTGGCTTGCTTGAGGTTGGCATCATTGGAGCTCGGGGGAACCCTAGGTGCGCCACCGCCGCCGCCCTCTACAGCACGCCCCCCTCCCGCCGCCGCCGGATGAGTCCGCCGGGACCGGGGATCTCCGCGTGCGCGGCGGCCTCGGTTGCCGGCGTGAGCCCGTGGTGGTGGGAGACTCGTCCTCGGCGTCTCGGGCCGGCGTGGCGGCTGCCCGGTGCGGCGTCCTCGTCCTCTCGCAGGTGATGGGCTGCCGGCTGCTCGTGGCTGCCTCGACGCGACGGCGTCCCGAGGTTTCAGATCTGGCCGTGGCGGGCTCGGCCGATCTGGCCCGTTAGCTTCGGCCGGCGGTGAGGTTGGTGGTCGTGCGTGGTGATGGCGCCGCCGCCGCGCAGGAGGTGCTTGGGCCAGTGGGTTCGCATGCTGGCGGCGCTGGGGTTCCCCCATCCTCGTCCGGCAGCGTGAGGGTGAGGAGGTAGGGTTGCTCCGGGCGAAAGCCGACGGCGCGGCGTCTGTGGATGTCGCTCTCCTCCTGGGGGCCGTTGTGGAGCTCTCCGACCTCCTCCGCTCTCGGGTCACTTTCTTCGGGTGAAAGCCTAGGACCTGCGGTGCAGGACCAGACGATGGCGTGACGTTGCTTCCTCTCCTGAGGGCGTCGTCTTGAAGATCGTGATTCCCTGCGTGCTTTCCCGGGGCTGGACTAGCACGACATCGCGGCAGGTGGCCGGCGATGCGCTCAGAGGTGGAGCGGTGTTTCCTCCTCCGCATCGAAGACGGCGGATCTCGGCGGCGTGGCGCAGTGGAGACTCGGCGCCCGATGCGTGTAGATGGACTCGCGCAGGAGGAGGTAGCTGTCTGGCGTCATGGTGGCGTCGATGGCGGAGTGGCCAGACAAGGTAGAAGCCTCAATATCTGCTATGAAGACGGACCTGTGGAAGATGGCGGTGACGACACATGTGCGTGCGTCGGACCGATTTGTGCCCCAGACCCGGTATGTGGCTCGGCTGGGGCTTCCGGCTTTTGATGATAGGTTTAGGTGAGTGGTCTGGGTATTTGGCCCAGCTAGCACCCCTTCATCATATGGATAGGAGTAGTGGCATATGTTGCCAAGATGGCGGTTTCAGGCATGTTGTTGTAATACTTTGTAAGGTCCTCGAGAATAATTAATAAAGTGGCCGCATGCATCTCCCAGATGCAGAGGCCGGGGATCATCCTCCTTTTCTAAAAAAAAAATATAATCATTGGAGCTCGGGGCCTGCCTCCTATAAAAAGGAAAAACGGGAGATTGTCGTCGCATCCATATTGTGTGGCAAGATATGGCCGGAAGTGGGTACGAACTCGTACCATCATCAACAACCGCGATCCTTTATTCCAAGAGCAGTACTCATGGGATGTTTATGATACAGCAACAGTCCTAATCGTCGGAGTGTTTGATAATGCCCAGGTGGAAAGTTCAGGAGGGTACAAGGGTGTCAACATAGGGAAAATAAGGATACATCTTTCCGATCTCCAACCTGGTCGGATATATTGTCATGCATACCCTCTTCTTGTTCTGCAACCTTCAGGTGTGAAGAAAATGGGTGAACTGTGCCTGTCGGTGAGATTTACATCAAAATCATTAACAAACATGGTGCGTATGTATGGCTCCCCCAATCTACCAAAGATGCACCATCAGGACCCACTGCAGATTCTGATAGAAGGTCTGCAGTTTCATGCTGTCCAGATTGTGGCATTCCGACTGAGCCAGATGGATCCACCCCTACGCAAGGAAGCAGTGGAATACATGTGTGATGTGCAAAGCCACTTGTGGAGCATGCGGAAAAGCAAGGTCAACTTCTACAGGATCATGTCCGCCTTCTCAATCTTCATCACATTTTGGCAGCGGTTTCTCTATGTTTGTTCATGGGAGAAGCCGGCGATCACTTTGCTGGTCCATGCTGTTTTCCTCTTAGCTCTCATGTTCCATCAATTAGTACTCCCGTCAACACTCCTATTTACCTTCTTCAGTATATAGTATGGAACTACCGGCATCGCCCTACTTATCCTTCCCACGTCGACATCAAGATATCTTTAACAGACACTGTACACCCAGATGAGCTTGACCAGGAATTTGATACCTTCCCAACTTCTCGGAGCTCTAGTTTAACAATGACGAGGTATGATAGGCTAAGGTGCCTTGCCAGCAGGATACAGACTGTCATGGGAGGATCACTGCATTGACAACATGGAGGGATCCTGCAGCAACAGCAGTATTTGGGCTCTTTACTTTAGCAGCAGCCGTTATCATGTGTTTTACACCGTGGAAAATTCTCGTCGCGCTGGTTGGACTCTACACCATGAGGCACCCCAAGCTTCAACGGAAGACGCCGTCATTTGTTTGGAACTTCTATAGGCGATTGCCACACAAGGGCGACAGTTTGCTTTGATTATCTTCTGTAATATGTGATGTCCACCGAGTCTGCTGCTGGCTGCTCTCGTTTGTGGTAACTATTTTTTGCTACTTTGTACAGTTTCTTGAATCTGTTGGTTGCAACTCTCTCCTGTAATCTCCTGTTGTGTCATCGTCGTGTTGCAAGACTCGGTTTTCATGCAAAGCGTAATCATATGTTGTTGTAAGCCTTTTTCTCTCCACGCATGTTTAACAATACACACCAATTGCGCACCATTTGGAAGTACCTGATTTTCATTATGAGAATTTTGTTCGTGTACTCCTTGATTTGTTTATTTATTTGAACCGGGCTAGCCCCCTTTCCATTAAGCATACCGGAAATACATCCAAATCCAGAGTACCCCTCTCCATTAACCCCCTTTCATGTACTCCTAGATGCGGCAGTCCTTTAAATTAATACGACTACATGTTTCAAATTTAAGTGGCATCTTTAGGATCGAATTTCAGATTTGTAAAACTAAAGCTCAAAGTAGGATCAGAAAATAGGCACTGGGTCTGTTCAGCAGCAAGACAATGACTACACATGTTGAACATGGAGCCACCAAAGATGCCAAAAGCGCAATCTGGACGCAAGATTAGAACTGAACAACAACAAACCAGAATAGACTTACTATCATATTTTCTGCAACACCCACAGCACTGTCAACCGAATCATGCATTTTCAGTTTTTTCTAATATACGCAGCACTGGAAGAACAATAAACCGTACAAAAAAACAAATTTTATATTTGCTTTTTTTCAGTGAAAATCGACAATAAACCCTATACATAAGCTGCACCTTTCACCGGCTCGTCTCTAGGGTTTAACTACTCATTCTCCGGGGGGAAAAGGTGAGCTAATGAAGTACTGAACCCATGGATTTGAGAATCCTCTTGTAATGATTGTAGCTACATAATCAGATGGACTTCAGAAGAAATATCATGGCTGTGTGATAGGACTAATAATTATCTTCTTCTTCTTTCGTCGCTGTCACTTCAATCACACATGAATGCTGATTTCGCGGCTCGGTGTTCTTGGTCTACTTGGTACGATCGATCAGTCGACGTTAGCAACGGTAGCTCGTGTATCACGCTCTGCTCTTTCTTGCTGCTAAGGCTAGGTGGACCTAGAAATAATATAATGCATGGGACGTACTAGGATCGACGGCGGAACACGAGCTCTTTTCATGCTATATCATACTAATAGCTTTGCCAGCATCGTCTCTCCGTTGGTCTTCTCGATTAACTGTTCAGCTGACGCAAATGACACGGTTCAAGCTGAAATTTTCTGAGAGCTCCGTCTGAACCTGATAGGCACAAGACTACAGGAGTGTGGAAAAACAAATCTATATCTATACTACAGTGTACCAATCTTAAGTAGGACTAAGAACATCAATCATAACCGTTGGTCTTCTAAATCCAACGGTCAATATCAGCAGGATTAGCATGAACAGTACACTGCTGCTACCTCTACTGTGTTCTAGAAAAATCATGTACCCTTTCCAGAAAAAAGAAGCCCATAACTGGCTCCAATGGGCTGTGTTGCCACATGACCAGGTTTGATTGAGCCCAGACGAGAAGGTTTAGTAGGAGAATGTGAAGATTTCTCAAAAAAAAAGGGGCACGTGAAGCACCGCAACTCTATCATCTTCGACGGGGTCACGCCATCCAAGAATCTAGTTATCCTCGCCGCCGCAAGAGATGGTCGTGTATGGAAGCAAGTAGGACTACTAAAGGGAGACATGGACATGTTCTTTGCTGAAGTGAAAGGGTGGGCTACAAGGAGCAATTAGCAATAGGCAATGACAGTGGAGGGTGGTGTTAGTGTTCGGAATATATATATGTAACCTGCAACACTAATGTGGACGGGCTCTTTACCCCGATCCCTTCTTTATAATATAGTACGCACACTCGTGCGTATTCGAGAAAAAAAAAGGGGCACGTGAAGAAAGTGAATCAACATGCAGTTCTTTTTAAATGAACGTACAATTTTATGGCATGAATACTACTTCCTGCTTTTACAATATTTAACTAATATCGGCATTTATACATCACTATAATTTCTTTTTCTTTGAATCTATTAGCACATCTATCACTTCTTTTCCCTTTTACCAAAATCACTCTGTTATATTAAGACGTGCATTGCATGTGTATACATACTAGTACTCAAAAGGGTGAGGTCTAATAGCCACTGATGCAGGTTACAGTAGCCTTCTGATTGGAACAGTTGTCACTAACTTTGTTCTGACAGACCTGGAGTGGTTCCAAAGTTCGTTCCACAAACCTGAGTCATGCATATTTTAATTTGTAGTTCTGAAATGTTCAATGGTTGAAGAAAAAGTTTGGCCAACCAAGAAAAAACTTGAGCCATACCGAACGATCAAATAGAGCATTTAGAGGAGGTAAATAAATTGTCCAAATCTAGCTGGAAATTTTAACAATTGCAAAGCTATCTTGCATAAGAGCAACTCTAGCTTAATTCGTCATATCGGCACAGTAGTCGTCATAACCGCTAGTGTGGTGATTTTCGCCAAAAAAAAAAGGCTCTAGCAGATCCACGATCACATGCTCGATCGACATAATCTTTGGAGGCCCCTCCAAATTGAACACATGAGCCTCCAAATTTGGCCGTTGGGCGGCGCCATATAGCACGCCCTCCATCCATCCAAATCTTGGCGCCACGGACATTCCAGGACTCGCGCGCCACCCACACCTCATCCCTGCGCTGCCGACGTTTGGTGCCACCTCCGCCACCCGGACCGCCGTGATTTGGCCCCGATCGCCTCCGCAAAGACGTTCCCAGACCTCCAACGTTTCGCCGCAGCCCTGCGCATCCTTCATGTCATCTGGCCGCGCCACCCCTTTCTCCGTGCAACCTCAAGGTGTTTGACGAATTGACAAAAGGTACATTTTCCCAACTTATCCTTGTAAATTAAAGTTTAGCGGCTCATAGATTTGTGTACATGGCATATGATTCACATTATGTGTACATGGATCCGTTGGTAGAGCTATTTTTTGATGATTTATCTTAGGATTCAAACTCAAGTCCGAGAGTGAAATCATAGACGCCGAAGAAGATGAGGTTCTCATAGTGGTTGCTGACTGGATAGCGGTAGCCGGAACAAAGAGGAAGCATGCGAGATTGAAGGTTGGTCGTGCAATATTTCATCAGAACATAACCGAAGGCCACGAGAAGGTCATGCGTGACATCTTTCTATCTGGTTGTACCTTCCCTGCTTACATGTTTCGTCGATGATCCCACATTACCGAACGGTTGTTCCGTCGAAATGTCGATGCCATGGAAGCCAATAAACCTTTCTTCCAACAACAAAGAAGCGCTGATCTAATGGATTTTCCCTTCTCAGATGGTGACCGCGACACCTCGAACGATTGCATATAGCTTTCTTGTAGATGAATTGGATGAGTATCTTCAAATGGCCGAAGATACAATCATTAAGTGCACAAAAGTGTTCGCTAAAATTATGGTGAGGGTTTATGTAGAGCAGTATCATCAAGCACCCAATGTCGAGGACATGGCAATGCTTTTAGTGATGGATGCAACAAGTGGATGGCATGAGATATGCTATGGAGTGTTGACTGCATGAATTGGAGGTGGAAGAATTGCCCTATACCTTGGCACAGACAATTCAGCGAGCAACGCCATGATCCAACAAGTCTTTTGGAAGCGGTTGCCTCCAAATATTTGTGGATTTGGCATTGCTACTTTCAGTTTTCTAGATCTCACAATGACATCATTATCCACAGAGATCTCAGATGTTTGTAAGGCTAGCTAGTTGTACTGCTCCACCTTGGAACTACATTGTGAATGGCCACAATATGATCAAGGCTACTATTTAGCCGATGGAATCTATCCATCTTGGTCCACATTTGTGAAGACAATTTGAAGGATCAAAGATGTCCTATATGCCAACTAGAGGGGGTGAACAGGCGAGTACCAAATTTAATATTTTCCTTAGTTGCTTTTAGAGGAAAATGGGGGAAATGTAACTTCTCTAGATATACAACTAGGTGATACCCCCCATATTATGCGTTACAACAAGTGAACAAGCTACACAAGGAAACACACAAGCTAGAAACCACTGGACCCCGTGGGCACGGGGTAGGCAGGCCGTGGGCACAAATAAAAGGTGGATTTTAGGCTAAACCAAGTGTTAGGTGTAGGATAGTTGGGATATACGTTTTGCGTGATCTCACACTTTTTTCAAGCACCTCGACCCCTCATAATAGTGTAATTTTCCTATGACTCAAAGAAACCAAAACAAAACTTCGTGTCGTCGAAAACTACGCCTTTTCCCTTTTCAAGTGGGGTCGGGTGGCGGTCATACATCTCCTTAAAATAATCTCCGAGGAAGCAATGACACGAGATAAAATTTATTACCCATCATTAGTTCCCACTAACCATATTGTTATCACAGCCAAATATTATTTAGAGATAAATGCACTTTCAATGACCTCAGTAGGAGGGTAACTCTCCTAGCAGTGTACTATACCAGGGGTGGCCCATCAGATGGGAGGCCCGTTAATGGGCCGGCCCGAGGGACGAGGAGATCAAGCCGTGGTGAGGGGCTTTCACCCGATTAGAGGCCCAACTTCTAGAAGACTCTTCCTCTCGGCGTGCAAACCAAGGACCCCTCAAATGATCAAGGCTCAAGGTCAATTAGGAAACTTGTAGTCCTAGCTCTCGTCCCTCTTTATAGGGCGAGGCAAGGGGATAGTTCGAGGCATCTGACTCATAGTCATCATCTCGGTAGTTATAATCATCGCATACTTGTATCCCCCTCACGCGAGGCGTTTTCCACCAGATGAAGAGAGGGGAAAGAGTTTTCAGCTACAAAGAGAACACAAAAGCAACAATGGCCATGGACCGTCAGGAAGTTGATAGTGAAGAAGATTAGCAACTGCACTTCAATGTTTTGTGTAACTTATCGAGCTGCCATTTTTTGTCGTACAATGCTGAGGGTAAAGCATACGAGATGAGGCCCATCCAACTCATCTTTGTTTCCACTGTCTGAACAACAAACACTGCCACACTGTGATTGCTTTGTGATCCATTTCCATCTGAATGGTCACAACCATGGAAAGATAAGCTAACTGTACATTCCACACCCTTGTCTGTTTCTGCTCAATCATAGGTCACACTATTCATATATACACATGGGGATTCCGAGCTTCATGTAGGGTTCATCTTGCTTAAGCCTACTTGGAAGTTGTGTTTCTTGGGCCTCTTTGATTCCTCGGATTCTCACACAAGATGACGTCTTGAATCATATAGGATTAGAAGATAATAGAAATTTGGATTAAAGAGTCTTTGACATCACAATAAAACAAAGGAATTTTGCCAAGAAGTTCGAGTGCATGAAAATATAGAGTACAATTGAAACCTAATAAATAAATCGGACAAATCAAACAACGAACATAGGGAAGTTCTTGAACATCCAAATCTTTCAAAAATCGGACAAATTGTTTCGAAACAAATGATAGAGAACATGCATACTTGGAAGCTGAGTTTTCCAAAAGAAAAAACTTGCCCCCTTAACCTGGTCTTACACATTGTATTACTTCCCAGTTCCCAGTGAAACCTGATATGAGTTCTTGAGTTATTGTACAGTTTTCCTTGCATGCGTGTCATTGTTTGTGTGGAAATGAGATGCATTTTGCAGTCATGCGTATGAATTGTTCTCCAACATTATTTAGAGTTAATTGGTTACCTCCCTCTCATTTGTTCTACACTAGATCCCCCCTCCAGTCTTCCTTCCGGCTCTCCTTCTTTTACATGAAACCTCTCTGATCTCTCTGGCCCAAGTGAACACTCTTATGGCAATAGTCTCTGTCCAAAGTTTCATATTCCCCAATCACGTTACGTGAGTATACAGTTTTTAAAAGGGCAAGGCACGCATATGATCAAGTTCCGGAGCAAAATTTCCAAGCCTAGGATACGCTTTGATCCTCCCATGTGTCACGAACGATGGCACTCACCTAATGCATGTGACAGTACACTTGTTTTCAGATATTTTTATGCATACCTCCGAACTCCCACGTATGTATATACATATACTCCGGAGTACTCCCTCCGTAAAGAAATATAAGAGCATTTAGTGATCTAAACACTCTTATAGATAAAAATTGGATGGGCAACTGAACGATCTAAAGTACAGAAAACTATATATACAACTGGAGTACTGGACCCCGGCTTGACCGATCGAAAGGAAAGGCACGCCAATGGGTTGCATGATATTTGCATAATAAATCCAAGCAATGAAGTCCTAGCAAAAATATTGGTGGATAAAGGTTCTGCCCATATTTCAAGGTATTTTTCTAGCCCAAACAAATGTTCCTTTCAATTATGATTAAATGCTATGTCACGCAAACTTTAAACTTTATTGTTTGACTAACAAAAGATCCCAATGGAATTACCTATGAGCAATTAATGGGACACATATTGATGCAAAAATCAGGCTTGATAAGCAAAATCCTTATAGAAATAGACATGGTCATCCTTCTCAAAATGTAATGGTGGTAGTGTCATTTGACATGGCATTCTCATGTCGTTGCTGGATGGGAAGTTTATGCGCCAGATCAAGTTGTTCTAAGATGGGTTGTTACTAGTGAGGTTTTTGTTGTTCTTGAAGGTAAAAAGTACAAATATATGAACCATATATTGGTGTACTAATATAAAGATTACTAGTAGAAAGCCTGTGCGTTGCCACAGGCCATGGATATTTTTTCTTATGGTTGCATATATGAACATAATGCATGTCAAATTTTGGGATATAAAAATAATAACCCATAAGAATAATCTGTTTTTGAAATCCACTTCACTTGTGATGTAAGTTCATAAAAAAATCTAATAGAAAGTTCTGTATATAGAATGATCCAACTAATTATTTGCTACAAACTTAGATCTACTTGATGGGTTTAACATATTTCCATACAATGTGAGGACCGTTGCCTTTAGCTTCATTTGCATGGTACAATGTGACACTACAGAAATCAGCTGATTTGCCGGCCGTCAGCCGCGGATGGCAAACATGCCCGGCACAGTAAGTAATGGTAAACAGCTGATTTGTCGTCTGCTATTTGCCAGCGGACGGCAAAGACCCCTTTGCCGTCTGTGGCAGACGGCAAACAACTGACGGCGGCCACGACCGTCAGTTGTTTGTCGTCTGCTATCTGACGTTAGCCACGCGTCATGCTCTCCCCAGCCTTTGCCGTCTGCCAC
Source organism: Thinopyrum elongatum (assembly GCA_011799875.1). Lineage (NCBI taxonomy): Eukaryota > Viridiplantae > Streptophyta > Magnoliopsida > Poales > Poaceae > Thinopyrum > Thinopyrum elongatum. The sequence continues at coordinate 524,825,097 of CM022299.1, forward strand.
AGACGGCAAACTCCCATAGCCTTTGCCGTCTGCCACAGACGGCAAAGTAACCAAATGGTTCAGCTCCCAGGTTGCACAGGTTGCTTCCACGTGGCCTCTTTGCCGTCTGTGGCAGACGGCAAAGGCCCCTTTGCCATCGGTGGCAGACGGCAAAGAGGTTGCATTGCCTGTTTTTTCTTATATCCAAGCATGTTCACAGCAAATATATGATATATATATATATATATATATATATATATATATATATATATATATATATATATTTCACAGGGCAATTTCACAGCAGACATATGACATATCCAACACATAAGTTTCATCATACATACATATCCAACACATAGTTTCATCCATACATATTACAATAGTTTCACATTGTTCATCCATATAACAAGTTTCACATTGTTCATCGATACAAAAGAAAAACAGAAAGGAAAAACAAGCACTCCATCAATGCAAGCTTCCGTGAAGTGAATGAAATCTGCAAAATGGGAAACAAGAAATTTAGAAGAAGAAGACTAGAAGAAGAAGAAGAAGAAGAAGACGTATATGACATTTATGAGCTAACTTAGGTAAAATGACATTTATGAGCTAACTTAGGTAAAATGGATCATTTATGAGCTAACTTAGGTAAAATGGATCATTTACGAGCTAACTTAGGTAAAATGGATCATTTATGAGCTAACCTAGGTAAAATGGATCATTTTGGAGCTAACCTAGGTAAAATGGATCATTTTGGAGCTAACCTAGGTAAAATGGATCATTTTGGAGCTAACCTAGGTAATTATGCCATTTTTGAGTTAACTAAGCATATTATGCCATTTTTGATATAAAGCAGCTAAGTATAGGTCATTATTGAGCTAACCTAGGTAACTAAGCATATTAGAGCTAACTTAGGTCATTTTGGAGCTAACTTAGGTAAAATGGATTATTTATGAGTTAACTTAGCTAAAATGGATCATTTTGGAGCTAATTTAGGTAAAATGGATCATTTATGAGCTAACTTAGGTAAAATGAATCATTTTGGAGGTAACCTAGGTAAAATGGATCATTTTGGAGCTAACTTAGGTAAAATGGATCATTTTGGAGCTAACTTAGGTAAAATAGATCATTTTCGAGCTAACCTTGGTAATCATGCCATTTTTTACGTAAGTAAGCTAACTATATGACATTTATGAGCTTACCAAGGTTATCATGCCATTTATGAGCTAAGTAAGCTACTTATATCATAAATGAACTAAATAAGCTAAGTATAGGGAGTGCGGCGATTTGGCTCCCGGGCTCAGATGAGCCCGGGCCAAATGAAAAAATCGAAAAAAAATCAAAAAAATCTGAATTTTTTTTGCAAGAAAGATGCTTGTGTGCGTGATGTTTGTCCAAAATTTGGTGCAGTTTTGACATTCGAGGAGCGCGCGACAAAAAAGACAAAATCCATCTCTTTGAGTAAGGTTACTGTTCATGCACTGTTTTGGCCGGTTTTCTCTTTTTTGCCACGAGCTCCACAGATGTCCAAATGGGATGAAAATTTGCACGCACATCATGCACTCAAACATCTTGCACCATGATTTTTTTTTATTTTTTGAACACTTTTTTGTATTTTTTATCGCATTACTGTTCATCGGGTGCATCTGAGCCCGGGCTTAGAAGCGGATTACCGAAGTATAGGTCATTATTGAGCTAACCTAGGTAATTATGCTATTTTTGAGTTAACTAAGCATATTATGCTATTTTTGACATAAGTAAGCTAAGTATAGGTCATTATTGAGCTAACCTAGGTAACTAAGCATATTAGAGCTAACTTAGCATATTATAGCTCACTTAGAGCTAACTTAGGTCATTTTGGAGCTAAGTAAGGAAAAATGGATCATTTTGGAGCTAAGTAAGGTTATTATGTCATTTTGGAGGAAAATAAGCTAAGTCTAGGTCATTATGGTAAGCATATTGGAGGAAATAAAGCTAAGTCTAGGTCATTATGCATTTGTTAAGCAAAACACTAGAGAAAACTTACCCTCATCACGGAGGTGAAGCACCGGGGTTGCTCGTGCCGATACCACCTGGAGAAGGATCGTGCGATGCTTGTCTGGAGTTACGCTGCACCAAAGATCATTTGCAATGTCTCGTTAGCATGATGACACTCAAATATTAAGACTAGTAACTAATGACCATTCAAATGAAACTCACCGTGGTCCCCGGAGCAATGACTCGCATCGATGGGGGGGTCTGACCGGTCTTCTCGCATAGAGTCTGCACATTTGGTTTGACGAGTCAGTCATACTAGTTAGTAATGAAACGAACATTGAGTGCATGATTTGGCTAACATGCAGAAGAAACTTATCACGAGGAGCTCGTACATGGCCCGGTTGTGCATGTCATTCCGTGACCTCTCCTCCTCCAACATCCTAGCAGTCCTCTCCTCCAACTCTCGCTCCTTCTCCGCCGCCTGCCGGTCCCTCTCCGTCAAAAGCGCCTGGGTTCTGTCTCTCTCTCTCTCTCTCTCTCTCTTTGAAGAGCAGCCTGCAACACCACTCCTCGTTAGCATTGTAATCATCAATGGCCGCACACACAATGTAATGGAGGAAAGATAGCTGAGTCCGTATAACTAACCTCGAAGGCGAGCTCATAAGGCCGTTGATGAGGCCTTATCTCAGGAGCGGAGCTCGACTGGCGCGCCTTGATCTCCGGGAGAGTGCTAGGACAACGGATAAGTCCATCTCCAATGGCTATCTAGCCATGGGACCTCCCGCCACCAGATATCATCACCAGCTCTGGATCAATGGGACCCTGGCTCAGGTTAAAGTCCTCCCCTTTCCTCGCCTTCCCCTCATCTCTGTATTTCACGAGCTTGTTGTGGGAGGAGATGTTGGTGAAGTTCTCTGGATGATCAAGGTCAGACTCAGAGAATGCCTTGACCTTCTTGTACGAGGCAGTATGGGCCATGGCATAGAGGTCGTACACCTCTGGCACCTCCGCCTTATTGTGTCGCGCCTGAAAGAGAGGAACAGAGTAAATTAGTAATTAAAGGGCTCAAGCTAGCATGAAGAATGAATTGCATGAATCATGAAGCAAACACATACCCAGTTCCGCCCGAACTGATATAAGTTGGCGCTGCCTTGATGGTGTGGCACACCTTCCATTTGGGCACACCGGTCCTTGGCATTGTTGTGGAGGGCTAGTCATTGGTCTGAGCACCACTCGTCGACCAACACCTCCCAACAATCCATCTGATCCGCACACCATCTCGGGGGCACCTAAGTTAGTAAAGAGAAACTTGAGCGCTACGCCTAGGAATCAAATCAAGGAAACTAAGTACAAGGCCTTAAGAATAGGTAATTACCGTCATGTACTGCTCCTTCTTCAGAAACTTTCTGCGGCACGCCGACTTGGTCTTCTTAATACCACGTGAGGCGTAGTAGTCTCGAACAGCCTGCACCCGAGCCTCGTGCCATAAGTTTTGTAGTAGGTGCTTGCACTCGGTATCGATAACCTGTGCCGCGGCCTCCTCGTATCCCTCCTCACACCTGTAGAAGGTCTGCAATCAAACGAGACAACATTGATTAGTACAATAACTAGCTATTTGAAGATTTTTAATTGTGTAAAGGAGAAATTACCCAAAACTTTCTGATCACCATCTCTGCCCTCGTGTGGCACAACACACCATCGATCATCTCCTCCGGCGGGGCTGGGGCAGCCAAGTAGTGCTCCCAGCTCAATCCTAGCTGTGAAAGCTGACCCTCACCGGGCAACGTGAAAACCCCCGGGAAGTTTTGCCGGCAAAGCACACCAAGGACGGTGTTGGGCCTGTAGACCTCCGGAGCGTGGTCCCAACCCCTGCAGTATGACAAGGCCAACGCATTAGATATTTGAAGAAACGTGAATGCAAAAGGTGCAAAAAGAGTAAATGCACTTACCTCTCCCCATCAGGGAAAATCAATCACCTCTACTCGCGGGTCACCGACAGGGGCGGGAGCCATGTACAACCACGCTGGTAGACGCTGGCCCCCTCAACCACCTTGTCCTCGCTATCAGCCGAATCCCCACCACCATCAGCATGGCCACTCGGCCCCTCAGGCGGATCCGGCCAGGTACCCAATCCGGACGTCTCGTGGGATGTACCCTGGTCCGGAGTCTCGTGGGCCGAAGTCCCATCGACCCGAGGCTCGTGGACCGGAGTCCGCGTAGCCTCCTCCTCAGACGTGTCCACCCTAGCAGTCATGTGCTCGGGTGAATCAGCTGGGGGTGGCGGCGAGGGAGGCGTAGGAGCCTGCCTACCTCTCCCACGGCCACGTCCTCCCCGACCTCCTCTCTTCCTCCCTCCCCAACCTCCTCTCCCGGTGGGCAACAACACCGACGAAGAAGCGCCCACCGGTGAAGCCATACCCTCGTACAACACTCTTCGGAGAGCTACGGGTGGAATGGAAGTACCACTCCCACCACGCGCCGACAAAGAAGGAGCCTCCGAGCGCTCCTTACCCACGCCCACCATCTTTCAACACCTGCCATGACAAAGAGTAAACGAAATTAGTACAACATAACAAAATTTAATACCGACATGAATAATAATATGTATATAACTTAAGTGTATCATCATCAAGTACAACATAAAAAAATTCAATACCTAACATGAACTAACAATATATATATATATATATATATATATATATATATATATATATATATATATATAATATATATATATGTATATAATACAAATTGAATACCTTACATGAACTTATAATAATCTTGATCGTCTATATATGCTCCGGGATCAATAAATGCATCATCATCATCACTATCATGAATGACGTACTCATCGGGTTCAGCGGCATCAACATGTGGAAGGCCACCTTTATGTAATTGGTCAAGCATTGACAGGTCATCCGCAGCAGTAACCTCTTCTTGTTCTGGCTCTTCTTGTTCCGGCTCAGGGGTGAAGTCGGATTCACTGTCGCTATCTACTTCAATGTTCTGGGGTGAAGTAGAGCGTTTCTTGAAGCATTTTTTGGAAAGACGTGTTTCTTGGAAGAATTCACCTTCATATGTGTCTGGGTTAATGTGAGGTTCATAATCCTCTTCATTGGGGGGAGGTGGTCTAACACGTGGCGGCACTTCATAAATGACATCCCAACCATTCAGATTTGGATCAGTTTGACAGGCCCACGGTAGATAGAAAACTTGGGTTGCCTGTTGAGCCGTAATATAGACATCGGGAACATCTAAATGGGTGCTTTGTTTGATTTCGACTAGCCCTATATGTTCATGAGTCCTTCTAGTCTCCTACGGCTGGAACCAATAACATTTGAAGACTACGACGTTCGGTGGGTTTTCACCATAGAATAGAAGTTCATAAATTGCTTCAACTCTCCCATAATACTCGGTACCTCCTTCGCTGATAGCAGAGACACAACAATTTGTAGACTTTCGGTTGGCCATAGATAGCTCTTTGCCGAATGTACGAAAGCGATACCCGTTGATGTCGTATTTGTCAAATGAACGGACCTTATAGTCAAAACCATTAGCAACTTGTCTCAATTCGGCGTCCATAGACTCTGAATTAGCCTACAAGTTTAATACGAAAGGATTGTTGCATTAGCCGCAAATTAGACGAAGAAATGAGAATGGTCTAATGGAAATTACCGTTTATTTGAACCAAGAGATGAAACCGAGAAAGCCGCCTCCCTGCTTCATCCGAGAATTTGGCGACGTATCGACTGTATCAAATATCTAGGAATAAGAGCAGTTCAAATGAATTAGAAGTTGCGAAACAATGTACCGTGAGAACTTATTCAATGTACGGCCGCACTTCTGTTAGGTTGTTGAAGATATGCAACGAAATGGTCCGCCATTCTTCGATATCCAACGATATTGGTTTCGAAGCACCGGCTGGTGCGAGATTCCCTTTGAATAGGCTGAGGTTGGATCCACCTTTTTTAGGGTCGCCAGCATTGTACCGAGGCTTCGGATTATGCAAATGACGATTTTTGGCTTCGTAGTGTGCTGTCACGAAGTTTGCCGCCTCCTCAGTAATGAATGCCTCGGCCATCGATGCTTCAATTCTATGTTTATTTTTACATTTTGCTCGGAGCATCTTCTGCATCCTCTCGGTTGCGTAGCACCAACGATTTGGCACAGGTTTGCAGGCATTACATGGCCTTTGGGTAGAAAGCGTCCAAATACTGTCATCATCGCATCGTAGCATTCTCTGCCCAAGTTGAATTGAGCCTTCAGAGCCATTAATTGTGAGATTGCATCTAGCTGACAAAGCTCAGTGTGCTCGTGGAGAGGACATTTTGAAGGCTCCAACATTTCATTGAAGGCCTTTGCAGATTCCTCCATCTCATCGTCTGAATCCCGAGCATCATCAAAGTCTTGCACCATGTCTTCCATCCCAGTACCATGCTCGTCGGTGCAACGACGAACCACCTCAGCTCTGGCACGTTGGGCAGAGTCACCATGAAATGTCCACACTGTATAACCGGGCGTAAAACCACTCTTCTGCAGGTGTTTGCCCATTTCTTCCTCTGTCCTCTTGTGCCAATTGTCGCACCGGACACAGGGGCACCAGGTTTTCTTCTGTCCATTTACAAATGCGGCTCTCACAAACCCCTTGGTTTTTTTAACCATTCATTGGTCATGTCTTTCTGACTAGTGTGACCGGTGTACATCCACGCACGATCACTCATCTTGCCTAGCTACTGGACACACAAGAAACACATATATAATTCAGCATGTATATATTCATCAGTTAATCTAGTTTGTCCATTTTATTACGTCCATGCAACCTACACTCTAATAGGTAAAGATAGGTCCTAATCCCACCCGAGTATGTGTAGATTGGGTTCATTTTCCCATGCACTGCTTCGGATCCGACGCAAAATTTCGGCAGCACCTCCCCGCTGTTCTCCTGACACACGTCTCTGCAATAAACAGAGAGGGTGTCTACCCGGAGAACAACAGGGAGGCACTGACAAAATTTATGCGTCGGATCCGGAGCAGAGCATATGGGAAAATGAACCCAATCTACAGATACTCGGGCTGTCCATGGATAACGTTGGACAATTCGAAAGAATCATGGTTATAAATATGCAAAGGCATGCATATTTATAACTGTAACCCTTTCGAACGGGAGACGCGTACTGGTCACGCATACTGATGATTGAAGACACCTATAGCTATCAAGTTTCATCGGCACGAAGACCGGAACAGAGCAAATAATTAAGGGGGGAGGAGGAGATGTCATTTGTGCTCACCCACGAACGCAGGGGTGGAGCTCGTCGAACACCAGACCCTCGCAGCGACGAAACAACTGCACAATTAAATCCAAAGATGAGTAACATAGCATTATTGTTTTTTCCGTCAACCTAACTAAATATTTACAACGGGATGCCATCGCCAAGTTCTACAAAAATGATTCGCACTGCTCGTTCTCCACAACAACACCTAACCTAAAGAGTTATCATTTAGGGTTTCATCGACACTGAGGCGCCTGCTAACCTAAACAGCTGCCATTTATTCTTCCATCGATGCTGAGGCACCCCCTAACCTAAATAGTTGTAACTTAGGGTTCCATCGACGTCGAGGAACCCCTAACCCGCTCGTCCATGGGCGCCCCGAGGAAGCCCCTAACCCGCTTCTTCTTCTTCCTCTTCTTCTCCTCTTCTCTTGTTTTTCTTCTTCTTCTCCTCTTCTCCTATTTTTCTTTTTCTTCTTCTTCTTCTTCTTCTTCTTCTTCTTCTTTGGGTCCCGACAGGGGCCGGGAGCCATGTACAACCACGCTGGTAGACGCTGGCCCCCTCAACCACCTGTCCTCGCTATCAGCCGAATCCCCACCACCCATCAGCATGGCCACTCGGCCCCTCGGCGGATCCGGCCAGGTACCCAATCCGACGTCTCGTGGATGTACCCTGGTCCGGAGTCTCGTGGGCCGAAGTCCCATCGACCCGAGGCTCGTGGAACCGGAGTCCGCGTAGCCTCCTCCTCAGACGTGTCCACCCTAGCAGTCATGTGCTCGGTGAATCAGCTGGGGGTGGCGGCGAGGGAGGCGTAGGAGCTGCCTACCTCTCCCACGCCACTCCTCCCCGCCCCCCTCCTCTCTTCCTCCCTCCCACCTCCTCTCCCGTGGGCAACAACACCGACGAAGAAGCCCCCCCCGTGAAGCCATACCCTCGTACAACACTCTTCGGAGAGCTACGGGTGGAATGGAAGTACCCACTCCCACCACGCGCCGACAAAGAAGGACCCTCCGAGCGCTCCTTACCCACGCCCACCATCTTTCAATCACCCTGCCATGACAAAGAGTAAACGAAATTAGTACAACATAACAAAATTTAATACCACATGAATATATATGTATATAACTTAAGTGTATCATCATCAAGTACAACATAAAAAAATTCAATACCTAACATGAACTACAATATATATATATATATATTATATATATATATATATATAATATATAATATAATATAATTAATATGTTATATAATCAATTGATACCTTACTAACTTATAATAATCTGATCGTCTATATATGCTCCGGATCAATAAATGCATCATCATCATCACTTCATGAATGACGTACTCATCGGGTTCAGCGGCATCAACATGTGGAAGGCACCCTTTATGTAATTGGTCAAGCATTGACAGGTCATCCGCAGCAGTAACCTCTTCTTGTTCTGCTCTTTCTTGTTCCGGCTCAGGGGTGAAGTCGGATTCACTGTCGCTATCTACTTCAATGTTCTGGGGTGAAGTAGAGCGTTTCTTGAAGCATTTTTTGGAAAGACGTGTTTCTTGGAAGAATTCACCTTCATATGTGTCTGGGTTAATGTGAGGTTCATAATCCTCTTCATTGGGGGGAGGTGGTCTAACACGTGGCGGCACTTCATAAATGACATCCCAACCATTCAGATTTGGATCAGTTTGACAGGCCCACGGTAAATAGAAACTTGGGTTGCCTGTTGAGCCGTAATATAGACATCGGAACTCTAAATGGGTGCTTTGTTTGACATTCGAGGAGCGCGCGACAAAAAGACAAAATCCATCTCTTTGAGTAAGGTTACTGTTCATGCACTGTTTTGGCCGGTTTCTCTCTTTTTTTGCCACGAGCTCCACAGATGTCCAAATGGGATGAAAATTGCACGCCATCATGCACTCAAACATCTTGCACCATGATTTTTTTTTATTTTTGAACACTTTTTGTATTTTTATATCGCATTACTGTTCATCGGGTGCATCTGAGCCCGGGCTTAGAAGCGGATTACGAGTATAGGTCATTATTGAGCTAACCTAGGTAATTATGCTATTTTTGAGTTAACTAAGCATATTATGCTATTTTTGACATAAGTAAGCTAAGTATAGGTCATTATTGAGCTAACCTAGGTACTAAGCATATTAGAGCTAACTTAGCATATTATAGCTCACTTAGAGCTAACTTAGGTCATTTTGGAGCTAAGTAAGGAAAAATGGATCATTTTGGAGCTAAGTAAGGGTTATATTCATTTTGGAGGAAAATAAGCTAAGTCTAGGTCATTATGGTAAGCATTATTGGAGGAAAAAAGCTAAGTCTAGTCATTAGCATTGTTAAGCAAAACACTAGAAAAACTTACCCTCATCACGAGGTGAAGCACGGGGTTGCTCGTGCCGATAACCACCTGGAGAAGGATCGTGCGATGCTTGTCTGGAGTTACGCCACCAAAGATCATTTGCAATGTCTCGTTAGCATGATGACACTCAATATTAAGACTAGTAACTAATGACCATTCAAATGAAATACCGTGGTCCCCGGAGCAATGACTCGCATCGATGGGGGGGTCTGACCGGTCTTCTCGCATAGAGTCTGCACATTTGGTTTGCGAGTCAGTCATTAGTTAGTAATGAAACGAACATTGAGTGCATGATTGGCTAACATGCAGAAGAAACTTATCACGAGGAGCTCGTACATGGCCCGGTTGTGCATGTCATTCCGTGACCTCTCCTCCTCCAACATCCTAGCAGTCCTCTCCTCCAACTCTCGCTCCTTCTCCGCGCCTGCCGGTCCTCTCCGTCAAAAGCGCCTGGGTTCTGTCTCTTCTCTCTCTCTCTCTCTCTTGAAGAGCAGCCTGCAACACCACTCCTCGTTAGCATTGTAATCATCAATGGCCGCACACACAATGTAATGGAGAAAGATATGAGTCGTATAAACTAACCTCGAAGGCGAGCTCATAAGGCCGTTGATGAGGCCTTATCTCAGGAGCGGAGCTCGACTGGCGCGCCTTGATCTCCGGGAGAGTGCTAGGACAACGGATAAGTCCATCTCCAATGGCTATCTAGCCATGGGACCTCCCGCACCAGATATCATCACCAGCTCTGGATCATGGGCCCTGGCTAGTTAAAGTCCTCCCCTTTCCTCGCCTTCCCTCATCTCTGTATTTCACGAGCTTGTTGTGGGAGGAGATGTTGGTGAAGTTCTCTGGATGATCAAGGTCAGACTAGAGAATGCCTTGACCTTCTTGTACGAGGCAGTATGGGCCATGGCATAGAGGTCGTACACCTCTGGCACCTCCGCTTATTGTGTGCGCGCCTTAAAGAGGAACAGAGTAAATTAGTAATTAAAGGGCTCAAGCTAGAATGAAGAATGAATTGCATGAATCATGAAGCAAACACATACCCAGTTCCGCCCGAACTATATAAGTTGGCGCTGCCTTGATGGTGTGCACACCTTCCATTTGGGCACACCGGTCCTTGGCATTGTTTGGAGGGCTAGTCATTGGTCGAGCACATCGTTCGACCAACCACCTCCCAACAATCCATCTGATCCGCACACCATCTCGGGGGCACCTAAGTTAGTAAAGAGAAACTGAGCGCTACGCCTAGGAATCAATCAAGGAAACTAAGTACAAGGCCTTAAGAATAGGTAATTACCGTCATGTACTGCTCCTTCTTCAGAAACTTTCTGCGGACGCCGACTTGGTCTTCTTATACCACGTGAGGCGTAGTAGTCTCGAACAGCCTGCACCCGAGCCTCGTGCCATAAGTTGGTAGTAGGTGCTTGCACTCGGTATCGATAACCTGTGCGCGGCCTCCTCGTATCCCTCCTCACACCTGTAGAAGGTCTGCAATCAAACAGACAACATTGATTAGTACAATAACTAGCTATTTGAGATTTTTAATTGTGTAAAGGAGAAATTACCCAAAATTTCTGATCACCATCTTGCCCTCGTGTGGCACAAAACACACCATCGATCATCTCTCCGGCGGGCTGGGGCAGCCAAGTAGTGCTCCCAGCTCAATCCTAGCTGTGAAAGCTGACCCTCACCGGGCAACGTGAAAACCCCCGGGAAGTTTTGCCGGCAAAGCACACCAAGGACGGTGTTGGGCCTGTAGACCTCCGGAGCGTGGTCCCAACCCCTGCAGTATGACAAGGCCAACGCATTAGATATTTGAAGAAACGTGAATGCAAAAGGTGCAAAAGAGTAAATGCACTTACCTCTCCCCATCGGGAAAATCAATCACCTCTACTCGCGGGTCACCGACAGGGGCGGGAGCCATGTACAACCACGCTGGTAGACGCTGGCCCCCTCAACCACCTGTCCTCGCTATCAGCCGAATCCCCACCACCATCAGCATGGCCACTCGGCCCCTCAGGCGGATCCGGCCAGGTACCCAATCGGACGTCTCGTGGGATGTACCCTGGTCCGGAGTCTCGTGGGCCGAAGTCCCATCGACCCGAGGTCGTGGACCGGAGTCGCGTAGCCTCCTCCTCAGACGTGTCCACCCTAGCAGTCATTGTGCTCGGGTGAATCAGCTGGGGGTGGCGGCGAGGGAGGCGTAGGAGCCTGCCTCCTCCCCCACGGCCACGTCCCCCCCGACCTCCTCTCTTCCTCCCTCCCCACCTCCTCTCCCGGTGGCAACAACACCGACGAAGAACGCCACCGTGAAGCCATACCCTCGTACAACACTCTTCGGAGAGCTACGGGTGGAATGGAAGTACCACTCCCCACACGCGCCGACAAAGAAGGAGCCTCCGAGCGCTCCTTACCCACGCCCACCATCTTTCAACACCGCCATGACAAAGAGTAAACGAAATTAGTACAACATAACAAAATTTAATACCGACATGAAAATAATATGTATTATAACTTAAGTGTATCATCATCAAGTACAATAAAAAAAATTCAATACCTAACATGAACTAACAATATATATATATATATAATATATATATATATATATTATATAATTAGTAATATATATATAATATGTATATAATACAATTGAATACCTTACATGAACTTATAATAATCTTGATCGTCTATATATGCTCCGGATCAATAAATGCATCATCATCATCACTATCATGAATGACGTACTCATCGGGTTCAGCGGCATCAACATGTGGAAGGCCACCTTTATGTAATTGGTCAAGCATTGACAGGTCATCCGCAGCAGTAACCTCTTCTTGTTCTGGCTCTTCTTGTTCCGGCTCAGGGGTGAAGTCGGATTCACTGTCGCTATCTACTTCAATGTTTGGGGTGAAGTAGAGCGTTTCTTGAAGCATTTTTTGGAAAGACGTGTTTCTTGGAAGAATTCACCTTCATATGTGTCTGGGTTAATGTGAGGTTCATAATCCTTTCATTGGGGGGAGGTGGTCTAACACGTGGCGGCACTTCATAAAATGACATCCCAACCATTCAGATTTGGATCAGTTTGACAGGCCCACGGTAGATAGAAAACTTGGGTTGCCTGTTGAGCCGTAATATAGACATCGGGAACATCTAAATGGGTGCTTTGTTTGATTTCGACTAGCCCTATATGTTCATGAGTCCTTCTAGTCTCCTACGGCTGGAACCAATAACATTTGAAGACTACGACGTTCGGTGGGTTTTCACCATAGAATAGAAGTTCATAAATTGCTTCAACTCTCCCATAATACTCGGTACTCCCTTCGCTGATAGCAGAGACAAACAAATTGTAGACTTTCGGTTGGCCATAGATAGCTCTTTGCCGAATGTACGAAAGCGATACCCGTTGATGTCGTATTTGTAAATGACGGACCTTATTCAAAACCATTAGCAACTTGTCTCAATTCGGCGTCCATAGACTCTGAATTAGCCTACAAGTTTAATACGAAAGGATTGTTGCATTAGCCGCAAATTAGACGAAGAAATGAGAATGGTCTAATGGAAATTACGTTTATTTGAACAAGAGATGAAACCGAGAAAGCCGCCTCCCTGCTTCATCCGAGATTTGGCGACGTATCGACTGTATCAAATATCTAGGAATAAGAGCAGTTCAAATGAATTAGAAGTTGCGAAACAATGTACCGTGAGAACTTATTCAATGTACGCCGCACTTCTGTTAGGTTGTTTGAAGATATGCAACGAAATGGTCCGCCATTCTTCGATATCCAACATATGGTTTCGAAGCACCGGCTGGTGCGAGATTCCCTTTGAATAGGCTGAGGTTGGATCCACCTTTTTTAGGGTCGCCAGCATTGTACCGCGGCTTCGGATTATGCAAATGACATTTTTGGCTTCGTAGTGTGCTGTCACGAAGTTTGCCGCCTCCTCAGTAATAATGCCTCGGCCATCGATGCTTCATTCTATGTTTATTTTTACATTTTGCTCGGAGCATCTTCTGCATCCTCTCGGTTGCGTAGCACCAACGATTTGGCACAGGTTTGCAGGCATTACATGGCCTTTGGGTAGAAAGCGTCCAAATACTGTCATCATCGCATCGTAGCATTCTCTGCCCAAGTTGAATTGAGCCTTCAGAGCCATTAATTGTGAGATTGCATCTAGCTGACAAAGCTCAGTGTGTCGTGGAGAGGACATTTTGAAGGCTCCAACATTTCATTGAAGGCCTTTGCAGATTCCTCCATCTATCGTCTGAATCCCGAGCTCATCAAAGTCTTGCACCATGTCTTCCATCCCAGTACCATGCTCGTCGGTGCAACGACGAACCACCTCAGCTCTGGCACGTTGGGCAGAGTCACCATGAAATGTCCACACGTATAACGGGCGTAAAACCACTCTTCTGCAGGTGTTTGCCCATCTTCTTCCTCTGTCCTCTTGTGCCAATTGTCGCACCGGACACAGGGGCACCAGGTTTTCTTCTGTCCATTTACAAATGCGGCTCTCACAAACCCCTTGGTTTTTTTTAACCATTCATTGGTCATGTCTTTCTGACTAGTGTGACCGGTGTACATCCACGCACGATCACTCATCTTGCCAGCTACTGGACACACAAAAACACATATATAATTCAGCATGTATATATTCATCAGTTAATCTAGTTGTCCATTTTTTACGTCCATGCAACCTACACTCTAATAGGTAAAGATAGGTCCTAATCCCACCCGAGTATGTGTAGATTGGGTTCATTTTCCCATGACTGCTTCGGATCCGACGCAAATTTCGGCAGCACCTCCCCGCTGTTCTCCTGACACACGTCTCTGCAATAAACAGAGAGGGTGTCTACCCGGAGAACACAGGGAGGCATGACAAAATTTAGCGTCGGATCCGGAGCAGAGCATATGGGAAAATGAACCCAATCTACAGATACTCGGGCTGTCATGGATAACGTTGGACAATTCGAAAGAATCATGGTTATAAATATGCAAAGGCATGCATATTTATAACTGTAACCCTTTCGAACGGGAGACGCGTACTGGTCACGCATACTGATGATTGAAGACACCTATAGCTATCAAGTTTCATCGGCACGAAGACCGGAACAGAGCAATAATTAAGGGGGGAGGAGGAGATGTCATTTGTGCTCACCACGAACGCAGGGGTGGAGCTCGTCGAACACCAGACCCTCGCAGCGACGAAACAACTGCACAATTAAATCCAAAGATGAGTAACATAGCATTATTGTTTTTTTCCGTCAACCTAACTAAATATTACAACGGATGCCATCGCCAAGTTCTACAAAATGATTCGCACTGCTCGTTCTCCACAACAACACCTAACCTAAAGAGTTATCATTTAGGGTTTCATCGACACTGAGGCCTGCTAACCTAAACAGCTGCCATTTATTCTTCCATCGATGCTGAGGCACCCCCTAACCTAAATAGTTGTAACTTAGGGTTATCGAAGCGGAGGACCCTAACCCGTCAAGGGCGCCGAGGAAGCCCGGACCCCGAGGCGCCTTACCGTCTACTTCTATGAAGGGTAGCGGGAGTGGCGGAGGAGGAGAAGAGGAGAAGAGGGAGGGGGGGAGAGGAGGAGGAGGCGGAGGATGTAGGGGAGGGAGGATGCTCTCTTGAGGGGGAAGAGAAAATCCGTCTATTCCCCTCTTCTTTTTTATTAACTTCTCGTGATTTTGTTTTGCGAGGGGGAGGCCTCCGCTATCTCATTTTTCTTCGGTTCGCTTCTAAAGAAGTTTCGAAGAAAGAGGTAGGAAGATCTCCTCTATCCTTCTCTCTCCTCTCTTTCTGTCTTTCTTTTCTTTCTCTCCCCCTTGTTTCTCTTCTCTCTCCTCATCTCACTCCTCTTCTTCTTATTCTTCTTCTTTCTATTCCATATAATTGTTTTCTAGAACTAACCGTAGAACTAATCTAACTAATCTGAACTAAAACCTAACTAACAGTATAAAAAAGAAAAAAAACAGGGGGGAGAGGCTCACCGGAGTGGGACGGCGGGGTGGCGAGGGCGCCGGGGCGCCTGGTTGTCGGGGCGGCGGGGGCGCCGGGGCGTCGGGCCACAGGGGCCGCGGGGGCGCAGCAGAGCCCGGGCGGCGGGTGGTGGGCCGGCGCGGCGCGGCGGCGGGGGGTCAGGGGCGGCGAGGGCGATGGGGGTCGAGGGCGGCAGCGGCGGCGGTTGGGGTCGGGGGCGGCGGTGGAGTGAGAGAGACAGAGAGATGGAGCAGACGGCAAAGAAGTGGCTGATGGCAAATATTATCTTTGTCATCAGCCAGTTCTTTGCCGTCTGCTTTCTGTAAGCAGACGGCAAATTCCCTAATTCCAGTAGTGTGAGTCGCATCCCTATTTTAATGAGATATAAATTATAGGCTACCTATAGATCACTCGGATAGTATTTCCTTTAGAAATGACTTGTTCGGCTATGTGACATTTATGTCACCGCATAACGGCTGCTCCTTTCTCCTCTTCTTGAAGGAAAAAAGAAAGGAGCCACTCCTCTTACTCGATCACCGCATAGCTAGCTCCCGCCACACGTCACAGCAACCATCTCCCCGGGCAGTTCCCCTCCACACCATGGCGAAGCATGCCCTTCCTCTCCCCACAGCTTCCCCTCCCATCCACGACGTTGCCCACCTCCTCCTCTCCCTCCCACGGCGTGGCCCGCCTCCTTCTCTCCTTAACAACCTCTTGCGCCGCCGCCTCGGCATCAAGGTATGAGGCACGAAACGTCATACAAATAATGCGAACGATATACTCAAAATAGTTGAAGCATGAGTAAAATCTGAGACCTACCTTTAAGGCTGATTTTGGCTCAAAATTACCCGTCTGGACATCACATCCAGCTAGCCTCCAAAATACCACAATGACTAAAATTCACAATACTTCGCCCCCTAGAGGTTACATATATGTTCCCGTGCTCTACACATGCCGAAATAAAATTGGGCTGAATTAGTAGCGTCAACAACAACAAGAAGTTGTTCCTTTCACTTTCCTCACCTTTTAGGTTACTACTCACCCTCCCACTCCTTTACTAAATCTTGCACAAATGGCACACATGATGAGCCCAAGATGCTCATGACACCGATCTCATGCCTTTCAACCAAATTGCGCTAGCTGTAGCATGACTGCATGACCACTTCTGCTTTTCTGAAAGCAACCACAGATGCCTGATTGCACTTTCACAAAGTATAAATTAACAAGACCAGATCACGATATTGTAATGAAGAATTGTTTTGAGTGAGTTCCTCGTGGGCATATGGTGGCGGTCGAAGGCCATGCCACCCAAGGACACGACCATCCTGATGACCAACTTAATCGCGGCAAGCACCAAGCCGAGGTCCAAAACAAACTTGTCATTCACATGCAACACATATAAGCCCCATGAATCCTCACAGTGAGATGTAGGAGGCACCTAGTTGAAGAAGCTAATCTTACCTTGCACCTCACATGGTCGTCGCCGCTGAATCGGTCTCCTCCTAGTGCCGCGCGCGCACACCCCATCGCCAATCTGATTTCTTTCCCCATGTTCGTGTTGCCATGTGGGATGTGAAAAGCATGAGGCCCGCCTTCCTCTCCCTGTTCCTCGTCTCGGGCATGAGGCCCGCCTTCCTCTCCCTACTCCTCGTCATCGCAGGCATGAGGCCCGCCTTCCTCCGCTTTCTTGTTCTTGAGGCTGAGATACAACTTGGTGGCAGTCCCTTCGATGCAAAAGCGATGGAACTTGATCTTGTCTTCCCCATGCTTTTAGGGGATTGGGATCTCATCAGACTTCTAAAAATGATCCTCTATGAAAAGAAATATGTCAATAGATATTGGAACAAAGCTTTGACAACATGAGGTTTGTTAGCCTGCGCCAATCTTTGAAATGAATAAATGTTAGCAATTATACCAACACCAGAAGATGAACAACACTACTGGTGGTCTCTCCATCACATACATCAATGAATTCTAGCCTCTAACAATCTAGAATTGCATTGGTCTATGGTACACGATAATTAACAATTTAACACTATTAAAGAAAACATAAAACTTGGTTAATGATTATCAATTTACGAAAGAATGACTCTTTGCAAATAGTAAAGATGAGAGAAGTAACACTCATGTAAGGCAATGAAACTTACACTGTAATACTTCACTATGGTTTTGACAACCCCTGAATATCGGGTGAAGCATGTCTTCAATTGTTTCCAATCTAGACAGAGTGGACTTTGTCTTAACACCCGCTTTAGCTTCACAACAAAATTCCTGAATATGTAGGAATAAAACAACAAAGCTAAGCTACTTTGCAAAAACCATGAAATCTACAAAAAGTCCATTGTGTTCAACTGAAAATAACACATTAGAATAGAAATAACTACAAGTTTGATAATAACTAATCCATAATAAACCCGAGTGCATTCAATTGGAAAAAATAATCACATAGAAAACTATTACCTTCTTTGATTAGTAGAGAAGCACTATCAATAACTCAATAAGCTCTTTGGATATTTCAGACATGATATTCAGTTCATAGAGGCGGACATGGCTGAGGTGATGACGTGGGTTGCATTCGTCTCACCGTTTATTACATAACTCAGTAGAGAAACATTATCATCAGTTCAGAGAGGCGGACATGGCTGAGCCAAGGTCGTGTCTGTCTCACTGTCGCGGGCTCACGGTCATCCCCAACTGCAAGAACAACAAACAACACATCAATTCACATTACTACTATTTCAATTACCACTTTGCCTGTCAAATTACAGGGTCCTGATGTTTCCAGTTGGTAGTTCAGCGGATAGGCTCCCAACTTCTACTCAAAACTGATGTTTACCGACAAGAGAGGAAATGCATATAACGGAAAGGAGAAGGAATTGGCATCACAGCCACAATGTGCTAATCCAACCAATACGATGAGTTGAAATTGATAAAATAGAGCAAAGGAGTAGGCATTTGCATCACGAACCTTCCCTAATACAGGATGATGTTGTACATGTGAAGTAGAAGTTGACATCGTGGTCACTGGTCAGCTCCCCCAAGCCACCAGCAGCGCCAGGGCCCGCTGTAGCCCAATCTCGGCCATCCGAAGCCCATCTCATCGCAGCGCCTACGCCTCCCGTGCACCTCCTCCTTCCTGCTCGCGCCGCCAGGGAGGGTGCCACACGCACGCCACCGTTGTCGTGTGACCCTGCCGCCAGCCAGCCTCCGGCGAGCGCCGCCGTGTCGGTGAGCCCCTCGGCCCCTCCCCAGTTCCTTCCTTCTTCCTCCCATCTCTCATCTGACTCCTCGCCACGCCATTGATGCAGGACGCGGCCGCCACCGGATCTTCGACCCGCGCGAGCGCCTCAAGCCGCCCCCTTTCCAGCTCGTCGCCGGCCCTGTGCAGCCCGACGGACTGGGGATCGCCACTTGCACCGCCCATGTCGGCCGATCTACATTTGTCGGTGTTCTGGGATTGGGGGTACCCAGACCTGCTTGCCTGCGGCCCAGCGCGCGGCTTCTTCGATGGCCCGGTATGGCCCAGCTCCAAGACTACACGAGGAAGACCCTCGCGAGGGCCCCCGGCCTCGCGAGGCAAGCGACGCCAAGACCTCCAAAGGAGCGGCTCCTGAGCCTGCCTCCCGAGGAGCGGAGATCTCTATGCACGCCTCCCGCCTCAAGGCCGCGATGACATGAGCCATGACGACCAAGTCCAGGCGGGCGCCAGCGGGCGTAGGAGGGACAGTTTCCTCCTTGGTGCTAAGGAGGCAAGGACAGGCGCAGGTTCCCGATGAAAGCCCCAAAGGTTTCCATTCCTGTGCAACGAGACCACAATCACGAGCTCGGTGGGACGGATGTTATCGTCGAGCCCACCGCAGCATCATGGTCAGAAGCTTTGCAGGCGAAGACCACCTTTCGTCAGGATAAGATGTACTTCCTGTCCCCTTTTAAAATTGGTCGTTGTGGAATCCCTTCCCACCTAGGCTATGAGGGAAGAGGACCAAGGCCACTATAAATATAGACTAGCCTCCACCATAGAGGAGGATCGACCCATTCTCACCCCCGAGCCCTCGCGAGGCAGTTCACACCCTGTACTAGCTCATCCTCAGCCTCCTCGTTAGGCCAATCCACCAAAAGTAGGAGTAGGGTCTTAAACCGCAAGGTGGCCCGAACCTGGGTAAATCTTCGTGTTCTTCCCTTCTCTACGATCGCGCGCACTCAGTGAGACCAAGCCGTGGGTGTGGCGAGCTAAGCGTCGTCGTGAAGCAAGGTCCTTCGTACACGCCCCAGAGTTCGAACCCTATTGGGTCTGCCGAGCCCAGATTCTGACATTTGGCGCGCCAGGTAGGGGCGTGTCGAAGCTCCCATTTCTTCATCGATCGCGCTCTGCCCTCGCTTCATCGTCCCCATGGCAGATGTTGTCCCCCAGGCTTGGCGGCTCGTGGCCTATGGGAGCGCCGCGGGCTGCCCGGTCTTCACTCTCGGCCTGCGTCAAGTGCGATGGCCGGCAAGGTTCAGGCCGGTGCTGCCCCCGCGCTACGATGGCGCAGCCGACGCCGAGGAATTTCTTCGGCTATACGTGCAGGCCATCTGAGCAGCGAGTGGCAACGACAAGGCTATGGCAAACTGGCTCCCTCTGGCCCTCACGGAGATGCCACGCTCTTGGCTCCGCGGCCTCCCGAAGGCCTCGGTGTCCTCCTGGGAGGAGCTTCGCGGTCAGTTCATCGCGCGCTTCGCGGCCCCGGGACCCCACGCGATCACTTGTATCCTCGGCGGGTCGCAAGCGCCTGCATCCGGTCGCCATGTCAAGCAGCTTCTCCGCCGGGCAGGCGCTACTCGGCCATCACCCGAGGCCTCGCAGGGCTGTGCGAGGCCGGAAGCCGACATCACCTTCGACTCCAGGGATCATCCCAGGACTGCGGCTGCTGCTGGTGCGCTCCCTATGCTGTGCACGCCCACCATCAGCAATGTCGCAGTCACCAAGACCCTCATCAACGGCGGCGCCGGCCTCAACGTCCTCTCCGTGGAGGCCTTCGACATGCTCCAGGTGCCTTACGACCAACTCATGCCCACCAAGCCCTTATCAGGAGTGACCGATGGCTCCACCACACCCCTGGGGCAGGTGCGCCTCCCCGTCACCTTCGGCAAGCGTGACAACTACCACACCGAGCTCATCGACTTCGACGTCGCCCACATCAGCTTCCCATACAACGCCATCCTCGGGTACCCTGCCCTTGCCAAGTTTATGGCGGTGACCCACCATGGCTACAACGTCCTCAAGATGCCAGGGTGCAGCGGCATCATCACGGTCGCCTGCGACGAGAAAGATGCGGTCTGCTCTTTTGAGCATGCCTACCATGCCGCTGCAGCCGAGAACTCCGACGACAAGGGCGGCGTCCTGCCTCCCGAGGCCACCCCCGCGAAGAAGAAGCAGCTCCTCCCCAAGGGTCGTCCGGAGACCAAGAAGCCCGCTAGTGACACCTCAGGTCCCGCGCTTGTTGTCGGGGCGCCCCTTCCTCCCGCATAGGAAGGCGCGCCCGACGCTTACCTCAGGACGGGCTCGGGGGCTTCCGTCTGGAGAGCCTCTGACCTGACCAGTGTGACGAGGGAGGTGCTCGGGCACCACCTAGAGGCGTGGTTTGATGCGTGCCCCCAGAAGAAAGGAGCGAGGCGCGAGGCGCCAGGGATGCGAGAATTCATCACCAAGGTGATCGAGGAGCTTCAGGAGGCGCAAGCCATGCGTGGCGAGCGTCGCGCCGCACCACCCAGTGCAGCTACCACCCCCGACGCGGGCGTCGAGCTGCTCGTCTGCATCGACATCCCAAGTCTCAACAGGGCCGCATCCCAGGGCCTCTTCTGGCCATCGCGCGTCGGCCGGAGTGGGGGCTACCCCTGCAGCCACGTCCGCATGCCTTTTGGCCTCGTGAACGTGGGCGCTACATACCAGCGCCTCACGCAGGCCGTGCACGCGTCTCATGAGGACCAACGTCAGGCAGTGATGGCTCAGGAGGCCTCAGACCCTCACGAGCCCCCCAGGCCTCGCGGGCCTCTCGAGCCTCCAAAGCCCTCAGGCTCGTGAGGATGAAGCTTCATCGACTACCTCGACGCTTCAGCAGCATCATTGCTAGGTGACCTTTTGGTTTGTTCAATTGAGGGCGCCCCTCGGGCTGCATTATCCTCAAGCTGCCAGGGCCCGTCCCTGCAGCTGTATCATTTTGCGCATGTATCAGAACTGGCCCTGCCTTTGATGAATTTCCTAAGTATTCCAACCTGCGTGCCTGGTGCTTCGTCACCATGAATGTCGCTGCGCCCTCACAACCCCGCCCTCGACCACCTCATGATTAAGGGTTGGCACGGCGTCTGTGCTCGGGTCCGTCCCTGCAGCGTTGATAAATCCAAGCAACCGAGCTCTGTCTCGCGGGCCAGCTCCCATGTACGTCACCTCCTGGGGTCCTTGGTGCCTTGTCCTCGCGTGAGCTAATCAAGAGTGGGTGAGTCACGGCGCGCGGCCCGGTTCGTACAACCGTAGTTCGGCGCTTCGCCGTCGCGGGAGCCGCGCGCCGGGTGTCCTTCCTCGGGATTGTTGCATGAGAAGACTGGGCACGGCATCTATGCTCGGGTCCGGCCTTGCAGCGTCGATAAACCCAAGCGACCAAGCTTTGTCTGGTGGGCCGGCCCCATTCACGTCACCTCCTTGGGTCCTTGGTGTTCGGCCTTCTCATGCGATGGCCTCTGGAGGTTCATTCGGCGCAGGTCGCCCCCATCACATAGGTTTTGTAAGCGCGCTCTGCGCTAGAAGATTCAGGCGCAACTCGCCTTAAGGTAGGGCCTCCTGAGTCCCGCGCTAGCTCACGAGTGCCCAGATACACCTCCTCAAGTTCTGTCGTGCCAGTCACGCGTATGAACGAAATAGGGTTGTACATGCCCGGAGACTCTAACACGAAGCTCCCATCACACGCCAAGTGGAAGCCCCATGCTCCGCGCTGGTGGACGACACGGTCGAACAACGACTATGCCCACGCCCAAGTGGAAGCCCCATGCTCCGCGCTGGCGGACGACACGGTCGAGCAACGACTATGCCCACGCCCAAGTGGAAGCCCCATGCTCCGCGCTGGTGGATAAACAACTGAGGGCGCCCTAGCGGCTGCATCAACCTCAGGATGGCCTCTCGGCCCTTCACACGGCCCTGTCACGCAGCATTCCCCTGGGATGCACGCGCGAGGGGGCTGGACATGGTGACTACACTCGGCCCAGGCCCGGCGCACGCCACCTCACCAGGTCCCTGGTACCTGGTCATCTCGCATCCCTCCCAGGCAAAAGCTGGCGAGGAAAGGTATGAAGGGCTCCGGATTAACCTCGATGCCGCCCATGTTTCCTTCATGAGGGTTGCTCGCACGTCAAGGGGGACCTCTGAGCATCGCGACTCAGGGGCCTCACTAGTCACGTAGCCCCTCACCCCTTGGCTTCGTCCTAGCATCCGGACATCCCAACGGCGCTCAAGGTATGCGCGGGGCTGGGCCCTGACGACGCAGAGCACAAAGGCAAACAAGAAGGAAACAAAGCACGAAAAGGAAATCACGGAGTTCAAACAGTTATTACAGGCACCAAATGTTTTGCAAATTCAAACAAGTCTTACGCCTCCATGAGGCATGATAAGTGGCGCAGGGTAAATCTAGGAGGCAGGGTCATCATCACCATGGCCCTCACCGCCGCTTGTCCCAGTCACAGCGAGCTCGTCGTCAACATCGCTGTCGCCGCCGTCGTCGCCGCCGCTTGCCTCCACTACCGAGGGCTCGGCGTCAGGGATGCAGGTGAACTTCTTCAGTAGCTCGTCCACATGGCCCTCCACGGCCACCGCAGCGGCGGCACGGGACTCAGGAGCAACTGGGCCGACCACCGCGTCGAAGTCGAAGCCGGGATCCTGGAGGTAGAGGTGGCTGAAGACGCGCATCGCTTCCGCGGAGAAGAGGGAGCGGCACTCGTCTTCCAGGATGGAGTCCACCTTGGTGGCAGCGCCTTCGAGCTCCTCGACAAGCCTGGAGGAGAGCCCTGTGTAGCCACCCTCAGGGGGCATGAGCGGATCCTTGAAGCATCCCCTGCAGATCGACTGAAGCCCCTAGCGAGCCCTGAGCTCGAGGGAGGGGAAGGCGTCGCGCTCCGCAACCGCCTTTCTTTCGGCAGCGACAAGGGTCTTCTCCCTGGCATCCAGCTGGGCCGCCACCTCGGAGGCGTGCTTGGCGTTGGACGTCTGGGCTTCGACCACCTCCTCCTTCAGCTTGGTCAGACGCTCGCGTTCCGCATCCTGGTCAATAGTCACCTTGGACAGCACGGAATCGTGATCGGCGAGCTTCGCCTCGCGAGCCTTGAGGTCCTCCTCCCACTGTTGAAGCTGCCGTGCGTGCGTGGCTTGTTCCTCCCGAAGGGCCTTCAGATTGGCCTCCGCCTTGCCGCAACACTTCGCGGCAGACGCTGCCTCGGCTAGCGCCGCATCGCGAGCGGCCTCGGCTTCGGCGGCCTCCTTTCTGCTCTCCATGGTGGCGGCTTCGGCCCAGCCCCAGGCTGCCCTGGTGGCTGTGTCGGCCTGGAGCCACCCCGAGACAAGCCCCAGGTGCTCCCTCGCGAGGCACCTGTCGGCGTCTTCGAGGTCAGCCCAGATCCGGCCGAGCGCGGTGTAGGCTTCATCCAAGGCCCCGGGCCTGATCAGGGGGCCGCAGTTCGCGAGCACGAGGGACTGACGAGGAGGCGGCACTGGCACGGCGGCTGGCTCTGTGGCCAAGGAAGCGATGGCGCGGTCGGCTTGGGGCACCAGAGGCTCCAGGATCTTATCGGGCATGACGAGGGCTGACGACTTCACAGCCTGCTGGTCCACGGGGGCTGGCTCCGCCTGAAGCTGCGCCGCTGCGGCCTTAGGAGCGTATTCTGCCGGAGGGGGGCGAAGAGTCGCCCCCTCCACCGGCACCGGGGTTTCCACGACTGCGGCAAGGAGTGCCGCCTCGTGAACCCCCGCGTCCTCGGCGGTCGGTCTCCCAAGCGGCGTCGGCGAGGTGCCAGAGGCAGGCGGTACGCTCGTGTGCTCGGGCGCGATGCCGCCTGAGCGCCAAAGGGTTGCGCTGGGCTGGCGCGATGCGCTTCCGCGCCCGCCGCGGCCACGACCGGAGGCGGACGGGCCCGCAGGACAAGGGGCTCCTTCGGCTCAGTACTCGTTTTCTTCTTCTTTGTCATCACATCGCCACTCCTGGTCATCAAGAGCGGAGTGCTATGAGCACATGCACAATCTATGCTTGACGAAAAGCAAGGTGGGTTACTTACTCCTCGGGCGTGACCCACTTCCGCTTCTTCTCCTTCTCGGCGAAGGTTGGTGTGCCCCCGCTCTCCTTCGGTGTGGCCTTGGCCGCGTCCAGGGGGCGGGCGGGGTTCTCCTCGACGGACCCCGTTGTGGCGCTGCCGCCTAAAGAGATGAGGAGGTCACCCCGTGGGGTCATGGACGGTGGGGCCGCGTCCACCGCAGCAGTGGCCGCCCCGCCTTTCGGCTGCGACTCGGATGGGGACGGGACCGACGCCTCGACCGCCCCGCTGGAGCGTGGGGAGCCCTCCGAAGGGGGCGCATCCACGCCTTTCCCTGAGGCCGCCCGGCCAGATGCTCGCGTGGTCCAGGGAGTGGGCCCTGACCGCCTGAGGACCCTGGCGGAGCGCGGGGAGTCCATGGCCGGGGGATCCTCGGCATCGTTGTCATCCTCGAGGGCACGGAGAAGCTCGCGTTGCGACGGAGGGGACACCCCTCCCAGGTCGTCATCCTTAGTATCCTCCGAGTCCTCCATGCCGCCGCTGTTGCCGGAGGACATCACCACGAGGGAATCGGGGTCGACGGGCGGGTCGAGCCCCTGGTCATTGAAGGCGGGCATGGTGGCAACCAGAGCCTCCCGGTCGTCGCGGCGGTACAACGGGGCGTACGCCTCGGGTATGTCCACCGGGATTCCGCCTAACAGGGCGACCAAGGCCGCCTCAAGCTCTCCGCGTGTCAAGCCGGTGGGGCGTAGCCTTACATCGTCGCTCGCGCCCTGGTACTCCCACAGGGGCTTCGAGTGCGACTGGAGCGGCGCCAGGCGCTGCGTCGAGAACTCCTTCGCTATCATCACCCCGGTCAGCTGCTTGGCCTCCATATCCGAGGCTATCCGCTCCAAGACGGGCCTCGCCCGTGGGTCGGTGAGCTTCGCGGAGCCCCATGCTGGGGTCTTCTCGGGCAGCTCCGCTGGAAGCTCCAGGAGCGGATTGGGGCCCTGGACGTCCAGGAAGACCCAGCGTTGTCGGAAGCCTTCCACCTTCTTCTCGGCCTTCAAGAGCACATTCCCGCTCTGGACTGCGATGAAAGAGACGCACGCGGACCGCTGCTCCCGGTCGTGGAACCGCAGGCTGAAGTAGTGGCGGAAGAGGGCCACTGAGGGTCTCACGCCCACAAAGGCCTCGAAGTAGAAGGCGAAGACGGACAGAAGCAGGATGGAGTTAGGCTGAAGAAGGAGGGCCTGGATCCCGTAGTGCTTGAGGATGGCGGTGAAGAATTCCGAGAAGGGCGGGACGAGCCCAGAGAAGACGCTATGGAGGAAGAAGGGGTAGACCGTTTTCGCCAAGGTGCTCCGTTCCGCAGAGCTGCTCCAGATTAGGGTCTGCCCCCACTCATTGGTGTCGCCCGCCATCAGCGGGAGCACCTGGGTGAGGTCTCCTCCTTGGAAATGGTGGAGGCCGCGAGCGCCGGCGAGAGAGATGAGAAGGCCGAGGCCCTGGCCCTAGGCTTTGATTTCTCGGCGGGCGCCATCTGAGGAGTCCTAGGCAAAGAGAAGAGCGAGAGGATGATGGCGCTCCGCCTAGATCTAGAGAAACTTCCCGCGAAGGAAAGGGGATCCGAGCAGGAGAGGAAAGGCGCAAGGAAGAACATCAATGATGGCTCCGCAGCATGCCCCAGGCTTTTTGTCAGCTTGGGCAGTTGCCGAGGCAACATGGGGGAGCGGAGGCGCCCACGTCCCTTCGCACGCCACGCGTCGAGCCTGGCCCGCAGGCGATTGGGACCCGCGGTGCTTCGCCCTTCGCTTCTTGCCTTCGCTTCAAAGCCAGCCCGAGCGCGCCTTGGGCCGGGGGGCTACTGTCGGCGTTCTGGGATCGGGGGTACCCAGACCTGCCTGCCTGCGGCCCACACTACTAGGAGAAAGCCTACTAGTAGCGCTTGAAATACCTATAGCAGTAGCGCTGGGTCCAGCGCTACTGCTAACGCGCTACAGCTAAGTTGTAGCAGTAGCGCTGCCCGGACCAGCGCTACTGCTAACTATCTGTAGCGCTGCAACAAATCCAGCACTGCCACTAGATGCCTACCAGCGCTACTGCTAGTTTTCCTGCTTTCACAGATTTATTCCCCCTCTACGTATTTGTGATGTATTTGTGCATGCTCTATACAGTAGTTTCATCAGATCATAATAAACATACACTATTCTTATAATATCATACACATACAGTAGTCTCGTCATACCATCATCATCATCATCATTATTCAACACAAATATCATCACATCTCGAAAATAGCGATACACAAGTCATGTCATGTCTCGAATAAATGCAACTGCATGGTCATGGCACACACACAAGTTTCATCATCTCTATCTAAACCATGATGTAGAAGAGAAGAGCGATCAACATGAGCAAGAGCGCGACTATGTAGTACTTCTTGAGGCACCGGCGGTTTCGCTCCCGCTCTTGGTGGAGCGTCCACCTCAAGTAACTATTTTCCGCTTCGGCTCTGCTGTCGAACCCTCTGTGGCTAGCACCAGGGTACTTGTCCACCTGGTCCTGAGCGTCTGGCCAGTGGTCGTACACTCCTGGAACCCTCCCAACGAACACGGCGTAGCAGTCCTTCGCCATCTCCGATCTATGTACATGCATTGTCAGTTGATGAATTCAACGATAATATGCAACATAATGTACTTAAGAAAACAAAGAGGAATAATTAGCAAAATACAAGCAACCTATAGTAAACATAAATAACGAAGTTCCTCATACCCAAACTAATTAACTAGAGCGATCTACGCTAGTTCAGGAGGACGATTTAATTACATCACATAGTTTCGTCGTGCTTAAATTCAAAGTTTTGCCAGAGAAATACAGTAGTGACACATTGTCATCGACAATCAGTCCTCCATGTCGGCGGTCCAATCTTCATAGTCAGGGAGGAAGCACACGAGCTTCTTGAAAGGCTTCAGGTCCAGACGCTGAGCGAGTAGCAGTGCTCGGACATCATCCCGCGTGATTGGCCCATGGTAGAACATCCCTGTTGGTTCGAGTACATCCTTCATGATCACTTGGGCAAGTTCACACTGTACGTGATAAAACTCAGCTCAGGAGGAAAAATGCTACTATTAAGTGGGGCCTATTAGCAGTAGCGGTGCTGTCAAATAAAGCGCTACTGCTACTGCTATTAGTAGTACCGTTGTATTCTGGATAGCACTGCTACTACAGCTAGCGTCGGTGGGCTCATTGGGTCCCACTTAGTAGTAGCGTTTTTTGCTTTTCCAGTGCTACCGCTAACTAGTTACTTGTAGCGCTACCCCAGAACAGCGCTACTGCTAATTAGCAGCAGCGCCTGCTATTTTCCAGTGCTACTACTGATGTCCTACCTATAAGCATTTCCCTAGTAGTGCCAGCGCGCGGCTTCTTCGACGGCCCTGTACGGACCAACTCCAAGACTACACGAGGAAGACCCTAGCGAGGGCCCCCGGCCTCGCGAGGCGAGCGACGCCAAGACCTCCAAAGGAGCGGCTCCCCGAGCCTACCTCCCGAGGAGCGGAGATCTCTATGGACGCCTCCTGCCTCACGAGGCTGAGATGACGTGAGCCATGACGATCAAGGCCAGGCGAGCGCCAGCGGGCGCAGGAGGGACAATTTCCTCTTTGGTGCTAAGGAGCCAAGGACAGGCGCAGGTTCCCGATGAAAGCCCCAAAGGTTTCCATTCCTGTGCAACGAGGCCACGATCACGAGCTCGGTGGGACGGATGTCATCGTCGAGCCCACCGCAGCGTCATGGTCAGAAGCTTTGCAGGCGAAGACCACCTTTCGTCACGATAAGATGTACTTCCTGTCCCCTTTTAAAATTGTCCGTTGTGGAATCCCTTCCCGACTAGGCTATGAGGGAAGAGGACCAAGGCCACTATAAATATAGACTAGCCTCCACCGTAGAGGAGGATCGATCCATTCTCACCCCCGAGCCCTCGCGAGGCAGTTCACACCCTGTACTAGCTCATCCTCAGCCTCCTCGTGAGGCCAATCCACCAAAAGCAGGAGTAGGGTCTTACACCGCAAGGTGGCCTGAACCTGGGTAATCTCCGTGTTCTTCCCTTCTCTACGATCGCGCGCACTCGGTGAGATCAAGCCGTGGGTGTGGCGAGCTGAGCGTCATCGTGAAGCGAGGTCATTCGTACACGCCCCAGAGTTCGAACCCTATTGGGTCTGCGGAGCCCCGATTCCGACAACGTTGTGGAGCGGAGGGACGCCGTTAGCAGGACGAAGGGGAAAGGAATCGCGTGCAACTGCAGTTATGGGAGGGGAGATCAGCGGCGTCTAGGGTTATCGGGAGGGAGACCTGCGTCTGCCCGGATCGGCGTCGGCGGCTGCAGCTGCGTATCCTCGGGAGACGAGGAGGAGTGGATCGGTCGTTCGGGAGAGGAGGAGTGTCGATATGGCTTTTTCATTTGAGTGATTTTTTGTCGACAGATACATTAAAACCAGTGGTACAGGGGTGATGGGAGGTGGGAGGAAATAAAACTGGACGAAAATAAAACCGGATAACAGGCTACCAACTGCTTCATTAGGAGTAGAGTTAAAGATATGTACGAATTTAGGGACGCTTACAACTGATGCAGTTCAGTGAAGCTGCCATTTCCATCTAAAGTATAGATGTTATAGAACATACACCTGTCGCATGTAATTCCCAGGAAGTGCTTAAAATGCAATATAAAAAATTAGTCTAATGAGTGCCTTGACCTCTGAGCATGAAAAGGACAAGAATAGAAGGCCAGGACATGCATATTTGTCTACATCAAACTTTCATTGCTTAGATATATCTATGAAACAACAACTTCATACCAATAAATAAAAAGAGAAATTTCTTCAAAAAAGTTGTGTACAGCGTGAGTAAATATGGCCAACACAAACAATCTGAAAACTTAACAGAAAAAATACAAACCTTATGTGTGAAATTGTTAAGGGTGAATGCATTGTGTACCCAGTGGCACAGCCACAACCATCGATGCATTGTGGCGCTGTATGGGTTCGCATGTAGGAGGTGAGTAGGTGGTCGACGGCAGGCGCGCGTGTGA
This sequence comes from Thinopyrum elongatum, assembly GCA_011799875.1. NCBI lineage: Eukaryota > Viridiplantae > Streptophyta > Magnoliopsida > Poales > Poaceae > Thinopyrum > Thinopyrum elongatum. The sequence goes on from CM022299.1 coordinate 524,855,023, forward strand.
GGTCGAGTTTCCAGGCACAAATCTGCAACAAGGAGACGACGAAACGTCCCGTAGACGCAGGAGAGGGGCACCTCGTCATCGGAGGTCGTAGATGGCAGATAGTAGGGGTCCGGGTGTGGTTGGTGGCTCCGAGGGCCTGGTCGGTGCAGAGGATGGTGGCCGAGACGGCCAACGCGAGGTTGGTTGCTTGGGTGGCCGACGCGCTCGACGGCGAGATTCGGCAGGCCGCGTGCGTTGTAGGGAGGGGATGGAGGCGGCCGCGGGGAGGCAACTGGCACTGGCACTCGGGGAGGGAAGCGGCTGCCACTGGGGGGAGGGAGATGGTCGGCGCTGGCGTAAAGGGACGCGGTCGGCGCACTATGGCGGCGGCATGTGCTCGTGGAGGAAGGAGAGATGCGGGAGCGGGGGCGGCGGCGTAGAACCCTAGACAAAAGATTGAAGCCGGTAGAGGGAGGAGTGGCGGCGTCCTGGTGATCCGCGACGATGGCGGCGGTCGCCGGTGTCGCCACGTCGTCTCCCCGGATCGGCTTGGGATCTCGTCCGGAACAGGCGGATTGGCGAGTTGGTTTTTTTCTTGTGTAATTTCCTTGTAGATAAATAAAAACCAGTGGGAGGTGGGAGGAATTAAAACCGGACAAAAATAAAACCGGAGTATCAGGCTACCAACTGCTCCATTAGAAGTAGAGATGAGTGTTCTATGAAATCATATGGGCAGATAATTTTATGATGTTGATTTGGGCTATGCAAATACTCCGGGATTTATTGCCCCATATCATGGAGATCGCTGAGGACGATGGGACCAGGAGGGCACCAACGTCTAGGGGCTGAGGACGAACGACGGAGGAGGAATTGTAGGCACGAGCTTGGGAAGCTGTTGTCAGTGGGCAACACCAGAAAATGTGAGAGAGAAAGATGGTCGCACTAGTCATGGGAGGAAGCAAATCGGTATCCTACCCATATAAAGAAATAGATAGGTGGATATTACACTTTCCAAACCCAAACATGATTTTTTGTAAAGTAATTATCCAGAATATAATTTGCAAAACTGATTTTTCTAATAGCCAGCTACAAACTCATTTTTTCATATATTCATGGCTATCCAAGCAACCACTTAAATACAACCAAACTAGTAGGCTTGTTGCTATTTATAATAAACTTGTTCACTTATTTATAGCCTATAGTTAGTTCAGTTAACCACATAGCAGTGCCGTCAAATGCTAAGATGATTTTTCATCTATAAATTCTCGCTTTTAATGTTGCTAAATATTATTTTTGAAATGAAATCATTTTTGGTAGCATGAAATTTAGTTCATTTGATAATAGATTTCGTTCAATTAACTGATCTCATCCGTCCTAATAAACAAAAGACAAGATAGTATTATTTTGCAGTTTAATGTGTGCCACCAATGTGTTGTTGTGTACTTGTATATGTTCATTTCAAATTTAGTACCGGTAAATATCTTGGTGAAGACTTCTAGAGCGTACACGTATATCAATATCTTGACATACTTTGAAGCATAAAATTTTCTATTGTAGTTGTAAACAATTATAAAATATACTATGTATGAGATGCCTATATGTGTTGTGAGATCATTGACATTGCTCATTACATATTCTTCTCTGGCCAAATAAACCCTTCATGTTCCTGGAATTCGACATTTTATTGGCAACACATTCAAAGTATATGAATGGAATTCTGCTAAGAAATTTGAGTGGATGGTTTTTATTCTAGATAGAGTACAAATGATTCTTAAGAAAAAAAATCCAACGAGACACGCAACAAACATAGGAAAGTTCCTAAAGATCCAATTCTTTTAAAAATACTAGAAATTGTTTTGAAACAAATGATAGAGAACATGCTACTTGGGAGCTATGTTCTCCAAAAAAAAAAGCATGCCCCCTTAATCCAGTCTTACACACTGTGTTACTTCTCGGTTACTAGTGAAACTTTCTCTGAGTTCTTCGGTTATTGTACAGTTTTTTCCTTGCATGCATGTCCTTGTTTGTCTGGGAAGAGATGCAGTTTGCAACGATGTGGACCATTGTTCTTCGGCATTTACAATTCTTTTTTTCTTCTTCGAGGAACCGGCAGGAGCACCGCCTTTTCATTTCAGATTTACAATTATTTTTCCTTCTACACGAGATCCCCTGCAGTCCTCCTTCCGGCTTTGCTTCCTGTGCATGAAACCTCTCTGATCTCTCTGGTCCAACTTGAGCACTCCCATGGCAACAGTCTCTGTCCATATTTTCATATTCCCAATCTCATTACATGAACAGTTTCTTAAGTGGCAGAGCACGCAGATGATAAGTTTCGGGAGCTTCTTATATATAAAAAAAAAAAGAAGTTTCGTGAGGGAAATTTCCAAGTGAAGGATATGCTCTTGATCCTCCCATGTGTCACGAACGATGGCACTCACCTATAATGCATAGATAGTACACTTGTTTTCAGATATTTTTTAAGGACAATGCTAACGCCCACACGTGTGGTAGGAGCCAAACCCGTCCACACACCCTATAACACACAGACTGTGTCACGTCACCGCATGCATGCATGTGGGAATCTTTTTTGATTTTCAGTTTTTAAAATATTTTATCTCTTAAATGAAAAATCTGATTGAAGATCCGTTTTCATCATTAAATCCCTCGCGACGAGATCTTCGAAACTAGATCTCATATCAATATATTTTGATGAATTTTTTTGGGGGTTAAAAGTTGCCATGTCTATTGCATATGAATTGCCATGATGTTTACACTGAAGTTGCCATGATATGTTTCAGCTATTTTCTTCTACATTTAAAAGTAAATTTTGATGATACATGCACTTAAAATTGTCATGGTTCATACAAAAAATAATTTTCATGATCAAAGTACTGGAATTGCCATCATAAAAAAACTAAAATTGTCATGCTCTACAAACTAAAATTGCCACATGGTAACTTTAGTTTAAGCACTATGGCAACTACAGTGTAAACATCATGGCAACTTTTGAGGAAAAAAAATTCTGTCGAAACATATCAACATGGGGTCTAGTTTTGAAGATCTTGTCAGGACGGATTTAATGGTGAAAATGGATTTTTTTTAATTTGTTTTTTTAATTAGGAGATAAAATATTTTTAAACCGAAAACCAAAAAGATTCCTGCTGATGTCATCTGCTCATACATGGCAAAATAAGTGGTGATGGAGACGTGTGGACGATGTGCAAGATGCCACACGTGTGGGCGTTAGTTTTTTCATTTTTTAATGCGCACCTCTGGACTGACACGTCCTAGACAATTGGATGGAGAACCGATCGGTTTCATGTACAGAAAACTGTGTAAACAACTGGAGCACAGGGCCCTGTCTTGACCGATCGAAAGCAAAGGCACACCAACCCGATAGTAGTATCGTATATCCCAATCCACGCCTCTGCTCGGCGATGCCTGTTTTTCTCTCATCAAAATAAAAATTACACGGATATTAATGTAAGATCTCACGGATATAGCATCGACTGAGACTTAATAAAGTCAAGTCGAGTGAGACTTAGCAAAACTGTCCAAATATTCGTCGGCCAGACGGTGAGAACCCTACGTCGCCGTATGTTTTCGGGTCGGCAAACTCCTGTTTCTTGTGCAGACAGTGCGATCAGACAGAGTCCAAGATCAACGAACCCAAATGCTGTTCAGATGGTCCCTCGCTCGCTCGCCCCCTCACTTTCTTGCCGCCCTTTTAAACTCGTGTCCGTGACCATGCGGTTGGGCTCTGCTGACCGGTGAGAAAGGCCCGAGAAAGGGGGGACGTGGAGGGGGGAGAAAAGCCGAGCGCCGAAGGACGGCCGGCATTGATGCTCCGGAGCCCTCAATGATAGGGCACTCGTGCAAAAGTGGTAGAGGGGACGGGTTGCTTAGATTTCGTTCGTGGAGAATGATGATACTGGTATGAATCCTCCGTCCTTCCCTTCCTTTTTCCCAGGGTTAGGACCCTCCATGCATGATTAGGTTAGGCATGGCATGATGCGTTGCTTGGCTAGCTCACGTCCATTTCTGGCAGCTGGGCAGCAGTTTCCTCTGAAAGCGTCAGGCTCTGCTGATTACTGTAGTTTGTTGGTTGAGCAGTACCAGTACGTACGTCCTGTCTTTCTCCGGTGAGAGCCGAGCACGTAACAGTCGACAGTAGACGATTTGTTTAACTGCAACAGCTAGCGAGGTAGGCGTACATGGTGAAATTTGGGGACAAGATCGACTGACAGTGACAGAGAGTCCAGCTGCATTGACTTTTACGGAACGTTTGTGCTCGCTCGGTAGCATGAGCTTTGCTCTCCTTCCTTGGGACTACATTTTTATTCCTTGGGACATGCCCAGCCAGAATAACGGGTCTCCAGGGAAAGATTCCTGGGCTAACAAGCATTGGGTTGGGATCGATGCATGCCTTGCAAATCCATGCACGTGCCATTCATGTGCTAGGGTTTCCCTACCCTTTACTAGATCTGTTGGATGTTTCTCCGAGCTCACGTCTTCCGTCGTCCCTCTCGCAATTGGGTCCAGCTCAGCTCGAGGTAAAATTTCATGTTTTGACCCTTTTAGCTAACAAATTTAGGATCTGACCCCCGCTTTGAAAAAATTTCGAGATCTAACCCTTTTGCCTACTGCCAGGGGTGGTGGCGGTAGGGTTGCACGTCCACCGCCATGGGATCTGGCAGTAGGTCCCTTGACGGCGACTGACGGCCGTCGGCTCGTGCTGACATGGAAAAGGACCTACCGCCATGGTCCCTGGCGGTAGGGTACTGAAGCCTACCGCCAGCACCCCTGGCAGTAGGGTCCTGGGAGGTGGATAAGGGTGGGAGGGGCTGGTTTGTGGGTCCCCCACTTCTCACCCACTCATTCAGCCCACCCACTCCTCACCTCTCCCCCGAGCTCAAGTCTCCCCCCCCCCCCTCTCTCTTTCAAGCACAAGAGCCTCTCAAATCTCTCTCATTTGTTTGAGATTTCTCCGGTGGATTCTTACCATTTTCATCACCCAAGGTAGCTCTCTCATTTCCCCTCATTTTGATTGGTTGATATCTTTGTTTAGTTTGCATCTGCTCATTTGGTTGCAAACCCTAATTCATCATTTTGGTGTGGTCAAATCAATTACTATGATCCATTTAGGGTTATGTTTGTGATTTCCTTATGTATGATGTGCCTATAATTGTTTGTAGAATTTTTTGTGTACCTAGATCTAGTGCTAGTATTAGTGTACATAATTGGGGTTGGGTTAGGCTTAAGAAAGCAATTAAACCTAAGTTCACTTTAATAGCAACTTCTCGAAATGTAGGATGGCACCGTTCGTTTTCTTTGAAGTTTCTGCTGAGGCGGCGGTGAAGCGTGAACGCGAAGTGATTGAGGAAAAGATGAACTTCTGGATGGAAGCCATTGATGCGTTGAATGCGGCGTGTAGGGCCTTTTCACATTATTATTTCACTGATGACAGTTCCGAAAATTTAATCAAAAAAAAGGAGAGGAAGATGACCAAGCTCAAGACGGCGGAAAAAAATTGTAGGCGTGATCTTGCAATGAAAAATGCATTGTGTGCGACAAGGGGAGAATCTGCTGAGATAGACATGGGAAATCATGGCCAGGTCATTGATTGGTTAGTGAGCCAACCATTCTCGTCGGACGAGAAGCGGGCTTCTCGTTGGGCATGGGTCAAAGAAAGAAATGATATTATTTGTTGCAACCCGGGACCGTACGCCAAATAGAATTGCATGAGGCTATGTAATCTTTGTCATTTGGACTATAATGGCATGTACCCTTTGCTTGGTCGTCATTTGAACTACTATGACTTGTACCCTTAACATTTGAACTCATTAAGAACTTGGTGTTGTATGTCATATCAAGTAACCAAGTGTTGTACTCCATTGAATTTATTTTGTGTTTTGTTCTATGTCATCTTAAACCCGTATATTCATGTAGGATGGACATTCCATCCATGACTATGAAGATAGCGTGTGAGAAGCTCATGTCGGAGCGACACCGTTGCTTGAAGAGGGAATGTGAAGCATGGTTGAAGAGTTGTGATGAGGCAAATGCGGCCATGAAGGATTTCAGCAAGTATCATGTTATCGAGGAACCTTCTGATGCTAAGGAGAAAAAAGCTTTCCGAAAGCTTGTGAACGAAAAAGAGAGGATGCTTGATGAGCTGCAAGACCGGGAATATGCTTGCAGACACGCTTTGGCAATTGAGATTGCGTTCACTGCCAGCAAAGAAGAATTCCGTGAGATGGACTTGAGGAAACCCGGCCAGGTCATAGGATGGGCAATCAAACAAGGCGTGTCAGAGAATCCGGCCCGCCGTGCTGCATGGGCCTGGTTCCGCGAAACGAATGGTGTGTTGGGTCATTGGGCAGGATCCACCGACTTTCAACTGAAGCGTAATCAAGCGCATGACGATCAAATTGAACGTCTGATAAGTATGAGAGCTATGTTACCTGTTTAGAAAATGTGTCGTCGAGCTTGAGCTATTAGTTTCAACCGATGTCATTCGAACCGGGTCATGTTTTAATTAGTTTGAACATGTGTTATTCGTGGATGTAATGAACTATGTTGAGTTGAGTTATGTATGTGCTTGCTAGTTAATCATTCTAATATTTGATGGAAGTTGGTATATTTTAAGATTTGGCCTTAGATGAGGGGCAGAAAAGAGAATTTCCTCTGTTTTTAACCCTACCGCCACACCCCCTGGCGGTAGGTTGCTGAAACCTACCGCCATAGCCCATGGCGGTAGGGGGTGGCACAGGGGTGGAATCGGTTCTGTTACAAGAAAATACCATCCCTTGACGGTAGGGTCACACCCTACCGCCACAGGCTCTGGCGGTAGGCTTACCCTACCGCCAGGGGGGGGGGGGTTCTCATAACAGAACCTATGCCGCCCCCTACCGCCATGGGCCCTGGCGGTAGGGTCCAGCAACCTACCGTCAGGGTGTGTGGCGGTAGGCTTAAAAATAGAGGACCTCCTCTGTTCTATCCCTCATCTGAGCACAATAGTTTATAAAAAAAATCATCACATAAATTGCTGACAAAACACAGAAATTGCTGACAAACTTTAGTTCTCACGACACCTTGCAAACATCTCCACACCAAATTCAATACAAATGGTAAATTCATTCACGACAAGTTCACGACACATGTCTTCTTGCCTTAGTACTACATAGTTCATGATAAATGATAAATGTGGCATGGCTTCATCCGGTTACATGACGAGTCCACCGAAGCGAAGGCTTTACTGAGTCATACGGGGCCATTTCCCCTTCTTGTCACGTGCCTCATCCTCCTCTTGTGCCTTGCGAGCTTTTGCAAGCTTTCTTGCCCTCTCCTCCTCACGAGCAAGCTTCGCTTGGCGTGCCCTCTCCTCCTCGCGTTGCTTCCGCTCCATCCTCTCCTTCTAACGACGCTCTTCCTCCAAGCCTCTTCGAACAGCCGCTGGCGCCTAAGACAATCTTCATATTGGTCCTTTTGGACATCTTCTAGCACTTCATGATCTATCCACGTGAAGCACTTGCATAGAGGAGGCGGTGACTGCATACAAAATGGATGTTAGTGTTGACACACATTTTAGAGTAACATGTTACTTCTCTAGCATACCGGTGGTTGGTCATAGGCGTGAGTTGGAAGCGCACGATCATAAGCATAGTTGGGGCATACAAAATATCTCCTTCCTTCCGTCCATGACTTCTTTCGGTTGGTGGACACCTTCACCTTGCAAACATCTCCACACCAACATGGCGGAATCTTCACATCTTTCTCCTTCACCTTGTCCAAAGATGCGTTCTCCCACTTGTGCGGCATGTCTTCTTGGTTAGCACACGGTGGCCTCGTCATGGAACCGGATGAAGCCATGCCTACAACAATTAAAGATGTTAAGTCAAAATATGAACACATTGACATGTAAAGAGGCAAATATATCAACACATGAACATATTCAAAGTAGTACCATTCACATTATTTCAACCATCCGGATTGAGCAACACGTCGATAGGCCTTCCCCTATCAACCCGACGTGTCCTAGAACCACCGGATCCACGGCCCCCTCTAAGTATTGTTCTTCCTCCACGGCCACGGCCCCCTCCAAGGCTAGTCCTTCCTCCACGGCCCACTCCAAGGCTAGTCCTTCCTCCACGGCCACGGCCCCCTCCAAGGCTAGTCCTCCCTCCACGTGTTTGACTAGTGCCCGTGTTGGTTCTAGGTTTCTTCGTGCATCTCCTAATGTTGTGCCATGTTTCGTTGCATTCTCCACAATTGTTGGTGTCCGGTGCCTCCATGAAATGACCACTACCAAATTGCTTCATTCCGGTGTATCCAGCTAGATCATCCATGTCACTCCTGAACCTCTTCTTTCTTCTTCTTCCCCTCATAGGCACCATGAGTGCGGGATCTGGCACAATGTCTGGGTCGTGATACTCAGGCCACTGTGAGGCATCAAGGAAAGGATTAAACCGAGGCGCCCACGTCAACCTTGTTCGTTCCAATGTGAACTCGTGCAACCGCACCGTTGTGCCATCGGATACGTGCAAGTTTCTCGCCCGTGTTGCGGTCATCAAATGCGAGCAAGGCCAATGATACTTGTGTGGCCTCTCACACTGGCACCAACGGTTTTTGATGTGCACCTCGTAAGCAACTCCACCATAAGACCTACCGTCCCTTGTTGTCCCACCCGGCTCATCGATTTGATAGATCATTTCTTTTTCATTATATTTGATCGCTTGTTGTTTGGAAAACTTGCGCGCTTGATGCAACAACCAATCCTGAACCTTGAATGGATAGTCCATCTTTTCGCCAATCCACTTGGCCGTGCTTTCAGAATGCTTTAGGAAGTACTCGTTGAGCTTGATGAAAGTGTACTTGAGTATTGCGGTCACCGGCAAGGAACGGACACCCTTCAACACATTGTTAAAGCATTCCACCATGTTGCTTGTCATGTCCCCATATCGCATACCTCCTTCATCGTAAGCGCGTGACCACTTTTCTTTATCCAGCTCGTGCCTAAGCAAGAATTCTTTCCCCCCCCCCTTTGTTCTTCTCCAAAGCCTTGAGGAGTTTATCATATCGGCTTTTGAATGTGTCGGTGTTGAATGCAACGCAAACAAGGGTAAGGTCTTTGCAAAACTCCTTGCTCTTGCATGCCCGGTAAAAGTTTGCAACAAAGTGTCTCATGCACCAACGGTGTTGAAGCTTTGGAAGACCGGGAATATCAACGTCTATTGCTTTGAGAATCCCATGATGGCGATCTGATATAATGCATACCTCTCGCTTGCCTATCACCTTGGTTCTCACATGCCCCATGAACCACTCCCAATTATCATCGTGCTCCGAAGGCACCAAGGCAAATGCCACCGGCAACATGTTATCATTTGAAGAGTGGGCCATCGCCACCATCAATGTGCCCTTGTATTTGCCGGTCAAGAATGTACCATCTATAGACAAGACCGTCCGACAATACGTGAATGCCTCGATGCATTGTCCAAAGCTCCAGAAGGCACGACGAAACACTCCGTCAATTGACTCCACCCGATGGCGCATGCCCGGGTTTCGATGAGCAATGGCTGCCAACATCTTGGGCAGAATGTTATATGCGGCCTCATAATCACCATGCAACATCCTAATAGCGTTTGCCTTGGCCATCCATGCCTTCCCATACTTGACCGGGTATCCGAATAGTTCCTCAATCGAAGTCATGAGAAACTTGACCTTCACGGTTGGATCATGTGCTATTTGATTCAACAATTTGTAGCCTAGATACTTAGACGTGAGTTGACGGTGTCCTTTGCTTCGGTCGGCCTTGTCCGGGGGTACGCACGTGTGAGTGCCAACACAACTCTTCAACACCCATTGCCCGGTTTCTTTGATTTTTCTACCGCGGACCTTCCATTTGCAACCTTCTTGGTCACATATGACTATGTACCGAACTTTTTGATTTGAATGACCAACAACAAACGACCTATGGTTCCTAATGGCGTAGTCACACAACCATATCTTGAACTCTACCAAAGAACCAAACTTGATGCCTTTCTTCAAATGAGCATTCTCATCCTCATTTTCTGGCCGAGGATCACTGAATTTGGGGCACGGTGTTGGCTCAAACAACCCGAATCTCAGCCCACCGTCAACAACGGCATTGTCCGCAAGACTCACATCCCTAAACAACGGCGGCCCTCTTTCCTTGCCGGTCACCTTCTTGTAGATTTGATTTTCTTGTGCAGTCAACCTATCCTCATCCAATTCTTCCTCCGGACCCTCGTCATCCGAGTTATACCCACACATATGGTTATAAGGAAGGGTACGGTCCATGTCTTGTTGCCGCACAATGACATTCAAGTTACCAATGGGATTGTAATGAATCTCTTCATTCTCCGCGTAAGCATCCTCTTGAGCAACAATAACATCATCATCAACATGACCACTAGCATCTTCTTGAACAAGAGGAATAGCATCAACTCGGAGTACTATGGCGCTAGCATTGATATGATCTTCATTGGGTTGGCTACTTGGTGGTTGGCTAGAACAATTGGGGATATACACCTCGGCACTATCATCACGTATTGGGGAGGATGCATTGCGGTTCAAATCAATTTGCAAGGGGGGAAGAGGATCAACCTTTGTGGCAAATATCTCAAGAGACTTGTCTTGTGATGCGTCTACTTTGTCCTTGTACACATTCCAATGCAATTGGGAGGTGATGGGCATACTCTTTAATCGGGACTTTACTCCCAATCCAACGTCATACCTCCCAATAAGCTTAACCTCGGCATTTGGGTCATTCCAATGTAAGACGCTTCTCACTTTAACTACAAGATCATCAAAGCTTGGACTTGTGTCAAAAACCATAGCCTCTTCCCCTTCATCGTCATTTCCAAGCATAAATGTCGTCTTGTCCAAATAATGAACATTTACGAGCTTATGCATCTAAGAAAATTAGAAACAATAAAATCAATCCATATATGTCATCCAACCAACTCAAATGGACAAATAAACTAAATTATGCACAAATTGGACAAATAACTACTATTCATAGTCAAGTTAACCTAACCATTAACCCTAACCCTAACCCCCAACATAACCACTATAACCCTAACCCTCACCCTAACACTAACCCCTAACATAACCCTAACCCTTGCCATAAATGAGCCATAAATGCATCATAAATGTGTCACAAATGCACACAACAAGATCAACACCTAGGGTTTGCAATAAATTGACCAAATCCACACAAAACAAAGATCTCAACCAATCAAAAGGAGGGGAAATGGGGGAGGTACCTTGGGTGATGAAAATGCTCCGGATCCACCGGTGAAATCTCAAGCAAATGGAGGGGATCTAGGGGGGTTTGTGAGGGGGAGAGAGGGGGGAGAGGGGCTGAGCACGGGGAAGAAGATGAGTGGGGAAGAAGAGTGGTGGTGGGGCCCACAAACCAGCCCCTCCCACCCTTATCCACCTCTCAGGACCCTACCGCCAGGGGTGCTGGCGGTAGGCTTCAGTACCCTACCGCCAGATCCCATGGCGGTAGGCCCTTTTCCACGTCAGCACAAGCCGACGGCCGTCAGTCGCCGTCAAGGGACCTATCGCCAGAGACCATGGCGGTGGGACATGCAACCCTGGCGGTAGGGAAAAGAGTCAGATCCCGATTTTTTTTCAAAGGGGGTCAGATCCTGAATTTGTTAGCAAAAGGGTCAAAACACGAAATTTTATCTCAGCTCGATCCGACACGTAGACATCGATCTGTTCTGATCGGAGCTGCGCTCGGTGTCAGTGTCAGTGATCGACGCACACACCGTCACACGTCAGATGAGATCTGACCTGACCTGACCAGCCAAGCTAGCTTAGCTGCCATGGCTCGTCCCGTTTGCGTCGACGTACACATCATGCACATGGCCTCAGGTAGTACAGTAAACTCCGGCCGATTTGGCTTTGCATGTCGGCGGAACATCCCTGCGCTGGGCTGTCAAACAGGTTAATTAACCAACCATGTGAGAATATTCCAGGCCACTGCACCGAAACCCAACGGGGGAGCCAACCAATGGGCGACACGGCACGTCGCGGCACAGCGGCAGCGGAGAGCGTTCCGCGGACGGAGCCACGTGACCGGCCCGTCGCCCTCCTCCGTAACAGTATAGTAATCCTGGATCTTGTTGGTTTGCCAAGCCCAGTCTGTTCCCTGTACTACTACTACTGCTGCATGGATCCATCGATCTCAACTCAACTCGTTACTCGTAGTACCACGCAGCACGCACGGGGAGAATGGGGACGAACGCCACCACGTTCGCTCAGTTGGTTCGGCGCGCGTCCAAACAAAACGCACGAACGCCTGCCTGCTCCTTCTCCTACGATACGAAGCTGCATGCATGCGGCAGGGTAACATGCATGGGCAGACAGGGGAACGTGTCTGTGTCAACGTGCATGCATATGGGATGCATCCAAATCCGCCACGCCGCGCGGGTGCGAGACGATCGATCGACCAAACACGTAGGGGCGCGAAAGGCAAAAGGCAATCGGGCTAGGTTCGCTGTTCGTGGATTTCTGCCATCCAGTGGCCCAGTGCACGGGATGAGAGCATCCACAGCCGGACTTTGCAAATACAGCCCCTCGATCGACCGCACGCACGATCAGCTGCGTCCACGGACAGTAATTGGTCACGCCTTAAATTAGCTACTCTACATCCAAGTCTCTCACATTTTAACCTCTAGATCCATACAAAACATGCAAAAGAAATCCTACGTCTTACCCTAACTAATCTTCGTCGTCGGAGATGTCCACGGCATCGGTGCCGGGCGTCGGGTGGACAGGCACATAGGAGGGCTCCTCCTCCTGCTCGACCTCATCCATGTAGGCGAACATCTCCTCCGCGGCGTGCCGCGCCTCCATCTCCAGCCGGCGACGGCGTCTCGCCTCCGCATTCGACTCCAAGCAGAGGGAATCGAGGATGACCTGCTGCTCCGCCTGCAGATCCGCGTCCCCGGCGTCCCTACATCCTCCTCCTCCTCCTCTTCAACCTCCTCCTCCTTCTCCTGCAACTCCTCCTTCGGATCCACTGCATCCGGAGGTAGCCCTGCGGCGATCCGGGCTTCACGCCTTGCCCGGATCTGCTCAATGAGCTGCAGCCGGCGCTCCGGCGTTAGAAATGGGTGGCCCCTTATCCGGCGACGTGGAAGCATGTCTACTAGTGGTGGCGGACGGGGAGTGGAAAGTGGCGACGGCGGCAGACAGACGGAGAAAAATGTGGAGGGGTAGGGTTTCGATGTCGGCGGTCGGCTTAAATAGCCGGGATAAGCACTACGCGGCCCGCCGGAGCGGTGACATCGGTTTGATGGAAGAGACGAGCTTCGGACCGCCGGATTTCTAGGTGATTCTGCGTGGGACATCGACGTCAGTCCGACGTGACAGTAGGTCCCCCATATCCGCTCTATATTTGGGCTGAATATGAGGGATGTCGATCAGTCCGGGCGTTTGAAGCCGGTTTGAGGCGCTCGGCTGGGCTGAAATTTTGTGACCGGTCAATGACAGGGCTGTCCGCCCGGACGTTTGAGACGGTTTTGGGGTGCCGGCTGTAAATGATCTTAATCCCAACATTTTGCAATGAGATGGACGAAATATTACCGGCCGGGCAAGGTACAACCTTACCTTGGACGCCACACTATATAATATATATGCATGCTGCAAGTGATCATGAACATCCATTGAGGATAAAGCCTGCGTTGACGGTTGACGCCTACCTTAACTTACCACCGACGCAGGGAAAATGCGGCCGAGAGAGATATCAAGAGCGCAAGGACGAAACAAAGTACCGGGATAGACCGAGTGGCCCACGGGATGGGAAGCAGACAAACCCCGAAATGGGCAGGGAGAAAAATGCTGCTGATGATGATGACGGAGGAAACCCTCTCAAAAGTTTTCTGTTCGTCACCACGCCATGCATCCCCATCCCAACTGTGATCCAATAATTTGGAGGAACCCCTCTCGCTCTTGGTCTTATCCTCCACCAACCTGCTTGGCCTACCCTAGCTAGCCGAGCCTCAACCTCTGGATGTTCAACCCAAACTTGCAATCTATATCTATCCACGCATAACCAAAACCAAACTTGCAAGTCCATTTCATGGGCGCCGAAGCAGTTTCCACTTTCCACGAGGGCGCGCCGGAGAAGAACAAACGTACCCCCACCACGACTCGACTGCCGCATCCGGGCCCACGGTCAGGGACGCGCCCAGTACTAGAAGAAGCACCCGCCGCTTCGTTCTCCTCTGACAAACGACAGTACACACCCAAGCCGGTGCGTGCATGTGTAGTTACGCGAGGAATCAATCGAGGTAATTATACCCCGCGCGCGGCCTAATCAAAGCCCAAATTTAAGAGCCATTGCTGCACGCAACGCAGCACGCCATACCTTGCCATACCATACCCTGCGTCCTCTGTGCTCTTCTTCTTCTCCTCCTGTGGCACCGCAACCGCAGTGGTAGTGCTACAGTGGTAAGCGGCGGGCGTGCGTGCGGGCTTCTCGTGCCCTCCGTCTCGTCTGATCTGAGCCGAGCCACGGAGGCGGCAGCACGGAGGGGATTCCCATCGCGCGCGGGGGTCGCTAGCTGCTTCCTCGCTCGAAGCGCCGGGCGTCAGGTAATGGAGGATTTCAGTCCTTTTCCCACGGTCTCCCTAGTTGTTCTTGGGCGGTTTTAGTTTCGAGGGGGACGCCAGTTTCTTGGCACCGAATTCTCTGCAATGCCGCGGGGTTTTCCTGGACATATATATTCCTTGCTCAAGTCCGTCTTGCTATCTTCGCCCGAGGATTATCCTTTGCACTTCCTCTGCTTTGCTTGGTTGGGCGGCGAGCGAAGTAAATTTCCTGCAAATTTGTTGCTTGCTCTGCTGATTTCTCGCGCTTCGCATGGTCGCTTCGTTTCTTTCAAGTTGAATTGCACATTTGCAGCTTTTCCAGGGAGGAACGGGCGGTGGTGGTTCGATCCGGTTCTTTTGTTCGCCAAAAAGTCCACTCTCTTCTCTTTTCAGTTCAGCGCAGCTTTTGCCGCTCTTCAAAAGTGATAATTTTTTTCTCAGTTCCTCTTATCTTTTGGCCTTCTCTTTCCTTTTATATGGTAATAAGTTGAATTTTAGTAGTCTCGTTTTCCCCTCGTTTTATGGTCGTAAGTCGATTTGCATTTCGGTGCAAAGTAATTCCCCTTTTTCAATTCGCCAAACGGCAATTATGTTCTTCAACTATCTTTCCTTTCTTCAAGTCTCTTTACTGTTCCCATAGACCGGAAATTGCGCGCGCAGTACCCCAGATGCAATTTTCGGGCCTTTTCCCCCTCCGCTCCGTATTCCCAAAATCCTTTTCTCGGGTGTAAATTTGCTTCACGGACGAGCCCGAGTTGGCCTTTCTCTGAATTCTCAGAATATCATAAGAGATTTCCGTATCTCTCTTTTACTTGGCCTCTGCAACTGCTTCCTGTTATGCGTTGGGCTGCAACTGGTTTGGGGAGTAGTTGGCATGTGATGTGAGCGAATAATGGCACGAGCTGGGTTATTGAGAAGAGGAGCAGCGTCTCTGCCTCCATATGGTTCTGGGTAGAGGGATTCAACTGCAGCTTGGAAGGTGGGAATTTTATTTGTGTGCGGAATCTTGACCCGAAAGGAAAGGATTGGTGTTGGAACATGCGCTAAAGGTGGATGCTTCGAGCATAATTGACTTGCTGAATTAATTTACTACTGCTTGGTTAGCTTCCACTGATGGAAATTCTCCACTCCAAGCCACTACTGATGCTGGATTCTGGCCTCTTCAGAAAGTAACACTGCATGTCTTTTTCGTCTTCGTCTGCAGCTTGGTTTCGAGTTCTTTACTTGAGTTGCAAAATGTTTCTGAACATCTGTTTTTGTGTCCTTGTTCGCGGTGTTAGATGAACGTTGGTGTGTTCTTAATCTTAGTTTGCAATATTTTTCCTTGTTGAAAACGTCCACGTCTAGCAGGCTATATTATTCATATTTTTAGTTGTTAGCATATCGTAGCGTGTTTCAGTTATGTTATGTCATGATTTGAATTTCACTTTTGCAGGGTTTACCAACAAAACTCTACCCAGCTATGATGAATTAGCCAGAAAATAATCGATGGCGACTGAGGTCAATCAAACTTTTTTTGCATGGTCACAAGGAGAAACAACTGACCTGGGTGTTTCTGAAGTAAGTTTTCGAAGATATTCATACCTCGCGTAATTTAAATTATGCATACTATGTGAATCAACCAGAAATGCTGCTTTTATTCTGAAGTACTGTAGAAAATAATATTCCAGTTCTGTTCCTGGAAAGAGTTGCCGCCAGCTAGTAGATTCACCTGCTTCTCTATGTTGTTTTTCTACTTTCCTCATGGAGTTTCTGTATCCCAGACACTCAATCATGGTTCCGTATCCTTCGGAAGATTTGAACTTGAGTCACTATCTTGGGAGAAGTGGTCTGTATTTAGTAATGACAAACGCCATGAAGAGTTTGTCAAGTTCAATGGTTTAGTAGCTCAGAAGAAGGCATATTTTGAAGAGTACTACAAGAAGATCAGGGAACTGAAGGCCTCACAGCAGCAAATTCAGCAAACTGAACTCACCTTGGAATACAGTGGTGATGGTAGTGATTCTAGCCAAACAGAAGATATGCCAGCCGAAGAGCTCGAAACTCCCACAGGATCTGGAACAATTGTTTACGATTATGTGGAAGAAGCTGCACATGAGACCACCTCTGAACAGGGCAAGCAATGCTATCATGACCATGAAGATGACGACTTCTGTAACGAACTTTCGTCATCCAATCTTGTTTCAGAAGCCAGAATTTCACAGCAAACCGACCAAGATGGTAGAGAAAATGCTCTTGGTGATAATTCAGATTCCGCCGATGTTGAAAATGCAGGTTTTGGTCACGACGGTCTTGGAGCAGCTCATCAAAATGCAAGGGCTCCTAGAAGAAATACGGAGAAAGACCCCAGACTTAGATATGCTTCCATGATAATACCAAAATCGGTTAAAACCGTTGCGGGCAGTCCTCTGGACCGCACATCTGTTACTAAGGTAATAACACACCAAGCTTTGGTACATCACCCTCTGAAGTCTGAATCACTGCTGCTTTTATCTTGTCAACAACTTTGCTGCTGTTTACTACTACGCCCGTTTCAAAATACAAGACCTTTTAGAGATTTCAATACAGACTACATACGGATGTACGTAGACATATTTTAGAGTGTAGATTCACTCATTTTGCTCTGTATGTAGTCCATATTGGAATCTCTAAAAGGGCTTATATTTAGGAACGGACGGAGTATGACAGCACTACTTGTCTGACCATGTAGACCGATGATATGGCACTTTATTGTGGGTATTCTCTTTTTAATACACAGTTTCTTTCATACTCACTTTACTGCTTTTAGCTAGCTGCACGAGGACATATTTTGTCTTTATACGCCCAAGAGCCTGAATGTTTTGGTCAAGTAATAACACATTTTTCCTGAAACATTTCAGACGCCTGGTTCAGTGAAGCCTAACATGACTACAAACCAGAAGGCTAAGACGAACAATGTCCGTAGCTCGAGTGTGGCATCACAGAAGATGGCCGGCGCGGCACGGACTCGCAGGATTGCAGAAAAAGAAGCTCTCGGGGTTACAGGTGTCAAAAGACCTTCCTCAGTTGCCGGGCGCGTCACTTCTATCGGAGAGAAGCATCCCATCACCAGGGCAACCGTTAAGAAGCCTGCTGATGTCTCCACCCCAGGACGCCCTTCCACCGCCGAAAGACGCCCTGTCACCAGAGAGCGTGCACAGAAGCAAGCCGCTGTGGCCACGCCATGCCGG
Organism: Thinopyrum elongatum; assembly: GCA_011799875.1. Taxonomy (NCBI): domain Eukaryota; kingdom Viridiplantae; phylum Streptophyta; class Magnoliopsida; order Poales; family Poaceae; genus Thinopyrum; species Thinopyrum elongatum. Next base: position 524,872,842 of record CM022299.1, read on the forward strand.
CCCTCTACCCCTGAAAGACGGCCTGTCGACAGAGGAGCTGCACCAAAGCGTTCTGATATTGAGGGTACACGTCGGCCCTCTACAGGAGAAAGACGCTCTGTTGCCAGGGATAGTGTGAGAACTCCTAGCAAGACAGCGGGATCAAGTGTGGCACATCCAAAGGTTACATCGACCACTGTGGTATGTTCCATCCTCTTCTCTTACCACAATGTTAACATAACTAACATTCATGATAACTATAATGTACAGAAATTCATGCGGGTTTTGCGCTTATGTTTTACGTTGGAAGCGTAATGGTGTTAGATCTCACATGCCTTGTCTCTTCATGCAGAGCACTCTGAAAAGGCCAGCCCCTCTGAATGCTACTACTAAAAGTACCAAGCCAGAGCCAAAAAGGTTAGTCCTGTCATCATGTTGACGCATTCTCTGAAGATTTGGGTTTGTCTTGTGTTTTTAATTCCGTTGCTTTTTACTGCCTCGACGAACAGCAATATCAGAGGATCGAAAGATGCTTCAACATTACACAGTCACTTAACTAGGCCAGCAAGAATGGACTTGCAAATGGCTGGCAAACAAAAATCAAGGTGCGAATCTTAATAGTGTTACTGGAATGTATTATGAAGGCTGGTTTGACCCTATTTTCCTGACAAAAACTTCTCACTGTGTAGCTCGGTAAACCTGCCAGCAAGGAAAATGCTGAGTTCCAGTGTTGGAGAAGCAACTTTTGCAAGGCTGAAAAAGAAAGAGGTAAGCTGCACAAAAGAACGTATAATAGATCACTCTCTCCTAGTTTGTGCATATTGCGATACACACAGCCTGGCTCAAAACTTGCTCATGATCAATGTTGTTCCATTCGCCCTCAAAGCTTAATGTTATTCCATGATTAAGAGCTGTGAATCCTGTGAAATTTAACAATGATGGCAGGTTCAAAAACTAGTTATTACAAGTAATTATGTGAGTAACAACTGATACAGCGGGTCCTGTTTGAATTCAGAGGGATAGTTTCTGTCTCCTGCTCATAAACCCTAGTAGTCCGGTCCGGAACTTGCTTCCAGTTGGCACATAAAAACAGAGTATTAGGTAATACCGATGAATGCACCAGTTCTTTGTAGTACTCACAAGGTCACAACTGAACTTTGCATAGTCTTAGTTTCCAGGCAACTAAACGTTATGATTCAAATGGGTTATTATCGTGTTGTTGACTGGTACTTACCACAATCTCTGCAATTATTCCTTCTGGGGATAATTATTACTGAAATGGGGCCATGAAGGTACTGGTCTTAGCAATTGAAATGGACTTGCTAACGATCATGATGATCCTTTGTGTAGGGCATTCCGGCGACAGTGCAATCTCGAGCATCCGCATCGAAGAAAACAACTCCTTTGCAGACAGGAAACACCAAGTCCAGGGCACCAAACGTACGCCATTCTTTCGTCAGCACACTGTCCATAACCATATTGGCACTTCCCCCCACAATCCTGAGATATCCATTTATTCGCACTATGATGTGCATCTTTATACCTGTAGAATACATGCTGACATGTTATCCACTCGATTTCGCAGCCACCGACACCGCCGCCTCCACCACGTCGTCCGTCGAGAACGACGAGCAAACCAACTGTCAGCGGCTCATCAGTTGGTGGAAGAAAGCCAAAGTAAGCTGCTCATCATGAACACTTTCTTTTATCTTGGTGTTATACTCATCATGAACACTGAAAAAGCTACCTTATGTCAACACAACCTACTCAAACACCATCCTCTTTTACAGTCTAACTCAGGCCATCTCATCCACCCAAATGTCCAATGCAGGGCCTCGACACCACAATGGCATTGATGCAAAGGGAGCATTCAAGCTAGTGGCCTGCATAAACGGTGGATCTGCGGGACACCGTACGGTTACACGCATCTAAAAGCACTGCTTGGGCTTTCTGCGCCATCCAATTTCATCGTATGATGTTTATGCGTATCGATCACTTCCATCAAGCACCCTCATCTATCTTCCTTCAGTTACAAGAGTATCGTCTTGTCGCTCCTACGTGTCTCATAAGTCATATATCCACCAGCAGTGAATACGTACTTAGCTTCGTCGTCCAGGGGACTTAGAACAGTGTATACTGTATATACATCAAATAAGTTATGTTTTAGATTATGTAAGATAAGATTAGCCTAAAGATCGGGAAAGGAAGAAATGTGGCATGTCCAATGAACATTTTATGTGGTATAAATCATTGGTGCTGAAGTCAGTACCGTACATCCATGCCATGGAAATTGCATGCGTTAGGCCATCTCTAGCCGATCCCCTAAAAGATAAAAGATACAGGAGTAAATCTTGGAGTAAACCTTAGTGAAGTATATTTGTTTCACTAAATTTTGACCGGACTTAGTCAATCCCTGATATATAACGGAGTAAAACCTTCATTTGACAAACCAACGGGCAAGGCAAGCAAGCAGTAGCGCACACGCAGACGCAGGAGGCAGCAACGGTAAGAGCATCTCCAGCCGTTGTGCCCCCAGGAGGCGTTTTTTCGGCCTCCTGGGGTTGCCCCGGCGGAATTTTTGCACTGGGGAGAAGAATTTTTCCAGCCGTCCCCCCACCCAGCCGGCGTTGAAGGCCGCCGCCGACGAACCCACTGCGCATGCGCCCACCAAGCTCGACCGCCGCCGCTCCGTCCTTGTGCCCCGCGTGCCTGGTGAGGACCCCGGCGAGCTGCGCCTGCCCATGCCCGTGCCCTTCTCCTATTTCTCTCCCTCACATCTCCTTCTCTCCCTCACGAGGCTCTCTCTCTCTGTCTTTCCTGCTGAAACAGGGAGCTTGCCATGGCCTTCGACGCCATTTGCCGCCGCTGCAGCCCCAAGTCCAAACGCCTTCGCAGCCCCGAGGTGGTCTGGATCCGTCCTTCACCGCCGGATCTGGCCGATCCCCGTCCGTTTCCGCTGCCGGAGTCCAAGTCCCGTGCCGCTGTCGCCGCCGCTCGCTGCATCCGCGTCGCCCGCCCGTGTCCTCAGCTTCGAGCGACAGAGGAGCGCCGCCGTGGACAACAATGAGACGGCGCGGGTCACGCCACAGGCCAAGCTGGGCTCTCGCCTCGCCACCGCCCGCGTCCAGTTGAGCTTCTCCGAGGCCAAGCTGAGGATTGTGGATGCGGCGAGCAGGCGGGGATGCGGCGAGCAGGCAGGGAGGCGGGGAGGCGGCGAGCGGAGAGCCAGGCGCGCGGCGAGGATGAGAGGAGCGGCCGGGCGGCGGCAATGCCGGGCGAGGCTTTCCTGCGCGCGGGCGTAGGATTTGGTGGGGAGAGAAGGAAAAGAGAGAGCGTGCACGTGGGTGGGCCCCGGAGAAAAAGGGTGGAGAGAGAGAGTGGGAGGCTGACTGTGGGCCAAACGACATGCAAAATCTTCTCTCTCCTCCCCAAGTGCCCCCGGTGGGCTGGGTTTGGCCTGAGAGCGCCGGCTCTAATTTTGGCCAAATCTGGCGATAACTGAGCGTTTGAGGTGACAAGTGAAAAAAAAATTAATCGCCGGAGCCCAAAAAATGATCTTGGGGGACGGTTGGAGATGCTCTAAGCACGCACCGTGCACAACAAGCAGCAGCAAGCACTAGCATGTCGCCGTCTTGTGCGTCCATCTCCGCACAGGTTTTTTATTTAAAGAAAACAATGTTAAAATCCCCGGGCGCTGCATCAATCGATGCATACAATTATTTTTATTAATTATTCAATAAAGGTCTCAACATGAACATACGTCAAACTATCCGGAGTCACCACTTACACCTACAAAATTGATGTTGTGGAGTGCTCTCACTCCTCACATCTAAAACCAGTGTCGTCGGAACTAACAGTCGGTGCAACAGACCTAAAGCGTAGACCATATGCACACGTTTTAGAAGCCGCAATCATCATCGAACCGTTGACCCATCTTCAGGAGAGAGATTCCGCATCATCCTTGCTAGTCCGGCCATCCTTCAACGCCACCACGGCGCCCAACGACTCCACCGCCCTGTGCTCGTCCATCCAGACTCGAAGACTCTGGAAGATCTGTCATGCGTAGCACCTGCCGACCAAGTATGACACATCGTAGCACCTGTCGGCCAGGCATGACTTAACATCTCCACCGAAGCTCTGTGCAAGACGAAGCCGCTCCACCTCCTGCCACTGTCTTCCAGCGCTGCTCCACAAACGATGCTCCCAAGAAAAACGACACCGTAGTACCGCCATCATCCGATCTGGAATACCAGATCCTAGGGTTTCCTCCGAAACAGCACGAGTGGGTCGACCGTAGTTACAAGATGATGCCTTCATCAAGGTAACGGTGCAGAATGCCGCCATCGCCCACCATCGACTCGGTTTTCACTGGCAACTATGTCTCCCTCACTCGCATCCAGGACTAGATGACGGATCTCGAGATCCGACCACCCAGCCTCAGGTCGACCACCTCCGATGGAGGAGATGGCCACCAGCGCCATAATCCTCGTCATGCGTGGCAGACCCGGAGTGCCTCCACGAGCCGTCGCCAAGGCCGACGAGAGGCAGCAAAAGAGGACGTAACAACAACAGCCCTAGATCGAGCCCGCCTACCACGTCGCCGCCTCCTGCCAATCCCGTCGGCTACAGCAGACCCCCTCGACGCGTCCCGGCCGCCGCTGCCGCCATCCACGTTGCAAGGGGTGAAGATCAGACCGCCGCCGCCGACTTAGATCCCTGGACACCAGAGGAGTTCCGCCGCCGCCGCGCCAAAGGGCCGACGCCCGGCGACGTTGTCGGCGGCGGCGGAGGGAGGGGGATGCCGAGGGGTCGAGGGGAGGATGGGTGGGGGCCGCCCGATGCGGCCCGGCGGTGGCCGCATGGGGTCGGGAAAGGGAGCTTGGAAGGATTTCCTGCGCCACCTCCGCACACGTACACAGGAAACTCACCATGCAGCACCGTCACACACGCAACAAGCACCAACACTACTGATTTGGAAGGAATCGAGCACCAGCGCCCCGTATCCGTCACATCTTCCTCATCTCCGGCCGTCGATTAGCGGAGCTAGTAGATAGACATATGAACAACTAGGAGGGCAAAGAATTAACCTTTTCCTTATGTAAGCCATGCATAGTAAATTTTCTTCATTGTTTTGCCTAAGGCTGGGGGGCACCGCCCCCTTAGACTTGTACTAAGCTCCGTCACTGCCTGCAGGCCGACGCAGTCGTGGTGGAACGTCGACAGGCAACAGCCGCAGAGCAGCATGTCGTCGTCGTCGCCGCAGATGGAGCACACCCAGTTGCCGTCGGCGAGGACAGAGCACAACTAGTTGTCGTCTTCTTGCTTGGGCGGGCATTTTCGCTTCAGCCTCGCGCGCGTCGATGGCGAGCCTATAGTTTGCTTGTTGTTGCCGCCGTTGGCGCGCATCAGCTGCACCAGGCACTGCGACAGCCACCTCTCGTGAGGATTCCGTACGCCGGCGAGGCCGAAGGTCGCCACCGTCGACAAGGGAGCTTCACGTGAGTCAGCGGCCGGTCACAAGAAGGACTTTGCGTGAAGAAAACTTCTACTCGGCCGTCTCGAGGCGGAGTAAATTTACTCCTCTATTTAGTACTGTATTTAGTTTTGGGAACGGCTAGGTGCCGGTTAGAGGAGTAGCCGAACACAGGACCATTGGATATGATTCGATCCGACGTTGAATAATCGAGTTGGCCTTAGTTCATGAAAAAACGGAGGCGGTACCGTAGGTCCTACCGTGACGGCCACTACTGGATCACAGGACGCGCTCTTTTCCTCGCCCAGATCGGTCGTACGTACGAGGTTGGGGGCCGGCAGGAGGCAATGGTGCCATGGTGGTACCCCTGCCCGCGCCTCGCCAGAGTTGCAAAGGAAAAGCCCCACGCATCCATCCATGATCCATCATCACCCTTCGACCACAAGCGTGTGGAACGCGTGTTCTCGTTGTGCTTCTCTCAGAAAAAAATATGATTGATCTCGATCAGTCGTGTAGAAAACTGTGAACCCGACGGCGCTCGTCATGGAGAAACCGTGCCATGCGTACACACCAACAGCGCTGGCTTTTTTTTTAAAACAAACTCGCCAAGCTTTATTCAGATACCAGAATGTTTACAGGTAAAAATTGCAGATCCCCGGGTTGGCTCAACCAAACATGGCGTCCAAACCCAAGGTTTAAAGCATACTTAGCGAGATTGTTAGCCTCGAAATTCGAGCTCCTAAACTCATGAGCTATGTTACAAGAATTGAATAAGCTAGAACGACCTATAATTTCCTGTACAATAGCTCCGTACTCCGACTTCAAGTTCTTCCCAATATCAGTAACCACCGTCTTGCAATCTAATGCAATGTGAACTCGATTGACATATAAATCCTCTGCCAATGCTTGACCTTCTCGGATCGCCAGAGCTTCCAATGTAGCTGCTTCTGATATGAACTTAACAGTAAAGACGGACGCTCCCAAGAACTTGCCCTCCCGGTCACGACACACAGCCGCAGCCGCGCCAAATGAGCTTTCTGCCGCTACTGCCACATCAGTATTTATCTTTACATAGCCCTCTGGTGGAGCCAACCACTCCGCCGATCGTGCCTCATTATTCCTTGCCTGAGCTGGTCTGTCTTTTTCCAAAATCTGAATGTCTCTGAGAAAATTGTTGACAAAAGAGTTAGTCGCGAACACGCTCTCGAAAATGTCTTCATGAACTGCTCTTCGCCGGGCTCGCCAAATTGCCCACAAGGTTACCACCACACGGGTGAAATCCTCGTGAGATAATGCATCATAGATCGTGAACAACAGCGCTGGCTGGATCGACCTGCCCTTTGTTGCCATGTATCGTGGCCCAGTAGTTGCTAGGCCCGCGAAATGCTGCTTTGGTAACGCCATTTGCCCAACAACCGTGAAGTATTGGCCCAGCACGAAATACCACTGTTTGCTTTCCCGACATGACTCTCTGAACCGGATGCTGATGGAACGGGAGCTCGCGCGGCCTACCACCACCCACGGCCCGCGGGGAGTGGGGAGCATGCACGGCCCGATCGCCGTCGCACCAAAAAAAAGAGCGCGGCCGACTGCGCGTCGCTCTCTCTGAAAAGTAGGGTCCGGCGAAGGAAGCAGGCAGGCCCACCCACCAGCCGCACCCTTCTTTGCCACGGCTGCCTCGTCGCGCACGCTTTCTGCCCACCGGAAACGCTTCCGGGGGAGAGCGCGCCCTCGCTCGCCGGCTGACTCCGCAGGCCCACGTGGGCGGCCCGGGCAGGCTGCTTTAGGCCCCACGCTTTAGCCTCCAGCTGGAGGCGGGGCCAGCGAGAGCTGTCGGTATGTTCTCAGCAGTTTTCTTGTGGAAAGGCCCTGCGAGGGGGTTCTGCTAGGTGCACACGCTTTGCTATAGCCACACCAGCCAGAGTATCTTTTTTTGCAGCTTGAGTACAAACGATATTACTTGCGGCGATATTCGGTGAGTAAATACTTTAGCTACTCATAAATGCTCCTTTTATGTATGCAATATTTTTTGAACGAATGTCACTACTCGATGTAAGATTTAGCTAGTCATCAATGCTTTTAATGTATCCAATTTTTTTAGATATGAATCAATTTACTACTTGATATGATATTTATGTATCCGATATTCTTAGAGGTGAATAATTCTACTAATTTAAATGATATAGTATATCTAGTCATAAATGATTTTTAAAGGATGCAAATATTTTTAGAGTGTGAATTGATTTCACTACTTGATATAATATTAGCTAGTCATTAATGTTTTTATGTAGTATCAGATATTATTAGAGCTGAGTAATTCTACTAATTTAAATAATATTTTGCTAGGCATAAATGCTTTTTTATGCACTACTCCCTCCGATCCATATTAATTGTCAAACTAAATCAGTGACAATTAATATGGATCGGAGGGAGTACTACGTTAAATATTTTTTCACTAATCATAATTTGTTAGTGGATGCAATATTTTTAGAGGTGATTAAAATTTTACTTCTTGATATAATATTTAGCTAGTCATAAAGTGGTAATGTATTCGATATATTTAGAGGTGAATAAACTTTACTACTTGAAATAATATTTAGTTCAACCACAAAAAAGAAATAATATTTAGTTAGTCTTTAGTGTTTGTAACGTATCTGATATATTTGTTATGTACATGTTTACTTGGAATGTTGTTTATCTGTAAAGTGCAAAATGATCCTTTGGTTTAGCCATGATATAAAATTTGACCATGTGATTTTCATGAAAACATGGTGTATATTTTCCCAATGTCATGTTTGGTATAGTGTTGAACAACATAAACACATACTTTTTAATTAACATAGACAATTCCTCCCCCATAAAAAAACAAATTGTGCACTTGATATTGTACTTATAAACTTGGTCATATTTTAAATGGGTTTAGAAAAATTCTATAGGCTCTACAAAGATATATTGATGGAGTATTTATTGGAGTTTATTTTGATGGAACGGCCTACACAATACTCCCTACGTCCATGTTTAAAAGGCCAATGGACATCGAGCGGGTGTCTGTTACTCCAAGGCCGTTGGAGGAAATCCGCAGGCGTGCATTAGAGCCGATTGGGCCCAAGAAACCACGTCATTTTTGTCATTAAATCGCCGCCAAAAGGTCGGAGGAAAATCTCTAGTTGGGAAATTAGTCCCGTGTGTCGCACGCTAGTTGCCTAACCAAGCGCTCAACTAATTAGCTGGATATACTTGCTCGCACTCGCAAAAAAAGGAGAGGCTTGGTCGTGATGCATCGATCTGTCGTACTTTTAAAACCAGACAAGGAGCAAAAATAACGGAAATAGCACTCATTATGTTTTTAGTATAACACAAAATATATGCATTCTGTGGTGTTTGTCCATTACTAAACTAACACTAACGATGTGTGAAGTAATCTTAATTTCACAATTTCCCGTGTTCTGTCCTTTCTTGTGTCACGCACTTTCTTCCCCGCCAAGGTAAATAACACGTACTCCATATACAACAATTAGTAAACAAGACCACCACATCAACATTGTCACCTTGCAAGTCTCCATCATCTAAATTGTTGTTCATCGCAGTAATAGTGGAATATACGACGCTGAAGGAATAATTGTTATGCACATAATGCATTTAGCTTGAATTGATGTCCACTCGATATAGGGCTGGGCGTTCGGTTTTTATGGTTAATACGGTTCGGTTTATTTGGTTTTCTTGAATTTCGGTTTTGAAGAAATTGCCACCGAAATAAGTACACAAAATTCAAACACCGAACCATATTAACCGAAATATATCGGTTTGGTTTGTTCGGTTAACCAAAAAACCGAATTACATGCACCCACCAGTCAAAGTGTCATGACTAATGTGAAGGGGTGGCTTTTGTACAAAATGCACAAAATAATTAGCTCCATGAACGCGCATACATACACTCGGTGGAAGGATTCACTAGCTTTTCACTAGCTGTGCATGCAAAAGAATTGTAAAATATCCCAATGGAATAAATTAAGGACTAATCATTAGCATAGTGATACGTAATAGCATGGCCTTACGCACTACTTATATTAGTAAGAGATTAGAGCTTTTTGTAGAATGCATCAGACACCAGAACTTGAGGAAGCCAGTAGCGAAGTACCTTTGAGCGGCCGGCCGGCTAGATGTGGCAGCAACTGTACATTACAGAGTAGATTTTTAAGAAAAATAATTGTGGAGCAGCTATTGGGTTGGACCGATTGCAAATTGGCCTGCCGGCTGTTGTGCTTGCATTACAGGAACAAACTAACCAGGATACGTACATATCGGTTTCTTCGGTGAATTCGGTTTGTTAGCGATAAAAACCGAACACGACACCGAACACCGTATAGTGGCCAGCTTTCACACCGAACCATAAAACCGAACACCGAATAAACTGACAAATTGGCTAAAAAGGTTCGGTTTGGTTTGGTTTTTCGGTTTTCGGTTTCAAAGTGCCCACCCCTAACTCGATATTCGGAGTGCATTTCTCCAACCCAAAAACTTGTAAATTTCTTTAGGGAAATGCATCAAGCTATAAAATATTCATGACAAAAACTGGGTCGTAAAATGATTATATGCATCACATAAATTGTTAATCGGTGCAACTCAGGTAGTAAATCATGCGTATATTGCAAGCTTCACTATTCTCTTACAAAAGACACATGCAATATTATATGCATAATTTTCACAAAGATGCATATGTTATTTCTATTAAAAACACAAAATTATAATGCTGATGAGGGAAAGATGCACAGTGCAAAAAATACTAGTTGTATTAAGATAGTTCATGGATTGACGACTTGCTAGGTATACTACGATGATGCATCGAAATCGTACGTCTGTGGCGTTTCGACTCCCACCGACGTGCATTTTTTTTAGAAAAAATGCCACCGCTCGATTTTTAAATTAACGAAGCTCTTACATTAAGGGAGCGGACATTTGGCTCCCGGGAGCCATGGAGGCCTTTTTTTTAAAACAAATCAAAATTCAAACTTTTCGGTTTAAAAAAAATCTGAAAAAATTATGCAAGTAAACAAGTATGTTATGTCTATGTGTGTAAAATTTCAGAATGAAAAACGTTGAAATGTGACCTATACAAAAAAAAACAAATTCATGGCCTGGGAGGATGAATAGTATCATGTGTTAAAAAGCCCCAGATTTGTCTTTTTTGCACAGCCCTCATTTCAACTTATTTTGCCCTGAAAATTTACACACATGTGTGTTATGCCTTTATGTATATGTGTGTTTTTTTTCAGAATTTTTTAAAATGTAGAAAATATGAAATTTGATAAAATTCAAAATTTTCAAAACCGAGCTCCATGGAGCTCGGCCTTCAAAAACAATATCCGTTACATTAAACCTTACAAAACAATACCGCCCGACGTGCATTATATGTTTTCTCCATCTACGTGCTTGTTCTCTCTGTAAGAAAAAAATGCCGGTTGCTCAAGAGAAAACACATATCTTTTAGAATAATAACAAGAAAACACATGAGTTTGGAAGGGAAACCTGCATTTTGATCATGGGTTGACACCCAAATATTAGGTGGGCGAAATTAGTCTTAGGTTGACCTTGTGATACGCGTTGGTGTACCCAGCACAAAGCCCCGCTCCCACGTAGGCTCGGGTGGGGACGGCCGAGGCGCGAGGATCGGCACCTACCGAGCCGTAAGACAACTGGAGACAGGCTGTCTCCCACCCCCCTCCGCTCTTCTTCGCTCTGTCTCGACTCTCTCTCCTCCCATCCTCCTCTCTCTCTCCTCTCCCTCCCCTTCCACCTTCTCCACCTCCCCCCATTCCCCACTCCCCCGCCCACCTGCACCGCCAGCGCCCCCATTCCGCCTCCGCCCCGCCCGCCGCCGGATCCCACAGCTTCTCGCCGCCGCCTCCCGTCCGGCCTCCGAATCACCGGATCCCATCGGGGGTCCCCGCTGCCGCAGCTTCCACCGCCGGGGAGGTCCCCCGCCACCGCCCGCCCGCCCGCCCCCTGCCGAGGTGATTCCCGCAGACCTTCTCGCTGTCGTCTCAATACTGCTGCCAGCTTTCTCTGGCGATCTCGGCTTTGCTCGCTGCTTAATGGGCTGGTCTCCAGCCGCTTAGTTGGTGAGAACGAGTAGAATATGCTGCTCGAGTGCTATGCTTGCTGTTTTTGGAGTGTTTGCTGGTTAAATGTTACTGTCTTTTAGTGCTGGAATTGTAAGGTTTTAGTTGCTTGATGCGAGCAATGTTTTACATGCCCCGGTTGTGCTTGTTAATTAGCCGATTAAATCGGATGTTATGCTTGTTACGGCTTAGGGCGTCTCGGTACTACTCCATGTCTTTATGAACTGCGTGTATGCTAGTAACTAATGGAACTTGTTATTACTGTGGCTTGTGCCCCTGAGGTTTAGGGTGCAATCAAATCAAACCAATTTTGCCAGAGAGCTGTCTTTTGTTTTAGCCTGTACCTGTACTTACCAAATTTGGATGGTTGCCTCAATCGATCTAATGTAATTATTCGTCGATTACAGTGTTGTGGAAGCTGGACACAGCTGGAACTTGGAAGCAGGCTGAGTCTATGGTATTTGTGGGTCATTGTGCTATCGATGCGAGCAGAGAGCATGCGTGGCAGCTGTTCTTCGGGTGATGCACCTGACCAGAGGAGCTGCCGATGCAGTCGGTTGGTCGACGATTGGACTGTTTGCGCTCTTTGCTGCTCTGGGCCTCTACTGCATTTTCCAGTCAATCTACTTCTGGTTTCGGATTCGGAAAGGGACCTTGCTCTCACTCGGTTACTTTAATGGTCCCTGGGTGACTCGCATTGCTCTGATTCTGATCACTATTTGGTGGGGAGTAGGGGAGATTGTGAGATTGAGCTTCTTGAAGAGAAAGCTGTTCTCCAGCTTAGTATGGCAGAAGATCGCATGTGACGCATACATTCTCTCCAATCTAGGGTTTGCTGAACCAAGCATCTTCTTTGGCTTTGCTTTCCTCCTGCATGGCTCATTACAGAAGAGGGAGTTGGGCACTTTGACCCAGAGATGGAACTTGAAGACCATTGGCTACATGTTGGTTTTCTGTGTTCCGGTGTTCTTCGTTCAGGCCCTTCTTGTGTTTGTTGGGCCTACATTTGTTAAGGATGAGAACAGTGCACATGGAAGGAGAGTGTTTGCTAAATACTTCATTCAGACGTCCATGCCAGTTGGGGATACCAATGTTTGCACCTATCCATTGTTTGGCACCATTTTTCTGGGACTTATCGATGCTGTCCTGATGAGCTATGTCTCCTATGTTGGATCTCGGGTGTTATCCTTGGTCATCAACAAGGCGCTGCGAAAGAGGGTTTCCTGGCTGATAATGTCGGTGCTTTTCTTCCTTCCTATCAGAGTGCTTCTTCTAGGGTTCTCAGTGATGCCCAACCCAGGAGATAAAGCATTTGAGGTCATCGTCTTCTTGTCATTCGTGATGATGCTATCCGGCACAACTGTTGGGATACTCTTGCTGGTATACTTCCCTGTCCATGATTCATTGAGACTCAAAGATGCAGGCAACAGGGAGATAGCAGAGATGGTGCCTTATGACGATTACTACTATGAGGGCTCGTCTCTTGTGGCCAACCAGAGCTTCCGAGAAATTGAGCGGAACTCTGACACGTCAACAAAGCGTGGCTCCATATCGTTCCGCACAATGATCAGGGAAGACCACCTTCCGCCGGATGGCACAGATGAGATCGGCTTCTCCTCTCGCAGCGGCGTCCATATTGGATCATCCTCGCCTTCAGGTTCTTCACCAAGTGCTGCAATGCCCATGCTGCCTCTCAAGGAGGTCCCTAGATACTAAGTAGTGTTCACCTGTGGCTTCTGCCCTTCTACCATGTGCTCCCCCCTTCCATTTTCTCCTCCTCCTTCCTCTTACCTACCTTAATGATAACAGTTTTGTGGCAATCAAAAGGTTTTTGTAAAGTTTTGGAGTAGCATGAATCGTCCATCTAGATCAGTCGTCTAGTTCCATGTTTATGAATGTAGCAAGTAGCTAGATCTTGCAAAGGCTAAGCATGAGCTGTGCACCTGGCATTGGCTGGCAAGTTCACTTTTGGTTGGTTTGCTGCCCCCACAAATGCTGTCTTAGCTGATAAGCTCCACCATGGCATAGGCTGGAATGGGGCTCATCTTGTCTGTCTGTTCCTTAGTTGCTTCTCTCTCCATGACAGCTATGCAGACTAGTAGTGGCAGCATATGTTATGTTTTGAGACTCGGGTCTTGAATTGAAGGTGTGTAAAGAAGCTGTCCGATATAAATGTCTTGGGAGAAATCCAGCGCTGCATATGCAGAGCCAGAAACACCAAAAAAAATTGAAGATGGTAGGCAAAAATATCTGGCGGAATTGATATTTTTTCCCCTTTCCTCCTAGGATGTTTCACTTTCACCTGGACTGGATGTGTCGCTTGAAATCTACCATAGATGTCTAGGCAGGCTTGCTATGGCTGCTAGCTGCTGCTGCTGACAGCTTGTCTTTTAGGTGGTTTTGTCACTGGCCACTCTGGATTTTATTTTATCCGTGTTGTGCGGCGCGCCTGTCTTTTATCCTTTGACATGGTCTGCAGATGCCCCATTGAAAATTCACCAGTGGGGCGGGCGATCACGGTTTATTGTTTGTTATTATTATTCTAGTTCCCCACGGCCACGGGTGATCTAGATGCTCACTGCTTGGTATCCAAAGTTGCTTGCTGCGCACAGTCAACTGGGACAATGTGGTCTCTGGTTTTCCTTTCTTTTGGTGGCTGCATGCCAGTTTCTGCAGGATCGCTGCCCTCTGTTGTCCAGCTTCCCCTTCGCGCCGTCGAGAACGTGCCTTCTGTGCTGCCGCCTTGTACCACCAGCAGTCCAGCACGTAGATGCACATAGGATTCCCCTCAAGTTGGGGTGGCCGGCCAGTGCGTGTGGGCACTTGTGTTTACATGCTGTGTGACACTTGCTGTTTAGTACAGCCACGCATGTGACCTGGGGCATGGGGATGGGGGGATCGATCTGCCAGTTAGTATCGGTGGGGCTGCCGTGTTCCATGGTTTTCTATGATGATGATGATGATCTACCGGAGATCATCGCACAGCCGCTTGAACAGGAGAACACGGGAAGGTTAATACTAGTGAGCAGTGGTACTCGAATACTCGATCAAACTGGATCCTCTTTTTTCCCCCCTGTAGTGTCCTTTTGCTGATGCTAAAACTTTCCGGGGCGAAATGATGTACGTACGCCTCCACGCATCCTGCTGCCGATCCGACATTCACTTGCGCCTTCAACTCTCGACAGTCCACGGTGACCTGCGTGAGCAAGCGTAAATAATAAATCCAGTGCGATGTGGAGGTGGTACTACTACGGGACGGGATGATGAATAGAGATAGAGCAAGTGTGTTGGCGATCTGTTGTGGTCCCCGCTGAATCTTCCTAGTTGGACGAACGCATATCTTCTCTTGCATCGGAAGCCTGGACGGATATAAATATAATAGTAGCGGATCTTCTCTTAACCAGCGGGCGCTAGCTTGCTGTCGACGCTGCCGTGCCTAACTTGCCGGCCCGGCCCGGCCGGGTTGGCGACAGCCGCATCGGACCGACGGTCTCGTGTACCGCGACGCGGGGGCAGAGCGAGCGAGGCGTGCAGCCGCTCGCGTGAAGGGAGTTCGCATGTACTAGATGGCACGGCAAAGCAAGGTGTGAGCTGGGGCTAGCTAGTCGTCTCACGCTACGAGATACAGCTAGCTTCCATTCTAGTGTTTGCGGTGAGATATGTGGCTCCTGCTCTGCACTCCGTCGTGCTGGCGCCGTGGTCGCGGCCTTGCGCGTTCATTCGAGTCCCGAAGACTTTTGTGCGGGTAAATATGGTTGGCGGGTGACGTGGTTGTGTGAGAGGAACTCTAGCGGATGCGCCGCATTTTGGATCGCTAAATGCGTTATGGAGTCGATCGCCGTAATTGATGAAGGCTACGAAATAATAGTCTCTCCAAAAAATTGTTGCTGGCTCGACCAGTTTGTGGTACTCCCTCGGTCCGGTGAAAAATGTGCACATAAAATTTTAAGATAAATTATGAAGTGGAGTAAAAAAATACATTGGAAAGGTGCAAGTCATCATCTCTCTCCTCATTAATTACCCAACCCCTAATGAGCTAAGTGCATGTAGAAATTAAGTAAACCATGTGTAGAATGTTACTATTGGTCTTGATTACCGTCTGATGAGAGACAAGCATTTTTTTTCTATTTTAAAGTGCATTGGGAAGGGGAGAATATCATACAGAAACCAACATTCGGTGGAAACCGGTGAAAACCACGAGCAATAGATGTTTTAAAGTTTCAAAAAAATCTGAAAAAAAATATGAGATGTTAAGAGGACGATGTTTTATTGCCACGCAAAATTTCAAGTTGAAACACATTACGAGATGTGAGCTATGAAAAAGACAAAATCAGCGTTGAATAGTGCCGAATAATAATGTCACCATTCAGGGTTGAATTTGTCTTTTTCATAGCTCACATCTCGTAATGTGTTTCAACTTGAAATTTTGCGTGTCAATAAAACAGCACCCTCTTAACATCTAGTATTTTTTTCAGATTTTTTCAAAACTTTAAAATATAGTTTCCACAAAGTTTTCATTGAATATTTCCGTATGATATTCTCACATTGGGAAGATAGAAGTACACTACTTTGTGGACAAATTTTAAAGCCTAACGTACACTTTTCACCGGATGAAGGGAGTAGGCTATAGTTCTTTCATAGTAGCAAGCACACATTTCATTGGTAGAACTAATTTCTTTCATAGTAGCGGTGAAAAATTAGTCGCACTGCGACTTAATTCATTGCATAAGTGTAAAATCAACCAATAATAATAGCATATAACTAAACTAGTTGCAGCGGCGGCGGGGCTTGCTTGCGCTTGCGGAATGCGTCGATGGGCGCCTCAATCCAGCGGAAACGAGCAAGACCGTCCTTGCCCCACACCGACCATGCGCGGGCGGTGGCATTGTGTGTCGCGATGGTGCAGAAACATACATCAACAGTCTGATCCCACATCATCCATTAGGCGCCAAGGACGGGTATACAGTCTCAAATCCGCCGCTCCCTCTTTGAATCCATCCTCCGACTAGCATCTAAGACACAGTCGAAGGCCGCCTAATAGCCGGCCTTGTCGTACACCCCCTTCCTCCTGCTCCCGCTCGTGCTCCTCTTCCTACTTGATGGGTGGTGGGGCTTGCTTGATGCCGGCAGTATCATCCTTATGTTACGCCATTGAGTGGAAGTGGTGGATGTGAGGCACCAGAGAGGGGCGGCATTTTATAGCGTGAACGACGGGCGGCAGAAATGAGCGCGCGCCGGTGTTGGGGGGGGGGGGGGGGGGGGGGGGGGGGGTGCTCTTCCCAGTGGAAAAGTCGTTGCACAATTGGTAGGAGTGGAAGTGGCAGTCGTATAGAAGGTGCATGAGAGAAAGAAAACAAGCTGAAACTTCCCTCCAGTGTGATCGGTTGGTTTTAGAGCTCGCTCCATATCAACGCCCCAAACCACAAAATTTGAAGGCTCGCGAGCTCAATTTGGAGCGGCCTCCAAAAATTATGGAGGCTGAGTTTGATATGGTGACTGCACTAGACCTGTTTTTGGCCTCGAACGCAAAACGAACGATTATTATGGCGATCCAACATTTTGGTGGCTCCGCTAAAGTCGCTCTAAGTCACTACTTTTGGATTAGAGTGAAGATGTCCCTGAATTGTTTTGAGTGTCTTACATATGTGATATGTCTTAAAACTTTGTAAAAGTCTTTTCCAAATCTCAAAGGTGCGATTGGTGGGTCCTATGGTCCAAATTAGTCCCGATACTGCTTGACCGTACCAGTTGGCATGTTGCCCGGTGATACCTCATCATAGTTTTCGCCAAACTTGGTTGAGTTTCTTCTTCTTGTAGTAGCCACAACGAGCTACATAGGTTGCATCAAATGAAGCCCTAGAAATCATTTTTGCCTTTGTTTATTATTGTTTTTCCTTATGTATTCTTCTTGTTGAAGAATTGAGCTTGGATCTAGTTCCTTTTTATAGCTTATAATTTTATTTGCATATACATAGTTGGTAAAGAAGGCGTGAGCACGCCGGGACTTGATCGACATCACGTGCTATGAGGTACAAGTGGGTTTCATGTTCTTGTGAGATGTGGCTTCTCTACTTTACACTTCATTGTCATGTTGCCACTGCTGCAATCTTGGAGGGTTCACGTGTTCACATAGAGCACCCGAAGACTTTCGTGCATGCAACAATATTTGACTCGAAGATGAGTCCATGCGGCTCAGTACTTATGTATTAGAGTGAAGTGGATCATTGCTACTTGTGAGTTGCGTTGGAATTTCCTCGAAGAGGAGGATGATGCAATACGGTAGAGATAAGTATTTCCCTCAGTTATGAAACCAAGGTTATTAATCCAGTAGGAGAACCAAGCAACACTATGTAAACAACATCTGCACACAAACAACAAATACTTACAACCCAACGCGTAGAGAGGTTGTCAATCCCTCAACGGTTACGAGCACGATTAAATTGTATAGTTTTTGATAGATAGATCAAACAAAAATACAAAATAAAAAAATTGCAGCAAGGTATTTTTACTTTTAATATATGATAAAAGATAGACCCGGGGGCCATAGTTTTCACTAGAGGCTTATCTCAAAAATAGCATACGGTGGGTAAATAAATTACTGTTGGGCAACTGATAGAAAAGCAAATAATTATGACGATATCCAAGGCAATGATCATACATAGGCATCACGTCTGAAACAAGTAGACCAAAATGATTCTGCATCTACTACTATTACTCCACACATCGACCGCTATCCAACATGCATCTAGTGTATTACGTTCATAGAAAAACGGAGTAACGCCTTAAACAAGATGACATGATGTAGATAAGATAAACTCACGTATGAATAAACCACAATGTCATCCATATAACCACAATGGCAGGCCCGATTGATGTGCCTAAAATCTACACACATCCGAAGAGTCTTATCTTTCTTTGGCACCATGACGACGTTGGCGAGCCACTCGGAGTGATACACCTATCAGATGAATTATGTGGCTAAGAGCCGCGCTATCTCCTCGATCGCCTTGCGCTTCTCGGTTGAAGATCGCCGAAGATACTCTTTGACAGGCTTCGTCGCTGAATCGACATGGAGTCTGTGCTCGGCTAGTTCCCTGGGAACACCCGGCATGTTGCGAAGATGTCTGATGTCACTTGAACTACGTCGGTATTTTCCCAAAGAGGAAGGGATGATGCAGCACATCTACGGTAAGTATTTCCCTCAGTTATGAAACCAAGATATCAATCCAGTAGGAGAACCAAACAACACTATGTAAACGGTACCTGCACACAAAGAACAAATACTTGCAACCCGACGCGTAAGAGGGGTTGTCAATCCCTCCACGGTAAAAAGATAGATAAATTTGTGGTAGATTGGATAAATAGATCTCGCAATAAAACAAAATAAAATAAATAAAGAAAAAGTGCAGCAAGGTATTTTTGGGGTTTTTGAAAATATAGATCTGAAAATAAAAGTGGCAAATAATAGATCGAAAAGCAAATATGAAGAAGAATAGACCCGGGGGCCGTAGATTTCACTAGTGGCTTCTCTCGAGAAAAATAGCATATGGCGGGTAAACAAATTATTGTTGGGCAATTGATAGAACTTCAAATAATTATGACGATATCCCGGCAATGATCATTATATAGGCATGACGTCCAAGATTAGTAGACCGACTCCTGCCTGCATCTACTACTATTACTCCACACATCGACCGCTATCCAGCATGCATCTAGTGTATTAAGTTCATGGAGAAACGGAGTAATGCAATAAGAACGATGACATGATATAGACAAGATCTATTCATATAGGAATAGACCCCATCTTGTTATCCTTAATGGCAACGATCAATACTTGTCTTGCTGCCCCTTCTGTCACTGGGAAAGAACACCGCACGACCGAACCCATCACAAAGCACCTCTTCCCATGGCAAGAAAAATCGATCTAGTCGCCTAACTAAACCAAAGATTCGAAGAAGAAATACGAGGCTATAAGTAATCATGCATATAAGAGATCAAAAGAAGACTCAAATAACTTTCATGGATAAAATAGACCTGATTATAAACTCAAAGTTCATTGGATCTCAACAAACACACCGCAAAAAGAGTTACATCAAATAGATCTCCAAGAGACCATTGTATTGAGAATCAAAAGAGAGAGAGGAAGTCATCTAGCTACTAACTACGGACTCGTAGGTCTACAATGAACTACTCACGCATCATCGGAGATGCACCAATGAGGATGATGAACCCCTCCGTGATGGTGTCTAGATTGGATCTGGTGGTTCTGGAACTTGCGGCGGCTGGAATTGTGTTTCGTCGACTCCCCTAGGGTTTTTGGATTTTCGCGGTATTTATATAGCAAAGAGGCGGTGCGGGAGGCGGCCGAGGTGGGCACAACCCACCAGGGCGTGCCTGGGCCCCCAGGCGCGCCCAGGTGGGTTGTGCTCCCCTCGGAGGCCCCCTCTTGCACTTCTTTGGACCAACAGATGTCTTCTGCTCCAGAAAAAATCTCCAAAAAGTTTCGCTGCGTTTAGACTCCGTTTGGTATTGATTTTCTGCGAAGTAAAAAACAAGCAAAAAACAGCAACTGGCACAGGGCACTATGTCAATAGGTTAGTCCCAAAAAATGATATAAAGTTGCTATTGTTTGAAATATGCCCTAGAGGAAATAATAAATTAGTTATTACCATATTTCCCTGTTCATGATAATCGTTTATTATCCATGCTAGAATTGTATTGATCGGAAACTCAAATACATGTGTGGATACATAGACAACAACATGTCCCTAGTAAGCCTCTACCGGACTAGCTCGTTGATCAAAGATGGCTATGGTTTTCTAGCCATGGACATGAGTTGTCATTTGATAACGGGATCACATCATTAGGAGAATGATGTGATGGACAAGACCCAAACTATAAACGTAGCATGTGATCGTATCAAGTTTGTTGCTATCGTTTTCTGCATGTCAAGTATATGTTCCTATGACCATGAGATCATGCAACTCATTGACACCGGAGGAGTACCTTGTGTGTACCAAACGTCGCAACGTAACTGGGTGACTATAAAGGTGCTCTACAGGTATCTCTGAGGGTGTCTATTGAGTTGGCATGGATCAAGACTGGGATTTGTCACTCCGTATGACAAAGAGGTATCTCAGGGCCCACTCGGTAATACAACATCACAAGAAGCTTGCAAGCAATGTGACTAATGAGTTAGCCACGGGATCTTGTATTACGGAACGAGTAAAGAGACTTGCTGGTAACGAGATTGAACTAGGTATGGAGATACCGACGATCGAATCTCGGGCAAGTAACATACCGATAGACAAAGGGAACTGCATACGGGATTAGCTGAATCCTTGACATCGAGGTTCGACTGATAAGATCTTCGTAGAATATGTAGGAACCAATATGGGCATCCATGTCCCGCTATTGGTTATTGACCGTAGAGGTTTCTCGGTCATGTCTGCATAGTTCTCGAACCCGCAGGGTCTACACACTTAACGTTTGGTGACGATATAAGTATAGTTGAGTCATTATGGTGGTTACCGAAGGTTGTTCGGAGTCCCGGATGAGATCCCGGACGTGATGAGGAACTCCGGAATGGTCCGGAGGTGAAGATTGATATATTGGACGAAGGGTATTGGAGTCCGGAATTGTTCTGGGGGTACCGGGTGATGACCAGCATGACCGAAAGGGATTTCGGGGGGCCCCGACAAGTGTTGGGGGGCCCCATGGGCCAAGGGGAGGGGGCAAACCAGCACACTAAGGGGTTGTGCGCCCCCCTCACCCATTCTCACGTGACCAGGAGAGGTGGGGCGCCCCCCTCTAGGGTTTCCCTCCACCCGGCTTGGGGGGCAAGTCACCCTAGGGGAGATCCCATCTGCCCTGGCCGCCGCCCCCCTAGGGGAAACCCTAGGGGTGCCACCCCCTCCTCCCTTCCCCTATATATAGAGAGGTAGAGAGAGGGCAGCCGCACCCCTTGAGCACATTTCTACGCCACGGCGCTGCCTCTCCTCTCCCTCGTATCCTTCTTCCTCTCCGTAGTGCTTAGCGAAGCTCTGCTGAGATTCTGCCACCACCACCGCCACCACGCCGTCGTGCTGCCGGAGGACTCGAGCTACTACTTCACCATCGCTCGCTGGATCGAGGAGGTGAAGGCATCATCAAGCCGTATGTGTGTTGAACGCGGAGGTGCCGTCCGTTCGGCACTTGGATCGGGAGTCCGCGGGACAGATCGTGATTGGATCGCGAAGTCGTTCGACTACACCAACTGCGTTTCTTAACGCTTCCGCTTAGTGATCTATAAGGGTATGTAGATGCAATCTCTCCTCTCGTAGATGGTCTTCTCCTAGATTGGATCTTGGTGAGCGTAGGAAATATTTTGTTTCCCATGCAACGTTCCCCAACAGTGGCATCATGAGCTAGGTCTATGCGTAGATGACATCACGAGTAGAACACAAAGGAGTTTGTGGGCGTTGATATTCAGATTGCTTCCTTCCTTGGTCTTTTCTTGATTCGGCGGTATTGTGGGATGAAGCGGCCCAGACCAACTTTACATGTCCACGTACATGAGACCGGTTCCATCGATAGACATGTGACTTTGTCGCATAAAGATGGCTGGCGGGTGTTTGTATCTCTCACCTTAGTTGAATCGGATTCGACAAAGGCGGTCCTTGTAGAAGGTTAAATAGCAACTGGACGAGCGCGGCTTCCTATTTGCTATCCAGGGTGGTGGAGATGTTGGTCGGGGCAATGTTCGGGTCCTCGGGGTGGATGTGCACCGGCTTCGTCTCTCCTGCCGACTAGAAAGCAGATTCCACAGTCGGCTTCTTGGACTTCAAAAGTTCGCTTGGGTCTGCCGCCTTCTTGTATTCGTCCAACTCGGCCATCGCCATCTGCTCATCAGCGATCTGGGAGCCCTTCTTGAGGCACTCTTCGGCTAACTTCCGATTGCCTGTGATGGTGATCACGCCTTTAGGCCCTGGCATCTTGAGTTTAAGATGCACGTAACATGGACGGGTCATGAAACATGCATAGGCAGGCCTACCCAGGATGGCATGGTAAGCGCTTTTGAAGTCTACCGCTTCGAAAGTCAGCCGTTCCTTTCGGAATTTCTTCTCTTCACCGAATACGATGTTGAGAGCGATCTGGCCGAGTGACTTGGCCTTCTTCCCGGGGATTACCCCGAGGAACTGCATGTTGCTCTTGCTGAGCCGGGTCATTGGGATGCCCATCGCCTCTAAGGTGTCGGCGTAGATGATGTTAAGCCCGCTGCCGACGTCCATTAAGACTCTGCGCAATCGGACTCCTCCCATGATTGGATCCACCACCAAGGCCTGCCGCCCGGGGGTCGGTATGTGAGTCGGATGGTCTGACTGATCAAAAGTTACCGGTGTCTTGGCCCAGTCGAGATATTTGGTGACAGTCGGAACTGACATGTTGACCTCTCGGTTGATCACCTTGAGGCGGCTCTTGCTTTCGACGTCAGTGAAAATCATGAGGACATTTTCAACGTTGGGGTACCCGGAAGTACCTCTGCCTCCGTCTTCGTCGTCGTCATCTCTTTCTCCAGAAGAATCCTGCCGCATCTCTTGCTTCAGGAGTCGACACTCCCGGGTGGTATGTTTGGGCAAGATCAAGTTACCCTCCTCATCTTTCTTTGTGTGGATCTAGCAAGGCTGGTCAAGGATGTTGCTCTTCATGGTGACCTGCTTCTTTCCTTTCCAATCCTTCTTCTGCTTTTGGGAGTTCTTTTTGCCTTGGCTGGCCAGAGCCGCGGCCTCGGCATTCCCTTCGGCATCTGCTTTCCGCTTGTGCTTCTTGCCCTTGTTCTCCGACTGATGTGCGTCACCTGCTCTGCTCTTGCCGCTCCTCAGTGGGTCTTCCTCTTCACCGTTCGCATACCGGTTGGCTATCTCCATAGCCTGACTGAGAGTCGGGGTCTCACTTAGGCCAAACTTCATGTTCAGCTCTCGGTACCTGACTCCGGCCTTGAAGGCGCAGATTGCCTAGTGTTCGGTGACATTCTCCACCATGTTGTGCAGAGTGGTCCACCGCTGGATGTACTCTCGGAGAGTTTCATTCTGCTTTTGCACACAGTGCTGCAACTCGGTCAAACCTCCTGCTCTCTTGTACGTGCCTTCAAAGGTCTTGATGAACACTTTTGCCAGGTCATCCCAGCAAAAGATACTACTCGGCGGAAGCTGTGTCAGCCAAGCCCGAGCGGAGCCTTCTAGCATCAGCGGCAAATGCTTCATGGCTACATTGTCGTTGCTGCCGCCGATCTGGACTGCCACTCGGTAATCTTCTAGCCAAATTTTGGGCTTGGATTCGCCGGTGAACTTGCTGATCCCCGTGCCCAAACTGAAGTTGTTGGGAATCTCAGCCGCTCATATATAACGACTGAAGCATTCGGGACTTGATGGTACGGAACCACTCGGCACGTCGTGCTCTTGGCCCTCCCGCAAGG
Organism: Thinopyrum elongatum; assembly: GCA_011799875.1. Taxonomy (NCBI): domain Eukaryota; kingdom Viridiplantae; phylum Streptophyta; class Magnoliopsida; order Poales; family Poaceae; genus Thinopyrum; species Thinopyrum elongatum. The sequence goes on from CM022299.1 coordinate 524,896,867, forward strand.
CCCGGCCTCTGTCGACCAAGTTCTGAGCGAGAACGGATCTCGCATTGAATAGTGGGTCTCGAGCGTCCCTCGACGGACGAGTAGGACTCGACCTGCGGTCACCGCCGTGTGTCCGCCTGTTGTCGTAGGGCTGGCGCCCGTACGCGACATCCCGGGATGGAGGCATCAGTGCACGATCATAGTCGTCGTTACGCCAGGGCGACACGACTCGATCGCGTCTCCGATCTTCGTGACGATCTTTAGAGGAAGAAGTGGCTCGGCGCCGGCCCGAGCCGAGTGGGCTATGAGCCGACTGGATGATCTCCGCACGCACGGATGCGCTATGGATCCGGTCTCTGGACTGGGACGCCGTCGCATTCTGCGATAGTGCTGTTTTAAGAAGCGCTTGGATCTGACGAATCCCTTCTCCGGCCGAAGAGCCGGAGGGCTGAATGGAATCCGCGATCCGAGTGGCGGCTGCTAGATTTTGCAACGGAGTACTAAGAACTTGATACTTATGAGGCTGGTCACTCGAATAGAGCCGACACTTGTGCCGACTGGAGCTGGGTTGACGGCGCTCGTGTTCATCTAGCTCCCTTTGAAGCCGTTCGAGGCGATCGCGCTCGTCCAAAGTAGCCAGGCGAGTCGACTCCATGGCTAACGCCTCGGGAGTCGTTCCGGTGATGGGAGTATTCAATAGCTGATTGTTCCGGTGACGGAGCTTGTCCCGCTGCTCCCGAGTGAGAGCTTGAGGCACACACAGCTCGTGCCCCGGGAAGCCGCCATTGGTGTTGACGTGGGATGCACCCACGTGATCGTCTTTGGGCTCCGGGTAGCCTGGGGGTACGCGGTGCTCGGAGTTATCCGCCATGAGAATCTCGGCGGTCGACTTGATGCTCTCGGACTCGGACTCCTCTGAGGAATCGCCGAGTGATCCGTTCGAGGGGTCGAGGGCGGGCTCGTCAAACTCGATAGACACCACTTGTTCCGCTGCTGCCTGAGTGGCGACATCGTGCTTGATCCAACGCTGCAGCCGTGAACGCCCGGAGCGCTTGCGACGGCGTACAACGGTGGGATGGGCAATCACTCGGTATGGAGCTGAGGGCTGTCGGAGAAGGACTCCGTAGGAACAGGCTCGGAAATGCGTCGCGCCACGGATGGGCAACGCCTCCATGTCTAGCGGGGCCTTGCGTAGCCACGCTGAGTCGTCGGCGATGAAGGAGATCGTCTCGAAGCGGATTTCGCCGCTGACTGACATGATGATGATGATGATGATGATGATGAAGGAATCCACCTACACCGTGAAATTTTGTTAGACGCCTAGCCCCACGGTGGGCGCCAACTGTCGGGGTTATGATCCTGACAATGAGTACTAGGGGTACGAATAAGGGGCAGAGACTAGTTACGGCGTAGGTGTAATCGCCTCGAGCTATTTTCGCCGCTACGGCCCGCCACCTCCGCCGCGGTCTCGAGAGAGTGGTTAAATCGCCGTTGAAGTTACTAGAGGTGATCCACGGACACTATATACGACTCATCTGTCGTCCAGACGAATCAGGTGAAGTCCATCCGGTCTATTTTCATTGATACATTTTTTCTTTCGAGAACAATTACTCTCGCCTGTGATATCTTTTATGCAGGTAACTTATTCATTATAAAAGTGATGCCATGCCACGGATACGAAGCGTGCGCCAGCACCATCATGAACCCGTGCCTGCACTGGATGGCTCAATGGACAGGCGCACAAGTCGCCGCCACTACAGTTTGGTTAACTTCAACAACTAGCCGGGATGGACCATTGGCCGGGTTACAGACATAACTCATACGGGATCCTTTCTAACCCACCACAGTTGACCTCAACCTTCCGTGGATCCACATCATGTTATCAACGCCAAGGATATACAATGAGTGTCGCGAAGATTATCAACTCGCCTCCAGCTTCAACACATTCCAGCGTTTCGCTGTCAAATTACATGACGGTTTATGCCACGGCCTAGTATGAAGAATCTCAAACCGACTCCTCAAGTCATCTTAAGACTCGGGAGCTACACAGACATGACTAAGCAAATTTGGCTGGTTTCATGTAACACCCCCTTGTAATAAGCTCTGTGACACTCTGTTAAAACTGCCAAGTCATGATCATTTGCAGTGCCAAGTCATATGGGTTAATGATCCAATTCAAATCCACATATGAAAATCAACTCAAATTCAAAAGTGAATTATAAAGTTGACCAAACACTGTTAGGAAAATGTTCATTAAATGGCAAATAATTCAGGAACACTTCTAAAATCAATATCAAAATATTTGGAGTTGGACAAGTGACTCTAACTAGATGAAACAACACCCAAAACAGCAATATTAAATTCATTTAAAATTATTACTAAATCAAATGGCTTCCAAAACTGTTCAAACCACTTTTTGGTGAGAGCTAATATTGCATTGCAATATTTGGGTCAACTCCCATATTTTACAAAAGTGCAATAGTGGCCTAATCATTTCCAAAAAGAGAAAAGAAATAAAGAACAGCAAAGAAAAGTGAAAAGCTACCGTGGACTGGGCCTAAGTGCACAGTGCACTTAGACCCGGCCCACTGGCCCATCTAGCTCTCTCTCTCTCTCTCTGTCACCGTGTCGACGCGCTTCTGGCCCCACGCGCGCGCGCCGGCGCGGCGTCGACACGCCGCCCCCACCGACGCTACAGGGAGGCGGGGAGAGGATAAGGAGGAGCCCCTCGACCCCTCCGTCCACTCCTATCCACTCACCCCCTCTCTTCCTCGCTCTGCGGCGCTCCTTTCCCCCCCAGATCCACCGGTATTGCGCCACCGCAGCCACCCGCCGTCGTTCGCGTGGCCACTGTCGTCCCCGAGCCCGGCCAGCACGTCTGCGAGCTCCGCCGCTCTCGGCTTCACCGTCCGGAGCCAGTTGGAGGAGCAGGGGAGCCCCAGAGGCGCCGTGCATCGCCGCCCCCTTCTTCTCTGTCTCCAGCGCGATTCCGGCGACGCCGAACCACTACAGCTAATAAACCACTCGCCGGGCCTACGTGTGAGCCTGCACGGTGAGCTCCTCCCCTCCTCTCTCTCGCTACGCCGTAGGAATCACCGTAGCTAGCCACTGCCGTAGCCGCACTCTGCCCGCCGCCGACGAGCTCGTGCTCGTGGACATGGCCACTGCCATGCCCGGCTAAGCACGGCATCGTGCTCCTGGCAACCCCAGGAGTCGAATGCGGCCGCGCCCGGGCTTCCCCGTGCCCTTTGTCGTCTAGCTCGATGCGTGCCCGAAGTCGCCGCCGCCCGCACCCAACTCCGGCGAGTCTCCGGTGACCAAATGGTCACGGGACCGCGGCCGTTGAGCTCGCCGCATCGCGCAGCGCCTCCCCATTCCCTCCATGGGGCCTTTAGCTCGCCGAAGCCGCTTTCCCAGCAGGACCCGAACGCCGGCGTCCGCCCCGCCACTCGCCGTCGCTGCTCCGGTGAGATTCCGGTGACGCCACTGCCACGATCGGACGCGCGGCCGAGTGACCGATCCAACGCGCCCAACCGCGCGCCGAACGGACGCCCGTAGGCGTTTTCCAACGTTGGCCGAGGCCATCCGCCGCATTTCTGGTCGCCGGCGGCGAGACGCCGGCCGCCGCTTACGTGGCACAGGCGGGCCCCGCCACTGGGTCACTGCCAGTGGGTCCCACGGGCCCACTTTGACCGCGTTGACCATGGTCAACGCGGGGTACTGTTCACTAGCCGCTGACATGTGGGCCCCGTTCGATAATTAGACTAATTAGACATTTAATTAAATAAAGCTAGATAATTAACCTAATGTCTCACTGACATGTGGGGTCCACCCCCTAATTAACCCTGGTAATTAAATTAATTCACTGGTTAAAGAAACAGAGGCTGACATGTGGGTCCCACTGGACCCACATGTCAGGTTTGACCCTGGTCCACCGCAGTTGACATGCTGACGTCACTGTGACGCAATGCTGACATCATAATTCATTTTCTGATAAATAAAATAATTCCAGAAATTCAAATAAACTTTAAAAATTAATAACTTTTAAACCGTAGCTTGGATCGAAAAAGTTAAAACATGAAACTTGCTCAGAACGACGAGCCGAGTCTGATCGTGCCGTCTGTTTCTCCATCGGAACCCCCTACGTAGAAGAACTCGTAACTCTGGACCCGAATCCGGTAGATGAATAGTGCACACACGTCGGATATTCAATCCCAGAATAATTCTAAAAATAACTAAAATGACTTAGATGCATAATTAGGCAACCCTGCACTGCATCATAGCATCACACGCACCGTATTGCATTTGTTTGCATTATGTTTACCTGTTTCTTCCCCCTCTTCTCTCTCGGTAGACCCCGACGTTGACGTAGCTCCCGAGGCAGACGCAGCTCAGGAGTACGACTACGTCCCCGACGATACCACTGAAGACCTTGCCCTTGCCCCAGAGCAAACAGGCAAGCACCCCCATTTTTGAGCATGCCTATATCGCCTATTCTCTTCTCTCTTATGCTTGCATTAGAACTGCTACTGCTACTGTTTTCCTATATCTGCTGCATAGCCTGATTATTGTACCCTGCCTTGTTACCTTACTGGTTATCCTAGACTGATTAGTATAGGCTGGGTAGAGACACGACAGAGACCCCCACTTGATCCCGACTGCCCTGCTGGATATCAGAAGACCCGATCATCGGGATTGAAGACTAGACCCTGGCACCGCACATCACTTCGCCCTATGTTGCCGACACTGCTGGGTTACCGTCGAGTGCCGAGGGTGATACCTCGTCAGCACTTCTGATGTTAACCTTGTAGGTTAGTTACTCGGTCGTGGTAAGCGAGGGTGATTCCCCCGATAACGACATCGTCGCGCAACTCCTCAAGTGTGGACCTCGAGGGTGATTCCTCCTTCGTTCACCTTGATGATAACATCAGGTGGGGTTCCATCGAGGGTGATTCCTCAGGGCTCCCCTGGTGTCAGACACACAGTTACTGTTGATGAGTGGACTTGCACTAAACCATGATACTAAAGACGGGTCGGCCCTGAGGGGTACCCGCGCGAACTTAGTGCGAAGTGATAGGGAGTCGGGTTGACCTGGATGGTGCCCGCGAGATAACTACGAGGCGTGGCCGGGCATTCTTAGCCCTTGCCGCAAGTCCTCGAGACGGGGCGACGGGGTCACATCGATCGTGAGTCTCTGCTCGTTTCCGCGCGCTCCTAATCCACTACGGTTTGGATATTTGATCCGAGGGGCCTCTGGCCCTATAGCACTAACCATCACGTGGGCATAGTATGGGCGTTCTGCGTCATATACTTCAGCCGAAGCTTAATGGACGTCAGCGACTGAGCGGCGCGCGCTGGATTGGACTGGTTATGCAACCGCGCTTGTATTAAGGGGTTGCTAGGTCTGCTTCCGGCCGCCCACGCAACGCGCAGGAGTTCCCGAGGCGATGGCCCAAGACCCCTGGGGGCATAGGTTTAGTCCGGCGTGCTGACCTCTCTGTTAAGTATTTGGTCGGGTTGCGGCGTGTTGCTTAGCCGAGGCCGGGCATGACCCAGAAAAGTGTGTCCGGCCGGAGTTAAGCGAGCATGGTGGGTAAGTTGGTGCACCCCTGCAGGGAAGAAACTTCTATCGATAGCCTGTCCTACGGTAACGGACACTCGGAGTTGTATCCCGATCGGTACAACTAGAACATGTGATGAGAACTGGATAGTACGGCTCTGGGATTGCTTTCTCGCAGGGAGTCGAGAAAGGATCTCAGGTCGAGGTTAATGATATTACTACTACTGCTTTACATTTTGTTCATCTGATCTCTTCTAATGCTGCAAGACTGTCGAAGATTGTTGAAGATGCTAGTCTTCGATAGGACTAGGCTTTCCCCCTCTATTCTGGCATTTCTGCAGCCCAGTCCACATATACAGCCCCCTCTGAAAATGATGCATATGTAGTGTAGATCCTTGCTTGCTGAGTACTTCGGATGAGTACTCACGTTTGCTTTATTTTCTTTTTCCCCCATATTCCATTTGATGCCACCAGACGACGGAGCCCCTGAGTCAGACGCCCCAGCCGACGACCAGTACTACTACCCGCCTGGCGAGTACTACTACTACGAGGAGCCGTTCGACGACCAGGAGTAAGATCGGAGGGTCCAGGGCAGGAGGCCTACGCCTTTCGATCGTAGTATTATATTTTACCCCGCCTCTGTGAAGGCCTATTTCTCTCTCTGTAATATATCTGTACCCAGATATCTAATGCTTCCGCTGACGCTTGTATGACATCGAGCTATGTATTCGAGCCCTCGAGGCCCTGGCTTGTAATATAAAGCTTGTATGACTTTATTTATGTTTTAGAGTTGTGTTGTGATATCTTCAAGTGAGTCCTTAGGCTTGATCGTGCGCATTTGCGTGTATGATTAGTGCACGATTAAGCCGGGGTCGTCACAGGTTGGTATCAGAGCCGACTGCCTCTAGGAGTCCCCCTTCCCATTTCCTTGGCCGAAGTTGAGTCTAGTGGTCAAAAACTGTTTTACTAACTTGGCTGTGTGGCTTACGGGCCCACGTCGCCAACTGGGTGGTATTAGGATCTTTTATTCCTCGTCTTTACTCTGGGATTCTAATCTCTCATCTATTTGGGTTTAATAAAAATTTACTAACACCGACATTTAGGTTCTCGTTAATTCTATCCACCCGGAGAGCTGGATTCAGTGCGATTTCCCTGACGTTGATCTGATTAGTCTGATAATCATTTTCCTTTCCATTGTTTTGTTTAACCTTTCCTTCTCGGATCGGTTATACTTCTCATTGTCTTATGACAACCCTGAACTTCTCTGTTTCAGATGGATCGACTGTTTCCACCGCGGCCTACGACCCAGCTTGTGCTTCGCACTTGGGCTCGTGATGCCCCTGGATTTCCAGCTGTTCTGGTCGCCCTCCTGAGTAGACTGGGTTACCGCTGGTATCCCGAGTACATGGTCTATGAGGTTTACCGCGAGTTCAACCAGGAACAGTACTATGCTGAAGTTCGGATCTATGATCAGCAGAACAACTCAGACACCGAGCTACACCTTTTTCATGGATTAGGCGTGACGATTGAGATGGCAGTACATGATGCCGCCTACTCTGCTGTCGCACGTCTCCGAGGAGAGCACAATGCTAACTTGGATGATACTGTGTTTCGGTACATTCCGTATGCACCTGTTGGAGATGCTACTGGATGCTACACAGCTATCTGTGCCCCGTACGAGTCTCGACGCTACGACCCGCAGATTCTAATTCAGTGCACTCAGGCTTTGGATCGCACTGTTCGGGCTCTGGCCGTCGAGTTGTTCGCCACTCGAGCACGCTACTACGAGGCAATGACACAGTTGCTACCAGCTGTTCGTGCAGGGATACATCCGGAGGATATTCTTTACCCACGCAGGACCGAGATGCCGCCAGGTATTGATTGGCCTGCAGTGGGAGGTCACACGCCTGCACGTGGACCTCTTCTTACAGTTCGAGACCGGGTTCTGCATCAGAGTGCACATGGAGCACAGGATCCTGCCGCGACGAACATTCGTCGCCCGCACTTGCAGTTACCCCGTTTCAGTGGTTTTCTCCGACGCTGATGTAGCCTTCCTTACCGCGTGCCTGCGTGCCGCCTAGTGTGTCTCTAGTTTTTCAATCTGCGCCGTTATGCTGCCCGATTTTAACCGACTGTGTATGGATCTGTATGTCTTAATGACTACTTTAAGCATCTATTGCACTCTTTCAATAATGTCGAGTTGCCTCATGTTTATTGTTAAACACTTGCATAAGCTATTGCTGAAATACCCCTGTTGAAATAGCAGGATGGCTGACAACAACCCGCCACCGCCGCCACCACCTGATTACATGGCAGCGATGATGCAACAATTTGAACTCAACCGCCAGTTTATGACGGGGATTATGCAGGAATTCCCTCGTCCTGATGCTAATCAGCAGCAACCATCCATTACCTTGCCAGAGTTCATGAGGCTCAGTCCATCATTTTTCCGCAACATAGTCAACCCACTAGATGCAGATGACTGGCTGCGTGATATCTCTCATGAGATGGAGTCTGCTGGTGTCGCCGAAGTTAACTATGTCACTTTTGCGACTTATCTTCTGAAGGGTCCCGCAGCTCAATGGTGGGCCACCCACCGACAGACTCTGCCGCCTGGTACTGTCGTCACTTGGGCAGAGTTCAAGATTGCTTTCCGTGCCCGCTACATTCCTCTAGCTGTCATAGCTAGGAAGAAGGCCGAGTTCCGTAGCCTTGTTCAAGGAAACAAGACTGTGGAAGTCTATCAGCGCGAGTTTCTAGACTTATCTCGCTACGCTGAAGAGGACATTCCTACTGATGAACGCAGACAAGAGAAGTTTCGTGAAGGACTGCACCATGACATTCAGTTAGCCCTTCTTGTTCAAGACTATCCTGATTTCGCCACCTTGGTGAATAAGGCCATCATGGTTGAAACTGGACTTAAGAAGCACAAGGAAGCGTCCAGACGCACCCGTGAGTCGGGCTCATCTTCGGGCTCGTCTTCCCAGAAGCGACGCATCTGGTTTCCCCAAGGCATGTTCCGTTCAGCAGCCCCTGCAAACAGGCCTTCTTATGCTGCACCACGCCTACCACCTCCACCACCGAGACAGCCTCTGCCAGCTCCAGCACCTCGACCTCCAGCACCTCGTCCTGACAGCGGACTATGCTTCAAGTGTGGCAAGCCAGGTCACCGTGCTAGAGATTGTTCTCAGAATCAGAATCAACTGGCTCTCCCTTCTGCTGGCCGTGCAATTGGCCGTGGTATTCCTCAACAGCGCAACTATAATGCCAGACCTCCTTATGGTCGTGGGCAGAGTTACCACGTCAACATGTCTGAAGCTCCAGATCAACCAGATACTATGATGGGTACACTTCTCGTTAATTCAGTACCAGCATCTGTTTTATTTGATTCAGGTGCATCGCATTCATTCATGTCAGAACAATTTGCACTCTTGCATGATGTTAAGTGTGAAACGCTACAACATCCGATAGTAATAAACACTCCCGCGGGACGATGCCGAACTTCCATATTCAGCCCCTGAGTTACTATTGAGGTTGAAGGGTTGCATTTTAATGCAAACCCCATTATCCTGCGATCTTCAAAGATTGACCTTATACTGGGAATGGATTGGTTGAAGGCTCACTACGCCTCAATCAATTGTGCCACTAAAGTTGTACACCTCTTGCACCCATCTAATGAGATGGTGAACTATCAAGCTCATCTCACCCAGAACGCTGAGGCTCAAATTTATGCCTTGAATGCGTTGAATGCTTCTCCGCTTGATGGGATCGAGAATATCCCAGTTGTCTGTGACTTCCCGGATGTTTTTCCAGAAGAACTTCCAGGAATACCCCCTGCTAGAGCTGTCGAGTTCGTCATCAACTTGAAGCCTGGCACCACTCCTATTGCGAAGCGTCCCTACAAGATGCCTCCGCACCACCTCATCGATCTTAAGGAGGAAATTGATAAATCCTTAAGGAAGGGTTTCATTCGCCCTAGTTCCTCTGCATGGGGAGCACCGTCTCTTTTCGTCAAGAAGAAAGATGGAACGAATAGGTTGGTCCAAGATTATCGTCCTATCAACCAGGCAACCATTCAGAATAAATATCCACTTCCCCGGATCAACGATTTATATGACCAACTCGCAGGATCTTCGGTGTTTTCTAAACTCGACTTGAGGTTGGGTTATCACCAGATCCGTGTCCGCGAAGAGGATATTCCGAAGACTGCATTCGTTACTCGTTATGGCTCTTACGAGTACACAGTCATGTCGTTTGGCTTAACAAACGCTCCAGCTACATTCTCCCGCCTAATGAATTACATATTCATGGATTACCTCGAAAAATTCGTCGTGGTATATCTGGATGATATTCTGGTTTATTCGAAGAACAAAGAAGAACATGCTGAGCACCTTTGACTAGTTCTGGAGAGACTTCGAGAGCACCAATTATATGCCAAGTACTCTAAGTGCGAATTCTGGCTTTCTGAGGTAACCTACCTTGGACATGTCATCTCCAAGGATGGTATCGCAGTTAACCCGGAGCGAGTTCAGGCTATTCTTGACTGGACCCCTCCGAAGAATGTCAAGCAAGTCAGAAGTTTCCTCGGGCTTGCAAGTTATTGTCGCCGTTTCATTGAGAATTTCTCCAAGATTGCCAAGCCCCTGACTAATCTACTCCACAAAGGCGTTAAGTTTGAGTGGACAGACAAATGTCAGGAAAGCTTCCAGACCCTCAAGGACAAGCTGACTTCTGCTCCAGTCCTTGCTCCTCCATACTCCCGCAAAGATTTTGTGATCTTCTGCGACGCCTCTCGCCAAGGACTAGGTTGTGTCCTAATGCAAGAGCGAAGAGTAATTGCTTATGCTTCGCGACAACTGCGTCCACATGAAGAGAATTACCCAGTGCATGACCTTGAACTTGCTGCTATCATTTATGCCTTGAAGCAGTGGCGTCATTACCTCCTTGGTAATCGGTGTGAGATTTACACCGATCATCAGAGCTTGAAGTACTTATTCACTCAACCGGAACTTAATCTTCGTCAGCAGCGTTGGTTGGAAACAATCACCGATTATGACTGTGGAATTTCATACACTCCCGGCAAAGCTAATGTGATGGCTGATGCTTTGAGCCGCAAGTCATACTGTAGTAACCTCATGGTAAAGCAAGCTCAACCCCAGCTATATGAAGATTTGCGCAAGCTGAATCTCTGCATTATTCCGCAAGGTTCTCTTAATAACCTTGTGATACAGCCAGATCTTGAGAAAGCTGTCAAGATTGCGCAATCTAAAGATGCTGAAATTGATCTAATGAAGAAAGAGCTTCACCTCCAAAAGTACAGGGATTTCTCGATTGCTGAAGATGGAACCTTGTACTTCCGAGACCGCATTGTAGTACCTCGCTTCGAACTGATGACTGACAAAGTCATGAAGGAGGCCCATGATACACCGCTATATATCCATCCGGGTAGTACCAAAATGTATCGAGATCTTCGTCAAAGGTACTGGTGGTCTAGGATGAAGCAAGATATTGCTCGCTATGTTGCTGAGTGCGATGTGTGTCGTCGCGTGAAGGCAGAACATCAGAAACCTGCTGGAATTCTGCAACCGCTCCCTATTCCACTATGGAAGTGGGATAAAGTGCAAATGGACTTCATTACTGGTCTTCCCAAGTCTCAGAAGGGTCACGATGCTATTCTTGTCGTCGTCGATCAACTCTCCAAGGTTGCACACTTTCTGCCAGTTAAGGAGACTATTACTGCTAGTCAGTTAGCGGAGCTATATATCTCCAGAATTGTTTCACTCCATGGTATTCCCAAGGAAATCAGTTCAGACCGTGGCAGCATTTTCACTGGCCATTTCTGGGAAAGTTTCCAGAAAGCAATGGGAACTCATATTACCTGGAGTTCAGCTTATCATCCCCAATCCCAAGGCCAAGTTGAGCGCGTTAATCAAGTGCTTGAAGATATGCTTCGAGCCTGTGTTATATCTTTCGGTAAGAAATGGAAGGAATCTCTCCCGTATGCCGAGTTCTCTTATAACAACAGCTATCAAGCCAGCTTGAAAATGGCCCCCTTCGAGGTTCTTTATGGTCGTAAATGTCGAACCCCTCTGAATTGGTCAGAAACTGCGGAACGACCTCTTGTTGGACCGGACATTATTCAGCATGCCGAAGAACAAGTCCGAATTGTCCGGGAGAATCTCAAGGCAGCTCAAGACCGTCAGAAGAGTAATTATGATCGTAAGCGATGGGGTGTGATCTATCAACCTGGTGATCAAGCTTATCTTCGTGTCACTCCAATGAAGGGCACCCGTCGTTTCGGAATCAAGGGCAAGCTAGCTCCTCGCTATATTGGTCCTTTCCGCATCGTGGCTAGACATGGACAGGTGGCATATAAATTGGAGTTGCCACCGCAATTCTCCCATATTCATGATGTCTTCCACGTATCGCAACTCCGGAAGTGCTTCAAGGAATCTCCGCACCGTGCCGTGGATCACGAGATGCTCCAGTTGCAAGATGATCTTTCTTATAAGGAGCATCCGGTCCGCATCCTTGACGAAGCTGAACGTCGTACCCGTCAGAAGACAACCAAGTTCCTGAAAGTTCAGTGGTCGAATCACACTGAAGATGAAGCCACTTGGGAACGCGAGGATTATCTGCGGAAAGAATATCCCGAACTGTTTCCTTCTACCTCCTAAATTCTCGGGACGAGAATTTCTTTTAGTGGAGGAGAATTTGTAACACCCCCTTGTAATAAGCTCTGTGACACTCTGTTAAAACTGCCAAGTCATGATCATTTGCAGTGCCAAGTCATATGGGTTAATGATCCAATTCAAATCCACATCTGAAAATCAACTCAAATTCAAAAGTGAATTATAAAGTTGACCAAACACTGTTAGGAAAATGTTCATTAAATGGCAAATAATTCAGGAACACTTCTAAAATCAATATCAAAATATTTGGAGTTGGACAAGTGACTCTAACTAGATGAAACAACACCCAAAACAGCAATATTAAATTCATTTAAAATCATTACTAAATCAAATGGCTTCCAAAACTGTTCAAACCACTTTTTGGTGAGAGCTAATATTGCATTGCAATATTTGGGTCAACTCCCATATTTTACAAAAGTGCAATAGTGGCCTAATCATTTCCAAAAAGAGAAAAGAAATAAAGAACAGAAAAGAAAAGTGAAAAGCTACTGTGGACTGGGCCTAAGTGCACAGTGCACTTAGACCCGGCCCACTGGCCCATCTAGCTCTCTCTCTCTCTCTCTCTCTCTCTCTGTCGCCGTGTCGACGCGCCTCTGGCCGCGCGCGCGCGCGCCGGCGCGGCGTCGACACGCCGCCCCCACCGACGCTACAGGGAGGCGGGGAGAGGATAAGGAGGAGCCCCTCGACCCCTCCGTCCACTCCTATCCACTCACCCCCTCTCTTCCTCGCTCTGCGGCGCTCCTTTCCCCCCCAGATCCACCGGTATTGCGCCACCGCAGCCACCCGCCGTCGTTCGCGTGGCCACCGTCGTCCCCGAGCCCGGCCAGCACGTCTGCGAGCTCCGCCGCTCTCGGCTTCACCGTCCGGAGCCAGTTGGAGGAGCAGGGGAGCCCCAGAGGCGCCGTGCATCGCCGCCCCCTTCTTCTCTGTCTCCGGCGCGATTCCGGCGACGCCGAACCACTACAGCTACTAAACCACTCGCCGGGCCTACGTGTGAGCCTGCACGGTGAGCTCCTCCCCTCCTCTCTCTCGCTACGCCGTAGAAATCGCCGTAGCTAGCCACTGCCGTAGCCGCACTCTGCCCGCCGCCGACGAGCTCGTGCTCGTGGACATGGCCACTGCCATGCCCGGCTGAGCACGGCATCGTGCTCCTGGCAACCCCAGGAGTCGAATGCGGCCGTGCCCGGGCTTCCCCGTGCCCTCTGTTGTCTAGCTCGATGCGTGCCCGAAGTCGCCGCCGCCCGCACCCGACTCCGGCGAGTCTCCGGTGACCAAATGGTCACGGGACTGCGGCCGTTGAGCTCACCGCATCGCGCAGCGCCTCCCCATTCCCTCCGTGGGGCCTTTAGCTCGCCGAAGCCGCTTTCCCAGCAGGACCCGAACGCCGGCGTCCGCCCCGCCACTCGCCGTCGCTGCTCCGGTGAGATTCCGGTGACGCCACCGCCACGATCGGACGCGCGGCCGAGTGACCGATCCAACGCGCCCAACCGCGCTCCGAACGGACGCCCGTAGGCGTTTTCCGACGATGGCCGAGGCCATCCGCCGCGTTTCTGGTCGCCGGCGGCGAGACGCCGGCCGTCGCTTACGTGGCACAGGCGGGCCCCGCCACTGGGTCACTGCCAGTGGGTCCCACGGGTCCACTTTGACCCCGTTGACCATGGTCAACGTGGGGTACTGTTCACTAGCCGCTGACATGTGGGCCCCGTTCGATAATTAGACTAATTAGACATTTAATTAAATAAAGCTAGATAATTAACCTAATGTCTCACTGACATGTGGGGTCCACCCCCTAATTAACCCTGGTAATTAAATTAATTCACTGGTTAAAGAAACATAGGCTGACATGTGGGTCCCACTGGTCCCACATGTCAGGTTTGACCCTGGTCAACCGCAGTTGACCTGCTGACGTCACTGTGATGCAATGCTGACGTCATAATTCATTTTCTGATAAATAAAATAATTCCAGAAACTCAAATAAACTTTAAAAATTAATAACTTTTAAACCGTAGTTCGGATCAAAAAAGTTAAAACATGAAACTTGCTCAGAACGACGAGCTGAGTCTGATCGTGCCGTCTGTTTCTCCATCGGAACCCCCTACGTAGAAGAACTCGTAACTCCGGACCCGAATCCGGTAGATGAATAGTGCACACACGTCGGATATTCAATCCCAGAATAATTCTAAAAATAACTAAAATGACTTAGATGCATAATTAGGCAACCCTGCACTGCATCATAGCATCACACGCACCGTATTGCATTTGTTTGCATTATGTTTACCTGTTTCTTCCCCCTCTTCTCTCTCGGTAGACCCCGACGTTGACGTAGCTCCCGAGGCAGACGCAGCTCAGGAGTACGACTACGTCCCCGACGATACCACTGAAGACCTTGCCCTTGCCCCAGAGCAAACAGGCAAGCACCCCCATTTTTGAGCATGCCTATATCGCCTATTCTCTTCTCTCTTATGCTTGCATTAGAACTGCTACTGCTACTGTTTTCCTATATCTGCTGCATAGCCTGATTATTGTACCCTGCCTTGTTACCTTACTGGTTATCCTAGACTGATTAGTATAGGCTGGGTAGAGACACGACAGAGACCCCCACTTGATCCCGACTGCCCTGCTGGATATCAGAAGACCCGATCATCAGGATTGAAGACTAGACCCTGGCACCGCACATCACTTCGCCCTATGTTGCCGACACTGCTGGGTTACCGTCGAGTGCCGAGGGTGATACCTCGTCAGCACTTCTGATGTTAACCTTGTAGGTTAGTTACTCGGTCGTGGTAAGCGAGGGTGATTCCCCCGATAACGACATCGTCGCGCAACTCCTCAAGTGTGGACCTCGAGGGTGATTCCTCCTTCGTTCACCTTGATGATAACATCAGGTGGGGTTCCATCGAGGGTGATTCCTCAGGGCTCCCCTGGTGTCAGACACACAGTTACTGTTGATGAGTGGACTTGCACTAAACCATGATACTAAAGACGGGTCGGCCCCGAGGGGTACCCGCGCGAACTTAGTGCGAAGTGATAGGGAGTCGGGTTGACCTGGATGGTGCCCGCGAGATAACTACGAGGCGTGGCCGGGCATTCTTAGCCCTTGCCGCAAGTCCTCGAGACGGGGCGACGGGGTCACATCGATCGTGAGTCTCTGCTCGTTTCCGCGCGCTCCTAATCCACTATGGTTTGGATATTTGATCCGAGGGGCCTCTGGCCCTATAGCACTAACCATCACGTGGGCATATGTAACACCCCCTTGTAATGGCCACAGTGATCAGCTGTTAATAATGCCATGTCATCATCATTTGCAGTGCCAAATCATTTGGGTTAATAATCCAATTCAAATTCAAAATCTGAAAATCAAATTAAATTCCAAAGTGCAAATTGAAGTTGATCAAACTCTGCTGGAGAAATGTTATTTAATTAGCAAATAATCCAGTGGTCATGGCAAAATCATAATCATTATTTTTGGAGTTAGCTAAGTGAGTGAAACAACCTGAAACAGCACTCAAAACAGACTATTTACATCTATTAAATTAATATCAAACTCAAATGGAATCCAAATTTGTCCAAACCACTTTTTGGTGAGAGATAATATTGCATTGCAATATTTGGGCCAACTCCCACATTTTTCAAAAGTGCACAAGTGCCCTAAACATTTTGAAACAGAAAAGGATAAAAGAAAATGGAGAAGCTAAAACAGAAAATCAAAAGCGGGACACTGTGCACTGGGCCTTAGTGCACAGTGCCCCGAGTCGCGGCCCAGCAGGCCCACTTCGTCTCCCTCCTCCCCGTGTCGTCCCCGCCGTGGCCGCGCGCGCGCGCGCCAGTCGGCCGGCGACACCGCGGCGCCACCGACGCTACAGGGAGGAGGAGGAGATAAGGCCGGAGCCACTCGACCCCCCTGGCTTCCCCTGGCATTCCCTATCTCTCTCCCTCGCTCGCTCCGCCCGTCTTCCCCCTCAGATCCGGGAGCAGCCGGACGCGGCCGCCGCCGCTCGACGCCGTGCTCGCGGCTACCGGCCTCGCATCGCCTCGTCGAGATGTCCCTCGCCTCCGCCGTGGTCGACCGCGTCGCCTGAAGCTCTCTGGTGGAGCAGGGGAGCTCCACAGGCGTCGTTTTTCTCCGCCCCCTTTGCTTCGGTCGCCGGCGCCTCTCCGTCAATTCCCGGCGCAGCAGCTACTAAACCACTCGCCGGGCCTACGTGTGAGCCTGCACGGTGAGCTTCTCCCCTCCTCTCTCTCGCTGCGCCATAGGAACCGCCGTAGCTAGCCGCCACCGTGGTCGTGCTTTGGCCGCCGCCGACGAGCTCGTGCTCGTGGCCATGGCCGCTTCCGTGCTTGGCTAAGCACCGCGCTGTGCTCCTGGCAACCCCGGGAGTCGAACGCGCACTCGCACGTACCCCCTCGAGCCGCGCAGCCGCGATCCCGTCCAGACCCCGAACTCCGGCGCCGCCCGCGAGCTCACCGTCGACGGTTCCGGTAGATTCCGGCGACGAGACCACTCCCACGCGACGGGCGAGTCCCCTGGCTTTCGAACGCACCCAAGCCCGGCTCGAACCGAGCCCTATAGCTCGATTCCGGCCAACTCCGGCGACGCGCCGCCGTGCGATTTGGTCGCCGGCGACCAGCCGCCGGCCCCGCTGACGTGGCACCGGCGGGGCCCACCCCTGGGTCACTGACCCGTGGGCCCCAGGGGCCCGACCGGCCAGCTGACCGGTCAGCCCTGCTGACTGGACCGGCCCAGTCGCTGACACGTGGGCCCCACCTCCCTGATTAATTAGTTAAAACAAATTAGAAATAAAAATAAACTAATTAACCTAATGTCTCACTGACATGTGGGGTCCACCCCCTAATTAATCCTGGTAATTAAACTGAATCACTGATTAAAGAAATAGAGGCTGACATGTGGGTCCCACTGGACCCACATGTCAGGTTTGACTGGTCAACCGTCCTGTTGACTTGCTGACATCAGCAGCGCGTCATGCTGACGTCATAATTCATTTTCTGTTAAATAAAATAATTCCAGAAATTCAAATAATCTTTAAAAATTAATAACTTTTAAACCGTAGCTCGGATCGAAAAAGTTAAAACATGAAAGTTGCTCAGAACGACGAGACGAGTCTGATCGTGCCGTCTGTTTCTCCATCGGAACCTCCTACGTAGAAGAACTCGTAACTCCGGACCCGAATCCGGCAGATGAATAGTGCACACACGTCGGATATTAAATCCTAGAATAATTCTAAAATTAACTAAAATGACTTAGATGCATATTCAGGCAACCCTGCACTGCATCATAGCATCACACGCACCGTGTTGCATTTGTTTGCATTATGTTTACCTGTTTCTTCCCCCTCTTCTCTTTCGGTAGCCCCCGACGTTGACGTAGCTCCCGAGGCAGACGCCGCACAGGAGTACGACTACGTCCCCGACGATACTACTGAAGACCTTGCCCTTGCCCCCGAGCAAACAGGCAAGCACCCCCATTTTGAGCATTCCGATATCGCCTACTCTCTCCCCTCTTATGCTTGCACTAGATGTTACTGCTGCTATTACTATCCTACTCTGTTGCATAGCCTGTTTACTTGTAACCTACTTTTGATACATGCCTGTTATCCTAAACTGTTTAGCATAGGATGGGTAGAGTCACGACAGAGACCCCCATTTGATCCCGACTGCCCTGTTGGATATCAGAAGACCCGATCACCGGGAATGAAGACCAGACCCTGACACGACACATCACTTCCCCCTTAGTTGCCGACGCTACTGGGTTATCGTCGAGTGCCGAGGGTGATACCTCGTCAGCACTTCTGATGTTAACCTTGTAGGTTAGTTACTCGGTCGTGGTAAGCGAGGGTGATTCCTTCTACACCACCCCCGATAACGACGTCGTCGCGCAACTCCTCAAGGTGGACCTCGAGGGTGATTCCTCCTTCGTTCACCTTGATGATAACATTGAGCGGGAATTCCATCGAGGGTGATTCCTCAGGGTTCCCTTCGGTGTCAGACACACAGTTACCTTGGATATTATGACTTGCACTAAACTATGATACTAAAGACGGGTCGGCCCTGAGGGGTACCCGCGCGAGCTTAACGCGAAGTGATGTGGAGTCGGGTTGACCTGGATGGTGCCCGCGAGATAACTACGAGGCGTGGCCGGGCATTCTTAGCCCTTGCCACAAGTCCTCGAGACGGGGCGACGGGGTCACATCGATCGTGAGTCTCTGCTCGTTTCCGCGCGCTCCTAATCCACTACGGTTTGGATATTTGATCCGAGGGGCCTCTGGCCCGATAGCACTAACCATCACGTGGGCATAGTATGGGCGTTCTGCGTCGTACACATCAGCCGAAGCTTGTTTGACGTCAGTAAGGAGCGGCGCACGCCGAGTTGGACTGGTAATGCAACCGCGCTTGTATAAGGGGTTGCTAGGTCTGCTCTCGGTGTCCCCGTAACGTGCAGGAGTTCCCGGGGCGATGGCCCAAGACCCCTGGGGGCATAGGTTTAGTCCGGCGTGCTGACCTCTCTTATAAGCCTAGGTCGGGTTGCGGCGTGTTGCTTAGCCGAGGCCGGGCATGACCCAGAAAAGTGTGTCCGGCCAGAGTTAAGTGAGCGTGGTGGGTAAGTTGGTGCACCCCTGCAGGGAAGAAACTTCTATCGATAGCCTGTCCTACGGTAACGGACACTCGGAGTTGTATCCCGATCGGTACAACTAGAACATGTGATGAGAACTGGATAGTACGGCTCTGGGATTGCTTTCTCGCAGGGAGTCGAGAAAGGATCTCAGGTCGAGGTTGATGATATTACTACTACTACTTTACATTATGTTCATCTGCTCTCTCCTGATGCTGCAAGACTGTCGAAGATTGTTGAAGATGCTAGTCTTCGATAGGACTAGGTTTTCCCCCTCTACTCTGGCATTTCTGCAGCCCAGTCCACATATACAGCCATTCCTTTGACAATGATGCATATGTAGTGTAGATCCTTGCTTGCTGAGTACTTCGGATGAGTACTCACGTTTGCTTTATTTTCTTTTTCCCCCATTTTTCCATTTGATGCCACCAGACGACGGAGCCCCTGAGCCAGAAGCCCCAGCCGACGACCAGTACTACTATCCGCCTGGCGAGTACTACTACTACGAGGAGCCGTTCGACGACCAGGAGTAGGATCGGAGGGTCCAGGGCAGGAGGCCTACGCCTTTCGATCGTAGTTTTTTATTTTTACCCCGCCTCTGTGAAGGCTTATCTCTCTCTCTGTAATATATCTGTACTCAGATATCTAATGCTTCCGCTGACGCTTGTATGCCATCGTGCTTGTA
Organism: Thinopyrum elongatum; assembly: GCA_011799875.1. NCBI lineage: Eukaryota > Viridiplantae > Streptophyta > Magnoliopsida > Poales > Poaceae > Thinopyrum > Thinopyrum elongatum. Next base: position 524,916,411 of record CM022299.1, read on the forward strand.
TTCGAGCCCTCGAGGCCCTGGCTTGTAATATTAAGCTTGTATGACTTTATTTTATGTTTTAGAGTTGTGTTGTGATATCTTCAAGTGAGTCCTTAGGCTTGATCGTGCGCATTTGCGTGTATGATTAGTGCACGATTAAGCCGGGGTCGTCACAGCATAGTATGGGCGTTCTGCGTCGTATACTTCAGCCGAAGCTTAATGGACGTCAACGACTGAGCGGCGCGCGCTGGATTGGACTGGTTACGCAACCGCGCTTGTATTAAGGGGTTGCTAGGTCTGCTTCCGGCCGCCCACGCAACGCGCAGGAGTTCCCGGGGCGATGGCCCAAGACCCCTGGGGGCATAGGTTTAGTCCGGCGTGCTGACCTCTCTGTTAAGTATTTGGTCGGGTTGCAGCGTGTTGCTTAGCCGAGGCCGGGCATGACCCAGAAAAGTGTGTCCGGCCGGAGTTAAGCGAGCGTGGTGGGTAAGTTGGTGCACCCCTGCAGGGAAGAAACTTCTATCGATAGCCTGTCCTACGGTAACGGACACTCGGAGTTGTATCCCGATCGGTACAACTAGAACATGTGATGAGAACTGGATAGTACGGCTCTGGGATTGCTTTCTCGCAGGGAGTCGAGAAAGGATCTCAGGTCGAGGTTAATGATATTACTACTACTGCTTTACATTTTGTTCATCTGATCTCTTCTAATGCTTCAAGACTGTCGAAGATTGTTGAAGATGCTAGTCTTCGATAGGACTAGGCTTTCCCCCTCTATTCTGGCATTTCTGCAGCCCAGTCCACATATACAGCCCCCTCTGAAAATGATGCATATGTAGTGTAGATCCTTGCTTGTTGAGTACTTCGGATGAGTACTCACGTTTGCTTTATTTTCTTTTTCCCCCATATTCCATTTGATGCCACCAGACGACGGAGCCCCTGAGTCAGACGCCCCAGCCGACGACCAGTACTACTACCCGCCTGGCGAGTACTACTACTACGAGGAGCCGTTCGACGACCAGGAGTAGGATCGGAGGGTCCAGGGCAGGAGGCCTACGCCTTTCGATCGTAGTATTATATTTTACCCCGCCTCTGTGAAGGCCTATTTCTCTCTCTGTAATATATCTGTACCCAGATATCTAATGCTTCCGCTGACGCTTGTATGACATCGAGCTATGTATTCGAGCCCTCGAGGCCCTGGCTTGTAATATAAAGCTTGTATGACTTTATTTATGTTTTAGAGTTGTGTTGTGATATCTTCAAGTGAGTCCTTAGGCTTGATCGTGCGCATTTGCGTGTATGATTAGTGCACGATTAAGCCGGGGTCGTCACATTTCAACAAATTTCAAAAACCCCGGTCATTTCAAGGAAGTCAACCCGGTCCCGGAGACTGCTGCCACACTGGTGAAAATTTAAAGATTGTCAGAATATTTCCAGCTCAAAGAGTGCCGGGCAATCAGAAAAGTTTCCGGCTCAAAAGGAAGATTCCGGGTTATCAGAAAAGGTTCCGGTTCAAAATCCGGCTCAAGAGAAAACTGTCTCTCACAAAGTTTTGAGCTCTCAATATCCGGCTCAACATCCGGATCAAGAGGAATTCATCTCTCGCAAGTTCGAGTTCTCAGGAAAATTAAAGGTTGCCAAAGAGGACTAGATGCCAAGACGCGCGGTTCAAACATGGGTATCCTGCCTTATTGGCTTATCATATTATGATCAACATAATAAAGCCGGCATCCCCGAAACTTGAGGCTTCTGTCGTTTCATCTCATATTTATTGAGCATGAGTCTTGATTAATTGATCATAAGGGCACTAGGGGGCTTCCAACTCACTGAGTTTAGCTTACAAAACCCTTTTGACCCGGCGAAACACCACACTATTGGTTAAACCTGCCTGTATGCTTGATGCCACTCCGAACAAGATGACCCGCCGTACTCTTGACAGTCAATCTTTTATGACCCTGAACTAGTCAAGGTTAAAACAACGGTTTAAAGTCATGTGAGGGCCAGCTTACTGATAGCGAGGATAAACCAAGGCTATTAAGCCAGCTTCATTGAAACTTGGTTAAACCTGCCTGTTTGCAAGATGCTACTCCGACCCCGTGTACTCTCGATAAGTCAACCCATATGGACCCTGAACTTATCCAGGTTAAAACATCGATTGGGCCATGTGAGAGCCGGCTTACAGAAAGCGAGGATAAACCAGTGGCTATCATGCTAGTTTCATTGAAGTAAGACTCGAGCTTCGAAAGCGGGCATTTTTATACTTTGTTATCATACACATACATCATCATACATTGCATCATCATACCATGCATCATATATACATGGATATACTGGTTTATGTTGCAGGCACCGGTTTTCAAACCAGGTTATATTATTCAAATCTTAAATAGCCAACATGGCTGGATTTTCATTGTGGTTATCATAACCAATATTGGATGTTTGAGGTTTCAAAACCACTTCAGATAAATGGCTATTATTCCCTCATCCAAAAATACCAGCTTACAACAAAGAGCATGGTTCAATATTGATATGCAAAGCATTCAGTAACATCATCCAGACAATGGATATGATTTTATTCTACAATGGAAGAAATAGTCCCGAGTCGCTGCAGGCATACGACCCGGCACTTGGGGGCTACATTATTCAAATCAAGATTACATCAAGTATGCAAGTCCCATGTCACTGCAAGCATGAACCATGGCACTTGGGGGCTAATGCAAGTTGCTTTTCAAATCATCATATTGTCAACAGACCCGATTATCTCAAGGAGATGAGACGGCCTTTCATTATTTTCTAAGTCCCAGCCCAGTCTGATCTTACTGAGCTGACACTTGAGGGCTACAACATTCAATTCTTTATCAAAGTCATAAGGTCTCAATTGAAAGACCCGGCCCATCACATATTGATGACCCGGCCCTTGGGGGCTACACATTGCTCCTCAAGTCTATATAATCAGATGTGCAAAAGTCCCTGCTAATTATTGCATAATGACCCGGCCCTTGGGGGCTACACTGGCTGAAGTTTTATGAGCATAAGATAATTACAAGTCCCAGGTTGCTGCAGGCAAGACAACCCGGTGCTTGGGAGCTACATATGTGGAATACAAAATAGTTAATTTATGACTGGTGACTCAGACGAACAACCCGGATTTCTCCAGAGTTGCAACATTTATATTGATGCAAGTCTTAAGCTATCACTTCGTTCCCCTCTTAAGACTTGGGAGCTACAGGTAATATGGATATAAGGAAGGTATACCTTCAAATTCTCAGTTATGAGTGAACCAGGTCACATATTTTTTGACGGAGAAATTTGCAAAGATTATTTGCTCTAAGCCATCCAGACAAGTCTGAAGCATTGAAAGTTGGTACAACATCAGTCGAAATTTTCTTCTTTATCAAAGCCAAGGCGTTTTTGAAGACAATTCAAGATATCATATCGGTTATTTTTTTTGCATGGAATTATTATTGGCATATTGATATGACAGAGACCCAGATTTTCAGGAGCCGGTTCACTATCTATTCTTATTCCAAAAAGCTTAGCATGAATGCATGACAAGCCTGTATTCAAGCTAATCTGGGGGCTAATGTCGGGGGAATTACCTGCGGTTAAACCCGGCTCATGACGTTAAGTCATCTTTGGACTTAAGCAGCCCTGTTAAGTCATCTCTGGACTTAACCCGGCAGATCCTAACCCGGCAGATCCTAACCCGGCAGACAGTTATAACCCGGTAGAAAATTGTAACCCGGAAGACAGATCCTAACCCGACATCTACTTAGCCACGAAAATGAGCCGCCTGGAGATAAGAAGCCCAGGCGTTAAGAAGCCCACGAAGAGAAGCCCAACGTTAAGAAGCCCGCGATAAGAAGCCAGAGATAGGCTAAGTCTTAATCCTACTAGGACTCTACATGTAACCCGCCCCTTCAACTTATATAAGGAGGGGCAGGGCACCCCAAGAGGGTCAGGTCACAATAGACAAGTTTAGACAGACAGACAAGTCTTAGACAAGATCAAAGTAGATGCTCTCGAGATAGAGGTAGCGAAACACCGCCCTTGTAACCGAGATCGTCATTATCATCAATATCAATCAAGCAGGATGTAGGCTTTTACCTCCACCGTGAGGGGCCGAACCTGGGTAAAATATCGCGTCTCTCGATTCCGTCCAACCCCGTTCAAGCTACCAGTTAGATGCGTTAGCCTCACGACTAAGTCCTCACACTAGGACATCTGCCGTGACAAAACCACGACAGACAGAGTGCCAGAAAAGGTCCCCAGATGGGATCCCGCGAGAACAGAGGCTTGCGGCGGCGGAAAAGTATTTCGTGGACTCCCCTATAGGTTTTCTGATTTTTGGAAATTTATAGAGGCGGAGTTAGGTCAAACGGAGGCTCGTGGGCCCCACTATGTACCAGGGCACGCCCCAGGCCCCAGGCGCGCCCTGGCGCCTAGTGGGCCACTGCTTCGTCTTCACATCCCCTCCCAAAGCTTTCAGGGTCTCATACGCCAGGAAAAAATCTCCAAAAAGTTTCGTGGCATTTGGACTTCATTTGGTATTGATATTCTACAAAGTAAAAAACAAGCAAAAAACAGCAACTGACACTGGGCACTAAGTTAGTAGGTTAGTCCAAAGAAATGATATAAAGTTGCTTGTAAATGTATATAAAACATCCAAGATTGATGCTATAATAGCATGGAACAATAAAAAATTATAGATACGTTGGAGACGTATCAATCATATGTCCACAAATTGTTTCAAGTGTTGCCCGCATGTTTAGAAACTTTAAAAAATATTCATCAAATCCAAAAGTAGCATTTGTGAGTTTTCTAGATTCATATTTTGCTCTGATCCCATTTTTACCACCACGTTGGCACATAACATGTGACACCTCAAACAAGGGAGGGTTGACAACATAATTCTCACTGAATTCAGTTGAGATTTAATGCAATACCAACAATATGTGTTGCCTCTAATGAAAGACCAGGAAATCATCCAGCCTTTGTTTCTTCTTTCTTCTCTTTTATGTATTCTTCCTCATCGAGGAATCAGGCTAGCGATTGTATTTCCTTTTTTAGATATAATTTTATTCGTGTCTATGTAGCTAGCAAAGCATATGCAAGTTGGAGCTAGCTCTTCGTCGTGCAGTACGAGATACATATAGGTTCCATGTTCTGGTGTGATGTGGCTCCTCTGCTCTGCATTTCATTGTGTTACCGCCACTGTGGCAACTTTGAAGGGATTGAGCGTTCACTCGTGTACCCGAAGACTTTTGCAAGAAAATATATTCTCCAGATGATGATCCAGTGTAGCCCATTACTAATGTATTAGTGTGGAATCCATCATATGTCATGAAATTGTTTTGAGTGTCTCGCGTACATCTTGAAATTTTGAAAAAACGCCATCCAAATAAACAAATGTACAATCAGATCCACATTTGTGCCGATATCCATTTGACCGTCCCAACTGACACGTTAATTGGTGAAACCTTGAATAGTATATTTGCTAACACGGAATCAAGTACCTTGAATAGAGATGGCATGGTTGTACAGGGTCCGGTGATCCTGAAGATGGACTGCTCTGTGGCAGTGAAGGAATTGAGTATGAAGATCATTGTTCGATCAGAGTGCCACCCAATTGTCGCTAATGTCAAAACGATTCTGTTTGAGTTTGCTCCGTATCAAGTTCAGGCTATTAGAAGGAACCAAAATGTTATGGCACATGAACTAGTGGCTCTTGCTAGGAGCCAAGGAGACCAGAAATTGATAGCAGACGTGCCTTTGTGCTTGTGTGAGTTTTTGGCTACGTATTGAAATTGTGTTTCAGAGTAATTATAGGTTGATCTTCCACTAAAAAATAATTAAATATGTTGAGATGAGATTATACATAGGGTGGGCGGAGTGACAGATATTACTGTACCAGAGTATAGAAGTCAAAGCATAAGTGATAAAGAGGACGCATAAACTTAAAGCTATGGTTAAGTTTACCATAATGAATTCTAGGATTTGTGGATGCTTGATAAGCGTTTCAATCATAAGAACATGTTAGTCAATAAATTTTATAGCATGTTAGCATAGGCCTCTTCCACATGCAAAAATGCAAAGTATGATTATCGGTTATAGTATTTCAACTAATAGCCTAGGAACAATATCACAACACCTATCACCACTACTTCCACAATCGCTTTGTTTACTTTACTGCAACCTTAAATTTCAGTACCTAACTTTCATTTACTTGCACCTTGTAATCTTGCATACCTCCTCCTTTATAACTAAAAATTATCTTTTACTAGAGAGTCTATGTAAAGCAAACATTTTATGTACCATTGGTAGATAGAACCCGAGAGAACAGAATTCCTACATTTAGCTCATTTGAGATATCGACACTCCATACTTCCAGCTTCACATTGGAAAGTGTTGCAACAATTCCCCGCACTTGGGGATTATCAGTGTGTTCTATTGAGTACTCGAAGACTTTCACGCATGCAAATATAGTCGGTATATGACGAGCCAATGTAGCTCACTACTTTTGTATTAGAGTTAAGTGCATGACATGTCCCCAAGCGGTTTTGAGTATCCCACATAAGTCTTGAAACTTTAAAAAATTGACATCCAAATCCAAAAGTGAAATCAATGAGTCATCTATATCTACACGTGCCTTGATATTGTTTGGTTGTCCTATCTGGTGCATTAAATGGTGACACCACAAACAATGGAGGCTTAGTAACATAGTTCCCGCCAAATTTGGTTGAGTTTTTTTGCCAATAGCCACCCTTTGATATATATGCTGCCTCAAATGAACCCGAAGAAATTATTTTGCCTTCTTTCTTCTTTGTTCTCCTCTGTGTATAGTTCTCATAGAAGAATCAAGCTAAAATTTTGGTTTTGTTTAATAGGTTATAGTTTTTTCTTGCAGCATGTACACAGTTGGTAAAGTAGGTGTGAGCTAGTACCAGCTCAACATCACGCTCTACGTGATATAACTAGCTTCCAGGTTCTGGTGGGATGTGGATCGTCTACTCAACACTTCAATGTCGCCACAGTTGCATGTTTGCAGCATATGTGTGTTCAAATTGAGTACCTAAGACTTTTATGCCTACTAATTTAGTGAGTAGACGACGTGCCCACGTAGCTCACTACTTCTGTAGTAGGGTTAAGTCCCTCATATGTTCCAAAGTTGTTTCAGGTGTCTCACATAAGTCTTGAGACTTACAAAATTTTACCGTCCAAATTCAAACGTGCAATTAATGAGTCATGTGTATCCATAATTTCCTTCATATCGTTTGACCGTCCGGTCTAGCGCATTAAATGGGGACAACTCGAACAAGGGAGGCTTGGCCGCACATCTCCCACGAAATTCATTTGAGTTTGCATTTTTTTTTTGATAACCATCCTACTATATATGTTGCCTTAGATGAACCCCCAATAAATCATTTTGCCTTTTCTTCTCCGTTGTGTGTTCTTCTTATCGAAGAATTGATCTAGTAATTAGGTTTCACTTTTTAGGCTATAATTTTTATCGTATGGACATAGTTGGTAAAACGGGCGTGAGCTAGGACTATCTCAACGTCACGCACTATGAGATACAACTAGCTTCCACGTTCTAGTGAAATGTCGCTTCTCCGGTGTGCATGTCATTGTGATGTCACAACAATTTCAGCATTGGAGCGTTTGTGTGTTCAAATTGAGTATCAAAGACTTTAATGCATATAAATATATTTGGTAGACGACGAGCCCATGTATCTCACCACTTTTGTACTAGAGTTAAGTGCATCAAATGTTCCCAACCTGTTTCTAGTGTCTCGGACAAGTCTTAAAACTTGGAAAAATTGTCAACCAAATCTGAAAATGCAATTAATGAGTTGTCTATACCAACATTTGACCGACTATTGTTTGATCATCCCAGCTGGCGCGTTAATGGTGACACGTCGAACAAGGGAGGCTTGGCGGCAAAATTCCTGCCACATTCAGTTGCTTTCCCTTTTTTCTTTTCAATAGCCACCCTGAACTACGTATGTTGCATCAAATGAACTCGAAGAAATCATTTTGCCTTTTTTATTCTTTCTTCTCCAGTGTGTCTTCTTCTCGTCGAAGAATGAAGTGAGTAATTGAGCTTCATTTTTCAAGTTTTTTTGCTTGTACATAGTCGGTAAAGCAAGCGTGGCTAATACTAGCTCAACATCATGCACTACGAGATACAACTAGCTTCCATGTTCCCGTGACATGTGGCTACTCTGCTTTGCACTTTATCAGGATGTCATCACAATTGCATCTTTGAAACGTTCGTGAGTTGAAATCAAGTACCTGAAGACTTTCATGCATGAAAAATCTTCATCCAAATCCAAAAGCAGAATTAGTGAGTCGTCTAGATTCATATATGCCCCAATACCATTTTATCACCTCGGTTGGCACGTAACGAGTGATACCTCAAACAAGGGAGGCTTGACGGCATAATTCTCACCGAATTTGGTTGAGCTTTATCGCAACACCGACGATATGTGTTGCCTCTAATGAAAGACCAAGAAATCATTTAGGCTTTGTTTCTTCCTTTTTCTCTTTTATGTGTTCTTCCTCGTCGAGGAATCGAGCTAGCGGTTGGGTTTTCTTTTTTAGATATAGTTATATTCATGTGTACATAGCTAGCAAAGAAGCTGTGAGTCGGGGCTAGCTCTTGGTCGCGCTATATGAGCTATAGCCGTGTTCCATGTTTTGGTGTGATGTGGCTCCTCTGCTCTGCATTTCATTGTGTTACTGTCGTCGTGACAACTTTCAAGGGTTTGTGCGTTGATTCATGTACCTGAAGGCTTTGCACAAGCAAATACAATATATTTGCCAGATGACGATCCAGTGTAGCACACTACTTCCGTATTAGCATGGAATCCATCTAGTGTGCAATTACCCTGGCCAGGCCGTTAGTTTCGATGGGGTATGCATTATGTACGAAATGGCCTATAAGTGCGGGGTGCAGCTACGTGTCGCTTCATATTGTAAAAATGTCCGTGCAGTTTTTAATTTTAAAAAATATTTGTATCATTAGAAAATGTTTGAATGTGTGTTTCAAAAAAATTAATACGTACTCAAAAAATGTTCAAAGCATGTGGTTATAAAGATGTAATCATGTGTTGAAAAAATGTTAAAATTATATAAAAAAGTTATAGATATATACGAAAAATGTAAAATGTGTATAAAAATCAGACATCAAAACATATAGTATTTGAAAAAGATTGAACATGCATTTGAAAAATGTTCAATGTGTATAAAATATATTACTAATGTATACAAAAATATACAATGTGTATGAAAAAATAGACATGTTTTGGGAAAAAGAAATAAAAAAAATATAAATATACCAATAAAACTGGTGAAAACCGAAGAAAGAAACAAGGAAAAAACACGAAAACCAAAGAAAACTATGCAAAACAGTGAAAACCATTAAAAACACAGAAAAAAGAACTCGCATGTCACTGTAGTATTAGGTCGGTCCAATAACGCCGTGCGGTAGGCGAGAAGTAGTATTTTTTTTTTCGGGCAGGCGAGAAGTAGTATTAGGAATGGCAGGCGACGGAACTTTGGCAGTGCCATCCTGGGCCAGTGGCCCCGCCCTAGAAAATACCCCTTGAGAACATGGGCCAAATGTCCAGCAATATCAGCCGAAATCTTGGTTTTAGTTCCCCTCAAAAAAAAAAAACATGGTTTTGGTCGCCCCCGCCCATTACGCCCCCTCGAACAATATTGGCCAAGCTCCACCACTGCCATAGTGGAAGTCTCAGGGGTAGTATGGTACTTTTTCCAGCCCCTCGACCTCAACGGCTGTCGGTCTCTCGTAATCTCGCGGTACCGCTTTAAAACAGGCAGAGCCAGAACAGACCAGAACGAGCCGATCGCCATTCCCCGCCGCCTCCAGCCTCCTGCGACCCGGATCGCGTTCCTCCAGCCGAGGGATCCCCTAACCCTAGCCCGGCAATGGCGTCGTTCTCGGAGGCGCCCCCGGGGAACCCCGCGGCCGGCGAGAAGATCTTCAAGACCAAGTGCGCCCAGTGCCACACCGTCGACAAGGGCGCCGGCCACAAGCAAGGTGAGCGCCCGACCTGGCCCGCTGGCGTCGATCGCGCCTCGTTCGTGTACCCCCGTATCGATCGTGGAGTCCCATTTCGGGATTCGTTTTGCGATTGGCGTCGGCGGTGCTCTGCTGCCCTGAGGCGAGGTCCTGTGTTTCGTGGGGTTGTGGTTCAACTTGGGACGGGAATCTGGGAGGGATGAATCACATGGATTGATCGTAAATCCTGCGCGTTGTTCGCGTTTGGATCCCGGTTGTTCGGTTGGCTGCCGTGCGGTTCGTGAAATTGGTTGGTCCCGAACGAGTGTTGGTTGATTTGTGAAATGGGTGAATCCGTCTGTCTGGGCTATGTTGTTGGATCGATCGGTAAATTGCCGGATGGCGTGCCTTTCTGTCAATGTAGATGCTAAGGCGCATTAGATTCATGACCATTATGATTTTCTACCGATAGCAAGTGATCTGAAAGAGGCACTTGAAATGAACAATTCAAGTCTTGCTGCATTTCGTCAAGAGAAAAGAACAATCCAAAAATACGCAATTTCTTACTGGTGTTAATCGTATGTTTTAATAGAACAATTCAAAAACACGGCACTGAATGTATGTGTGTTCAGTGTTATAATTCAGTGACTAGCCTTGCCGATAGTTCGGCCTGTGTTTTATGTTTCTTTTTGACAAACAAGCAGGAGAACATTTTTTTTAAGGTCACCGGGGGGGGGGGGGGGGGGGCAGAGCCCCCACCTGAATATTTTTTTCACAAGGGAACGAGAGTTTACACAGCGAGAGAGAAAGAAAACATGATAGATAGAGAGGGGGGGGGGGGGGGGGGGAATCATCCTATCATCCTAATTCAAAGGAGAACTGTCAATTCATTAAGGAGAAATAAGAGTGTTAATTTTCTAAGAAAACATCTCTAGTAATATCTGCAGGCTACATTCTACTTTTGAACAGACAATACACTGTTCGAACTAAATTCGTTTGCCACGTGACGCCGCTGTACAAACCCAGATCTTGTTTAACCAAATGCCAAGTTAATGCCAGTCATTCTGATCTGCAGGGCCTAACCTGAATGGTCTGTTTGGGAGGCAGTCTGGCACAACTGCTGGATACTCTTACTCTACGGCCAACAAGAGCATGGCTGTGGTTTGGGAGGAGAAAACACTGTATGACTACCTGCTTAATCCGAAAAAGGTATGGTTAATGTCTACTTCTATATTTTGTCATCAGTGGCCTGTGGGTATGTGAGAGCCGCTGCCTTGTGCTGTGCACTTGTAATCAGATACTTGGGCAGTGTTCTAGCATTCCCTGTTAGAGAGTGATTTCTTTTTTTAGGAATTGTTGTGAGTTTAGTGTCTTGGAAGTTCTTTTGAGAGGATTGATTATACTTGCTTCCTAGATCTAAATTGTTGATAATTTCTATTCTTGAGGTCATTCTGCACTGATGACACATTTCTTCATTTTGTGATCTTCTATTTTAATCTAGTTGCTCTTGAATTTACCTGATTATTTGATATTTCTGTTTAGCCAGGTAATAGTTATATGTACCTGGAGCTCATTGTCCTCTGCGTAGAGATGTTCATTTCTTTAGAACTGTCTATTAACTTCCTATCATTCATTCTGTTCATATTAGCAGGGACAATGTTTATGCTTTTTACTAAGAGCCAAAAATGCATTCTGTTAAATTATGAACTGTATGAACTTGATTTTATCTCAGAGGATGCCATGCATCTGGTTGATAGTCCTACCCTTGCGGGTGGTGACTTTTAACCTTATTAGGTTTTCTCAAGATAAGAACACTGGCAACTTTAATTCTCACTAGGCCTTTTTATGTAATGATGGGATTAATAAGCATGGCCTATTAAAATTTAAGATTTCTAATAGGAGCTTTACTTGGGGGAATAACCAGGATTCCCTGGTAGTACTTGCTACCATTGAAAGGATTTTTGCAACCCTGGATTGGGAGCAACATTTCCCTCTTAACACCACCTTTCGAACCTTACTCATTCATGTGCTGGATATGGTAGCCATGATTGTTTCTTAGACTCGTAGAATGAAATTCATTGGTTTTGTATGATCTCCTGATAACATTCCAATTACTATTCTCTTATGTGCAGTACATCCCTGGAACTAAGATGGTGTTCCCTGGACTGAAGAAGCCCCAGGAGCGTGCTGACCTCATCGCATATCTTAAGAGTGCCACAGCTTGAAAGGGCTTTGCTTTGCTTTGCTGCCACGGTCCTAAAAAAGTTAATAAATATAGACATTACCACGGTGTCGCTCTGGTTTGACAGGGTGCATCGACGAGACAGTTAAAAGAGCTCGGTAGCATTTCTCCTTACGATGGTTTATTTTCTTCAGCAAAATTGCACTGCATATAATGGCCGTTTCTCAGGCCTGTTGTGAACCTGTTGTTGTTGTTGTTGTTGACGATGATCAGTTGTTTGGGCAGTAGATCTCAAGCATCTTGTGCGCCGCATACTATAAACTTATTTCTTCGGCACGGATTATGGTTTAAAGTTTGAACACGCATGCTAGCTCGTACTAGGAACGCAGCAACTCAGACAATGAGATGTCATATGGTGGATGGGGTAAATTTAAGACCCTGCACAACTGGACAGTACCTAGCTGCAGGGGCAGTGATGTGGTGTTGATGCGTTTCCTGGTCTGAACTTTCCAATTCTGGTGTAAGATTCAGGCATAGCCACCCCATCAGCCATGTGAGTGCAGAGTGCAGGGAAAGGAAACCAGCGCAATATTGCAACAGCTCACCATCATCTTCCCCTGTGACATGGGCCAGAAACCACAGCCATCATCATGAGCATGTTTTCCTCCATTCTTCCCATAATTATCATCATGGTCGCTACATATATGGAGTATATATATTTTTTCCTTTTGAGGCTGAAAGTTTTAAGGCCGTCAGGACTAGTTGGCTCATAACAGAAGCCTTCCAGCGTTTTAGCTTGTTATTATGGGAAGTGTTGCATGTTTTCTTCCAGTTTTCTGTTAACCTTTGATGCTACTTCATTCAGTAATTCTGCCTTGTCCTCTGCACATTTCAAATTACCCTCATTATGCAATTTCAAATTACGCTCATTCTGCATCACAGGGACTATGATGCGCCATCAGTAAGCAGGTATACACATAGTTAATTTCTGGGCAGAGCAGCCTTAGACACAGAAACTTATACCTTAAAATATTTCTCTAAAGCATTTTTCTGGGAAGCATCAAGGCGTGAATTAAGATCAGGAATCACAAGCAAAGCACTTGTCTGGCATACAGATGGGCATGGTGTCCTGCCATCTCAAAAGCCACACGGCACATAAAAATTGCAAGCTCTCAAACAAAAGTCAAAACCTGAACCTGAAGTGAATAATGTCATGTTGTTCTGTTCACTGTTCACCGTGAAACTTATCCTTCTGTTCCTTGAATTGTGTGTTGAATTTTGATCTAGAGCTGTGTGACATGGTATGTACATGTTGTACGAGTGTAGTTCATTTTTCTTAAAGATCTTTTCAAGGCGCTTTGAGTGCTGAACTGAGGGTCTAAATAGGGTTTTGGGTACCGGGCGGAAAATTCGGATACCGCCCGGTATCTGCGTTTCTCGCTACCCCACGAGAAAGCTGCGTACCGAGCAAAAAAAATCGATTTTTTTGAAAATTTTGAATTTGAACGGCTACAGTGTAGTCAAGTAGGGTAGAAACTCTTATAAAGCATGGAACTAGCTTTGGTCTGGTGGTAAATATGGTCTCGCTGTCCGCGCGCATCCCCGCCTAGTTCGAGAGCCACTACTCCCATCTCAGCCATTTTCTTTTTTGCTTAACCAACTCTTACATAAAGATTTAAAATAAATAGTAGGAGAATCGAACCCACGACCTCATTTTCTTTTTTGCTTAACCAACTCTTACATAAAGATTTAAAATAAATAGTAGGAGAATCGAACCCACGACCTCGCATACGTTGAGGACGGACGAGGAGGCCATGCCACTGCGCCAGCACCGAGCTTGTGTACGACTTGAGCTCAGTACTGACATATTCCGAGCTCAGAAAAAATTGAATTCAAATTAAATTTAAAAAATTCGAGCGGTTTTTGCTCGGAATTTTACGGTATCCGCGTTTCTCGCCCGTCTAATACACCTCAAAGGTGGTAGTGTACCCCATATCCCTCCAGGGCAGCCAAGGGTTGGTCATTTACCAGCATCTTAAGTTCTTAACCTGTTTCTTCTTCAGTTATTCTGGCTTGGCTCTGCGTAGAGAAAGTGATGACCCATAAATAGATACTTAGTACATATCAAATATAATTAATCAATTTCTTGGCAAGCAGCCTTAGAGCACAGGAAATATCCGGGTACGTACGTACACCACACGGAGATGCGCGGGGAAGAGTAGCTAGCTGTAGTCGTCAAGACGCTCGCACGCATTGAAAGATGAGAAACCACCAAGCGCTTGGCCCGCACACAACACAACCGAGCATGCATGCATAGAGCCATGTGAGCTCCAAAGGCTACAGCACACACGCCGCGCAGCTTGACGCCCTTTTGGTGTTCGCTGCCAGAAAAGCGAAGCCCATCTTGTGTGTGTTCTGTGTGCCGCCTCTTGCTAAGAAGTGGCAAATGAGACGTACGTGATGGGTGTGTATGTGTTGGTGCTGCGCAGTTACATCGATCCCAACGTTTTACTCCCATCCCACTTCATCACAAGATTCCCAGCCTCCTCCTCCTCCTCCCATAGTGAGAGTGAGAGTGTGACCAGCCGGTGCCCTCGTCGTCGGCCCCTCGTCCGTGCTCCATGGTGATTCTGCGCTCTCACAGGTAGGCGGCCGGTGCGGCGACCGGAAGGGAGCACCACCAGTTCGATCTGCTTACTTTGACGTGTCGACTTTCGACCGTCGTCTTCTTGGCTGTTTCATCCGTCTGATTTCCAAGCAGGGACACGGAGACGGCGGAGATGGTGCAGGGCAGCCCGGACCTGGCTGGTTTCCAGTTCTACAAGCTCATGGCTGCCGGAATGTCCTGGGAGAAGCTGGTACTTAGTCGCGCATGCTCTGCTAGCTAGTTCACCAAGCACGAGCTCGTCTCTCTCTCATCTCTCTGCTTGCTTACTGTTTCTTGGCGCCTGTCGGCACCGCACTGCAGGTGCTGCCTGACAAGTTCGTGAGCGAGCTCAACGGCCGTGCGCTCCGGGACGTGAAGCTGCGGGTCGAGGGCGGAGGGACGCGCGCGTGGGACGTGGAGGTCGTCGTCAACGAGTACGGCGACATGCACCTCGGCAGGGGCTGGAAGGAGTTCGTCCGCGCCAACGGCATAGAGCTGGGGCAGCTCCTCGTCTTCTGCTACGACGGCGCCGCCCTGCTCACCGTCAAGGTGTTCGACGACTCCGAGTGCGGGAGACACTGCTGCCAGCGCGAGGAGGAAGACGACAGCGCCGGTACGTTCCCTTCCCTTGTATCTTCCCTTGCAGTATATATATATATATATCATGGAACTGACAGTGCGCGGGTGAGTTAAACAGAGGAGGAGGAGTCTCCGCCACCGGCGTTGCCAGGGAGTGGAAGCAGCAGCAGCGACGGCGACGTCCATGGCGGCGGAGGCGGCGCCGTGCCGAGTCGGTTCACCGTGACGCTGGGGCAGTGCCACCTGGGCACGAAGAAGAAGCAGTACCTGGTGAGCTCTGGCTGTAAATTAACGTGCGGCCCTCCTCGCGTCTTTGGTTTCTGACTGTTTGTCGTTTAAGCAGAACGTGCCTGTGGAGTTCAGCCAGTCGCACGGGTTCACGGAGAAGGGCAGGGTGGTGCTGCGGATGCGCGAGCAGCAGTGGACCGTCTGCCTCAAGCACAGCAACCGGCGGAAGGGCAACGCGAGGACCCGCACGGCCTTGAGGTACGGGTGGAACCAGTTCCGCGTCGACAACGGCCTCCGCGTCGGCGACATCTGCTTCTTCCAGCTGCTGCAGGAGGCCGGCGGCGACGGCCCGGTGCTCAGCGTCGAGGTGCGCAAGGCGGACGGCAGCATCGTCCAGTGACTATATATTGGTTCGTGTTAATTCGTGCCTTGATCGATGTGATGGCAAATAAGCTGCGGAATGGATTGTATGATGAACCACGATCTGGATGTTGGATGAATGAACTGCTTTTATTATTTAGTATTAGTAGTACTACAATCTGCGCTGAGCTGCTAACCATCGAGGAAACAAAATCCACTTGACCTAGGCAACCCACCAAGCGCCACCCAACTATGAACAGATGAACAAATCAACAAATCATGGGAGATGGGAGTGATCCAAACAATAGAAACGTTAGTTAATTACAGGACTGAGGCTAACGGATCACCCTGTCGATATACACAAGAATACAGCTCGAACGTTTACTGCTACCAGCGACCAAAGTTCAGACGACCAAACTTGTTTCTCCGTCTGTGCCAAAAACCCTACACAGTTAATCAGAGTCCTATCTACACTCCTCAATTGGCCTCCGAGGTTGCCGATGCTGGTGGCACATCTTCCTGCTCATCGCCAGTTGCATGAGGCTGTGCATTTCCTCCCTGTGCCTGGTAGACAGCATCGCCTTCTGGAACTGAACCATGTCCTGCCGCAGGCTTGTTGTTGCCATATGCAGTAGCTTCAGTTGAGCCCGCATTGCACCCGGCCTGATCAGTGTACCCCCGCTGTGCCGATGCACCGGGCAGTGTACCATCATCTTCATGTAGATCGAGACGATTCAGCAGATCCTCAACCATCCTCACTCTCCTTTGCCTTCCTTCTGGAACCATCTCCACGAAAACAGATTAGATGTAGAATTGCACGCATCAGCCAGTTCATCCAAAAGCTCAATCTGATGAGGAAAGGTCCGAGTCTCGAACTCAAAACTTTTTGGCCCTGATACGATGTAGAATTGCACGCACCAGCCAATTCACCTAAAAGCTCAAACTGATGAGAAAAGATGGGACATGCATTTATACGTCAACATCAGAGACACCCTCTATTAATCACGTGAGCCCTAAACAGACCAAGGCCAGGAAGGAGCGCAGGGGCTCTCCCTAGATTAGCCCGAGTCGTTCGAGGGGATGTGTGTTAGAGCATCTCTAACCGATCCTTTATCGGTCATCAAGTGCGATCACTGCTGACGGCTAGTGTTGTGCCTCGTCTCGAGCATGCCGACACATCTCGGATGAGTTTTTTACAAGTGTGAAAAGGATGGAGTGAGTGCCATTTTGTGCAGTTGTTCTTCGGATTTGTATCAATTTGAAACTCATTGTTTGCTCAAAATTTTATGTAGGAAGTATGCAAATTTTGGTAGTGGTAAGAAGAGTACATTAATCTATTGATAGCGAAAAATCTGCTAGATGTTGGTGCACTAGTTGCTAGAGGTAAGACTAGAGAAAGACAAAGGAAGATGGAAACAGTTCATCTATTCGACCTGAGTCCATCAGTCACTGCACGTTATATACCCAGGCCTACACAAGTCTACTGGGCTGACACACTGCACCCACGAGCATACGGGACACACTCACAGCCCAACTACTCCTTTGAACCGAACACCACATTCCTGCCTTCGTCAACCCGCGCCTGGCTTGTGAAGACATATTTCGTCAGTTCTACTTCTATCTTCAGAGTAGCGGCACTAGCACAAAATCCACCTAAACTCCAAAACTAGATAAAGCATGTGTCAAAACCGGATAAGTCCCATCCCAGGTGGTTTTGGTTATTTTATTGATGGTTTTGCTCCTGTCTCAAGCTTCTAGGCATGGTCGCGGCCCTCCAACGCGCGTGCCCTCTGACGACAAAGTGCAAACCTGCTCGAGTGTGGCACCTGTGGGTGCCACCTCAGGGACGACACAGCAACATCCCCTCCTCTTCCAGCCTGGGTTATCTTCTGATAACAAGTGGAAGGTGCGGTGGCAACCACAGGTGGCACACCTGAACAGGTCGTGCGCTCTGCCGTAGGAGGGCGCGCGCGTCGTGTTGGAAGTATGCCCTAGAGGTAATATATTGTATTATTATATTTTCGTGTTCATAATTAAGAGTTTATATTCTATGCTATAACTGCTAAGATCCTGGAATATGCGATTTGGAGGAAAACTCATGTGCACACGTGTAGAACGATAAACTGTAAAATAAGATTCCTAGTCTAGCCTCTAAGACTGGCTCAAGTGTTGTTACTGATAACATTTTTTGGATCTTAGGATATCGTTAAGTATAACGTTAGTCCTAAAACAACACTGAGAGTATGACGTTAGAAGAACGATTATATTGAATCGACCCAAACTTGTTTGTTATACTTGAGATGAAATTGTCACAAGTCAATTGTTATGACACGAAGTGTTAACGTGTGATTTAGTTCCTTAGACTATGAGAGTATCATAGTCACTTCTTACCATACAATGAGCTTTAGGGTTGCTCAAATGTCATCTGTAACATGGTGATCATAACGACAACTTACAGGCTCATCGGAAAGTTTGACAAGAGACTCGATAGCTCGAGAGTGGAATTTGCTCCTCCGACGATGAAGAGATATTCTTAGGGCCCTCTCGATGTGACGACACCCATCATCATCTGGCCAGACACAGGTGGCGACGTCATGGGGATGCCGGAACATGTCAACGAGAAAGAAGAACAAAACTGACAATGAGGAGACCGGTATAGTGAGCATGTGTGTGACTCAAGAGGATACCGATACATCTCACCTCGGATTTTGTAAAGTATCGCGAAGCAAAGGAAACAACACATCATAACCAAAGGTTCACTTGAATGTCATTCATGTATTCATAGGGATCGATATGGACGTCCACGGTTCCGCTATCGGTCATTGAACAAAGGGGTTTCGTTCATGTCTATATTTTACCGAACCTACAAGGTCACAAGGTTAAGGTAATCACGATCTGCTAAGTGTTAGTAGGACGAGAGTATCAAGAATTTATTTGTAGAATTATTTCATTAATATTTGAAATAGTTTCAAGAGGAACCGGAAGCATTTCGGGATCACTGGAAGGGTTTCGGAGTTAATCGGGCAATACCGGGTATTATTGATAAAAAATATATATAGGTGGAAAATGTTTCCGATGATGTTAAATTAACAATAAAAGGCTCTAGTAATTGTTAGGAGGCTTTTATATTTAATTAAATATCAACGGGTCTTAAAATGTCAAGTGGTGGAGGGAGAATTGGGCCACTAAGGCCCAATAGGAGAGGCACCCCCTTACCCCCTTTGGGAGGCCGAATTGGGGTGGGGGAAGGACTCCTCCTTCCCGCCTTGGCCAGCCCAAGGGGAGGGGAGTCCTTCCCCCCTTGTGTCACCCCCTTCTTCCCTCCAACCTATATACACTAGAGGCTTTGGGCACTTTAGATACACAAGTTTTGGAGCCTCCTCTAATTCTCCAGTTCTAATTCTAGTTGGTCCTATTTGATCAACTAGATCTAGACCTAGATCTTATAATCCTCATAATTAGAAGCCCAGTGCGGTTATAATCTCCTCCTTCTAATTCTCTGGCGACGATTAGCTCTGGACGGCGAAGTGTTGCTGGGTCGTGAAGACTGTACGCTTGCAATCTGTGGAGAGGCTGTGATTTTGGTCTTCCGTTCGAGGGACTGTTCTTGGGTAAGGTTCGCGGGATAGTTAATCTACAATTTGAGGGACTTCAAGTACGATCTACACCGACTCGTCTACTTCCGCTGCAACTCAGAATCGGTAACGATCTGATCCAAACCGTTAATACATCTTCATTTTGTTTCTGGGTGATCGTAGAGCGGATTTTTTTATTACGTTTCCCAACACGTCGGAGGGTTGCGGCCATGTCTTGAAGTCTTAGACATGAGCTAAACCACGAATAAAATAAGCAAAACCACCCATGGTGTGATTGATCTGATTTTGACAAAGTTTAGGCCCCGATTGCAAGCCGTGCAAATTTCTACGCCCGAAAATATCATACATGTGTATTTCACTGGCCCTCTAAAGAACCTAGTATTTTACACGCATGTCGATATAGGCATGACGGAAGAGCTAGTAGCCCATTCATCCCATCAGCATAGCCCCAAATCTTGGTCCATCCCCGTCGTTGCCTCCTCTGTAACACGTCGCCGCATGCATCAACATCACATCTAGCACGCCGGCGCACGCATCAGCCTCCGCCGATTTCTTCTTGTCCCCCCCGTCGCAAGCAACCTCGAGCTGAGCTAGGAGTAGACCTATCGCAAGCATCGTGGAGCTCGTCGGCCGATGACCAACACGTATAGGGGATCAATCATACTCCTTTTGATAAATAAGAGTGTCGAACCCAATGAGAAGTAGAAGGAATCGATAAGCGGTTTTCAGCAAGGTATTCTCTGCAAGTGTTGCAAGATGATTTTGATAGATAGTTTGATAGCAAGATTATTGATAGCAAGTAACAAAAGTAACAAGGTGCGGCAAGTGGCCCAATCTTAATATTGCCAAGGACAAGCAGGTGAAACTTCTTATAGTCAGTAAACGCTCTTGAGGACACACGAGAATATTTTCAAGTTACTTTCACCATGATTCATCGACTTACGTTCATTGCCTTGATACGTTGTTATGTGGGTGGACCAAAGCTAACGTGCTATTCTTACTTGAACAAGCACCTAATTATGATTATACCCTCCATGCAAGCATCCACAAATACAAGAGAAGTAATTAAGATAAATCAAATCATAGCATTAAACATGTGGACCCAAAACAGCCCTCACAGAACAATTCATAAACTGTGGTTTAGGTTTCCGTCACTCCCCCAACCTATCATCTATAAACTAATTTCACAATGCCTTTCCCTAGGCCCAAAGATGATGAAGTGTTATGTAGTCGACGTTCACATAACACGACTAGAGGAAGAAGAACACAACATATCACCAAAACATTGAATGGTGATCAACTTCACATGATTAATAATAACAAGACTTCTCACATGTCCTCAAGAACAAATAAAACTACCCACAACACATATTATTGAACATGTTCAGTAGGTATAAATATGCAATAAACAATCTAAACATATAGATCTTCCACCAAGTAAACCAACTAGCATCATCTACATGATGTAATCAACACTACTAGCACCTGCAAGTACGAATCTGAGGTTTGATACAAAGATTTTGAGCACAAGAGATGAATTAGGCTTTGGAGGTGAGATGGTGCAGGTGAAGACGTTGATGAAGATGAGGCCTTCCACGATGAGAGGAGCATTGGTGACGACGATGGCTTTGATTTCCCCTCCAGGAGGGAAGTTTCCCCAGTGGAATCGTTCCGTCGGAGAGCAAAAATGCTCTTGCCCTAGTTCCGCCTTGAGATGGTGGTGACTCGTCCCGAAAGTCTTCTCTTGATTTTTTTTAGGGTAAATGGCTTCATATAGGAGAAGATCATCATCGGTGGACCTCCGTGGGCCCCACAAGCCTGGGTGTCGCGGCCTGGGGGTGGCTGCGCCCTAGGGCTTGTGGGCCCATCGAGGCTCTTCTCTGGTACTTTTTATTTCTAGTATTTTTATATTTTCCAATATAAATCTTCGTAAATTTTTACGTCATTTTGAGCTCCGAGGAATTGCAATCTCTGTAGTAGCTTTTTCAGGTCAGAATTCCAGCTGCCGATAATCCCTCTCCTTTGATTTATCTTACATTTTAGGAGAGAGAAAAGGCATTAGAATTGCATCAAAAAATGAAATATAGCTTCAAAATAAGATAAAGAACAGTAACAAATCATGATACAAAATGAACGTATCATCGGCCTCGCCGCAGTCTTCCTCGCGTCTTCGGCGGCTTGTAGGTAAAACGACTCATCCCGCAACTGCTCATGCCCATGCTCTCCGCATGACCAAGACCACCGCTTGCTCGTTGCCGCGTCAACCTGCTGGCTGGCCGGCAGGAGCTCCAGTTGAGGACCGCCAAGCAGCACGGTGGCGCCCGCTTTGAGGACCAGTGACCATGAGAGAGCCAAAAGCCCTGGTGATCCCATGGCCCTGTGGCCGATACCTCATCCCATCCCTTGTGGCTCTGGTGTTCGTCCGGCAGTGTGTCTAGTCGTACTCCAGAAAGGAACACCGGGGAGATAGAAATACCAAGGAAGAAATGATGGGTGGAGCAGTGTTTTCAAAACCGGCGTAATACATGTGTTTAAAAAAAAGGTGTAAAGAATACCACTCGAATACAACCCAAAAACGATCAACCAATAGCCAAATTGAAGATCGTCTGTTTTTTTACACGTGTATATTGTACGGGGAGGTTTGGGGCTGAAAAATGGCGATCCAACCGTGCCCTTAGGGTGTGATTTATCCGGTTTTGGAGTTTAGAGCATTGTGATACATCAGTATGGATTATATGGGAAAAATATACTTCCCTCAATCTTCACATTTTTTGGACGCGTCCATAGAGCAAACGTGTTGTAACACCCCATGTCATTAGCCACAGTAATCACTTTTGATAATGACAAGTCAGCATGTTTAACAGTGCATAATCATCATTAGCATCATATTGCATTTCAACTCCTAACTCAAATTCAAATTTAAATGAAAGTGGAAAATAAAAGTTGTCCAACATAGAAACTAAAATGTTCAGTAAATATCAAATATTGTAGAGACTGTTCTAAAATTGAAACCAACAATTAATAAATTAATTAGGTGGCACTAACATTACCAAAACAGCAAGGATTAATGTATTTTAATTATTATAAAAATTTGTGTGAATTCAAATTGTCTCCAAACCAATTTTGGACAGTGGTAGATAGTGCCAAACATTTAATGGAACAGTTGCCTTATTTTACAAAAATTATTTGGAATAAAAACAAGAGACAAAACAGAAAAGAAAGAAGCAGAAAAAGGAAAAAAGAAAAAGGCCTAAGCATCTACTGTGCACTCAGCCTGCCCGCTACAGCCGCGGCCCAGCCCACCCCGCGTTTTCCCCCATCTCCCGCACTGCTCATGCCGCTGCTATCGAGCACCTGGAGCGCGTGAGCCAGGCCCCCCCCCCCCTCCGAGTGATCGACAGCGCGCCCCCGCGCGCGCTGGGTATATGAGCGACCCCCTCAACCTCGCGGACGAACCCTAGCCCAGTTTCCCCCCTTCCTCCCTCGCTCCCCACCTCGCCCGAGCGCAACCATGGCCGCCACCACGATGTAGCCACGGCCACCGTGCTCCTCTCGCCGCCTCTCCGTGTCCACGAGCTCCGCCGCAACGCGCCCGACCTCCTCGACCACGAGCCTGAGCTCCGGGCGCCCTGCATCGCCCCCACGCCGTCGTCTTCTTCCTCGGCCACCGGAGATCTTCCTCCTCGCCGACGATGCCTCTGCTGCTCCAAAACTATCACCGGGCCACCGTGCGCCTCCGCTGTGAGCTACTCCCCCCGCCTCATCTCTCTGTTGCTTCGCACGCACGCGCTAGCCACCTCTCCACGTGAACCCGAGCCCGACGCCGCGGACCTCGTCGCCGACAAGGCTCCGGTGACCATTTGGTCACGGGCACGAGTCCCACCGCTTCGTCCGCACGCGTAGAGCATATCTAGCCCACTACCTCGAGCTACGGCGCCCTGCTTCGTCGATTCCACCCCCGTCCGAACTCCGGCGCCCGCCGCGAGGCTCGCCGCCGACGTTACACGCCGTTTCCGGCCCCGCCACCGCCACCACTTGACGCGCGCGAGCGCTAGCTCTAGAACGCAAGTGACCGCGCCCGTTTTGGCCCTCCGTAGGCGAATCCCGAGCCGCTCCGGCGATCTTCCGCCGCGGAAATCGTCGCCGGCGTGTTTCCGGTGACGCCGCCGACGTGGCGCATGTGGGGCCCACTCCTGGGTCGCTGACCAGTGGGTCCCCAGGCCCCACTTTGACCCGTTGACTCGGTCAACCCTGCTGACTGGGCAGGCCCAGTCACTGACATATGGGCCCCACCCCATTTAAACGATTTTAAATAAATAAGTAATTAGTTAATTAGCTAATTAGTTAATTATAATACTAATCAGTCACTGACTGCTGAGGCCCACCCTCTAATTAATTCAGTTAATTAAATTAACCCCTCTGATTAAACCACAGTGTATGACATGTGGGTCCCACCTGTCTGGTTTGACTGGTCAGCCGACCAGTTGACCTGCTGACGTCATGCTTAGGTCATGCTGACGTCACTTACACTGTTTTGGATAATGTTTATTTTAAATATTTAAATAAATTCCAGAAATTAGTAAAAACTTTAGAAAATCATATAAAATAAACCGTAACTCCGATGAAAATAATTTATATATGAAACTTGCTCAGAATTCCGATACGAACCCGAATACGCCCTCCGTATTCCTGTCAGATACCTCTAGGTATAAGAATGTTGAACTTTTAGACCGATTTCGATAAATGAATAGTGCCCAACTTTAATTAAATAAATCCGAATAAATTCCTAAATTAACTTAATCATTTAGTTAGGCAGTAGAACACCCCGGCATATCATTTAGGCATGTCATACATATTGTTTGCATTATTGCCGTGAATTTATTGTTTCTCCCCCTCCTTCTCTCTCGATAGACGCCGAGACCGACGACGCTGCACCTGGATACGACTACACTACCGACGAGCAGCCCGTTGACGACCCCTCTCTCTTGCCAGAGCAACCAGGCAAGCCCCCCCTCCTTGAGCATCCAGATATCGCCCATTCTATTCTCCTGCTTGCATTAGATTTTGCTATTGTTAATGTATGCTCCTATTCTGATGCATAGCCTGCTGTTGTAACCTGTTTATTGCTACCTTACATGCCTATGATAAACTGTTTAGTATAGGTTAGTAGTGAACCATCAGTGACCCCACCACCTTATCCTTGTTGCCCCTGCTTGATCATCGACGACTCGATCAACGTGATCGTTGACCAGAGACCGACACCTCACTTCACCCCCCCTTAGTTGTACGACTCTGCTTAGTTACTATCGAGTGCCGAGGGTGATACCTCGTAACGCACTCCCGATGAATACTCTGCAGTGTAGCTGTTCGGTCGTGGTCATCGAGGGTGATTCCTCCTTCTCCACTTCCGATACGACTCTGTCGTGCGACCCCTCAGCGTGAACCTTGAGGGTGATGCCTCATACGTTCACCCTGATGATTTCGTCGAGTGGAATCCGCCGAGGGTGATTCCTCGGGTTTTCCCCTTGATGTTATGACCACACGATTACTTGACCTTTGTTACAGGCGGGTCCACCCTGGTGGGTACCCGCTGGGGATCTATGATGTCGGATGTGCCGGAAGGGCACTCGAGTGTGATATTGTGGCGGAGCATCAGAGACTCTGATTGTCTCCGCGTGATACTAATTGAGCCTATTGGATTTGGGTGTGTGATCTGAGTGGGTCGACGTGCCCTATACGCACTACCACCACGCGGGATAATGGTTATGGGACCCTCTGCGGAGTACGTTTCTCCCGAAAGCTCGTCAGACGTCACGATTCACCGTGCGGGCTGATTGTCGGGATTGGGCTGGATACTTCACTGACGAGCTCAGTGTCGCGCCTGCACCCCGGCCAGTCTCGCAACGCATAGGGTGCCCAGGGCGATGGCCCAAGACCTCTGGGTGCATAGGTTAGTCCGGCGTGCTGACCTCTCTGCCGAGCCTAGGTAGAGCGTTGCTTCGTGTTGATCTTCCGAGGACGGGCATTATCCAGCAAGTGTGTCCGGCCAGAGTTGATCAAGCGTGTTGGGTAACAGTAGTGCACCCCTGCAGGGATGAATCTTCTATCGATAGCCGGTCCTACGGTAAAGGACGCTCAGTTTGTGTATCCCAATCTACTACTTAAACTGGATACTTGTTACTTAATTGAAGCTTCGGGATCGCTTTCTCGCTTGGGAGTCGAGGAAGGATCTTTAAGCTGTACTTCAACATGTTTGCTAAATAAAATGCTATTCTACTCTCTTCTACTGCTGCAAGATGATGGCCTTGTGAAGATGTTTGAAGATGCTAGTCTTCTATAGGACTAGGCCTTCTCTCTATTCTGGCATTTCTGCAGCCCAGTCCACTTATACAGCCGTTCTCCATTGATAATGTTGCATATGTAGTATAGATCCTTGCTTGCTGAGTACTTCGGATGAGTACTCATGGTTGCTTTACTTTCTCTTTTCCCCATATACCCCCACCTTGATGATACATCAGACGATGGAGTCTAGGAGCCAGATGCCACCACCGGAGCTTACTACCAGGAGGGTCCAGAGGGCACTTACTACTGGATTGAGCCAGCTGACCAGGAGTAGGACCGGAGGCTCCCAGGCAGGAGGCCAACGCCTTTCAATCTAGTGTCGCTGTTTGTGCTAGCCTTCTTAAGGCAAAACTCGTCTAACTATGTCTGTACTCAGATGATATTTGTATGACTGACTTATGTATTCGGATCTTCGGATCCCTGGTCTGTAATATTGTGGACCTCCGTTTAAATTGTGTTAGAGTTGTGTTGTGATATCTTCCCGTGAGTCCCTGTGCTTGATCGTACACGTTTGCGTGTATGATTAGTGTACGATTGAGTCGGGGGCGTCACAAGTTGGTATCAGAGCCGACTGCCTGTAGGAAGCCCCCTTCCAATTCCTTGGCCGAAGTTGAGTCTAGAAACCAAAAAACTAATTTACTAACTTGGCTGTGTGGCTTACGGGCCCACGTCGCCAACTGGGTGGTATTAGGATCTTTTATTCCTCGTCTATACTCTGGGACTCTGATCTCTCTTCTACTCGGGTTAAATAAATTTTACTAACGCCGACACTTAGGATCTCGTAAATCCCATCTACCCGGAGAGCTGGATATCTGTGCGATTTCCCTGTCATTGATCTGATTAGTTTGATAATCATTTTCCTTTCCATTGTTTTGTTTAACTTTTCTCTCCGAGTTGTGTTAAACTTCTCATTGTCATTTGACAAATCTGAATTTCCTCTGTTTCAGATGGACCGTTTGTTTCCACCATGTCCTACGACACAGCTTGTGTTTCGCACTTGGGCTCGTGATGCCCCTGGGTTTCCAGCTGTCCTGATCGCTCTCATGACCAGACTTGGCTACCGTTGGTATCCTGAGTACTTGGTTTACGAGGATTACCGCGAGTTCAATCAGGAGCAGTACCATGCTGATGTTCGTATCTATGATCAACAAAATGACTCAGACACCGAGCTACACCTTTTCCACGGTATCGGCGTGACGATTGAGATGGTAGTCCATGATGCCGCCTACTCTGCTGCCGCACGTCTCCGAGGACAGTTCAGCGATATCTTGGATGACTCTGAGTTCCGATACATTTCGTATGCCCCTGCTGGAGATGCTACTGGATATTACACAGCTATCTGTGCCCCGTACGAGCCTCGTCGCTATGACCCGCGCGTTCTGATTCAGTGCACTCGGGCTCTGGATCGCACTGTTCGGGCTCTTGCCGTCGAGTTGGTTGCCACTCGAGCACGTCTCTACGATGCTATGACGCAGTTGCTACCCGCTGTTCACGCAGGGATACATCCTGAGTACATCCTTTACCCGCGCAGGACTCAGATGTATGCTGGTATTGATTGGCCTGCTGTTGGAGATCATACACCTGCACGTGGACCTCTTCTTACAGCTCGAGACCGGATTCTGCATCAGAGTGCACATGGAGCGCAGGATCCTTCCGCGACGAACATTCATCGTCCGCACTTGCAGTTACCCCGTTTCGGTGGTTTTCTCCGACGTTGATGTAGCCTTTGCTATGTCTCGTTGTGTACTTCCTTACCGCGTGCCTGCGCGCCGCCTAGTATGTCTAGCTTTTGAATTTGCGCCGTTATGCTGTCCGCATGTACCCGACTCTGTGTATGGATCTGTATGTCTTAATTGACTACTTTAGGTATCTATTACACTACTTAAATTGTTGTCGAGTTACATCATGCTTGTCACTAAACGCTCGCAATTGCTTTTACTAAACTACCCCCTGTTGATACTTAGCAGGATGGTTAGACCAGGTGGTCGTGGTCGTGCCCCTAAACGCCCACCACCGCCAGACTATATGGCGGCTATGATGCAACAGTTTGAGCTTAACCGCCAGTTCATGACTGGAATCATGGCTCAGTTTCCGCATCAGAACAACCAGAACCAGAACCCAGCTTCAATAACTTTGACAGAGTTTATGCGACTCAACCCAACTCAGTTCCGCAACTCTGACAAGCCACTGGATGCTGATGACTGGCTCCGCGACATCACTCACGAGATGGAGTCAGCTAATGTCGCCCCTGCCAACTTCGTCAACTCCGCGGCCTTTTTCTTAAAGGGCCCCGCTGCTCAATGGTGGGACACACACAAGCGTACTCTGCCTATTGGAACAGTCATCACCTGGTATGAGTTCCAGGCTGCTTTCCGTACACGTTACATCCCTCAGGCAATTATGGAACGCATGAAGACCCAGTTCCGTAACCTCACTCAGGGCAACAAGGCTGTCGAAGCTTATCAGCGGGAATTTCTAGACCTCTCCCGCTATGCTGAAGAAGACATCGCCACAGATGCACGTAGACAAGAGAAGTTCCGTAGTGGACTACACCCCGACCTCAAGCTTGCACTAGCTACTCAAGACTTCAACGACTTTTCAACTCTAATGAACAAGGCAATTCTTGTTGAGACCGCTCAGATGGAATACAAGGACTCGCAGAAGCGCTATCGTGATGTTGGCTCATCTTCGGGCTCAGCATCGAAGCGTCGAGTTTGGATCCCCAACAATGCGATCCGTCCCAATGCCTCTGCGCCAAAGAACAACTATGCTGCACCATGTCTGCCTCCTCCACCACCGAGGCAGCCAAAAGCTCAAGCTATTCAAAACAATGCTCCTCTTCGTCCTGAAGATGGTCTGTGCTTCAAGTGCCGCAAACCAGGTCACCAGGCTAAAGACTGCCGCCAGAATCAGAATCAGTTAGCTTTTCCTCGTACTGGCCGTGGCAATGGTCGTGGCAACAATCAGACCCGCAACTATAATACTGGGTCTGCTGCACATGGTCGTGGACACGCTTACAACATTGACATTGAAGAAGTCTAGGATCAACCTGCTACTGTGATGGGTACCCTTCTTGTTAACTCAGTACCTGCTTCTGTTTTATTTGATTCAGGAGCATCACATTCATTCATCTCTGGAAAATTTGCATTCATGCATGGCATTCGATATGAGAAAATGCATACTCCGTTAGTCATTAAAACTCCCGGAGGTCACTGTCATGTTGACGTGATAGCACCTAACGTTACCGTCGAAATTAAAGGGTTGGAATTCCTTGCCTCGCCCATCGTCTTGAAGTCTTCCACCATAGACCTTATACTCGGAATGGATTGGTTGAAAGCTCATATTGCTTCGATCAATTGTGCCACTAAAGTCGTCCAACTTCTTCATCCCTCCGATGAGATAGTGAACTATACCGCCCGCATTACACGGGACGCTGAAGCTCAGATATATGTTCTGAATGCTTTGAACGCCTCACCTCTGGAAGGAATCGAGAACGTTCCTGTCGTTCGAGGTTTTCCAGACATCTTTCCAGAAGAACTTCCAGGAATACCCCCGGCTAGAGCTGTCGAGTTTGTCATTGACTTGAAGCCTGGCACCGTCCCTATTGCCAAGCGACCTTATAAGATGCCTCCGCATCACCTACTCGAGCTTAAGGAAGAAATCGACAAGTCGCTTAAGAGTGGTTTCATCCGCCCCAGTTCCTCTGCTTGGGGAGCACCTTCACTCTTCGTTAAGAAGAAGGATGGAACTAACCGTTTGGTTCAGGATTATCGGCCCATTAACCAAGCCACAATCCAGAATAAATACCCACTGCCCCGGATCAATGATCTTTATGATCAACTCGCTGGATCATCGGTGTTCTCTAAACTCGACCTGAGGTTGGGTTATCACCAGATCCGTGTCCGTGAAGAGGATATTCCCAAGACTGCATTCGTCACTTGTTATGGCTCCTATGAATACATCGTCATGTCATTTGGCCTAACGAATGCTCCAGCAACTTTCTCCCGTCTGATGAATTATATATTCATGGATTACCTCGACAAATTCGTCGTGGTTTATTTGGATGATATCCTGATATATTCTAAGAATAGAAAAGAACATGCTGAACACCTCCGTTTGGTACTAGAAAGGCTTCGAGAACACCAGTTGTATGCCAAGTATTCCAAATGTGAATTTTGGCTTTCTGAAGTAACTTACCTTGGTCATGTGATTTCCAAGGATGGAATTGCTGTTAACCCCGAACGAGTTCAGGCTATTCTTGACTGGACTCCCCCGAAGAATGTTAAACAAGTTAGAAGTTTTCTCGGACTTGCAAGTTATTGCCGTCGATTCGTTGAGAATTTTTCCAAGATTGCAAAACCATTGACAAATCTGCTTCACAAAGGTGTTAAATTTGAGTGGACAGAAAAATGTCAAGAAAGCTTTCAGACACTAAAAGATAAATTGACATCTACCCCAGTATTAGCACCCCCGGATTCCCAAAAGGATTTCGTGATATACTGCGATGCCTCCCGTCAAGGATTAGGCTGTGTCCTAATGCAAGAACGCAAGGTGATTACTTATGCCTCCCGACAGTTGCGTCCTCACGAAGAAAATTACCCAGTGCACGATCTCGAACTTTCTGCGGTTATTTATGCCCTGAAGCTATGGCGACATTACCTTCTCGGTAACCGTTGCGAGATATATACGGATCATCAAAGTTTGAAGTATTTATATACTCAACCAGATCTGAACCTTCGTCAACAAAGATGGCTCGAGATAATTGCCGATTATGATATGAATATCTCATACACCCCTGGCAAGGCAAATGTAATGGCCGATGCTTTGAGCCGTAAGGCTTATTGCAGCAACCATGTGGTTCGGGAATCACAACCTATGCTTTATGAAGAGCTTCGCAAATTGAACCTCCATATAGTTCCACAGGGTTATCTCAATACCCTCGTTGTCGAACCAGATTTAGAACACAGCATCAAGACTATGCAACGGTATGACTCTGAAGTTGAAAGGATCAAGCGATACCTTGAAAAAGGAAAACCGTCGGAGTTCCATCTTAATGATGATGGGATCCTATTTTTCCAACACCGTCTCTTCGTACCTAAGTTCAAGGATGAGAGAGAACACGTTATGATGGAAGCTCATGACACTCCTCTGTCAATTCATCCTGGTAGCACAAAGATGTACCGTGACATTTGTCAGAGATACTGGTGGCCTAATATGAAGCGAGATATTGCTCGTTATGTTTCTGAGTGCGACGTTTGCCGCCGCATTAAAGCTCAACATCAAAGGCCCGCTGGAACTCTGCAACCCCTTGCAATTCCTGAATGGAAATGGGACAAGGTCCAAATGGATTTCATTACTGGTTTTCCCAAATCTCAGAAGGGTCATGATGCTATTTTTGTCGTCATTGACCGATTCTCCAAGGTTGCTCACTTTCTGCCAGTTAAAGAGATAATCACTGCTAGCCAGTTAGCAGACTTGTATGTTTCCCGAATTGTGTCACTCCACGGTGTTCCGTTGGAGATCAGTTCTGATCATGGCAGCCTCTTCACCTCCAGATTCTGGAATAGTTTCCAAGAAGCTATGGGAACTCATCTGTCTTTCAGCACCGCTTTTCACCCTCAGTCACAGGGTCAAGTTGAACGAGTTAATCAAGTGCTCGAAGATATGCTTCGAGCTTGCGTCATCTCCTTCGGTAAGAAATGGGAGGAATCTCTCCCGTATGCCGAATTCTCTTACAACAATAACTATCAGGCTAGTCTGAAGATGGCACCGTTTGAAGTTCTATACGGTCGTAAGTGTCGAACCCCTCTGAATTGGTCAGAAACTGGGGAACGCTCACTCGTCGGACCGGACATTATTCAGCAAGCAGAAGACCAAGTCCGCATTGTCCGTAAACATTTGAGATCTGCTCAGTCTTGTCAGAAGAGCAACTATGACCGAAAGCACCAGGAAATGGTCTATCAACCTGGCGAGCAAGCTTACCTCCGCGTCACTCCGTTGAAAGGCACTCATAGGTTCGGAATCAAAGGCAAGTTAGCTCCTCGCTACATTGGCCCTTCTGTATTCTTGCCCGCCGAGGAGAAGTGGCATATCAATTGCAGATACCGCCTAATCTTTCCCAAGTACATGATGTCTTTCATGTATCCCAACTCCCTCGCTGCTTCAAGGATCCTATTCGAGCTGTGGATCACGAAGTGCTTGAATTACGGGAAGATCTGTCTCATCCAGAATATCCCATCCGTGTTCTTGATGAAGCTGAACGTCAGACTCGTCAAAAGTCAATCAAATTCCTCAAGGTCCAGTGGTCAAATCATTCTGAAGATGAGGCCACTTGGGAACGCGAGGATCGTCTTCGCGAAGAATACCCCGCTTTCTTTCAGTCTTCCTCTTAATTCTCGGGACGAGAATTCTTGATAGATGAGGAGAATTGTAACACCCCATGTCATTAGCCACAGTAATCACTTTTGATAATGACAAGTCAGCATGTTTAACAGTGCATAATCATCATTAGCATCATATTGCATTTCAACTCCTAACTCAAATTCAAATTTAAATGAAAGTGGAAAATAAAAGTTGTCCAACATAGAAACTAAAATGTTCAGTAAATAGCAAATATTGTAGAGACTGTTCTAAAATTGAAACCAACAATTAATAAATTAATTAGGTGGCACTAACGTTACCAAAACAGCAAGGATTAATGCATTTTAATTATTATAAAAATTTGTGTGAATTCAAATTGTCTCCAAACCAATTTTGGACAGTGGTAGATAGTGCCAAACATTTAATGGAACAGTTGCCTTATTTTACAAAAATTATTTGGAATAAAAACAAGAGACAAAACAGAAAAGAAAGAAGCAGAAAAAGAAAAAAAGAAAAAGGCCTAAGCATCTACTGTGCACTCGGCCTGCCCGCTACAGCCGCGGCCCAGCCCACCCCGCGTTTTCCCCCACCTCCCGCACTGCTCACGCCACTGCTGTCGAGCACCTGGAGCGCGTGAGCCAGGCCCCCCTCCGAGCGATCGACAGCGCGCCCGCGCGCTGGGTATATGAGCGACCCCCTCGACCTCGCGGACGAACCCTAGCCCAGTTTCCCCCCTTCCTGCCTCGCTCCCCACCTCGCCCGAGCGCAACCATGGCCGCCACCGCGACGTAGCCACGGCCACCGTGCTCCTCTCGCCGCCTCTCCGTGTCCACGAGCTCCGCCGCAATGCGCCCGACCTCCTCGACCATGAGCCTGAGCTCCGGGCGCCCTGCATCGCCCCCACGCCGTCGTCTTCTTCCTCGGCCACCGGAGATCTTCCTCCTCGCCGATGACGCCTCTGCTGCTCCAAAACTGTCACCGGGCCACCGTGCGCCTCCGCTGTGAGCTACTCCCCCCTTCTCATCTCTCTGTTGCTTCGCACGCACACGCTAGCCACCTCTCCACGTGAACCCGAGCCCGACGCCGCGGACCTCGTCGCCGACGAGGCTCCGGTGAGCAATTGGTCATGGGCACGAGTCCCACCGCTTCGTCCGCACGCGTAGAGCATATCTAGCCCACTACCTCGAGCTACGGCGCCGTGCTTCATCGATTCCACCCCCGTTCGAACTCCGGCGCCCGCCGCGAGGCTCGCCGCCGACGTTGCACGCCGTTTCCGGCCCCGCCACCGCCACCACTTGACGCACGCGAGCGCTAGCTCTAGAACGCAAGTGACCGCGCCCGTTTTGGCCCTCCGTAGGCGAATCCCGAGCCGCTCCGGCGATCTTCCGCCGCGGAAATCGTCGCCGGCGTGTTTCCGGTGACGCCACCGACGTGGCGCATGTGGGGCCCACTCCTGGGTCGCTGACCAGTGGGTCCCCAGGCCCCACTTTGACCCGTTGACTGGGTCAACCTTGCTGACTGGGCAGGCCCAGTCACTGACATATGGGCCCCACCCCATTTAAACGATTTTAAATAAATAAGTAATTAGTTAATTAGCTAATTAGTTAATTATAATACTAATCAGTCACTGACTGCTGGGGCCCACCCTCTAATTAATTCAGTTAATTAAATTAACCCCTCTGATTAAACCACAGTGTATGACATGTGGGTCCCACCTGTCTGGTTTGACTGGTCAGCCGACCAGTTGACCTGCTGACGTCATGCTTAGGTCATGCTGACGTCACTTACACTGTTTTGGATAATGTTTATTTTAAATATTTAAATAAATTCCAGAAATTAGTAAAAACTTTAGAAAATCATATAAAATAAACCGTAACTCCGATGAAAATAATTTATATATGAAACTTGCTCAGAATTCCGATATGAACCCGAATACGCCCTCCGTATTCCTGTCAGATGCCTCTCGCTATAAGAACGTTGAACTTTTAGACCGATTTCGACAAATGAATAGTGCCCAACTTTAATTAAATAAATCCGAATAAATTCCTAAATTAACTTAATCATTTAGTTAGGCAGTAGAACACCCCGGCATATCATTTAGGCATGTCATACATATTGTTTGCATTATTGCCGTGAATTTATTGTTTCTCCCCCCTCCTTCTCTCTCGATAGACGCCGAGACCGACGACGCTGCACCTGGATACGACTACACTACCGACGAGCAGCCCGTTGACGACCCCTCTCTCTTGCCAGAGGAACCAGGCAAGCCCCCCCCCTTGAGCATCCAGATATCGCCCATTCTATTCTCCTGCTTGCATTAGATTTTGCTACTGTTAATGTATGCTCCTATTCTGATGCATAGCCTGCTGTTGTAACCTGTTCATTGCTACCTTACCTGCCTATGATAAACTGTTTAGTATAGGTTGGTAGTGAACCATCAGTGACCCCACCACCTTATCCTTGTTACCCCTGCTTGATCATCGACGACTCGATCAACGTGATCGTCGACCAGAGACCGACACCTCACTTCACCCCCCCTTAGTTGTACGACTCTGCTTAGTTACTATCGAGTGCCGAGGGTGATACCTCGTAACGCACTCCCGATGAATACTCTGCAGTGTAGCTGTTCGGTCATGGTCATCGAGGGTGATTCCTCCTTCTCCACTTCCGATACGACTCTGTCGTGCGACCCCTCAGTGTGAACCTCGAGGGTGATGCCTCATACGTTCACCCTGATGATTTCGTCGAGTGGAATCCGTCGAGGGTGATTCCTCGGGTTTTCCCCTTGATGTTATGACCACACGATTACTTGACCTTTGTTACAGGCGGGTCCACCCTGGTGGGTACCCACTGGGGATCTATGATGTCGGGTGTGCCGGAAGGGCACTCGAGTGTGATATTGTGGCGGAGCATCAGAGACTCTGATTGTCTCCGCGTGATACTAATTGAGCCTATTGGATGTGGGTGTGTGATCTAAGTGGGTCGACGTGCCCTATACGCACTACCACCACGCGGGATAATGGTTATGGGACCCTCTGCGGAGTACGTTTCTCCCGAAAGCTCGTCAGACGTCACGATTCACCGTGCGGGCTGATTGTCGGGATTGGGCTGGATACTTCACTGACGAGCTCAGTGTCGCGCCTGCACCCCGGCCAGTCTCGCAACGCACAGGGTGCCCAGGGCGATGGCCCAAGACCTCTGGGTGCATAGGTTAATCCGGCGTGCTGACCTCTCTGCCGAGCCTAGGTAGAGCGTTGCTTCGTGTTGATCTTCCGAGGACGGGCATTACCCAGCAAGTGTGTCCAGCCAGAGTTGATCAAGCGTGTTGGGTAACAGTAGTGCACCCCTGCAGGGATGAATCTTCTATCGATAGCCGGTCCTACGGTAAAGGACGCTCAGTTTGTGTATCCCGATCTACTACTTAAACTGGATACTTGTTACTTAATTGAAGCTTCGGGATCGCTTTCTCGCTTGGGAGTCGAGGAAGGATCTTTAAGCTGTACTTCAACATGTTTGCTAAATAAAATGCTATTCTACTCTCTTCTACTACTGCAAGATGATGGCCTTGTGAAGATGTTTGAAGATGCTAGTCTTCGATAGGACTAGGCCTTCTCTCTATTCTGGCATTTCTGCAGCCCAGTCCACTTATACAGCCTTTCTCCATTGATAATGTTGCATATGTAGTATAGATCCTTGCTTGCTGAGTACTTCGGATGAGTACTCACGGTTGCTTTACTTTCTCTTTTCCCCATATACCCCCACCTTGATGATACATCAGACGATGGAGTCCAGGAGCCAGATGCCACCACCGGAGCTTACTACCAAGAGGGTCCAGAGGGCACTTACTACTGGATTGAGCCAGCTGACCAGGAGTAGGACCGGAGGCTCCCAGGCAGGAGGCCAACGCCTTTCGATCTAGTGTCGCTGTTTGTGCTAGCCTTCTTAAGGCAAAACTTGTCTAACTATGTCTGTACTCAGATGATATTTGTATGATTGACTTATGTATTCGGATCTTCGGATCCCTGGTCTGTAATATTGTGGACCTCCGTTTAAATTGTGTTAGAGTTGTGTTGTGATATCTTCCCGTGAGTCCCTGTGCTTGATCGTACACGTTTGCGTGTATGATTAGTGTACGATTGAGTCGGGGGCGTCACACATGTGCTCCCTAGCGCTCCCTGGCAGTCCTCCTTTATTAGCTAAGTCTTTGTCCCCCTGTCTAGATTAGAAAAGTCCTCGCTCAACCACCGCTTCCCGCATGACCACGTCGAACCAACAAGGCGAGAAAAGCACCTGGTCTGCCATCCCTCTCCCACAATTGCCTACACAAGATAGATACATCGTGCAACACCTACCCCACGTGATTCCTCCCAGCCCCCCTGTATTGTCCGTCGTCTCCTTTACCCTCCTCACGTACACCTCGCCCCCATCTTCTTCTCCCCCAATCAAGGAAGGACATTGCGTCCTTTTTCCCCCTCCAGAAACCTTGGGAACCTACAATCATGACCGCATTAGCGACTGGGATCTGAGAGTTATATCAATTTGCAACCAAAAAAGGATAGAAAATGAACCATGTAGTAGAGAAGAAGCCCCCCTCCATCTTGTAGAAGAAGAACCAGGTTGTTTTTCCTTCATTTCTTGCATCTCCAGACACATCTAGGGTTTTTTGTTTGTACTGCACCTGCTTGCATGTGGAAAATTGAATAAACCATATTGTGTAAGCACCTACTATGGTTATTTTAAGTACAAACAAAGTGTTTGGTAACAAAAACCTGATTACTAGCTGTTGTGTTTTTAACTTGCTTGTACCATGAACTGTGGTTGAATAAAGAAAGGTAGTAACTTATATATTTTGTTTAAGCAAATTCAGTACTACCATGAAGCAACTCATACAAGCTAGTTCATGCTTTTTTATGACAAAAAAGAGACCTGATTTTTTGACTCCAAACGGTAGAACTTGCTAACTGATGAAAAAAAACAAAAAGGTGCAAAACAGAAAATAGTTTTGGAAGTAAGCAACTCATATACTTTGTTTAACCAAAACTGTGAATCAACTCCAATGAGCTACTACATGCTACCTAATGACCAGGAAGAAACCTTATTATCGCTAATTGACGAAAACAAAAAGGTGTAAAGAAAAAAAAGTGTTGGAAGTAAGCAACAAGTATATTCTATTTAAGTAAATCCAGTGCTACCGTGAAGCGACTCCTATGAGCTACTACATGCTGCTGCTTGTGAGCTACGTTGAGATTTCCTCGAAGAGGAGAGGGTGATGTAGTACATTAGAGATAAGTATTTCGTTTAGTTAAGAACCAAGGTTATTGATACGTCTCCAACGTATCTATAATTTATGAAGTATTCATGCCATGTTTACAACAATTTTATATGGTTTTCGTATGATTTGAATGGAACTAACCCGGATTGATGTTGTTTTCAGCAGAACTACCGTGGTGTTGTTTTTGTGCAGAAATAAAAGTTCTTGGAATTGGACGAAATTTTTTGGCAATTTTTTTTGGAAGAAAAGAAAAATACCGGAGCAAAGAACCACTGGAGGGGGGCCCCCTGCCGCCCACAAGGCACCAAGGCGCCCCCCCCGGTGTGCCCGGGTGGGTAGTGGGCCCCTCGAAGCCCATCTCAGCGTGAGACCGACGCCAAAAAATCCTATAAATACGGAAACCCCCAGAAATAACCCTAGATCAGAAGTTCCGCCACCGCAAGCCTCTGTAGCCACGAAAAACCAATCTAGACCGTGTCCCGGCACCCTGTCGGAGG
The DNA here is from genome assembly GCA_011799875.1 of Thinopyrum elongatum. NCBI lineage: Eukaryota > Viridiplantae > Streptophyta > Magnoliopsida > Poales > Poaceae > Thinopyrum > Thinopyrum elongatum. The sequence continues at coordinate 524,954,480 of CM022299.1, forward strand.
GGGAAATCATCACCGAAGGCCATCTTCATCATCCCTGTGGCCACCATGATGAGGAGCGAGTAGTCCACCCTCGGGGCTGAGGGTTTGTACCAGTAGCTACGTGTTTAACCTCTCTATCTCGTGTTCTTGATTTGGCATGATCTTGATGTATCGCGAGCTTTGTTAACATAGTTGGATCATATGGTGTTTTCCCCTCTCTATCTTGTTGTGATGAATTGCGTTTTCCCTTTGAGATTTTGTTATTATCGGATTGAATACTTTTATGGATTTGAGAGCACTCGATGTATGTCTTGCTATGAATACTCGTGGTGACAATGGGGTATCATATTGATTCACTTGATATGTGTTTTGGCACTCAACTCACGGATTCCCGAGGTGACATTAGGGTAATCTATGCATAGGGGTTGATGCACATTTTCGTCCTTGTTTCTCCAGTAGAAATCTTGGGGCACTCTTTGAGATTCTTTATGTTGGATTGAGTATTATAAATTTGAAATTGTTTGATGCATATCGTATAATCAACTCACGGATACTCGTGGTGACATTGGAGTATCTAGGTGACATTAGAGTTGGTTGATGTGTATCATATGGTGTTATTTTAGTACGAACTCTTAGATAGATCGATCGGAAAGGATAACATGGTGTTATTTTAGTACGAACTCTTGGATAGATCGATCAAAAAGGATAACTTTGAGGTGGTTTCGTACCCTACAAACGATTTCTTTTTATGTTCTCTGCTAGATAAGAACTTTGGAGTGATTCTTCATCGCACGTTGAGGGATGGTTATATGATCCAATTATATTAGCATTGTTGAGAGATTGCACTAGTGAAAGTACGGACCCTAGGCCTCATTTTCAAGCATTGCAATACCGTTTGTTCTCACTTCTGTTACTTGCTACCTTGCTGTTTTTATTGTTACTATTACAAAAATCAATATCTACTATCCATATTACACTTGTATCACCATCTCTTCGCTGAACTAGTGCACCTATACAATTTACCATTGTATTTGGTGTGTTGGGGACACAAGAGACTCTTTGTTATTTGGTTGCAGGGTTGTTTGAGAGAGACCATCTTCATCCTACGCCTCCCACAGATTGATAAACCTTAGGTCATCCACTTGACGGAAAATTGCTACTGTCCTACAAAACTCTGCGCTTGGAGGCCTAACACGAGTCTACAAGAACAAGTTGTGTAGTAGACATCAAGCTCTTTTCTGGCGCCGTTGCCGGGGAGGTGAGTGCTTGAAGGTATATCTTTAGATCTTGCAATTGAATCTTTTAGTTTCTTGTTTTATCACTAGTTTGGTTTATAAAATAAAACTACAAAAAAATGGAATTGAGGTGGCCTCATATTATTCGTCTTTATCATGTCTTTCTTGAAAATGATGGAAAGGAAAACTATGCTTGATTGATAGAAGAAGAATTCAATAAAATGTTTGGCATAAAATCTTTGTATGATGAGCATGATTGCAATGTTGCTATTATGAATTCTTTGAATATCCATGATGTTAATGATATGCAAAGCTACAAGCTTGGGGAAGCTATGTTTGATGAAGATGATATTTTTAGTCCCCCAAGTTTTGATGAGAATATTTACTATGATGAAAGCATGCCTCCTATTTATGATGATTATATTGATGAAAGTGGATTTGGAGAGGTTATGACTTTATTTAATGATGATTCCACTATCTTGGAAGAGGTTTCAATTGATTTTGATAACAAAGTTCCTATCTATGATAATTATTGTGATGACACTTATGATATAAAGAATAATGATCACCATGAATCTTGTCATCATCATTTTAATGCTCAAATTGATTATGTCAATCAAGTATCACATGACAGCTATTTTGTTGAGTTTGCTCCCACTACTATTCATGAGAATAAATTTGCTTATGTGGAGAGTAAGAAAATTTCTATGCTTGTGGATCATGAAAAGAATAATTTATGTGATAGTTATATTGTTGAATTCATTCATGATGCTACTGAAAATTATTATGAGAGAGGAACATATGTTTTTACATATTGCAATAATATCAAGTTTCCTCTCTATGGGTTGAAAATCTTGAAGTTTTGCTTGTTTTGCCTTCCTATGATAGTTGATTCTTGTTCCCATAATTTGTTTGCTCACAAAATCCCTATTCATAGGAAGTGGATTAGGCTTAAATGTGATAGTCATATGATTCATGATGTTCTCTTTGTGTTTCAATTCTTAACTTTTATGCGAGCATCATTGAAATCATCATGCCTAGCTAAAAAGGCATTAAAGAAAGGTGCTTGCTGGGAGACAACCCAACATTTACCCCTACCATTTTTGCGTGTTCACATGATTAATATACTGTATTAATCATTTTTTATAGCTTTTATTTCAATAAAGTACCAAGTAAAGCCTTTGGAATAGTGTGGATGATAGTTGACTTGATTCTGTGCAAAAACAGAAACTTTTGCGCCCAGTAACAGAATTGTTAAAAATCACTGGAGTGTCAAAAAAATTTGAATTTTTTACAGATTATTTATATACAAATTTCTTACGTTTTCCAAGTTCTTAAGAATTTTTGGAGTTACATAAGTATGGTCAAAGTTCATATCATTGCAGACTGTTCTGTTTTTGACAGATTCTGTTTTCAATGCATAGTTTGCTTGTTTTCTAGTTTCTATGGCTTATATTGCTCAATATAAATTGTGGAAATGATAAGGTACAATAGGAACTGTGTGAGAACAATTATGAATCTTGTCTTTGACAGTACCAAAGTGAATGATTTGTCTTTATCATACTAACCTATCTCACGAAGTTCCGTTAAGTTTTGTGTGATTGAAGTTTTCAAGTTTTGGGTGAGATATCGATATGAGGAGAATAAGGAGTGACAATAACCTGAGCTTGGGGATGCCCAAGGCACCCCAAGGTAATATTCAAGGAATATCCAAGCAACTAAGCTTGGGGATGCCCGGGTAGGCATCGCCTCTTTCGTCTCCAACATTATGAGTAACCTCACTTGGAGCTATATTTTCATTCGTCACATGATATGTGTTTTGCTTGGAGCGTCATTTTATTTTGTTAGGATTTGCTTTCTGTTATTTATAATAATGCTTTGCATCCTTTATTTAAATTAAAATGTCAAGTATAGCCTTTACCATGCTTATTTTGCAAGTCTATATGTGGCTGTTTGAAAACAGAAAGTTGCACGCTAGTGCATAAATTCTTGAGAAAAGTCAGAGTGTGATAAAATGTTGAATTTTTTTTTGCACAATAAGCTATGATAAATTTTCTACAGTGTGGTAAATTTTCAGATTTTTTTAGTTAAATAATTATGGATCCTTCTTCATCCTTTACAGACTGTTCTGTTTAGACAGATTGCTGTTATGTTTGCATTGTTTGCATATGTTTGCTTGTTTAATGATTCTATTTGAAGGTAGGATTATTAAATATGCAGAGGCATTTAGTATGCAATGTTAAATTATAATTTTAGTTATTTGTTACAGTAGGGAATGATATGGCTTTGCATTGATTTATACTAACTTATCTCACGAGTTCTTGTTGAGTTTTGTGTGGATGAAGTTTTTAAGATTTAGGGAAACCGTGATATAAAAGGAATTAAGGAGACACAAAAGGTCAAGCTTGGGGATGCCCAAGGCATCCCAATATGATATTCCAAGAAGTCTCAAACATCTAAGATTGGGGATGCCCCGGTAGGCATCCCACCTTTCTTCATCAACGATTATCGGTTAGTATCGGTTGAGCCTAAGTTTTTGCTTCTTCACATGAGTTGTGCTATTCTTGGAATGTCATTTTGTTTTGTTTTGATTGCTGTTTTAATAAAATACTTATATCTGAAAGTTTTTAAATGAGAGAGAGTCCTCAAATAGCTACCCATTTACTTAACTACTCGCTTGATCTTCACTTATAACTTTTTGGAGTAGTTTGCCATTTACTCTCGTGCTTCACTTATATCCTAAGAGTAAATTGTTGAATGAATTGAATATCATAAATTTGAAATTATATGTGCTTCATATGCTTGTATCATACCTAGTAGTAGGTTCGCATCAGGTTTAGAAAGTGAAATTTTTTGAAGCTTGACAATCACAATATTGGTCATACAAGCAATTCATAAATGATTAGTATGAGGAAGAGAACTTTCACATACAAATATATTATCTTGGACATCTTTTATGATTGTGAATACCCATTAATTATTTTCAAAATTGAGCAAATTAGTTGAAGTTGGACAAGGAAGACAACGTAATGAGTTATGGTTGTGTATATTTGCATAGAAGTTATATTGTTATGGATCCTCCAACATGTGGTGCTTGCTTAGGATCTTTTGCTAGCCAAAAATTCGTACTAAGTAGAAATGCTACTTGTGCACCCAAAAACCCTTAAACCCAGTTTCTTGCCATGAGTGTCCACCATATCTACCTATGGATTGAATAAGATCCTTCAAGTAAGTTATCATCGGTGCATAAAGCAATAAAAATTGCTCCTAAATATGTTTGATCTTTTATTGTAGGGGAAAATAAGCATTGTACAAACTTGTGATGGCAAAGTAATAAAAGCGACGGACTACATAATAAAGGTTGCTATCATATGAGGCAATATAACATGACGTTCCTTTGCATTAAGAGCTTGCACATCCAAAAATAAAAAGCGCATGACAACCTCTGCTTCCCTCTGCGAAGGGCCTATCTTTTACTTTTCAGTATTTACTTTTATGCAAGAGTCAATAGTACACATTCTCATTTCAACCTCAATTATTCTCTAGTTGGCAAGCATCATGTGGTGGGGAAAGATCTAGGCACATATGGTTAGTCAAATATATTTGATCATGATTTATTATTGTTGACAATTATCTCTATGATAAATGAGTTGGGAGGCAAAACATTAAGCCCCTATCTTTCTCTATGTTCGATGGATGCCATTTGTTCTAAAGATATGCTTTGAGTACTAGCAATCATAGAATACTACATGATGATTGAGTATGTGGAGCTCTTACTTAGACTGCTTTGTTGAATAAGTTGAATTGCAATTGTTTGGTGACTAAGAACATAGGTTGTTAAGTTTCAAGAGAAGGCATTGTTTGAACCATAACATGTGAATTGATTGCTACTTTATCATAATGAGTTTTATAAGAAAGAGTTGCTGTTATGATGCTAGGAAAAGTGATTGAAATTATCATTGATCAAACTTATGCACTTTGCTAGCATTCACACTTCATAAATTATTTCTTTTATCATTTACCTACTCGAGGACGAGTAGGAATTAAGCTTGGGGATGCTGATACGTCTCCAACGTATCTATAATTTATGAAGTATTCATGCCATGTTTACAACAATTTTATATGGTTCTGGTATGATTTGAATGGAACTAACCCGGACTGGCGCTGTTTTCAGCAGAACTACCATGGTGTTGTTTTTGTGCAGAAATAAAAGTTCTCGGAATTGGACGAAATTTTTTGATGATTTTTTTTGGAAGAAAAGAAAAATACCGGAGCATAGAACCACTTGAGGGGGGCTCCCTACTGATCACCACAAGTATAGGGGATCTATCATAGTACTTTCGATAAGTAAGAGTGTCGAACCCAATGAGGAGCAGAAGGAAATGACAAGCGGTTTTCAGCAAGGTATTCTCTGCAAGCACTGAAATTATCGGTAACAGATAGTTGTGTGATAAGATAATTCGTAACGGGTAACAAGTAACAAAAGTAACTAAGGTGCAGCAAGGTGGCCCAATCCTTTTTGTAGCAAAGGACAAGCCTGGACAACTCTTATATAAAGCAAAGCGCTCCCGAGGACACATGGGAATTACTGTCAAGCTAGTTTTCCTCATGCTCATATGATTCGCGTTCGTTACTTTGATAATTTGATATGTGGGTGGACCGGTGCTTAGGTGCTGTCCTTCCTTGGACAAGCCTCCCACTTATGATTAACCCCTCTCTCAAGCATCCGCAACTATGAAAGAAGAATTAAGATAAATCTAACCATAGCATGAAACATATGGATCCAAATCAGCCCCTTACGAAGCAACGCATAAACTAGGGTTTGAGCTTCTGTCACTCTAGCAACCCATCATCTACTTATTACTTCTCAATACCTTCCCTTAGGCCCAAATCATGGTGAAGTGTCATGTAGTCGATGTTCACATAACACCACTAGAGGAAAGACAACATACATCTCATCAAAATATCGAACGAATACCAAATTCACATGATTACTTATAACAAGACTTCTCCCATGTCCTCAGGAACAAACTTAACTACTCACAAAGCATATTCATGTTCATAATCAGAGGGGTATTGAATAGCATTAATGATCTGAACATATGATCTTCCACCGAATAAACCAACTAGCATCAACTACAAGGAGTAATCAACACTACTAGCAACCCACAGGTACCAATCTGAGGTTTTGAGACAAAGATCAGATACAAGAGATGAACTAGGGTTTGAGAAGAGATGGTGCTGGTGAAGATGTTGATGGAGATTGACCCCCTCTCGATGAGAGGATCGTTGGTGATGACGATGGCTTCGATTTCCCCCTCCCGGAGGGAAATTTCTCTGGCAGAACAGCTCCGCCGGAGCCCTAGAGTTCCGCCTCGAGACGGCGGCGCTTCATCCCGTAAGCTTCCTTCTGATTTTTTCCAGGTCAAAACACATCATATAGCAGAAGATGGGCACCGGAGGCCTGCCAGGGGGCCCATAAGGTAGGGAGGCGCGCCCAGGTGGGTAGGGCACGCCCCCCACCCTTGTGGAAGGCTGGTGGCCCCCCTCTGGTGCTTTCTTCGCCCAATATTTTTTATATATTCCAAAATAATTCTCCGTGAAGTTTCAGGACTTTTGGAGTTGTGCAGAATAGGTCTCTCAGATTTGCTCCTTTTCCAGTCCAGAATTCCAGCTGCCGGCATTCTCCCTCTTTATGTAAACCTTGTAAAATAAGAGAGAAAAGGCATAAGTATTGTGATATAATGTGTAACAACAGCCCATAATGCAATAAATATTGATATAAAAGCATGATGCAAAATGGACGTATCAACTCCCCCAAGCTTAGACCTCGCTTGTCCTCAAGCGAAAGCCGAAATCGAAAAATATGTCCACATGTTTAGAGATAGAGGTGTCGATGAAATAAAATACGGACATGAAGGCATCATGATCATCTTTAGAACAACAACAAATATTGTCATATAATTTCTTATGCTAAAGTAACAATTCATTCACAAGGTAAAGTGTGAATCAAAAACTTCATTGAAAACTAACAAACTATGATCTCAGTCATTGAAGCAATTGCAATTTATCATAACATCGGAAAGAGTCAATTCAAGAGCTTTTCAGCAAGTCCACATACTCAACTATCATTTAATCTTTCACAATTGCTAACACTCACGCGATACTTATGGGTTCGAAGCCTCAGTCGGACACAGAGAAAGATAGGGGCTTATAGTTTCGCCTCCCAACCTTTTACCTCAAGGGTAATGTCAACAATAATACTTTATGATAACCTACATCCGAGTGGATATATATATCTGGATCTTTCTCCAACACATAGTGCTTGCCAAAAGAAAAAGTGTAAAAAGGAAAGGTGAAGATCACCATGACTCTTGTATAAGGGTAGAAGATAAAAGTAAAAGATAGGCCCTTCACAGAGGGAAGCAGAGGTTGTCATGCGCTTTTATTGTTGGATGCACAAAATCTTAATGCAAAAGAACGTCACTTTATATTGCCGCTTGTGATAAAGAACTTTATTATGCAGTCCGTCGCTTTTATTTCTTCCCTATCACAAGTTCGTATAAAGCTTATTTTCTTCACACTAATAGATCATACATATTTAGAGAGCAATTTTTATTGCTTGCACCGATGACAACTTGCTTGAAGGATCTTACTCAATCCATAGGTAGGTATGGTGGACTCTCATGGCAAAACTGGTTTAAGGGATGTTTGGATGCACAAGTAGTATCTCTACTTGGTGCAAAGGATTTGGCTAGCATAAGAGGGAAAAGCAAGCTCAACATGTTGGAGGATCCAAGACACTATAACTTCTATTCGGATATAAGAAAACATAACCCATTATGTTGTCTTCCTTGTCCAACATCAACTTTTTAGCATGTCATATTTTAATGAGTGCTCACAATTACAAAAGATGTCCAAGATAGTATATTTATATGTGAAACCTCTCTTCCTTTATTACTTCCTATTAATTGCAGCAATGACCAAAACTATGTTTTTCAACTCTCAACAACTTTTATTCATCATACTCTTTATATGTGAAGTCATCGCTCTCCATAAGATCATTATACGATCTTTTTATTTCTTTCTTTTATTTATTCCCTTGAGATCCTAGCAAGAAAGCAAAGCCCTCAACTCAAAACTACTCTTTATTATATAACTCATGGACTCGATTACATAGATAGATCTCAAAACAAAACTCAAAGCTAGATCATACTAAAACTTTATTCTACTAGATCAAAATATAACCAAAAGGATCGAACTAAGAAAAATGATAAAAGTAAAGGTGTGATGGTGATACGATACCGGGGCACCTCCCCCAAGCTTGGCAGTTGCCAAGGGGAGTGCCCATACCCATGTATTTAGATCTCTTTCTTCCGAGGTGGTGATGATGGAGTTGTTGATGACGAAATTTTATCCTTTTTTCTCAACTTACACTTGAGGGTTAGATTTTCCCCCCTCAGTTCAGAGATCTCCTGTTCCAATGTTAATATCTTTTTGCATAATTCTTGCTTGTTCCCTTGCAAAAGACGGAAAGGGATAAACTCGATCTTAGGTTTCTTTGTCTTATCAGGGAGACTTGACTTTTTGAACTCCACGTGCATGTCCCCAGGTTGGGGTAATGGAGCTTCATCTTCATCTGAGCTTGTCTCCTCCTTTCCCTTTGGATCATAATCTTCTTCTTCTTCTGTAGTCCAACCATAATGCTCCACCTCCCCATAAACCTTTGGGTTTGTGACATAATCAGCTACATATTTCTCTCCCTCCGAATCTTGGGACAACATATTTTCAGATCTACCAGGAAAAACAGCATGAAACAAAAACAGAGGGTTTTGCCGTGATACGGTGGTTAAAACCTTCAGGAGATTATGAATTTTTACCGACTAAAAGAAGTATTGTGCAAGAAAATGGAGTCCGGAGGGCACACGAGGTGGCAGCAAGGGCGGGGGGCACGCCCAGGGGGGTAGGGCGCGCCTCCCTACCTTGTCACTTCCTCGTGCACTTTTTGGACTACTTTTAATTTTCCTAATTTTTTAAATATTCCAAAACGGAGAAAAATTGCAATTAGAACAGTTTTGGAGTCGGTTTACTTACCGTACCACATACCTATTCCTTTTCGAAGTCTGAAACATTCTGGAAAGTGTCCCTTATGTACTCCTCTGGTGTTACGGTATTGATAATATTCGTCTCGACATTTATGAGAGTATGTGAAATATAATGTTTGAGTCTTTGACCATTTACCACCTTCGGGTTGGTGCCTTCGGCATTGTTGATCTTAATGGCACCGGAACGATAGACCTCTTCAATAATGTAAGGACCTTCCCATTTAGAGAGAAGCTTTCCTGCAAAAAATCTTAAACGAGAGTTGTATAGCAAAACATGATCACCTACATTAAACTCACGCTTTTGTATCCTTTTGTCATGCCATCTTTTAACTTGTTCTTTAAACAACTTGGCATTCTCATAGGCTTGGGTTCTCCATTCGTCAAGTGAGCTGATGTCAAATAACCTCTTCTCACCGGCAAGTTTGAAATCATAGTTGAGCTCTTTAATAGCCCAATGCGCTTTATGTTCTAGTTCTAGAGGTAAGTGACATGCTTTTCCCTAAACCGTTTTATACGGAGACATACCCATAGGGTTTTTATAAGCAGTTCTATAAGCCCATAATGCATCATCAAGTTTCTTAGACCAATTCTTTCTAGATCTATTAACAGTCTTTTGCAAAATTAATTTAATCTCTCTATTGCTCAATTCTACTTGACCGCTAGACTGAGGGTGATAAGGAGATGAAATTCTATGGTTGACATCATATTTAGCAAGCATTTTATGGAAAGCACCATGAATAAAATGTGAACCACCATCAGTCATTAAATATCTAGGGACTCCAAACCTCGAAAAAATAACTTCTTTAAGCATCTTAATAGAAGTGTTATGATCAGCACTACTAGTTGGAATAGCTTCTACCCACTTAGTAATGTAATCAACAGCAACTAAAATATGTGTATACCCATTAGAGGAAGGAAAAGGTCCCATATAATCAAAGCCCCAAACATCAAATGGTTCAATAACAAGTGAATAATTCATAGGCATTTCCTGACGTCTACTAATATTGCCAATCCTCTGGCATTCATCACAAGACAAACTTACGGGCATCCTTTAAGAGAGTAGGCCAATAAAAACCAGATTGCAATACCTTGTGTGCAGTTCTATCTCCAGCATGGTGTCCTCCATAAGCTTCGGAGTGGCACTTGCGTAGGATCTGTTCCTGTTCACACTCAGGTACACAACATCTAATAACACCATCTACTCCTTCTTTATAAAGGTGTGGGTCATCCCAAAAGTAATGTCTTAAATCATAGAAAAACTTTTTCTTTTGCTGGTATGTGAAACTAGGTGGTATAAATTTAGCAACAATGTAATTAGCATAATCAGCATACCATGGAGTATTACGAGAAGCATTTATGACAGCTAATTGCTCATCAGGAAAGCTATCATCAATAGGTAGTGGGTCATCAAGAACATTTTATAACCTAGACAAGTTGTCTGCAACGGGGTTCTCAGCTCCCTTTCTATCAATAATATGCAAATCAAATTCTTGTAGTAAGAGAACCCATCTAATAAGTCTAGGTTTAGCATCTTTCTTTTCCATAAGGTATTTAATAGCAGCATGATCAGTGTGAACAGTTACTTTGGAATCAACAATATAAGATCTGAACTTATCACAAGCAAAAACAACTGCTAAAAATTCTTTTTCAGTAGTAGCATAATTTCTCTGGGCACTGTCTAGAGTTTTACTAGCATAGTGAATAACATTCAATTTTTTATCAACTCTTTGTCCTAGAACAGCACCAACAGCATAATCACTAGCATCACACATAATTTCAAAGGGTAGATTCCAATCAGGTGGTTGAACAATAGGTGCAGAAATCAAGGCTTTCTCAAGTATATCAAATGCTTCTACACAATCATCATCAAAAACAAAAGGAACATCTTTTTGCAAGAGATTAGTAAGAGGCCTAGAAATTTTAGAGAAGCCTTTAATAAACCTCCTATAGAAACCAGCATGACCAAGGAAACTTCTTATACCTTTGATATCTTTAGGACACGGCATCTTTTCAATAGCATCTACTTTAGCTTTATCAACTTCAATACCTCTTTCAGAAATTTTATGCCCCAAGACAATACCTTCATTAACCATAAAGTGGCACTTCTCCCAATTCAAGACAAGATTAGTTTCTTCACATCTCTACAAAACTCGATCAAGGTTGCTTAAGCAATCATCAAAAGAAGTTCCGTAAACAGAGAAATCATCCATGAAAACCTCAACAATCTTTTCACAAAAGTCAGAGAATATAGCAGTCATACATCTTTGAAAGGTAGTAGGTGCATTACATAAACCAAAAGGCATACGTCTATAGCAAAGGTACCGAAAGGGCAAGTAAAAGTGGTCTTTTCTTGGTCCTCTTTTGACACAGGTATTTGAGAAAAATCAGAATAACCATCTAGAAAGCAAAAATGTGTATGTTTGGATAATCTTTCTAGCATTTGATCAATAAAAGGTAGAGGGTAATGATCTTTTCTAGTAGCTTTGTTTAATTTGCAAAAATCAATTACCATTCTATAACCTGTAACAATTCTTTGTGGAATCAATTCATTCTTATCATTAGGAACAACAGTAATACCTCCCTTCTTAGGGACACAATGAACAGGACTTACCCATCTACTATCAGCAATAGGATAAATTATACCTGCTTCCAGAAGTTTTAGTATTTTATTTCTTACCACTTCCTTCATCTTAGGATTTAACTGTCGTTGGTGATCAACAACTGGTTTAGCATCAGGCTCCATATTAATTTTGTGCTGACATAGAGTGGGACTAATGCCCTTAAGATCATCAAGAGTATATCCAATAGCAGCACGGTGCTTCCTCAGAGTTTTCAATAATTTCTTTTCTTCATGCTCTGAAAGGTTAGCACTAATAATAATAGGATATATCTTCTTTTCATCAAGATAAGCATATTTCAAAGTATCAGGTAATTGTTTAAGCTCAAACACGGGATCACCCTTGGGTGGAGGAGGATCTCCAAGGATTTCAACAGGTAAATTGTGTTTCAAAATAGGCATTTGTTTAAAGAATATTTCATCTAACTCCTTTCTTTCATTCATAAACATATCATTTTCATGATCTAGCAAATATTGTTCTAAAGGATCAGTAGGAGGCACAGCAATAGAAGCAAGACCAATGATTTCATCTTTACTAGGCAATTCTTTATCATGGGGTTGTCTACGAAATTTAGAGAAATTAAAATCATGAGACACATCCCCAAAACTTACAGTAACAATTTCTTTCTCATAGTTTATCCTAGCATTAACAGTATTCAAGAAAGGTCTACCAAATATAATGGGACAAAAATCATCTTGTGGGGAACTAAGAACAAGAAAATCAGTAGGGTATTTTATTTTCCCACACAAGACTTCAAGATCTCTAACAATCCCAATTGGTGATATAGTATCTCTATTGGCAAGTTTAATAGTAACATCAATATCTTCTATCTCGGCAGGTGCAATATCATTCATAATTTCTCGATATAAGGTATAAGGAATTGCACTCACACTAGCACCCATATCACATAAACCATGATAACAATGATCTCCTATTCTAACAGAAACAACAGGCATGCCAACGACGGGTCTATGTTTATCTTTAATATCAGGTTTAGCAATTCTAGCAGCTTCACCATAGAAATAAATAACATGCTCATCAATATTATCGACCAAGAGATATTTAACCATAGCAATACTAGGTTCAACTTTAATTTGTTCAGGGGGTGTATGTGTTCTAATATTACTCTGATGAACCACAGTTGAAGCTTTAGCATGATCCTTTATTCTGACAGGAAAAGGTGGTTTCTCAATATAAGCAGTAGGAACAATAGGATCAACATTATAAGTAATAGTTTCTTCTTCAACTTTAATAGGTTCTACTACTTTTACTTCAATGGGAGGATGATATTTAAACCACTTCTCCTTAGGGAGATCAACATGAGTAGCAAATGATTCACAAAAGGAAGCTACTATCTCAGAGTCAAGTCCATATTTAGTGCTAAAATCACGAAAAGCATCGGTATCCATAAAAGATTTAACACAATCAAACTTAAGGTTTATACCTGACTCCTTACCTTCGTCGAGTTCCCAATCTTCAGAGTTGCGTTTAATTCTTTCCAATAAATCCCATTTGAATTCAATAGTCTTCTTCATAAAAGAACCAGTACAAGAAGTATCGAGCATGGATTGATCATTACGAGAAAGCCGAGCATAAAAATTCTGAATAATAATTTCCTTTGAGAGCTCATGATTGGGGCATGAATATAACATTGACTTAAGCCTCCCCCAAGATTGAGCGATACTTTCTCCTTCACGAGGCCAAAAATTATAAATATAATTCCGATCACGATGAACCAGATGCATAGGATAAAACTTCTGATGAAATTCCAATTTCAATCGGTTGTAGTTCCATGATCCAATATCATCACATAGCCTATACCATGTCAATTCCTTTCCCTTCAAAGATAAAGGGCAGACCTTCTTCTTGACATCATCCTCGGGCAAACCTACAAGCTTAAATAATCCACAAACTTCATCCACATAGATTAGGTGCATATCGGGATGTAATGTTCCATCTCCTGCATAAGGATTAGCTAGCAGTTTCTCTATCATACACGAAGGAATTTCATAATAAATATTTTTAGTAGGTGCATTAGGTTGAGGAGCAACTCTTTGCTCTTTCGGTCGAGGTGAAGATACCCCGAACAAGCCCCTCAAAGGATTATTTTCCATAGTGACAAGTGACAGTAAATTTCAGCACGTAATATAAATGTTTTCTTACCAATTTCCACTTACCCAAGGTGCTTCACTCCCCGGCAATGGCGCCAAAAAAGAGTCTTGATAACCCACAAGTATAGGGGATCTATCGTGGTCCTTTCGATAAGTAAGAGTGTCGAACCCAACGAGGAGCAGAAGGAAATGACAAGCGGTTTTCAGCAAGGTATTCTCTGCAAGCACTGAAATTATCGGTAACAGATAGTTGTGTGATAAGATAATTCGTAACTGGTAACAAGTAACAAAAGTAACTAAGGTTCAGCAAGGTGGCCCAATCCTTTTTGTAGCAAAGGACAAGCCTGGACAACTCTTATATAAAGCAAAGCGCTCCCGAGGACACATGGGAATTACTGTCAAGCTAGTTTTCCTCATGCTCATATGATTCGCGTTCGTTACTTTGAGAATTTGATATGTGGGTGGACTGGTGCTTGGGTGCTGTCCTTCCTTGGACAAGCCTCCAACTTATGATTAACCCATCTCTCAAGCATTCGCAACTACGAAAGAAGAATTAAGAGAAATCTAACCATAGCATGAAACATATGGATCCAAATCAGCCCCTTACGAAGCAACGCATAAACTAGGGTTTAAGCTTCTGTCACTCTAGCAACCCATCATCTACTTATTACTTCCCAATGCCTTCCCTTAGGCCCAAATCATGGTGATGTGTCATGTAGTCGACATTCACATAACATCACTAGAGGAAAGACAACATACATCTCATCAAAATATCGAACGAATACCAAATTCACATGGTTACTTATAACAAGACTTCTCCCATGTCCTCGGGAACAAACATAACTACTCACAAAGCATATTCATGTTCATAATCAGAGGGGTATTGAATAGCATTAAGGATCTGAACATATGATCTTCCACCGAATAAACCAACTAGCATCAACTACAAGGAGTAATCAACACTACTAGCAACCCACAGGTACCAATCTGAGGTTTTGAGACAAAGATCGGATACAAGAGATGAACTAGGGTTTGAGAAGAGATGGTGCTGGTGAAGATGTTGATGGAGATTGACCCCCTCTCGATGAGAGGATCGTTGGTGATGACGATGGCTTCGATTTCCCCCTCCCGGAGGGAAATTTCTCTGGCATAATAGCTCCGCCGGAGCCCTAGAGTTCCGCCTCGAGACGGCGGCGCTTCGTCCCGTAAGCTTCCTTCTGATTTTTTCCAGGTCAAAACACATCATATAGCACAAGATGGGCACCGGAGGCCTGCCAGGGGGCCCACAAGGTAGGGAGGCACGGCCAGGGGGGTAGGGCGCGCCCCCCACCCTTGTGGATGGCTGGTGGCCCCCCTCTGGTGCTTTCTTCACCCAATATTTTTTATATATTCCAAAATAATTCTCCATGAAGTTTCAGGACTTTTGGAGTTCTACAAAATAGGTCTCTCAGATTTGCTCCTTTTCCAGTCCAGAATTCCAGCTGCCGGCATTCTCCCTCTTTATGTAAACCTTGTAAAATAAGAGAGAAAAGGCATAAGTATTGTGATATAATGTGTAACAACATCCCATAATGCAATAAATATTGATATAAAAGCATGATGCAAAATGGATGTATCACCTGCTACCCACAAGGCACTAGGGCACGCCACCCCCCTGGCGTGCCCTGGTGGGTAGTGGGCCCCTCGATGCCCATCTCAGTGTGAGAGCGACGCCCAAAAATTCTATAAATACAGAAACCCCCGGAAATAACCCTAGATCAGAAGTTCCGCCGCCGCAAGCCTCTGTAGCCACGAGAAACCAATCTAGACCCTGTTTTGGCACCTTGCCGGAGGGGGAAATCATCACCGGAGGCCATCTTCATCATCCCTATGGCCACAGTGATGAGGTGGGAGTAGTCCACCCTCGGGGCTAAGGGTTTGTACCAGTAGCTATGTGTTTAATCTCTCTCTCTCTTTTGTGTTCTTGATTTGGCACGATCTTAATGTATCGCGAGCTTTGTTAATATAGTGGATCATATGGTGTTTTCCCCTCTCTATCTTGTTGTGATGAATTTAGTTTTCCCTTTGAGATTTCGTTATTATCGGATTAAAACTTTTATGGATTTGAGAGCACTTGATGTATGTCTTGCTATGAATACCCATGGTGACAATGGGGTATCATATTGATTCACTTGATATGTGTTTTGGCACTCAACTCGCGGATTCCCGAGGTGACATTGGGGTAATCTATGCATATGGGTTGATGCATGTTTTCGTCCTTGTTTCTCCGGTAAAAATCTTGGGGCACTCTTTGAGGTTCTTTGTGTTGGATTGAGTATTATGAATCTGAAATCGTTTGATGCATATCGTATAATCAACTCACGGATACTCGTGGTGACATTGGAGTATCTAGGTGATATTAGAGTTGGTTGATGTGTATCATATGGTGTTTTTTTAGTACGAACTCTTAGATAGATCGATCGGAAAGGATAACTTGGTGTTATTTTAGTATGAACTATTGGATAGATCGATCGAAAAGGATAACTTTGAGGTGGTTTCGTACCCTACAAACAATTTCTTCTTATGTTCTTCGCTAGATAAGAACTTTGGAGTGATTCTTCATCGCACGTTGAGGGATGGTTATATGATCCAATTATATTAGCATTGTTGAGAGATTGCACTAGTGAAAGTACGAACCCTAGGCCTCATTTTCAAGCATTGCACTACCGTTTGTGCTCATTTTTGTTACTTGCTACCTTGATGTTTTTTATTGTTACTATTACAAAAATCAATATCTACTATCCATATTACACTTGTATCACCATCTCTTCGCCGAACTAGTGCACCTATACAATTTACCATTGTATTTGGTGTGTTGGGGACACAAGAGACTCTTTGTTATTTGGTTGCAGGGTTGTTTGAGAGAGACCATCTTCATCCTACGCCTCCCACGGATTGATAAACCTTAGGTCATCCACTTGAGGGAAAATTGCTACTGTCCTACAAAACTCTGTGCTTGGAGGCACAACACGAGTCTACAAGAACAAGTTGTGTAGTAGACATCAGTTATCAATCCAGTAGGAGAACCACGCAACACCTCGTTAGCAGTGCCTACACACAAGATAACAAATCCTTGCACCCAACGCGGACAAGGGGTTGTCAATCCCTCGGTGGTTAATTGCACGATTAAATTGTATGGTGATAGATAGATAGATCGCACAAAAATATGAAATAAAATAAAGAAAGAAAAATTGCAGCAAGGTATTTTTGGATTTTGATATATGATAAAAGTAGACCCGGGGGCCATAGTTTTCACTAGAGGCTTCTCTCGAGAAAATAGCATACGGTGGGTAGAAAAATTGTTGTTGGGCAATTGATAGAAAAGCAAATAATCATGACGATATCCAAGGCAATGATCATGTATATAGGCATCATGTCCGAGGCAAGTAGACCGACTCCTGCCTGCATCTACTACAATTACTCCACACATCGACCGCTATCCAACATGCTTCTAGAGTATTAAGTTCATAAAGAACGGAGTACCGCCTTAAGCAAGATGACATGATGTAGCCAAAGTAAACTCACGCATGAATAAACCCCATCCTTTTACCCTTAATAGCAATGATACATACGTGTCATGTCCCTTTCTATCACTGGGATTGAGCACCGCAAGATCGAACCCATTACAAAGCACCTCTCCTGTTGCAAGATAAATCAATCTAGTTGTCCAAACCAAATCAATAGATCGGAGAGAATTACAAAGATATAACAATCATGCATAAAATAGTTCAGTGAAAACTCAAATAATATTTATAGATAATTTGATCATAAACTCACAATTCATCGGATCCCAACAAACACACCGCAAAAAGTGATTACATCGAATAGAACTCTAGGAACATCAAGGAGAACATTGTATTGAAGAACATCGAGAGAGAAGAAGCCATCTAGCTACTAACTATGGACCCGTAGGTCTGTGGTAAACTACTCGCGCATCATCGGAAGGGCAGCAAGGTTGATGTAGAGCCCCTTCGTGATCAATTTCCCCTCCGGCGGAGTGCCGGCGGAGGCCTCCAGATGGGATATCATGAGAACATAAACTTGCGGTGGCAGAAAAAGTATTTCGGGTGGCTCTCTGATCTAAGGGGAATATTTGAGTATTTATAGAGGCAAAATTAGGTCAAAACGTGCCACAAGGGGCCCACAAGCCTGTGGGGCACCCCCCGAGGCGCGCCCCCACGAGCTTGTCGCTTCCTCGTGAGTCTTCTGGTCTCCTCCCGAACCTTCTAGGGTCTCTTCTGGTCCAGAAAAAATTAACCCAAAGTTTTTTCTTCTTTTGGACTCTGTTTGATATTGATTTCCTGAAAAGTCAAAAACAGGCAAAAAAAACAACAACTAGCAATGGGCACTAATTTAATAGGTTAGTCCCAGAAAATGGTATAAAGTTGCTTGTAAATGAATATAAAACATCCAAGATTGATACTATAATAGCATGGAACAATAAAAAATTATAGATACATTGGAGACAATGTATCAAGCATCCCCAAGCTTGATTCCTACTCGTCCTCGAGTACGTAAATGATAAAAACAGAATTTTTAATGTGGAATGCTACCTATCATATTCATCATATAATCTTTTCGTTTGTTGCATGGACATTTGAGTTTGAGTGATTCAAAGCAATAGTCTATAATTTGACATGAAGACATAAATACTCAAGCATATGAACAAGCAATCATGTCTTTCAAAATATCAACGCTAAAGAAAGTTATCCCTAGCCCATTATGCTCAATCATTGATCCAACCATGAAGCACACTCAAATATTAGCTACACCCAATGCAACAAGTATGACAATAGTGTTCCCTAGTTGGTGCTTTATAAGAGAAGATGGGGACTCAAAATAAAATTAAAAATTGCATAAAAGTAAATAGATAGGCCCTTCACAGAGGGAAGAAGAGATTTACAGAGGTGCCAGAGCTCAAGCTTAAATTAGAGATAAAATTATTTTGAGAGGCATGCTTTTCCTGTCAACGCTACGACCGAGAGTTCCCAACATCTTCCATACTAGACACATTATAGGCGATTCCCAAACAGAAAATAAAGTTTATTTCTTTTCCACCTTCCTTTTCACAAGCCATGGCTAGCCGTATCCATGGGTGCCTTCCATACCAACACTTTCTAAGGAATTTATTATTATCATCATATATATATATTTTCATTTCGGGACTGGGCATCCCTATTACGTGCCACACTGATACGTCTCCAACGTATCTATAATTTTTATTGTTCCATGCTATTATATTATCTGTTTTGGATGTTTTATATGCATTAATATGCGATTTTATATTATTTTTGGGACTAACCTATTAACCTAGAACCCAGTGCCAGTTTCTTTTTTTTCTTTTTTTTTAGCTTCGTGGAAAAGGAATACCAAACGGAGTCCAAACGGAATAAAATCTCCACGATGATTTTTCTTGGACCAGAAGACACCCAGGAGACTTGGAGATAAAGTTGGAGGAGCCACGAGGCGGCCACAAGGGTGGAGGGCGCACCCAGGGGGGTAGGGCACGCCCCCCTACCTTGTGGGCCCCCCGTGACCCTCCTGACCTAATTCTTTCGCCTATATATTCACATATGTTCCCAAACCACCAGAGGCATCCACGAAAACACTTTTCCACTGCCGCAACCTTCTGTACCCGTGAGATCCCATCTAGGGACCTTTTCCAGCACCCTGCCGGAGGGGGATTCGATCACGGAGGGCTTCTACATCAACCCTATTGCCCTTCCGATGAAGCGTGAGTAGTTTACCTCAGACCTACGGGTCCATGGCTAGTAGCTAGATGGCTTCTTCTCTCTCTTTGATTCTCAATACCATGTTCTCCTCGATGTTCTTGGAGATCTATTCGATGTAATACTTTTTTGCGGTGTGTTTGCCGAGATCCGATGAATTGTGGATTTATGATCAGATTATCTATGAATATTATTTGAATCTTCTCTGAATTCTTTTATGCATGATTTGATATCTTTTTAATTCTCTTCGAACTATCGATTTGGTTTGGCCAACTAGATTGGTTTTTCTTGCAATGGGAGAAGTGCTTAGCTTTGGGTTCAATCTTGCAGTGTCCTTTCCCAGTGACAGTAGGGGCAGCAAGGCACGTATTGTATTGTTGCCATCGAGGATAAAAAGATGGGGTTTACATCATATTGCTTGAGTTTATTCCTCTACATCATGTCATCTTACTTAATGCGTTACTCTGTTCTTCATGAACTTAATACTTTAGATGCAGGCAGGAGTCGGTTGATGTGTGGAGTAATAGTAGTAGATGCAGAATCGTTTCGGTCTACTTGACATGGACGTGATGCCTATATTCATGATCATTGCCTTAGATATCGTCCTAACTTTGCGCTTTTCTATCAATTTCTCGGCAGTAATTTGTTCACCCACCGTATTATTTGCTATCTTGAGAGAAGCCTCTAGTGAAACTTATGGCCCCCGGGTCTATTTTCCATCATATAAGTTTCCGATCTACTATTTTCCATCATATAAGTTTTCGATCTACTATTTTGCAATCTTTTACTTTCCGATCTATAAACCAAAATACCATAAATATTTACTTTATCTTTTATTTAGTTTCATCTATATCTATCAGATCTCACTTTTGCAAGTAACCGTGAAGGGATTGACAACCCCTTTATCGCGTTGGGTGCAAGTTGTTTGATTGTTTGTGTAGTTATTCGGTGATTTTTGTGCTGTCTCCTACTGGATTGATACCTTGGTTCTCAAACTGAGGGAAATACTTATCTCTACTTTGCTGCATCACCCTTTCCTCTTCAAGGGAAAAACCAACGCAAGCTCAAGAAGTAGCAGGAAGAATTTCTGGCGCCGTTGCCGGGGAGATCTACGCCAAGTCAAGACATACCAAGTACCCATCATAAACTCTAATCTCTTGCATTACATTATTCACCATTTGCCTCTCGTTTTCTTCTCCCCCACTTCTAAAACGATTTTCGAAAAGATTTGCTTTTTATTCGCCTTCTTTCCGTATGTCTTTTTGTTTGTGTTTCCATGTGCCTTCTATTTTCGTGCATCTTTGCTTGCTAAAAATCTATTGATATGGATCCACTTAAATTTTTCTACTTGGATCATCTTCGATCTATATGTGGTCGTGCTGAAACCCCAACTAGTTTGGTTGAGGGAAAATCTTTAGATGAGCATGCTCATTTTGTGCATCACCGTTTGTCTGAAAAAGGGAGACTCTTATGGAATCAAATAAACTCTTTGTTGTGTTATGCTTGGAATCTTTGTGAAATTTATGATTTTACTTGTTGCTCTAAGAACCCTAAAAAACGCCTTCCCTACCTATGTGAGTTTAATGATAATGAAATCTTATCTTCTTATGAAAAGGGTGTTTATAGTTACTATGATATCGATCAAATTGAAGAATTTGTTGCTTTTAAGGGTGCTCATGAAGTTGCTTCTTTGATTGAAAAGTATGATATTACTCTCTACAAATCTGAAAATTCCGACATACTTAATTATTGCTATGAAAACTATGCTCATAATGCCTATGTTAAGGAATTTATTGAGAGAATGACCGTTGCTTTGGAAGAAAATAATGATATGCATGAATCTATAGATAATTATGATTCCGATGATTTGATTGAAATATCCCTTGATGAACATGATGCTTGCTATTCTTATGGCCATGATGCCAATATTTATGAAGATGAATTTGCTATAGTTCCTTTTGTTAAACATGAGATTATTGCTATTGCACCTATACTTGATAGTTCCTTGAATCAAAAGCATGATTGCAATGATGTTATTATAAATTTTATTAATATCAATTGTGCTAATGATATGCAAAACCCCAAGCTTGGGGAAGCTAGTTTTGCTATGTCTGCTACTTATTGCAATGATCATGATTGGGGTGATAATGCTTCTTATGATCTTGAAAATTTATTTAAGCCCCATGATGAATATGAGATTGATAATAATGTTTGCAATAATATTGAAAGTGGGTTTGGAAGAGTGTCAACTTTAGATCCCACATATTTGGAGAATGTTCAATCTTATGAAATTTTTGATAAAAGTGGGTTTGGAGAGGTCATGACTTTAGTTAATGTTAATCCCACTATTTTGGAAGAGTGTCAACTTCGCCTGCATGTGGATCGTGTTGAGAATATGTTATGTGATAGCTATATTGTTGAATTTGCTTATGATCCTACATGTAATTATTATGAGAGAGGAAAATATGGTTGTAGAAATTTTCATGTTACTAAATTACCTCTCTTCATGTTGAGATTGCTATCGTCTCTTTCTTCTTCCTTGCATATGCTAGTTTTTGCTTGCCTTGATAATTTGTTTGCTTATAAAATGCCTATGCATAGGAAGTATGTTAGACTTAGATGTGTTTGTCACGTGTTTTATGATGCTCTCTTTGTGCTTCAATTCTTCTCTTTTATGTGATCATCATTGAATTTATCAATGCCTAGCTAAGGGCGTTAAACAATAGCGCTTGTTGGGAGGCAACCCAATTTTATTTTTGTTCTTTACTTTTCGCTCCTGTTTTGCTTTGAATAATTCATCTAGCCTCTGGTTAGATGTGGTTTTGTGTTTTAGTTAGTGTTTGTGCCAAGTAAAACCTTTGGGATGGCTTACGGTGATAGTTGATTTGATCTTGCTGAAAAACAGAAACTTTTGTGTCCAGTCACAGAATTTTAATAATTCACTAGAGCGTTCAAAAACCCTGAATTTTTTATAAGAGATTGATATACAAATTTACTCTGTTTTTATAATTTTCCAGAATTTTTGGAGTTATATAAGTATTATAACAATTCGGATCTTTGCAGACTGTTCCGTTTTTGAGAGATTCTGTTTTCTTTGTGTTGTTTGCTTATTTTGATGAATCTATGGGTAGTATCGGGGGGTATGAACCATGGAAAAGTTGGAATAAAGTAGATATTACACCAATATAAATAAATAATGAGTTCACAACAGTACCAAAAGTGGTGATTTATTTTCTTATACTAACGGAGCTTATGAGATTTTCTGTTGAGTTTTGTGTTGTGAAGTTTTCAAGTTTTGGGTAAGGATTTGATGGACTATGGAATAAGGAGTGGCAAGAGCCTAAGCTTGGGGATGCCCAAGGCACCCCAAGGTATTATTCAAGGACAAACAAGAGCCTAAGCTTGGGGATGCCCCGGAAGGCATCCCCTCTTTCGTCTTCGTCTATCGGTAACTTTACTTGAGGCTATATTTTTATTCACCACATGATATGTGTTTTGCTTGGAGCGTCTTGTATGATTTGAGTCTTTGCTTTTTAGTTTGCCACAATCATCCTTGCTGTACACACCTTTTGAGAGGGACACGCATGAATCGTGATTTATTAGAATACTCTATGTGCTTCACTTATATCTTTTGAGCTAGGCAATTTTGCTCTAGTGCTTCACTTATATCTTTTTGGAGCACGGCGGTGGCTTTATTTTATAGAAATTGTTGAACTCTCAAGCTTCACTTATATTATTTTGAGAGTCTTTAAACAGCATGGTAATTTTCTTTGGTTATAAATTTAGTCCTAATATGATAGGCACTCAAGAGGGATATAATAAAAACTTTCATATAAAGTGCATTGAATACTATGAGAAGTTTGATTCCTTATGATTGTTTTGAGATATAGAGATGGTAATATAAGAATCATGCTAGTGAGTAATTGTGAATTTGAGAAATACTTGTGTTAAAGTTTGTGATTCCCGTAGCATGCACGTATGGTGAACCGTTATGTGATGTGTGACGCCCCCGGCCCAATCGTGCACTAATCATACACGCAAATGCACACAATCAAGCCTAAGGACTCACGGGAAGATATCACAACACAACTCTAAAACATAAATAAAGTCATACAAGCTTTATATTACAAGCCAGGGGCCTCGAGGGCTCGAATACATAAGCTTGCGAACAAGCGTCAGCGGAAGCATCAGATATCTGAGTACAGATATTAAAAGAGAAACAGAAAGGCCTTTAGAAAGGCGGGGCAAAATAAAACACTACGATCTAAAGGCGTAGGCCTCCTGCCTGGGACCCTCCGATCCTACTCCTGGTCGTCAGTCAACTCGTAGTAGTATCCATCCTCGGGGTGGTAGTAGTAGTCGATCGATGGGGCATCTGTCTCAGGGGGCTCCGTCCTCTGGTCACGACAAACTGGTATGGGGAGAAAAGGAAAACAAAGCAACCGTGATTACTCAGAAGTACTCAGCAAGCAAGGATCTACACTACATATGCAACATTTTCAAGGGGAGGCTGTATATGTGGACTGGGCTGCAGAAATGCCAGAATAGAGAGAAGGCCTAGTCCTATCGAAGACTAGCATCTTCAACGGTCTTGCAGCAATAGAAGAGAGTAGAACAGTTCAATATAATGTAGCAGTATCATTAAGTCTCATCCTCACCCAGAGATCCTTTCTCGACTCCCTGCGAGAAAGCAATCCTAGAGCCATACAGTCATCAACCTCGTCCTGAGATCCCTTCTCGACTCCCTGCGAGAAGCAATCCCAGAGCCATAGTATCCAAGTATCCAGTTCTAAAATTGTATCAATCAGGATACAACTCCGAGTGTCCTTTACCATAGGACAGGCTATCGATAGAAGTGTTCTTCCCTGCAGGGGTGCACCAACTTACCCAACACGCTCGATTAACTCCGGCCGGACACACTTTCCTGGGTCATGCCCGGCCTCGGCCAAACGACACACCGCAGCCCTACCTACAGCTCAGCAGAGAGGTCCCCGCCGGTCTACATCCTAAGCGCAAGGGGGTCTTGGCCATCGCCCCTCGCCCTCCGGGTCGTTGCGCACATGGCACAGATCCAAGCACCACCTCTGTCGGGAATGGCGCCAATCACTCCATGTCGCACTGCTGAACTGGACATCTGACAGAGCTTTCGGCTGATGCATACGATGCAGAACGCCCATACTATGCCCACGTGATGGTTAGTGCTATCAGGCCAGAGGCCTGCTCGGATCAAATATCCAAATCGTTAGTAACTTTGGCTTGCGGTAACGAGCAGAGACTCACGAAAGATGTGATCCCGTCGCCCCGTCTCGAGGACTTGCTGCAAGGGTTAAGAATGACCGGCCGCGCCTCGTATTCAGCACTCGGGCACCATACAGGCACCCGTCTTCACAACACTCGCCTCTCAGGCGCACGCGGGTACCCCTCAGGGTCGACCGCCTATCCAAGTAACAGTGTAAAGTCCAAGTATCCGTGTGTCTATAACATCAGGGGAATCCGAGGTATCACCCTCATTGAATTCCCACTCGATGTATCCGTCAAGGTGAACTCGGAGGAATCACCCTCGATGGGTTCACACTTGATGTGTTGCACGACAGCGTCGTTACCGGAAGTGGTGAAGGAGGAATCACCCTCGATGACCACGACCGAATAGCTACTCTACAGAGTTAACATCAGAAGTGCTACAAGAGGTTTCACCCTCGGCACTCGATAGTAACGCTGCAGTGTCGTTACAACTAAGGGGGGTGATGTGCGATGTCGGGGCCTGGTCTTCAATTCCCGTTGATCGGGTCTTCTGACAATCCAGCGCGGCAGTCGGGATAAGTGGGGTCACTGATAGGTCTCTACCCAGCCTAAACTAAGCAGTTTAGGATATGCAGGTAATTATCAACAGCAGGCTACAGTAAACAGGCTATGCATCAAAATAGGTAAAGCAGTAGCAGCAGCAATTCTAATGCAAGCATGGGAAATTAGAATGGGCGATATCGGTATGCTCAAGGGAGGGGGCTTGCCTGGTTGCTTGGCGGCAGGGGCAAGGTCGTCAACGGTGGCGTCGGGCTCCTGAGCTGCGTCGGCCTCGGGGAACTGTGTCGGGGTCTATCGAGAGAGAAGAGGGGGAGGAAACAGTAAATAATAAGCAAGCAAGTGCTACACAATGTATGACATGACAATACGCAGTGTCGGGTGTGTCCTAACGTATGGTTGCACATCACCGAGGAAGGGGGAATCCATCCGGGAATGTTTTCCCGGTTCCGGACATTTGTCAGACAGATGACCGAAGAGGAACGGTTGCATGTCCGAAACAGTGATTGATGACGTCAGCATGACATCATGCTGACGTCAGCAGTCATCTGACACGTGGGACCCACCTGTCATTGACTGGTTAGTTAATTAGTGTTAACTAACTAATTAGTATTTAATTAAACTAATTAACTAATTTAGATTAACCTAATCAGGATTAATTAACTTAATTAATTAACTAATTAATTAATTAATTATTAATTTTAATAATTTTTATTTTATTTCTATTTTTATTTTCGTTTTCTGGGCAGCGGGCCCCGTTCGTCAGCGACATAGGGGGGTGGGGGCCGGCCGTCAGTGGCCCACGCAGCCACAGCGGGCGCGCGGGCACGGCGAGGCCAGTGAGCGAGCGGGCGCCGGGCGCGGTGCGCGGCCAGGCACGCGCAGGCGCGCGCGCGGGCAGCGGCAGGGGCGAGCGGACGGCGGCGCAGCGGGAATATGCGGCGGTGGTCGCGGGCGGGCGCGAAGGGAGGCGCAGCAGCAGCCGCAGCGGCGAGCGGCCGCGGTGCAGGGCAGCAGCAGGCGGCCGAGCGGGGTGGCGCTGGGCGAGCGAGGTGCGGGCGAGCACAACGCGGGCCGAGGCGGGGCAGGGCAGCGCGCGCGCGGGCGAGGCAGAGTGCGGGCGGATGGGGGGGCGCGCGGGACCGCAGCGAGGCGCAGGGCCGGGCGCGGTCGGCGCGCGGCGAGCGCGGCCGCGAGCGGAGCAGCGGGTCGCAGCAGAAGGCGGGCGCGTGGCGGCGCTGCGGGCGTGCGCAGCGGGCGGTGACCGCGTCGAGGACAGGGGGAGCGGTGCGCTCACCAGCGCAGGAGAGGAGAGGGGGTGGCGAGGCGCGGTGGCGACCGTGGGGGAGGGGATGAGGACGCGAGGCGGCGACGGTGGGGCGGTCCGGCGAGTGGCGTCGAGGCGCAGCGGCGGCGACGGCGTCGGGCGCCGGGGGCGGTTGCCCCGATCCGATCTGGATCGGGAGGGGGAGGGGAGTAGCAAGGGGGGGGACGAGTGGGGGGGTTGGGTTCGGTGGCCTCCTGGGGGAGGCCATATAGAGAGGGGGGGAAGCTGGGCCGGCCTGGTGGGTGGCCAGTTTGGCCACGGCCCAGCAGGGGGGGTTGGTTTTTTTTTTTTTCTTATTTTCTCTTCTGTTTTCTTTTTGTCTTTTTTCTTTTTATTTATTCATCTCTCCTGTTTAGTAAATTGTTAGGCCTCAAAATGATTTTTGTAGAACATGGCAATTGTTCCAATAAATACTAGGCATCCTCTACCACTGACAAAAAATAGTTTGGAGTCAATTTGAGTTCACACAATTTTTATAATAATTAAAATGCATTAATCCTTACTGTTTTGATAATGTTTGAGCCACCTAATTATTTTATTAATTGTTGGTTTCAATTTTAGAATAGTCTCTGCAATATTTGTTATTTATCGAACATTTTAGTTTCTATGTTGCACAACTTTTATATTTCACTTTCATTTAAATTTGAATTTTGACTTAGGAGTTGAAATGCAATATAATGCTAATGCTGATCATGCACTGTTAAACACGATGACATGTAATAATCAAAAGGGTGATTACTGTAGTTAACCACTGGGGGTGTTACAAATCTCCTCCACTAACAAGAATTCTCGTCCCGAGAATTAAGAGGCAGAAGGAAAAAGTTCGGGGTATTCCGCACGAAGATTATCCTCGCGTTCCCAAGTGGCTTCATCTTCAGTATGATTTGACCACTGCACTTTGAGGAACTTGGTAACCTTCTGACGGGTTCGACGTTCAGCTTCATCGAGGATGCGGATCGGATGCTCCTTATATGAAAGATCATCATGCAATTCGAGCATCTCGTGATCCACAGCTCGGTGCGGAGATTCCTTGAAGCATTTACGAAGTTGCGACACATGGAAGACGTCGTGGATATGGGAGAATTGCGGCGGCAATTCCAATTTATACGCCACCTGACCACGTCTAGCAACAATGCGGAAAGGACTAATATAGCGTGGAGCTAGCTTGCCCTTGATTCCAAAACGGTGAGTGCCCTTCATAGGAGTGACACGAAGATAAGCTTGATCACCAGGTTGATAAGTCAAACCCCATCGTTTGCGATCATAGTTGCTCTTCTGGCGGTCTTGAGCCGCCTTGAGATTTTCCCGGACAATACGAACTTGCTCTTCGGCGTGTTGAATAATATCCGGACCCATGAGTGGTCGTTCCCCAATTTCTGACCAATCCAGAGGGGTTCGACACTTACGTCCATAGAGTACTTCGAAGGGGGCCATCTTCAAGCTGGCTTGATAGCTGTTGTTGTAAGAGAATTCGGCATATGGAAGAGATTCCTCCCACTTCTTACCGAAAGAAATAACACAAGCCCGCAACATGTCTTCAAGCACTTGATTGACTCGTTCGACTTGGCCTTGGGATTGGGGGTGATAAGCTGAACTCCAGGTAATATGAGTTCCCATAGTTGTTTGGAAACTTTCCCAGAATTTGGAAGTGAAAAGACCGCCAGGGTCCAAACTGATCTCTTTCGGAATACCGTGGAGTGAAACAATTCTGGAGATGTATAATTCTGCTAACTGACTAGCAGTGATCATATCCTTGACAGGCAGAAAATGTGCAACTTTAGAAAGTTGGTCGACAACGACAAGAATAGCATCGTGACCTTTCTGAGACTTGGGAAGACCAGTAATGAAATCCATCTGCACTTTATCCCACTTCCACAAGGGAATAGGGAGCGGTTGCAGAATTCCAGCAGGCTTCTGATGTTCTGCTTTAACGCGACGGCAAACATCACATTCAGCAACATATCGAGCTATGTCCTGCTTCATTCTAGACCACCAGTACCTTTGACGGAGATCACGATACATTTTGGTGCTACCCGGATGAATAGACAGCGGTGTATCATGTGCCTCCATCATGACTTTGTCAGTCATGAGTTCGAAGCGAGGTACGACAATGCGGTCTCTGAAATATAAGGTTCCATCTTCTGACAGCGAGAAATCCCTGTACTTTTTCAGGTGAAGATCTTTCTTCATGAGATCAATTTCAGCATCTTTAGCTTGCGCATTCTTAACAGCTTTCTCAAGATCTGGTTGTATCACAAGGTTATTAAGAGAACCCTATGGAACAATATGCAGATTTAGCTTGCACAGTTCTTCAAAAAGACGAGGTTGAGCTCGCCTAACCATGAGGTTGTCGCAATAGGACTTGCGGCTTAAGGCATCAGCCATCACGTTAGCCTTGCCAGGGGTATAGGATATACCCAAATCATAGTCCGCAATGGCCTCCATCCATCTTTGCTGACGGAGGTTTAGAGATGGTTGAGTGAACAAGTACTTCAGACTTTTATGATCCGTGTAGATCTCGCAACGATTACCGAGAAGGTAATGTCGCCACAACTGCAATGCATAGATCACAGCAGCTAGTTCTAGATCATGTACCTGATAATTCTCTTCATGTGGGCGCAATTGACGAGAGCCATAAGCAATCACTTTACGCTCTTGCATTAGGACACAGCCTAATCCTTCACGTGATGCGTCACAATAAATCACAAAGTCTTTGCGGGTGTCTGGAGGAGATAGTACTGGGGCAGATGTTAGCTTGTCCTTGAGTGTTTGAAAACTTTCCTGACATTTTTTTGTCCATTCAAATTTAACGCCCTTGTGAAGCAGATCAGTCAAAGGCTTAGCAATCTTGGAAAAGTTCTCGACAAATCGACGGCAATAGCTTGCAAGGCCGAGAAAACTTCTCACTTGCTTGACGTTCTTCGGAGGAGTCTAGTCCAGAATAGCCTGAACTCGTTCTGGGTTAACGGCAATGCCATCTTTCGAAATCACATGACCAAGATACGTTACTTCAGAAAGCCAGAATTCACATTTGGAGTATTTGGCATACAACTGGTGTTCTCAGAGCCTTTCCAGTACAAGACGGAGGTGTTCAGCATGTTCTTCTTTATTCTTCGAATATACCATAATATCATCCAGATATACCACGACAAATTTGTCGAGGTAATCCATGAAGATGTAATTCATCAGATGGGAGAATGTGGCTGGAGCATTAGTTAAGCCAAATGACATGACAGTGTACTCATAAGAACCATAGCGGGTAACGAATGCTGTCTTGGGAATATCCTCTTCACGAACACGGATCTGATGGTATCCCAATCTCAAATCAAGCTTAGAGAATACTGAGGAACCGGCAAGTTGATCATACAAATCATTGATCCGGGGAAGCGGATATTTGTTCTGGATTGTGGCTTGGTTAATGGACCGGTAATCCTGAACCAACCGGTTAGTTCCATCCTTCTTCTTAACGAAGAGTGAAGGTGCTCCCCAAGCAGAGGAACTGGGGCGGATGAAACCTTTCTTAAGTGACGTGTCGATTTCCTCCTTCAGTTCAAGAAGGTGGTGCGGAGGCATTTTATAAGGACGCTTCGCAATAGGAGTTGTGCCAGGCTTCAAGTCGATGACGAACTCAACAGCTCTAGCAGGGGGTATTCCTGGAAGTTCCTCTGGAAATACATCTTGAAAATCACGAACAACTAGAACGTTCTTGATGCCTTCAAGAGGTGAAGCATTCAATGCATTCAGAACATATATTTGAGTTTCGGCGTCCTGCACTGTACGAGCTGAGTATCTGACAGTCTGACCGGAAGGGTGTGTGAGGCGGACTGTTTCAGTGGCACAGTCAATCAAAGCTTTATGAGGCTTCAACCAGTCCATACCCAGAATAATGTC
This sequence comes from Thinopyrum elongatum, assembly GCA_011799875.1. Classification (NCBI taxonomy): domain Eukaryota; kingdom Viridiplantae; phylum Streptophyta; class Magnoliopsida; order Poales; family Poaceae; genus Thinopyrum; species Thinopyrum elongatum. The sequence continues at coordinate 524,985,313 of CM022299.1, forward strand.
TATGTTGGAGGTCTTGAGAGCAATGAGTGAAACGGGGAACATCAATCCTCCGATCACAATGTGGTTACCGTGGCTAACCATGGTAGTTTGCCAATTAGCCCCAGGTCCTAATGGGATGGACATCTCCTCGAAAAGTATATCATGGCTTCGCGCAAAACTTTCGGACATGAAGGAGTGCGATGCTCCAGAATCAAAGAGGACCGAAGCTGGGATTGAATTCACTAGAAGGGTGCCCATCACAATTTTGGGGTCCTATCGAGCTTCTTCCATGTTGACTTGGTTGACATGAACAAGTTGACTAGCAGGTAGTCTGGCACTTCAATTTCTGGAATGATGGGTCCGATGGCCCTTCCTACGAACAACAGGATGACGCGATGCATTCGGAGGCTGACCCTGATGACAGTTGAAAGCACGGTGCCCTGGCTGTCCACACTGGTGGCACAGACCATCATTATGGGGAGAAACACCAACATTGGGCTGTCCACTTGAAATGTTCAGCTGCCTTGGTGGTGGGGGCAGACGAGGTGCAGCATATGACGGCCTTGGTGTTGGAGCAGGTCGATGATGAATATTGTGAGGGATCCATACTCGACATTTCTGAGTAGGTCGACCGGAAGACGAGCCGACATCTCGAGTACGCTTGAGCGACTCCTGGTACTCAGTCAGAGCTGTTTCAACTTGGAAAGATTTGCGGACAAGCGTTGCGAAGTCTGTGAAATCATGGACAGCAAGTGCAAGTTTTATATCAGTACGTAGTCCTTCACGGAATTTCTCCTGCTTAAGAGTGTCAGTGTCGACGTCATCTTCAGCATAGCGGGATAGTTCGAGAAATTTCCTCTGATATTCATCCATAGTCATTGTGCCCTGTGAGAGTTGGCGGAACTCCTGCCTCTTCTGGTCCATCAGACCTTGAGGAATGTACCGTGCACGAAAAGCTGACTGAAATTGCTGCCAAGTGGTTATTGTTTCAGCAGGCAACACACCCTTGTGGCTTTCCCACCATTGAGCAGCTGATCCCCTCAGGTGATACGTCGCATAGGTGACGTAACTGTCAGGGATAACATTGGCCGACTTCATCTGGAAGGTAATGTCACGGAGCCAATCATCAGCGTCCATTGGATCAGTCGAGCTGCGAAAAGTGGACGGATTGAGGCGCACGAATTCTGACAGTGTTATTGGTGTAGGCTGCTGATGAGCATTCTGGTTTGGGAACTGAGCCAATATCCTGGTCATAACCTGACGGTTCAGTTCAAACTGCTGCATCATTGCGGCAATGTAAGGTGGAGGTGGAGGATCGTCAGCCATCCTGCCAAATCAACAGGGGCAGTTTAGCAAGAAAAACTGCAGGTGTAAGGAATGATTCATGACATAACACGCACAGCATAAGTAAGTGCAATAGATACTTCTTCATATTCGCGCCAGACATTCAAATCCGCACCTAGCCTCGATTACAATCCGGCAATACGACAGCTGAAAAGGGGAAGGCTAGACAACTAGGCGGCGTGCAGGCACGCGGTAGGGAAGTACACAACGAGACATAGCAAAGGCTACATCAACGTCGGAGAAAACTATTGGAGCGAGGAATCTGCAAGTGACAACACAGGGTGCCCTCGATAAAAGGATCCTGTAAGCAGAACCTGGCCCATAATCTCGAAGCAAGGGGGGATATTTCAGAACTCCGGGTGGATGTGATTACGAGAACCTAATGTTGGAGTTAGTAAAAAATTTAACCCGAATAGAAGAGAGATCAGAGTCCCAGAGTAAAGGTTGAGGAGTAAAAGATACTAATACCACCCAATTGGCGACATGGGCCCGTAAGCCACACAGCCAAGTTAGTAAAACAGTTTTCGGTTACTAGACTCAACTTCGGCCAAGGAGTTGGAAAGGGGGTTCCTACAGTCAGTCGGCTCTGATACCAACTTGTGACGCCCCCGGCCCAATCGTGCACAAATCATACACGCAAATGCACACGATCAAGCCTAAGGACTCATGGGAAGATATCACAACACAACTCTAAAACATAAATAAAGTCATACAAGCTTTATATTACAAGCCAGGGGCCTCGAGGGCTCGAATACATAAGCTTGCGAACAAGCGTCAGCGGAAGCATCAGATATCTGAGTACAGATATTAAAAGAGAAACAGAAAGGCCTTTAGAAAGGCGGGGCAAAATAAAACACCCCCCAGTGGTTAACTACAGTAATCACCCTTTTGATTATGCCATGTCATCGTGTTTAACAGTGCATGATCATCATTAGCATTATATTGCATTTCAACTCCTAAGTCAAAATTCAAATTTAAATGAAAGTGAAATATAAAAGTTGTGCAACATAGAAACTAAAATGTTCGATAAATAACAAATATTGCAGAGACTATTCTAAAATTGAAACCAATAATTAATAAAATAATTAGGTGGCTCAAACATTATCAAAACAGTAAGGATTAATGCATTTTAATTATTATAAAAATTGTGTGAACTCAAATTGACTCCAAACTAATTTTTGTTAGTGGTAGAGGATGCCTAGTATTTATTGGAACAATTGCCATGTTCTACAAAAATCATTTTGAGGCCTAACAATTTACTAAACAGGAGAGATGAATAAATAAAAAAGAAAACAGAAGAGAAAATAATAATAAAAAAAAAAACCAACCCCCCCGCTGGGCCGTGGCCCAACTGGCCACCCACCAGGCCGGCCCAGCTTCCCCCCCCCTCTCTATATGGCCTCCCCCAGGAGGCCACCGAACCCTAACCCCCCCACTCGTCCCCCCCCCTCGCTCACTCCCCTCCCCCTTCCCGATCCAGATCGGATCGGAGAAACCGCCCTCGGCGCCCGACGCCGTCGCCGCCGCTACGCCTCGACGCCACTCGCCGGACCGCCCCACCGTCGCCGCCTTGCGTCCTCATCCCCTCCCCCATGGTCGCCACCGCGCCTCGCCGCCCCCTCTTCTCTCCCGCGCTGGTGAGCGCACCGCTCCACCTGTCCCCGACGCGGTCACCGCCCGCTGTGCACGCCCGCAGCGCCGCCACGCGCCCGCCTCCTGCTGCGACCCGCTGCTCCGCTCGCGGCCGCGCTCGCCGCGCGCCGACCGCGCCCGGCCCTGCGCCTCGCTGCGGTCCCGCGCGCCCCCCATCCGCCCGCGCTCTGCCTCGCCCGCGCGTGCGCTGCCCTGCCCCGCCTCGGCCCGCGCCGTGCTCGCCCGCACCTCGCTCGCCCCGCGCCACCCCGCTCGGCCGCCTGCTGCTGCCCTGCACCGCGGCAACTCGCCGCTGCGGCTGCCGCTGCGCCTCCCCTCGCGCCCGCCCGCGACCACCGCCGCCTATGCCCGCTGCGCCGCCGTCCGCTCGCCCCTACCGCTGCCCGCGCGCACGCCCGCGCGTGCCTGGCCGCGCACCGCGCCCGGCGCCCACTCGCTCACTGGCCTCGCCATGCCCGCGCGCCCGCTGTGGCTGCGTGGGCCACTGACGGCCGTCCCCCACCCCCCCTGTGTCGCTGACGAACGGGGCCCGCTGCCCAGAAAACGAAAAAAAAATAGAAATAAAAATAAAATAAAAATTAATAAAATTAATAATTAATTAATTAGTTAGTTAATTAATTAAGTTAATTAATCCTGATTAGGTTAATCTAAATTAGTTAATTAGTTTAATTAAATACTAATTAGTTAGTTAACACTAATTAACTAACCAGTCAATGACAGGTGGGTCCAACATGTCAGATGACTGCTGACGTCAGCATGATGTCATGCTGACGTCATCAATCACTGTTTCGGATAATGTTAATTTAAATAATTAAATATATTTCAGAAATTAATAAAAATTTAGAAAATCATATTAAATAATCCGTAACTTCGTTGGAAAAACTTTGTACATGAAAGTCGCTCAGAACGACGAGACGAATCCGAATACACGGTCCGTTCGTCCGTCACACGTCCCTAACTATCCGAACATGAAACCGTTCCTCTTCGGTCATCTGTCTGACAAATGTCCGGAACCGGGAAAACATTCCCGGATGGATTCCCCCTTCCTCGGTGACATGCAACCATACGTTAGGACACACCCGACACTACGTATTGTCATGTCATACATTGTGTAGCACTTGCTTGCTTATTATTTACTGTTTCCTCCCCCTCTTCTCTCTCGATAGATCCCGACGCAGTTCCCCGAGGCCGACGCAGCTCAGGAGCCCGACGCCACCGTTGACGACCTTGCCCCTGCCGCCAAGCAACCAGGCAAGCCCCCCCCCCCTTGAGCATACCGATATCGCCCATTCTAATTTCCCATGCTTGCATTAGAATTGCTGCTGCTACTGCTTTACCTATTCTGATGCATAGCCTGTTTACTGTAGCCTGCTGTTGATAATTACCTGCATATCCTAAACTGCTTAGTTTAGGCTGGGTAGAGACCTATCAGTGACCCCACTTATCCCGACTGCCGCGCTGGATTGTCAGAAGACCCGATCAACGGGAATTGAAGACCAGGCCCCGACATTGCACATCACCCCCCTTAGTTGTAACGACACTGCAGCGTTACTATCGAGTGCCGAGGGTGAAACCTCTTGTAGCACTTCTGATGTTAACTCTGTAGAGTAGCTATTCGGTCGTGGTCATCGAGGGTGATTCCTCCTTCACCACTTCCGGTAACGACGCTGTCGTGCAACACATCAAGTGTGAACCCATCGAGGGTGATTCCTCCGAGTTCACCTTGACGGATACATCGAGTGGGAATTCAATGAGGGTGATACCTCGGATTCCCCTGATGTTATAGACACACGGATACTTGGACTTTACACTGTTACTTGGATAGGCGGGTCGACCCTGAGGGGTACCCGCGTGCGCCTGAGAGGCGAGTGTTGTGAAGACGGGTGCCTGTATGGTGCCCGAGTGCTGAATACGAGGCGCGGCCGGTCATTCTTAACCCTTGCAGCAAGTCCTCGAGACGGGGCGACGGGATCACATCTTTCGTGAGTCTCTGCTCGTTACCGCAAGCCAAAGTTACTAACGATTTGGATATTTGATCCGTCAGGCCTCTGGCCTGATAGCACTAACCATCACGTGGGCATAGTATGGGCGTTCTGCATCGTATGCATCAGCCGAAAGCTCTGTCAGATGTCCAGTTCAGCAGTGCGACATGGAGTGATTGGCGCCATTCCCGACAGAGGTGGTGCTTGGATCTGTGCCATGTGCGCAACGACCCGGAGGGCGAGGGGCGATGGCCAAGATCCCCTTGCGCTTAGGATGTAGACCGGCGGGGACCTCTCTGCTGAGCTGTAGGTAGGGCTGCGGTGTGTCGTTTGGCCGAGGCCGGGCATGACCCAAGAAAGTGTGTCCGGCCGGAGTTAATCGAGCGTGTTGGGTAAGTTGGTGCACCCCTGCAGGGAAGAACACTTCTATCGATAGCCTGTCCTACGGTAAAGGACACTCGGAGTTGTATCCTGATTGATACAATTTTAGAACTGGATACTTGGATACTATGGCTCTGGGATTGCTTCTCGCAGGGAGTCGAGAAGGGATCTCAGGACGAGGTTGATGACTGTATGGCTCTAGGATTGCTTTCTCGCAGGGAGTCGAGAAAGGATCTCTGGGTGAGGATGAGACTTAATGATACTGCTACATTATATTGAACTGTTCTACTCTCTTCTATTGCTGCAAGACCGTTGAAGATGCTAGTCTTCGATAGGACTAGGCCTTCTCTCTATTCTGGCATTTCTGCAGCCCAGTCCACATATACAGCCTCCCCTTGAAAATGTTGCATATGTAGTGTAGATCCTTGCTTGCTGAGTACTTCTGAGTAATCACGGTTGCTTTGTTTTCCTTTTCTCCCCATACCAGTTTGTCGTGACCAGAGGACGGAGCCCCCTGAGACAGATGCCCCATCGATCGACTACTACTACCACCCCGAGGATGGATACTACTACGAGTTGACTGACGACCAGGAGTAGGATCGGAGGGTCCCAGGCAGGAGGCCTACGCCTTTAGATCGTAGTGTTTTATTTTGCCCCGCCTTTCTAAAGGCCTTTCTGTTTCTCTTTTAATATCTGTACTCAGATATCTGATGCTTCCGCTGACGCTTGTTCGCAAGCTTATGTATTCGAGCCCTCGAGGCCCCTGGCTTGTAATATAAAGCTTGTATGACTTTATTTATGTTTTAGAGTTGTGTTGTGATATCTTCCCGTGAGTCCTTAGGCTTGATCGTGTGCATTTGCGTGTATGATTAGTGCACGATTGGGCCGGGGGCGTCACATGATGAAGTCGGAGCGTGATTTATTTATTGATTGACTTCCCTATGAGTGGCGGTCGGGGATGAGCGATGGTCTTTTCCTACCAATCTATCCCCCTAGGAGCATGCGCGTAGTACTTTGTTTCGATAACTAATAGATTTTTGCAATAAGTATGTGAGTTCTTTATGACTAATGTTGAGTCCATGGATTATACGCACTCTCACCCTTCCACCATTGCTAGCCTCTCTAGTGCCGCTCAACTTTCACCGGTACCATATACCCACCATATACCTTCCTCAAAACAGCCACCATACCTACCTATTATGGCATTTTCATAGCCATTCCGAGATATATTGCCATGCAACTTTCCACCGTTCCGTTTATTATGACAAGCTTCATCATTGTCATATTGCTTTGCATGATCATGTAGTTGACATCGTATTTGTGGCAAAGCCACCATTCATAATTCTTTCATACATGTCACTCTTGATTCATTGCACATCCCGGTACACCGCCGGAGGCATTCATATAGAGTCATATTTTGTCCTAATTATCGAGTTGTAATTTTTGAGTTGTAAGTAAATAAAAGTGTGATGATCTTCATTATTAGAGCATTGTCCCATGTGAGGAAAGGATGATGCAGACTATGATTCCCCCACAAGTCGGGATGAGACTCCGGACAAAAAAAAAGAGGCCAAAAAAATGAGAAGGCCCAAATAAATAAATAAATAATGAGAGAAAAGAGAGAAGGGACAATGTTACTATCCTTTTACCATACTTGTGCTTCAAAGTAGCACCATGATCTTCATGATAGAGAGTCTCCTATGTTGTCACTTTCATATACTAGTGGGAATTTTTCATTATAGAACTTGGCTTGTATATTCCAATGATGGGCTTCCTCAAATTGCCCTAGGTCTTCGTGAGCAAGCGAGTTGGATGCACACCCACTTAGTTTTCTTTTGAGCTTTCATAAACTTATAGCTCTAGTGCATCCATTGCATGGGAATCCCTACTCACTCACATTGATATCTATTGATGGGCATCTCCATAGCCCGTTGATAAGCCTAGTTGATGTGAGACTATCTCCTTCTTTTTGTCTTCTCCACAACCACCATATTCTATTCCACCTATAGTGCTATGTCCATGGCTCACGTTCATGTATTTCGTGAAAGTTGAAAAAGTTTGAGAACATCAAAAGTATGAAACAATTGCTTGGCTTGTCATCGGGGTTGTGCATGATTTGAATATTTTGTGTGATGAAGATGGAGCATAGCCAGACTATATGATTTTGTAGGGATAAGCTTTCTTTGGCCATGTTATTTTGAGAAGACATAATTGCCTTGTTAGTATGCTTGAAGTATTATTGTTTTTATGTCAATATTAAACTTTTGTTTTGAATCTTATGGATCTGAACATTCATGCCACAATAAAGAAAATTACATGGATAAATATGTTAGGTAGCATTCCACATCAAAAATTCTGTTTTTATCATTCACCTACTCGAGGACGAGCAGGAATTAAGCTTGGGGATGCTTGATACGTCTCCAATGTATCTATAATTTTTTATTGTTCCATGCTATTATATTATCTGTTTTGGATGTTTTATATGCATTAATATGCTATTTTATATTATTTTTGGGACTAACCTATTAACCTAGAGCCCAGTGCCAGTTTCTGTTTTTTCCTTTTTTTTAGCTTCGTGGAAAAGGAATACCAAACGGAGTCCAAACGGAATAAAATCTGCGTGATGATTTTTCTTGGACCAGAAGACACCCAGGAGACTTGGAGATGAAGTCGAAGGAGCCACGAGGCGGCCACATGGGTGGAGGGCGCGCCCCCTGCCTTGTGGGCCCCCCGTGACCCTCCTGACCTAATTCTTTCACCTATATATTCACATATGTTCCCAAACCACCAGAGGCATCCACGAAAAGACTTTTCCAGCACCGCAACCTTCTATACCCGTGAGATCCCATCTAGGGACCTTTTTCGGCACCCTGCCAGAGGGGGATTCGATCACGGAGGGCTTCTACATCAACCCTATTGCCCTTCCGATGAAGCGTGAGTAGTTTACCTCAGACCTACGGGTCCATAGCTAGTAGCTAGATGGCTTCTTCTCTCTCTTTGATTCTCAATACCATGTTCTCCTCGATGTTCTTGGAGATCTATTCGATGTAATACTTTTTTGTGGTGTGTTTGCCGAGATCCGATGAATTGTGGATTTATGATCAGATTATCTATGAATATTATTTGAATCTTCTCTAAATTCTTTTATGCATGATTTGTTATCTTTGTAATTCTCTTCGAACTATCGATTTGGTTTGGCCAACTAGATTGGTTTTTCTTGCAATGGGAGAAGTGCTTAGCTTTGGGTTCAATCTTGCGGTGTCCTTTCCCAGTGACAGTAGGGGCAGCAAGGCACGTATTGTATTGTTGCCATCGAGGATAAAAAGATGGGGTTTACATCATATTGCTTGAGTTTATTCCTCTACATCATGTCATCTTACTTAATGCGTTACTCTGTTCTTCATGAACTTAATACTTTAGATGCAGGCAGGAGTCGGTTGATGTGTGGAGTAATAGTAGTAGATGCAGAATCGTTTCGGTCTACTTGACATGGACGTGATGCCTATATTCATGATCATTGCCTTAGATATCGTCCTAACTTTGCGCTTTTCTATCAATTTCTCGGCAGTAATTTGTTCACCCACCATATTATTTGCTATCTTGAGAGAAGCCTCTAGTGAAACCTATGGCCCCCGGGTCTATTTTCCATCATATAAGTTTCCGATCTACTATTTTCCATCATATAAGTTTCCGATCTATTATTTTGCAATCTTTTACTTTCCGATCTATAAACCAAAAATACCAAAAATATTTACTTTATCTTTTATTTAGTTTCATCTATATCTATCAGATCTCACTTTTGCAAGTAACCATGAAGGGATTGACAACCCCTTTATCGCGTTGGGTGCAAGTTGTTTGATTGTTTGTGCAGGAATTCGGTGATTTGTGCGTTGTCTCCTACTGGATTGATGCCTTGGTTCTCAAATTGAGGGAAATACTTATCTCTACTTTGCTGCATCACCCTTTCCTCTTCAAGGGAAAAACCAACGCAAGCTCAAGAAGTAGCACACACTCTCATGCAATAACAAATGAATAAACACTCATCATGAGAATAACCCACCAAGCATGAAAGATATCAGCCACCCCCTACCGCCACATGAGCGGTACGGGCACACAAAATGGAAATTTATTTTGAATAATTAGAGTTGGCACATTCAAATTTACTTAGGACGGCATTTGAATACCGCATATAGGTAGGTATGTGTCGGTATTGCCGATGACCTGTCAAAGCGCGCTGCCCTTAAGTTACCTGTGGAATCAGGAACTTTTGTGCTCCGTTTGACTCATCCATCTATAGCGCCATCAATGAGGCAAGAAAAGAGAAGGAAGTTGAATTCTGGTCAGTACTTTCCGGCAGAGCTCCCGGGAGCCGCCGGCAAGGAATTTGACGGGATCAACGGCAAGCCTGCCAGGGAACAACAGGCTCCAGCAGGGGCTCAGGCCCTTGCCGTCGAGACAAACGTTCCCCCGACAGAAGAGATGCCTTTAGTCCTAGTTGTCGAGCCCCAGGCTCCAGCTTGGGCACAGCCCATTGTCCATTTTCTTCAGACAGGAGAACTCCCTGAGGAGCAAGAAGAAGCGGAAAAAGTAGCCCGTCAGTCTAGCATGTACCTGTTTGTCGATGGCGTTCTGTACAGAAAGAGACTAAACGGTGTGAAATTGAAGTGTATTCCTCGGGAAGATGGACTGGAGCTGTTGGCAGAGATACATGGAGGCATATGTGGCTCCCACATAGGATCAAGAGCGCTTGTCGGAAAGGCATTCCGACAAGGTTTCTTTTGGCCCACTGCTCTCCAGGATGCAGCTGCACTAGTAACCAAGTGTGAAGCATGCCAGTTTCATTCAAAGAAATCACATCAGCCAGCTCAAGCTCTTCAGACAATCCCTCTCTCCTGGCCATTTTCGGTCTGGGGGCTCGACATACTGGGCCCTTTTCCCCGTGCTATCGGGGGCTTTGAGTACTTGTACGTTGCAATCGACAAGTTCACAAAGTGGCCAGAGGTGGAAGCGGTGAGGAAGGTGACAGCACAATCAGCCGTCAAGTTCTTTAAAGGAATAGTTTGCCGTTTCGGTGTGCCTAATAGGATCATCATCGACAACGGCACACAGTTCACAAGTCGCACCTTCATGCAATACGTCCAAGACCTTGGCGGCAAAGTTTGTTTTGCCTCTGTTGCTCACTCGAGAAGCAACGGCCAAGCAGAGAGGGCTAATGCTGAAGTGCTACGCGGTCTCAGGACCAGGACTTTTGACAAGCTGAAAAAGTGCGAAAGGCGCTGGATTGATGAGTTGCCGGCGGTTCTTTGGTCAATCAGAACGACACCAAATCGAGCCACTGGCCAGACACCCTTCGCTCTGGTTTACGGAGTGGAAGCAGTTCTCCCCACGGAACTCATATACGGGTCACCTCGAGTGCTCGCTTATGATGAGCTTGAGCAAGAGCAACTGCGACAGGATGACGCTATGCTCCTTGAGGAGGATCGTCTTCAGGCTGCTGTGTGAGCTGCATGCTACCAGCAAGCTTTGCGCCGCTACCATAGCCGCAAAGTTCATGCCCGAAGCCTTGAGGAAGGCGACCTTGTTCTTCGGCGGATTCAGTCCGCCAAGAATTCAAACAAGTTGACGCCGAAGTGGGAAGGCCCTTATCGGGTAGTATGAGTCACCAGGCCCGGCGCTGTCCGCCTGGAGACCGAGGATGGCGTTCCAGTGAGCAACTCCTGGAATATCGAACATCGTCGCAAGTTTTACCCATAAGGCGCGGTTGCCGGGGGCCCCCGGCAACCTCCTTTTGTACGAGTCTTGCCGGCAAGGCATGTAATCCTTTGTACAAAGCCAGGCGCAGACTCTGTGCGCAGTTGAATAAGCTTAAGTGTTGTACATTTCTTGTTGATCTCAATGTTTATATATATGCATGCTTGTCTGAGATATTGTATGACACTTCCTCCCGGTAAGACTAACGAACCGCCAAGGTTCCATATCTTTATTTTCTCTTCTTTCTTTTTTCTCAAAGGATAGAAGGTTCCCTCACATGCAAGTTTGCTGGGGGGGAGGAAGGAAGGTATGGATACCAATGGGCGATGTTTAGAATTGGTGTCTTGCCGGAAGGAGCACAGCGACAGAAAGCTAAGTTGCGAAACTTTGAACAAGTTTTTCAATTTTTGTTATTAGGCTATTTTCTTTGGACGATTTCGGCCCTTGTATGGAAAACCTGCACGTGAAGGAACCCTTGTCGTAATTGGTTGCGCCCTTATTTTGTTTCGAGACCGCTCAATAGTATAAGTGGCTGCGCCAAGAACGCCAAGGTGTCTTGCCGGCTGCTGCACCTCCGGCAGGCTGCTGAAGTCCCACACCCAGCGCTCACGGCAGGTTGCGCACCGGCAAGTTTCCGGTAAGCGTAGGGCGTATATCATACGGAAAGAAATCGAACAGGGGAAATAGCATGCATATACTCAGTCATAGCAAGTTATATTACATCGATAGTTGCCACAGTTCTAACTTAAGACTAAATTGTCTTTGGCATGGAATGGTGGCGGCAAGGAAAGGTGAGACGGCTAGTCCCTGTGCTGGCCTTCAACCCTCTTGATTGAATCTACTTTCTTAAGGATGGGCGCAACAAGCTTCTCAAGTGACTGGAGATCTACATCCTTCGGCAAGCGGTCGAGCACGTTTGTGAGGTTGATGCCAGGGTTCTTATGCACCACCTTGATGAGCACCTTGTGGAGGACGGCCCGGCAAAGCTTGCGGGATTCGTTGCCCAGTTGGGTCGCTCGGTTAGACTGGAGCAGCTTCAGAGCATCAATGATGCTTTCGAAGAACATGGTCAGCCTGGCGCTCGGGGATATCCTTTCTTTTGAAGAATACCTGAAGTTTTGCAAACCCTCCCGGCCCATGGTTGACAGTTGTGCTGTGAGCTTCTCCGAGATGTCAACAAGGCGATTAGTCCAGATTTGCACGCCTTTCTCATAGTCAACTTGGGCGGCGGCAGTGCTCTTGAGCAAGTTCCTCTCTTCCTGGAGATCTTTGCTCAGGGCCTTCTCGCGGGCCCTGCCGTCCTTAAGAGACTTCTCCAGAGTGGTCAGCTTCAGCCTCGGATCGGCAATGGCATCGTTGGCTGAAGAGAGCTGCTTGGTCTTGTCGGACATAGCAACTTGCATCTCCGCCAGGCTGTGGAGAGTTTCCTCCCTGTCACTTTTGAGCGTCGAGAGCTCCTTGCTTTGTTCCTCAAGATCCGCTTCCAGCTTCTTCACTTTGTTGCTCAGCTCGCTCTTGGCGGCCTCTGCGGCCTCGGCAGCATCGATGGCTTCTTTGAGCTTGCTGGCGTGATCTATAGTTGCAGCTTCGAGCGCCTCCTTGTGCTTCTGCTCCAGCTCCTGGGTCCGCTGCGCGACAAGCTTTTCAATTTCTTTATCCTTGCCGCGGAGTTTGGCGGCGAGTGCCTGCTCGCGCGCGGCAAGATCTTCTTCGTGAGCGTCAAGCCCAATGCGGCGCTGCGTCAAGAGAGCTTCTTCAGCGGCAACCTTTTGCGCAGCTTCCTCTTGCACCCTCTCCATGTCAGATTGCCTCAGGTGGAGCTCCGTCCAGCTTTGGCTCACTTGTTCCCGGCCGGTAGTCAACTCCTGAAAGGCCTCGACGTACCAGATCTGCATTTGCTCAATGCGCTTCTGGATATCCGCCTCGGCTGCTTCGACAACTTCAGCTCTGGCGTCTACTTTCTCTTTTCGAGCACGGTGGAGTGCTTGGAGCTTGCGGAAATTATCGCCCATGGCCTGGAGGAGCCGATCTTCTTCAGATTTGTCGCTGCTGGCGCTTGGTTCATCGACAATCTTGAGACCGACAGCGGTGATGACTTCTTCATCAAAAGTTTCCCCTTCGGTCGGCGCTCCAATGCTTGCCGTCCCAGGTAAGTTGACGAACAGGTTGTCGCCAACCTTGAGATATTTGCTCGATGAGGGAGTTTCAGATGTCGATGGTTGATCCTCGACAATCGTCTCATCGGTGGCTGGGGGCTCTGTGGCCGGTGTAGTGCCTGGCACTCCTGCGGCAGGAATACCGTCAGTATGGTCACCAGCCTCCTCGCCGGCCCCCTCGGCAAGTTCCTTGGCTGCTTCCTCGGCAGCAGCTTCCCTGACCTCGACAGTGGCGTCCTTGGCGGCCTCGCTAGCAGCGATCTTGTCAGCTTCGGCGGCAGCGTCTCTAGCGGTCTCCTCGATGACGACGTCAATGTCCATGTGTTCCATCACAGGGAATTCTGAGGACGAAGGAGGGAAGCAAAATCAAATCAAGATTGGAGTTCAGAAAGATAAAGGAAAGAATAACAAGTGCTCTGAGGCAAGCAGTCACCTGCGTCGAGCTGATGAGGGGTAGCTTCACTCCTCCCAGCAACATTGGTTGCCGGGGAAAGGTTGCCGGTGCCCATGCTTGCCGGCTCCTCCTCTTCCAAGGTAGGCTCGTCGGTAGGAGCTCTTGCCGGAGATGCGCTTGCGGGCGGCGTGGTTGATGAAGGCGGCACGACGGGGGCGTCCTCCAACGACTCTCCCTGTTGCCGTTCTTCTCCTGCAAGCCCAAAGATGTAAGCGGCAAAGGTAGAAACCTCAGCACCCGCCAACGGAAAACGAGTAGTGGACTCACGCTGGGGGCTGCGTCGAGGGCTAAGCTCCGGGCTAATGGTGATAGTTTCTGGCATGCTTGTAGAGCTTGTCGGGGGCTCGTCGCCCGTGGAGGTCTTCGCCCTCTTCGCCATCCTTTCCACCAAGGTTTCTGCCTCGCTGCAGAGACAAGACAAAGCAAGGCGATGAGATCAATTGAATTCAGAATTTGGGAGATAAAGACTGTGACAGGATACTTACTCTTCCTCTTCTCGTTCTGGGCTGAAGCCGGAGATGTCGAAGTCGACCTCCGTTGCGGTGTCCGTATGGGGAGGCGGAGGAGGGGTCCTGGGTCGCTTGGCTGCGGCAGGTGAAGGGAGTTGGTGTGGCTCTGCCGCATCAACTTCCGGTGCTGCTTTGTGAGACGCCCCTGCCGCCCCAGTGGTTGCCGCAGGTGTGTGTCTCGTGCGCCGCACGGGTTGCTGTCGAACTCCTTGCCGCGGTGCAGCCTTGCCGGCCGCCTTCTTGCCGGGAGCCTCGCTGCTCGAAGAAGTTTGGCTTGCTGGGACGCCAGAGGCGGCTTTCCGAAGGACACACTTTGCCTTCTTTGGAGCTGGGGGCTCCTCCTGTGGTTGTTCTTCGGCTGCGTCCTCGTCAGATGAGCTCTCGGTGACTGCGCCGCTCTGTTCCCCGGTGGCTTTATCCTCCCCGGTAGGTTTCTCCTCCAGTACGACTTCTGCGTCGCTGGTTTCCCATTCTGTGAAGCCGACGTTGCCGACTTCCGCGGCAAGATTCGCCTCTTCCACTCTAGTGGCAATATACGCCACTTCTTCATCAGTGGTGGCGCGGATGAGGTTTGTCTCTTCCCGGACGGCCCTTTCCGACAAGTTGTCGAAGAACTTTTGTGCCTCCTCCACAGATGGCTCGACCCAGGTCGCGTCAAGACCATGAGCGTTGAACATTGGCATTGCGGCTATGATTGACCCCAGGGCGGAGTTGTTGCACCAAGGAATAATTCTTGCCGGCAATTTATGCTTGTCTTCGCGCTGAAATAGCCTGTGGCGGAGAGCACCAAGCTGCATAATTGTCAGGTTGTTGTTCAGTCCGGGGCGCAGCCTCATGATATCTGCCGCGTTCCGGAATTCCCAAGCTGGTCTCCCCTTATTCTGCAGAGGGGCGATGCAGCGGCGAAGGAAGTCAGAGCCAATCATCTCTATTGTGAGCCCGGCGGCCTTCAAACAGAGGATCCTAGTCGTGGCGATTGTGAGCCTGTCATCTTGAGCATCAAGATCGCTCCAGTCCTCGCCACGGACCGCCTTCTGCCGTCAGGGTGAACAGAAGGGATGGGGATCTGCTTCCTTAATCCAGCACCACTCGGACCGCCATTCTTCCCACTTCTCGCGGTAAACCCCGTCTGGATATATCTCCTTGTTCCATGCCCTTGGGATCCAGGCGATAGAACCGGCAAGGGCTTCCCCTTTTTGGACGCGAGGAATGAAGTAATGGCGGAAGAGGGCGGTGTTGGGAACTATCCCGGCAAAGTTTTCGCAAAGATGAGTGAAGATAGACATGCATGTTACGGCATTCGGCGTGAAATCCAAGAGATGGAAGCCGTATGTGTACATGATGTCGTTGAAGAAATCAGAGAATGGAGGCAGAGCCCGCAGTAAAAATAAGCTGCAAAGAAGGGATATCTATCAGGTCCGCCTTTGGAAGAAGAACCTGGGGCCACGTGAGTCGCGGGGTGAGCCTTCGTCTCCCTCGCCCACATGCACTGGTACCGGTTCTTCAAGGCTTTCGCGTCGAGCGTCGGAGCGAAGACGACGTACTTCTTCCGCATCTTCACCAGCTCGCTCACCGGGACATCGGCTTTCATCTCCTTGCCCTTGCTCTTGCTAGCCTTGGGCGGCATGATGGTTGCGAAGGCGAACGCCAAGGATGGAGCGGGTGCGGAGGCGGTGAGCGGATGATGTAAAGTTCTGCTCAGGGCTCGGGAGAGAGAAGGTAATGGCGGATTCCAGATTGGAAAGAAGAGGGGGTAAATGGGCAGCGCGTTTGCGGATTCCTTTTTATGGGGAAGGAGCGAGGCTGCCTCTTTTACTGCCCAATGTGAACACGCCTATGCGAGCGCACTGCGGCCGTGGCTGTTCAGCGCACGCTTCCCACGTCGCGCATTCAACGCGCTTATTGGGAAGGCGCAGTAAGCGGAATGATTACAAGCAGTTAACCCCTGCCACGTGTGCCCGTGCACTGTTTGGGCCTAGCCCAACAATGCCTCGCACTCGTGTGTGGCCTAGGCCCGGGGGCTCCTGTCGGTGTACTAGATATTGGGCCTTTAGTACCCCATACTTGTGCACGGGCAGTTGTAGCCATACCTGCGGCAAGGCTTGTCGGGGGAACAACTGAAGATCAATCCAAGGTTATCAAAGAGACATTCAAGACAAGGATCAGAAGATAAGGAGAACTGGAGACCAGGGGCTCGGCTCCCGGCAAGATCTTGCCGGGGTAGCCTGCCAAGCCCGGCAAGGTTCCGCCACTGTACCACCGTTCCAGCGCAACGACCGGCCTGGCACTCTGGTCCCAGCTCTGGATGCGTGGCAAGGCGCTAGTGGAGACGAGCTTAAGCGGTGCTGATGGGATGGCCCCTTTTTTCATCCCCAAGAAAGTAGGGACACCTAAACGGACACCTCACGGTGCATTAAATGCATTTGTCCAAAACCGTCAGTGGTTAGGTATGATAACCATGTAGCTACTTTACACCTCGCATATGAGCAGTTTGCCACTGTGGTGACCCCTTTGATCATATAAAAGGAGGCCCAAGGCAACTGTTACAGGGGAGGACAACTCTCGGCCCATTCTGCATGCGTAGCTGCTTCTTGAACGTACTGTTCATCACAAGCGCTCCAAGAACTGGGACGAATCACTGATAATAAACTAAAGCAGGAGTAGGGTTTTACGCTGATCAGCGGCCCGAACCTGGGTAAAAATCCCCTCGCGTTGATCATCGGTTCTGCTCTTTGTGCATGCCTCTCTCCCTGCCGAACCATAAAGGGGTCCTTCGGATCCCATAGGTGTCGTACGCCGACATCTTTGGAGCTCCAGGTAGGGGGATCAAGGTTGCGCGAACCTGATCTGGTGATCAGCGCGTCAGTTTCTTCACCATCTTTGTCACCATGCCACCCAAGAAGAAAAGTGCGGTAGCGGTTGTTCCATCTATGTCCGTCTTGCCTGTACCTACTCGGACGGGTGACAGCGTGGATGCAGGAGGTGGAGGTTTAGAGCCTCCACGGCGTTCTGGTGATCCTAACCAGGCGAGCGGCGTCGTTCGTAGCGGCGACGCCAACCCGCATGCCGCTAGATCCAGAGATGGAGCCGTGCTGCCTACGGGCGGCGCAGCGAATTCCGGAGATCGGAGGACGCCTTCTAGGGCTCCCGCGCCGGTGCAAGCGTCGCGGCCTTCTCAGGTCGCACGCGACGAGCATCGTCACGGCGCTGGTGGTTCTGAACGTCCCCATGGAAACACTTCTGCGCACAGATCCCAAGGTGCACAGGCCCACCATGCACGCCAAACTACTGGTGGAAGTGGCGTGCGGTCGCGTGGTCGTGACGATGCTCCTTCTAACACTGTTAGGAGTTAGAGAACCTCACGTACCTCGCACCTGTCGCCTACGCCTACACCAGCAGAGGCTTTGGCACGTGCGCAGCTGCTCCTCGATTTTCCTCCTGCTCCGGAGAAGATGGAGGAGTGGCGATCTACTATCCAGAGCCTCATCAGCTTCGTCAACAAGGATAGGCCGCAGCAAGCGGGGCCCTCGCGGCAGCGGTCTATCGATCTGGCGCGGGCCGATGGAGAGAAGACTGGAGGCGGTGCAACCACGGTGCACTCCCCTCCACGACAGCAGCGGCGGTCATCAACCCGGCGGGCCGACGGCCGTGATGACGATTCCACGGTGTCGTCCGATTCGCGGATGCGCCGCGATCAGCGTCAAGTTCTCCAGGAACGAAGCAAAGAGGACACTCGAACTACCATCGAGCGGCGACGGGAGGCACGTCATCAGTCCGATAAGCGCGCAGGGCCTACTGTCGACAAGCCTGTGCCAGGGGACGCAGGCGACTTGCCCTATGAGGTAGGTTGTCCGGCGTTTACCCGTGAGCTGCAGTGAGTCCAGTGGCCCAACTCCCGAACGTTCAAACCAGAGGTCCCGGAGAAATATGACGGCAAGACTCACCCCTCGGAGTTCCTGAGCATTTACACCATTGCAGTGCAGGCTGCCGGGGGTCGAGATGACAAGATACTTGCCAACTACTTCCCGTTGGTGCTCAAACCCAACGTCAGGTTGTGGTTGATGCATCTGCCGGAGAATTCCATTTCTTCTTGGTCAGATCTGTGCCATCAGTTTGTTGGCGCCTTTGTTGGAGGCCACCAAGCTCCTGGCCAGGAAAGTGATTTGCATCTCCTCCTCAAAAGGAGGGCAAGCCCCTGCGCAAGTTTATCCAAAGGTTTAGCCGAGTGCAGTACAATATTCCGGACGTTCATCCTGCCGCTGTTGTTAGCATGTTTCATCAAAACGTGCGTAACCACAAAATGCGCGAAGAGCTAGCGATGAACAAGGTCAGGAGTATTGCCGAGCTTTATGCTTTGGCCAACAAGTGCGCTCAAGCTGAAGAAGGGAGAAAACTCCCCGGCGAGGGTGTTGGCGCAGGGGGCGAATCTGAAGATGAAGATGTTGCAACCCCGTCGAAGAAAGGCCGGCGGCGGAACAAGAAGCACAAAGGCAAGGCCGTGCTTGCTGTCAAGGAATCCGGCAACCCCGGCACCGCCAAGAAGGCCAAGGTTGACGACCCCGGCAAGGAAGTTGTCGGGTGCGCTTCCTGTCAGGACTTGGCGGCTGCCAACAAGCCGGAAGGCTCCGGCAAACAGTATTGCAAGATCCATCGCACCAAGGGCCACGATCTCCAAAACTGCCGGCAAGTTGAGCAGCTTGTCGAGAAGCAGAGAGCTGAGTATGAAAGACGAGACAAGGAGAAGGCCCAGGACGGTGCTGAGGGATCCGGCAAGAAGCATGGTGGCCGAGGAGGCCACCGCGGCAAGGCTAAGCAACAGAAGGAGAGACCCGCCCGAGGCCGCGACAGGGACGAGGGAGGCGATGATGATGAGGAAGACGACGAATCTAGTGAGCACGAGTTTTAGAAAGCCACAGAGGCCATGTGTATTGACGGGGGCGCCTCGTTGCATTCTTCTCACCGCCGACTCAAATAGTGGGTGCGTGAGGTTAATGCAACGGAGCCGTCGCTTGATGCATGGAAACCTTTAAAGTGGTGCCACACGCCTATCATTTTTTACGCCGAGGATCACCCTGATCGCACAACTGCGGTCGGGTGCTTGCCCTTGTTGGTCTCACCAATAATCCGCAACCTCAAGGTGACAAAAATGTTGGTTGACGGTGGGGCCGGGCTGAACTTAATCTCGCCGGACGTGCTCAAGAAGCTGCAAATTCCTGATGAAGATCTTGAGGAAACGGGCACGTTCCAAGGGATCAATCCAGGAAGAACCCAGCCAAAAGGCAAGATTACGCTGCCGGTAACATTTGGTAGCGAGCTCAATTACAAGACAGAGAAGGTAGTGTTTGATGTCGCCAAGATCCCCATGTCATACAATGGGATCCTTGGCCGCCCAGCGCTGGCCAAGTTCATGGCGGCATCACACTATGCGTATAATGTGTTGAAGATGCCCAGACCGATTGGTGTCATCACTGTTCACTCCGACAAGAAGGATGCACTGATCTGCACCGACCAACTCTACTGGGAGGTAGCCGCAGCACCTACCGTCAAGGCATCTGCTAAGGAGAAGAAGACCGTCAAGATCTCTGGTGCAAACTTCGGCAAGCGCACCTCTTCGGAGTGCTGCGCTTCCGTTGAGGACGCACCAGAGAGTTCCACCGGCAAGAACAAGAAGTCCAAGGCTGCTCCGCCAGAGACCAAGAAGGTGCCCGTCAAGGAGGACGGAACGGGAGGAACTTTCACCATAAGTTCCACCCTAGATGGCAAATAGGAAAGCACGCTCATTGCTTTCCTGCGGGCGAATGTCGATGTGTTTGCATGGCAACCATCTGACATCCCCGGCGTTCCCAGGAAAGTAATTAAGCACCACCTTGTTGTCTGTCCTCACACGCGGCCCGTCAAGCAGAGGGTGAGGAAGCAAGCCTTGGAGCGGCAAGAATTCATTGCCGAAGAAATCAGGAAGTTAGAAGCGGCAGGTTTGGTCAGAGGAGTGCTTCACCCAACGTGGTTGGCCAATCCGGTTGTAGTGCGCAAGGCGAATGGGAAATGGAGGTTGTGTATTGACTATACAGACATCAATAAAGCCTATCCAAAAGATCCTTTCCCCTTGTCGCGCATCGACTAGATTGTGGACTCCACTGCTGGTTGTGACATACTGTCGTTCCTTGATGCCTACTCGGGGTATCATCAGATCTTCATGGCAAAAGAAGATGAAGAAAAGACCGCATTTATCACCCCATGTGGTACGTATTGTTTTATACGAATGCCTTTCGGGTTGAAAAGTGCTGGTTCTACATTTGCCAGAGCGGTCCAAATTGGTTTTGAGCCTCAGCTACATAGAAATATGGAAGCATACATGGATGACATAGTGCTCAAAACCAAGGATAAAGCGACGCTCATACAAGATCTAGAAGAAACATTTACAAATCTGCGCAAGATCAATTTAAAGCTCAATCCTGAGAAGTGTGTGTTTGGCGTCCCTTCCGGCAAGCTTCTCGGGTTCTTTGTATCTCAGCGAGGGATCGAAGCGAACCCCGACAAGATCAAAGCTATTGAGCATATTCAAGCGCCAAAACGCGTCAAGGATGTACGTCGCCTTGCCGGCTGCGTTGCTGCCTTAAGCAGGTTTATCTCCAAATCTGCTGAGCATGCCCTGCCCTTTTTTAAAATTTTGAAGAAGGCAGGTCCAATGAAATGGACTCCGGAAGCGGAGGCAGTGCTGCAAGATTTGAAGAGGTACCTGTCTTCTCCGCCGACCCTAGTCGCACCTAAACCACAAGAGCCGTTGCTGTTGTATCTAGTGGCAACAAATCAAGTGGTTAGTGCTGCGTTAGTGGCGCAGAGAGAAGTCGATGAGGGGGCAACGGCAGCGGCAGGACCGTCAAGTCACACGCCGGGATCTCCCCCGGCAAGGTCTGGTGCCGGCAAGACAGGATCTGCGCAGTCAGAGGAATCAGTGCAAAAGAGGAAGATGGTGCAGCGTCCAGTTTATTTTGTCAGCTCCCTTTTATAGGGAGCTAGGTCAAGATACTCTGGTGTGCAGAAATTGCTCTTCGGCCTTCTCATGGCCTCGAGGAAGCTGCGCCATTATTTCCAAGCACATGAGATTACCGTCGTCACTCGCTTCCCGTTGCAGCGGATTTTGCAAAATCTAGAGGCAACCGGCAGGATTGTGGAGTGGGCGTTGGAACTGTCGAGCTTTCGTCTCAAGTTTGAAAGTACTTCAACAATTCAGAGCAGAGCCTTGGCGGAGTTCATTGCGGAATGGACTCCAATGCCAGACGAGGAGGTTCAAGAAATGACTCTTCCTGGCAAGGAAACAGATCGAGAATGGATTATGTACTTTGACGGCGCTTTCACGCTGCAAGGCGCCGGTGCTGGCGTGCTGCTTGTCGCACCCATCGGAGAGCACCTTAAGTATGTAATTCAGATGCATTTTCCCCAGGAGAGCTCGACAAACAACACTGCGGAGTACGAAGGCCTGCTTGCCAGTCTCAGGATCGCGGCAGATCTTGGTATCAAGAAGCTCATCATCAGAGGCGATTCACAGCTTGTTGTCAGGCAAGTCAACAAAGATTATCAGAGTCCATTGATGCAGGCTTTTGTGGATGAAGTGATAAAAATGGAAGAGCGCTTTGACGGTCTGCATACAAAGCACATTCCTCGTGCCGAAAACAGTATTGCCGATGACCTGTCAAAGCGCGCTGCCCTTAAGTTACCTGTGGAACCAGGAACTTTCGTGCTCCGTTTGACTCATCCATCTGTAGCGCCATCAATGAGGCAAGAAAAGAGAAGGAAGTTGAATTCTGGTCAGTACTTTCCGGCAGAGCTCCTGAGAGCTGCCGGCAAGGAAGTCGCCGGGATCAGCGGCAAGCCTGGTGGGGAACAACAGGCTCCAGCAGGGGCTCAGGCCCTTGCCGTCGAGACAAACATTCCCTCGGCAAAAGAGATGCCTTTAGTCCTAGTTGTCGAGCCCCAGGCTCCAGCTTGGGCACAACCCATTGTCCATTTTCTTCAGATAGGAGAACTCCCTGAGAAGCAGGAAGAAGCGGAAAAAGTAGCCCGTCAGTCTATCATGTACCAGTTCGCCGATGGCGTTCTGTACAGAAAGAGACTAAACGGTGTGAAATTGAAGTGTATTCCTCGGGAAGATGGACTGGAGCTGTTGGCAGAGATACATGGAGGCATATGTGGCTCCCACATAGGATCAAGAGCGCTTGTCGGAAAGGCATTCTGACAAGGTTTCTTTTGGCCCACTGCTCTCCAGGATGCAGCTGCACTAGTAACCAAGTGTGAAGCGTGTGAAAGGATCGAGATGGACCTAGAGGGGGGGTGAATAGGTACAATTACAAATTTTAATTGTTACTTAGCAATTTTAGGCGATAAAGCGGGATATGAGATTGAGCCTAACAAAAGCAAAGGTGATTCTAGTGCTAAGCAAAGGGAGTAAATACAAACAAGTATTTAGATAGGCAAGCACAATATAATGCAAGTACAGACAAAGAGACAAATAACCAAAAGTAGGGAGTTAGGGTTAGGAATAACCGCAACTCCGAGAGACGAGGATGTATGCCGATGTTCACTTCCTTGGAGGGAAGCTACGTCACCGTTAGAGAGGTGGATGTTACCACGAAGGCACACCAATGCCACGAAGGCTCACCCTATTCTCCCCTTGAGATATCACCACAAAGGCGATTCCCAACCACTAGTGGTAGACCTTGGGGTGGTCTCCAAACCCTCACAAACTTTCCGGGGGAAATCACAATGAACGATTCCTCACCGAAGAACTCCTACCGCCTAGGAGTCTCCAACCTCCAAGAGTAATAAGAACGATGGGGAAAAGCTCAAGACTTGCTCAAATCACAAATTCCTTTGGTCAAGAGAAGGGGAAGGAGTGGATCTATCACTTGATTGGAGAAACTCTCACAAACTCCCACAAATCGCTCCGGGATCTTGGATTTGGTGTATGTGGATGAGAGAGAGAGTGAAGAGTGTTCGTGGGTTAGCTCTAAGTGAATGGTCAACCCTCTCACGGGGTGGGAGAGAGTTATTTATACTACCACCCCATAAGTGGCCGTTGGAGCCACTTAAACTACGCAGGTGTCGGACGTCCGACAGTTACCGGACGTCTGGTGTCTCACAAGACACCGGTCGTCCGACGCATCACCGGTCGTCCGACAATGCAAAGGTGAACGAATATGTGGTAGTCCATTGGTGATGTGGTGATATCCATCGGATATCCGAAACGTGCCGGTCATCCGATGCCTCAAGAGACACCGGACGTCCGACAGGGACCGGACGTCCGACATTTTGGCTCTGGTAGGAACTGATCGGATTTCCGGTAAGGACCGGAAATCCGATGTTTTGGCTCTGTACGTGATGCACCGGATTTCCGGTGAGTACCGGACGACCGGACGGTAATGAGTGACCGGACGTCCGACAGGTACCGGACGTCCGAGATAACAGAGACAAAAAGACTGATGTGAGTGTAGAGAAAAACCGTGGATATTTGAGCAAGTCCTTCACGAGACCCAATGTTCCCCTCTTAATAGTGCGGGATCCCTATACTCAAGATCAAACATAAAAGGCCTAAGCTAGTTGTCTTGTTCCTTCGTTCTTGAGCAATATATATAAGTCCGTAGTCGTGATCCACACACGGTCCTGTGGGGACTAATCCTGAGATATACTTGACAAACAATATTAGTCCCCTATGTGCATATTGTCATCAACATCAAAATACGATTAAGGGCATGATTGCACTTTCAATCTCCCCCTTTTTGGTAGTTGATGACAATATACACATAGCTCTCAACGGATAAAAACAATTCAAAGCTTAGGAGAGATTTGTCGAAGAGCTCCCCCCAAGTGTGAGCAATAGAAACGCATTAAATGCACATATAAGGAGAGCTCCCCCACAAGATAATAACCATTATCAATATTTGAGCAAAATATTTTTGTTGAGCATAACTTCATAACTCAAATGCATACAATCATGATGGATATATTTAAGATCACCACATTTAACGCATAATATCACATCATAGTTAAATGACATCAAACCACTCATAGTACCAAACATAGTTCCAAACAACGGACACCCCATACAATAAATCCAAGAAAAGCCAAGGCCAATGAGACTAGATAATTTCTCCCCCTTTGGCATCAACATCCAAAAAGGGCAAAAAGAACGACGCAGGAAGATCACAGATCGTCATCATGACGAGCACCACTGCCCTCGGCGTCATCGAAGAAGTCAGCCCATTCCGGGCCAGAGGGGAACCCGAAATCCGAAGGAGGAGCGGCAGGAAGGCGCTCATCCTCACTGACATCCGTAGCTCCAGACTCTCGCAGCCGCGCCTTCAGAGTCTTCTTGGAGGAGATCAGGCAGGTGACAACGTCATGGTTCTGCTGACAGTGAAAGGTGAAAGCCTTCATCATTGCAGAATGAGCCTTACCGATGAACCGGGCAAAATGACCAAAAGGAGCAGAGCCAGTGGACGGTGGAGGCTGACGGGACCGAGACTCCGCACGGCGAGCAGTGGCAGTAGTTGACTTGGGAACAGTGTTACCAGCCATGTGAGGAGGGATATCCCACTTCTGGAGTGTAGTGGTCCGGACCACAGGAAACGGGGCAGCATGCTCAATAAGAGCCTGAATAAACGGCGCATGAGGAAATGCCCGCTTATACTGAAGGCTCGCCAGACGAATCTCATGCCAAATGAAATGAGGAACATTGATCTTGCCCTTCGGAGATTCATACACGCGATGCATGAGGTCAATGCAGTAGCTGTTGCAGGACCCCTTGTCACCCATCTTAGGGTAGATGGTGCGAATCACACACTGATAGATGATGAAGTATGGGGACTTCCAGATGGCCACCTGATTAACGTCACGTTGACGGTCTTCCTCCGCAATATCCGCCAAATCCTTGAGTAAGTAACCACACTTGTCAACAGGCTTAGGGCGGTGATTGGGATCATCTTTGTGGATTTTGAACCCAACATCAGGAAATCCAAGTGCAGCCACAAAGTCCGCATAGGAGGCAGTGAGCACAGTGCCAGAAGTCATCCATGTGACGGTCTTATTAGGATGGAAGAAGCATGTGGCATAAAACTGAAGGATGGCCGCCTCGCTGAAATCACGCTGGAAAGCAAACGGCAGAGCAAGCCCAGATGATTCAATAAGTTCAATAGCACCCGGATACTTCACGGGATTGGCCCGAATGTGTTCCAAGTCAATGTAGAGGTGCTGGGATAGACCTTTGGGCAGAATGACAGAGGTGAAAATGTCAGCCTGCACATTTGTGCGGAACCGATTATCCAGAGAGTCTTGCACCACCTCAAACTGATTAACGTCGCGACGGAACTGAAAATATGCAGCCTTGGGCACTTTGGTGAAGTTCTTGAGTTCACGCCCAAGAAGTAGTGGAGGCTCAAGTGATATGCGGCGACCATCTTCATTTGGTTGCACCGGTGGAGGAGGAGGCATATAGGTGGGCCGCCGAGAGCTGGGATGACGGGATGATACCGCCACATATTCAGCGCGTTCCTCATACTCCATCTCCTCTTCATAGTCAGACGCCTCAGGAGAGGAGGAACCCTCATACACCGGACGTTTGCCAGCCCTCTTCCGCGGACGTTGACGCTCCTGAGAGTCATCAGAGCCACCGCGACGAGGGGCTGAAAACGATATGAATATGGGGAATTACCACACCGAACAATGTGTAATGAGGCGAGCCGAGACCGCAAGGGAACGAGGTAGGACAAAGAAATTACCGCGAGCAGAAGAGCCCCCGGCATCCTTGCGGGCGGTGTGCTTGATTTTTGGCATGGTTGGTTCACGAACACCTAGAACAGCCATGGAGAGGGGGAATCATAACCGGGCATGAAATCAACACGAAGGAGAGAACGAACCGGAGGAATAGATGAGGGAGATGACGATCTACCTCGGGGTGAGGAACACGGAAGCCGGAGAGGGGAGATCACCGGAGGGACGGGAGAACCACTCCCCGGCGGCGCGGCGGCTGAAAGGGACGCGAGGTGGCGGAGGGGATCGAATAGGGCAACTGCCCGTTCGATCCCGTCCCCAGATTTATATGGGCCGCGATTTTTACCGGACGACCGACATTTATCGGACGGCCGGTGCCTGAGAGGTGCGTAAAAACTATCCAGACAACGGACGACCGGACGGTGTCGGACGTCCGAGGCCTGGAGTAGAGATCGGCAGAGAGAAGTGTCCAGATAAGAAGGCTACACCGGTGGCAATTGAGTTTGCATAGACAACAAAGGATGTTTGACGAGATCGAGTGTGGGCCACCCATACAGTATATGAAATAGAGATGAAAAACAGCCATGAACATAACAGGACACAAATAACCCAAGATGACAGGTATAAACACGCAATCCTTCCAAGAGGAAGGGCGGTCGCCATTGCCACCTTGTGTGAGTATTTGTGACATGGCGCCGCGAAGATTTTAACCTTGGGCCCAAGATCACTACTCCATCATTTAAAGCACCATTTGTCACATTGACATAGTAGCTTTGAGAGTGTTTGGTCTATTTATGCATCATATAGAGAGAAGAAGATTCATGAATTGAATTTCTCCCCCTGAATATATGCCTACACCTAGACAAGACATGAAGTAAATGCATGCATAGGTACAAGATTTCACATAATGCTATTAAGCTCCAAGATACCAAGTTCACGCCTAAGTTGGCAAAACCTTGCTTCATCCAATGGTTTGGTAAAAATGTCGGCAAGTTGCATATCCGTACCAACATGATCAATATCAATGTCGCCTTTTTGCACATGGTCTCTCAAGAAGTGATACCTAATATCAATGTGCTTGGTGCGAGGGTGATCAACAGGGTTTTCAGCAATCTTGATGGCACTTTCATTATCGCATAGAAGAGGCACATGTCTATAGGTGATACCATAATCCTTCAAAGTTTGCCTCATCCATAGCAATTGAGTTGCACAACTTGCGGTTGCAATATATTCGGCTTCGGCGGTGGAGAGGGAGACACAATTTTGCTTCTTCGAGGACCAACTTACCAAAGAACGTCCAAGAAATTGGCATGCACCGGAGGTTGACTTCCGACCCACTTTGTCTCCGGCCCAATCCGCATCCGTGTACCCAATGAGATCAAACTTAGCATCCTTGGGGTACCATCGGCCCAACTTTGGGGTGTGAACAAGGTATCTAAGAATATGCTTAACCGCCTTATGATGACTTTCCCTAGGGGAAGCTTGAAATCTCGCACATATGCCTACACTTAACATGATGTCCGGTCTAGATGCACAAAGATAAAGCAACGAACCAATCATAGAGCGGTAAAGAGATGGGTCAAACGGGATACCGTTGGTGTCTTCATTAAGAACAAGTTTGGTTGGCATGGGTGTCTTGCATGGACTAGCGTCGGTCATTCCGAACTTCTCAAGAAGGTCCTTGAGATATTTGGTTTGGGACACGAAAATTCCTTCTTGAAATTGTTGAATTTGAAATCCGAGAAAGAACTTCAAGTCCGCATTGAGTGACATCTCAAAGGTCTTGGTCATGGATGCCGCAAACTTCTTGCACAAATGAATGTTAGGAGAGCCAAAAATGATGTCATCTACATAGATTTGGCATAGGATCAAATCACCTTTTCCCCTCTTGGTAAAAAGAGTGGGATCGATCACCCCTCTCACAAAACCATCATCGAGTAGAAACTTTTTAAGATGATCATACCAAGCACGAGGTGCTTGTTTGAGGCCATACAAAGCCTTGTGAAGTTTATACACATAGTCTTTGTGATCGGGGTCAACGAAACCGGGTGGTTGTGATACATATAATTCCTCTAGTAGAGGACCGTTAAGAAAAGCACTCTTCACATCCATTTGATGTAAAGTAAAACCATTGAAAGCGGCATAAGCAAGTAAGATGTGAATAGACTCAAGACGAGCAACGGGAGCAAAGGTCTCATCAAAGTCCAAACCTTCAACTTGTGAGTACCCTTGTGCCACTAACCTTGCCTTGTTTCTAATGATTACTCCATTCTCATCTTGCTTGTTCTTGAAGATCCATTTTGTACCAATGACATTGTGTTCCTTGGTTGGTCTTTTGACTAGAGACCACACTTTGTTGCGTTCAAAACTGTTCAGCTCTTCTTGCATAGCAACGAGCCAATCATTGTCCGTCAACGCATCTTGTACCTTGAGTGGCTCAACACTAGAGACAAACAAGAAGTGAGCACAAAAGTTTGTCAATTTTTTACGAGTGACTCTACCTTCCGAAATGCCGGTAAGAATTTGGTCAATGTCAACGCGACCGGCCACTCGAGGCATGATGGAGGTTAAGGTTTCACGAGGTTCAACTTCGTTTCCATCATCATCAATGTCTTCAACATATGAATCATTGATGTGCGGTGGAAGATCTTCTTCATGTTGCATTTGTTGAGGTTCACCATCATCATAAGGTTCATCATCATCAATTGTTGCATGTTCTTGTTCTTGCACTTGATGATGATCTTGTTCTTGAACTTGATCATGGGGAGGGTCTTGTTCTTGTGTTTGAATAACGGGCTCCTCTTGAGCAATGGGATCTTGTGATGGTGTGGTTTGATTATGAGTGAAGCTCGCATCTTCTTCATCATCATCATGAGGTTCTTGTTCCATTGGAAGAAGAGCACCAACACCCATGGTCAAAATGTCTTGAGAAGGATCTTCATCACCTACATCACATAGATCAACTTGCCCCTCATGGGAGCCATTAAATTCATCAAACATCACATCACAAGTTTCTACAACACATCCATTGGATTTGTTGTAGACTCTATAGGCGTGAGAGTTTGATCCATAACCAACAAATATACCCTCAATAGTTTTGGATTGGAATTTTCCTAACCGCTCTCTTTTGTTGAGAATGAAACACTTACACCCGAATACACGGAAGTATTTGACGTTTGGCTTGTTACCGGTTAGGAGTTCATATGGGGTCTTTTCCAAGATCGTGCGAAGGAAGAGCCGGTTTGATGCATGGCATGCGGTGTTGACGGCCTCGGCCCAAAAACTATGAGGAGACTTGTACTCGTCCAACATGGACCTTGCCATTTCCACAAGTGTGCGGTTCTTCCTCTCGGCTACACCATTTTGTTGAGGGGTGTAGGGCGTGGAATATTGATGTTCAATCCCCTCATCACTAAGAAACTCTTCTAAGGTGTAGTTCTTGAACTCGGAGCCATTGTCACTTCTTATCGCCAAGATCTCTTTGTCGAACTTTCGTTGAGCTTGCTTGGCAAAATCAATGAAGGTGAACTTTGTCTCGTCCTTGGACTTGAGGAAGAACACCCATGAGTATCTTGAGTAATCATCAACAATGACAAGACCAAACTTCTTCCCACCAAGACTATCCCATGAAGGAGGCCCAAAAAGATCCACATGAAGGAGCTCCAATGGCCTTGAGGTTGATACGATATTCTTGGGTAGGTGCTTTGATTGATGTTGCTTCCCGGCTATGCATGCACTACATACACGATCTTTCTCAAAAGAGACATTGGTTAGTCCAAGAATGTGATCACCCTTTAAGAGATCTTGAAGATTTCTCATGCCGACATGAGCTAGCCGGCGATGCCATAGCCACCCCTTGTCGGCCTTGGCCATTAGACAAGTTGCATGGAATGTGCTCTCTTTCGAGAAATCAACCGTGTAAAGGTTGCCATCCAACTCTCCAACAAAAGCCACTTCAAGAGTATCTCTCTTAAAGACTTTCACATTCGTTAGTCCAAATAGTGTATCATAACCAACGGAAGCCAATTGACGAACGGAAAGCAAATGATATTTAAGGGATTGGACAAGCATGACATTTGCAAGGGACAAGTCATTTGTGATAGCAACTTTGCCCAACCCACGAACCTTTCCTTTTGATCCTCCACCAAACACGATGCTCATAAATGGTTGAATTGCTTCCATGAAGTCATAGAGCAATTTGCTATCTCCGGTCATATGATTGGTGCATCCACTATCGATCACCCATTTGACTCCACCGGAGAAGGCAACCTACACACAACTCATGACTTGGTTAGAGGCACCCATTTTGCAATGGGACCTCTCAAGTTAGTAACAAGGGTCTTAGGGACCCAAATAGAATAGAACCGAAAAGCATTACGAGGACCAACAAATTGAGCATAGACTTCCCCATCCTTTGTCTTACGAAGCACATAGGATGGAGGCATGAATTCCTTCGGCTTGTTGGGAGTGGGCATACCCCTAGTGGCCTTCCCACTCACAACCTTGTCAACTTTACCTCTTCCTTTCTCCTTGTGCCCTTCACGCACAAATGTCTCCTTGATAGGTGTGGTGTACTTTTGAGAAGACACTTTCTTCTTGCTTGTGCTTGGTTCAAACCCAAGCCCTTCCTTGGCAACCACTTCATTGTGGTGACTCAACACCTCATCAAGGTTCTTTTGTCCTTGGGCACAAGTCATGAGCCCTCTCTCAAGTTGAGCTTTTAGAGAGCGATTCTCCTCAAGAATAGATGCTAGATCACCACTAGAATTAGTAGTACAAGCATCAACATTTACAATAGGTGAGGAGTAAGCCTTTGCAAGAGTTTCAAGATAAGTACGTTTGAGTTTCTCAAAATTGTTTGTAAGGAGAGTGAGCTCTTCTTCCTTAGTCTTGAGAGACAAGGATAGAAGCTCACAATCCTTAGAAAGAGTAGCATGGGACTCTTCAAGCTTACTTTTATCATTCATCAACTCCTTGCAAGAGCTCTTAGCCTTTTTCAAGGAGGCAAGTTTCTTAGCATGCATATCAAGGTTTGCACCAATTTTTAAGCATAATTCATCATTTCGTGCTTCCTCATATTGGACTTTCCGCTCAAGGATCTCACATTTTTCCTTTTCCTCAGTAACGAGGGTTTCGAGTTCCTTAATGGTGACGGTGTGCTTACTCACCATCTCCATAAGCATACGAAACATAGTGAGCTTCTTTCCTTTAAGGGAGCACATGAATTTATCAATTTTAGCAAACATGGGATCATTCATATCATCATCATCATCAATGTCCTCCGCATCAAGATATTCATCACTAGGAGTAGGAGGATTTGAACGACGGGTTACCTTAACCTTATCGAAAGAAGTTTGTTGCTCATCGTCCTCCATCGCGGTCTTCGCCATTAGACACTTGTGAGCGTTGCCCTTGTAGTCTTTCATGTAGTTGTAGGTGACAACATCGCCACTCTTGTTGACTAACCTCAAAGTGTTTTGGGAATCTTGAGCTACTCCGGCAACACCACTAACATCATCGGGATCGGACTCTTCTTGAGCAACCATTGCCTTTCCATCTCTCTTCTTGAGCTTGGAGTTCAAGGGATTTGGCAACTTCTTCTTTACAAAGGTCTTGGGAAATCTCGGTCTATCTTCTCTCTTCTCATAGGGGCACTCATTTGAGAAGTGGTTGGTCTCTTCACAGTTGTAACAAGTTCTCACTTTCTTCTTTGGGAATCTTCCCTTGAATTTTCCCGCGTTAAACTTCTTGACAAAGAGGGCAATATCTTCATATGATGGGCTCTCATCTAAGTCAATCTCATCACCATCTTCATCATCATCATCTTCTTCTTCTTCACTTTGCTCTTCCTCATACACTTGCTTGGCCTTCAAAGCAAGATTAGTCTTCGGTGATGAGCTACCATGCATGGCAAGATGTTTTGTAGCATTAGCCTTGGATTCCTCAAACAATTGGAACATGGAGATGATATCATCGGGAGACATTTCCTTGAATCCATATTGGTGCCTTATGTCCCACACCATTTGGTGATGATAAGGAGCAAGAGCATTGAGCAATTTTTCCACAAGAAACCGCTTGGTCAAGTTGAATCCATCTTGGGTCTTGTCACAATCATAAGACTCAATGTCGGCGGCGAGAGTCATGAGGCGCTCAAGAAGATGCTTGGGGGATTCACCTTTTTCCATACAAAAATATTGCAATGCTCCTTTGGCAATTTCATATTGAGCAAGCCGGAGAGTGGAGGTACCGGTCTTGGTCATCACAATGCTATCCCACAATTCCTTGGCATTTGTGATGTGAATGTACGGCCTTTTCTGCTTGTCTGTCATGCCCTTCCTTATGAGCATGATCGCGGTGTCATTGAGATGCTTGTCATATGCTTCACCCGGCGTGAGATTCTTCGGGTTGACTGGGTTGTAGCCGTTCTCCATAATCTCCAGCATCTCATCGTTGGCGAACCTAAGATGGTCCTGCATTCCAACTCTCCACAAAGAAAAATCGGCAGTGTCATCAAGCAAAGGAGGCTTACCCCCAGGGTTATACTTTGGTTTCTCCACTTTAGATTTTGCATAAAGCCATGACACACCAGAGGCATCACTAGCAGGAGGTTGTTGGCCCAAGGGAGAACGATTCGCATTTGGCCCCGGAGCCACACTACCTGAATTACCAGGTGGTGTGGGATTCGAGGTTAATGCGGTCAACCTCAATTGGACCAAGGCCTCAATGGAGGCATCATGCTCCTCCTTCTGCTTAGCAAGGGCCCGTTCCAAATCCTCAGAAGTGAAGGACTTGGGCTCTTCCGAAGAGGAGCCATCCTTCACCTCAGGATTTGCAACCACGGGGGTCCCATCAGGGTTCATCTCGCTCTAGGGCGATTAAGCCACAAGAATAGAGCAGGAGGCTCTGATACCAATTGAAAGGATCGAGATGGACCTAGAGGGGGGGTGAATAGGTACAATTACAAATTTTAATTGGTACTTAGCAATTTTAGGCGATAAAGCGGGATATGAGATTGAGCCTAACAAAAGCAAAGGTGATTCTAGTGCTTAGCAAAGGGAGTAAATACAAACAAGTATTTAGATAGGCAAGCACAATATAATGCAAGTACAGACAAAGAGACAAATAACCACAAGTAGGGAGTTAGGGTTAGGAATAACCGCAACTCCGAGAGACGAGGATGTATGCCGATGTTCACTTCCTTGGAGGGAAGCTACGTCACCGTTAGAGAGGTGGATGTTACCACGAAGGCACACCAATGCCACGAAGGCTCACCCTATTCTCCCCTTGAGATATCACCACGAAGGCGATTCCCAACCACTAGTGGTAGACCTTGGGGTGGTCTCCAAACCCTCACAAACTTTCCAGGGGAAATCACAATGAACGATTCCTCACCGAAGAACTCCTACCGCCTAGGAGTCTCCAACCTCCAAGAGTAATAAGAACGATGGGGAAAAGCTCAAGACTTGCTCAAATCACAAATTCCTTTGGTCAAGAGAAGGGGAAGGAGTGGATCTATCACTTGATTGGAGAAACTCTCACAAACTCCCACAAATCGCTCCGGGATCTTGGATTTGGTGTATGTGGATGAGAGAGAGAGTGAAGAGTGTTCGTGGGTTAGCTCTAAGTGAATGGTCAACCCTCTCACGGGGTGGGAGAGAGTTATTTATACTACCACCCCATAAGTGGCCGTTGGAGCCACTTAAACTGCGCAGGTGTCGGACGTCCGACAGTTACCGGACGTCTGGTGTCTCACAAGACACCGGTCGTCCGACAATGCAAAGGTGAACGAATATGTGGTAGTCCATTGGTGATGTGGTGATATCCATCGGATATCCGAAACGTGTCGGTCATCCGATGCCTCAAGAGACACCGGACGTCCGACAGGGACCGGACGTCCGACATTTTGGCTCTGGTAGGAACTGATCGGATTTCCGGTAAGGACCGGAAATCCGATGTTTTGGCTCTGTACGTGATGCACCGGATTTCCGGTGAGTACCGGACGACCGGACGGTAATGAGTGACCGGACGTCCGACAGGTACCGGACGTCCGAGATAACAGAGACAAAAAGACTGATGTGAGTGTAGAGAAAAACCGTGGATATTTGAGCAAGTCCTTCACGAGACCCAATGTTCCCCTCTTAATAGTGCGGGATCCCTATACTCAAGATCAAACATAAAAGGCCTAAGCTAGTTGTCTTGTTCCTTCGTTCTTGAGCAATATATATAAGTCCGTAGTCGTGATCCACACACGGTCCTGTGGGGACTAATCCTGAGATATACTTGACAAACAATATTAGTCCCCTATGTGCATATTGTCATCAACATCAAAATACGATTAAGGGCATGATTGCACTTTCAGCGTGCCAGTTTCATTCAAAGAAATCGCATCAGCCAGCTCAAGCTCTTCAGACAATCCCTCTCTCCTGGCCATTTTCGATCTGGGGGCTCGACATACTGGGCCCTTTTCCCCGTGCTACCGGGGGCTTTGAGTACTTGTATGTTGCAATCGACAAGTTCACAAAGTGGCCGGAGGTGGAAGCGGTGAGGAAGGTGATAGCACAATCAGCCGTCAAGTTCTTTAAAGGAATAGTTAGCCGCTTCGGTGTGCCTAATAGGATCATCACCGACAACGGCACACAGTTCACAAGTCGCACCTTCATGCAATACGTCCAAGACCTTGGCGGCAAAGTTTGTTTTGCCTCTGTTGCTCACCCGAGAAGCAACGGCCAAGCGGAGAGGGCTAATGCTGAAGTGTTGCGCGGTCTCAGGACCAGGACTTTTGACAAGCTGAAAAAGTGCGGAAGGCGCTGGATTGATGAGTTGCCGGCGGTTCTTTGGTCAATCAGAACGACACCAAATCGAGCCACTAGCCAGACACCCTTCGCTCTGGTTTACGGAGCGGAAGCAGTTCTCCCCATGGAACTCATATACGGGTCACCTCGAGTGCTCGCTTATGATGAGCTTGAGCAAGAGCAACTGCGACAGGATGACGCTGTGCTCCTTGAGGAGGATCGTCTTCAGGCTGCTGTGCGAGCTGCACACTACCAACAAGCTTTGCACCGCTACCATAGCCGCAAAGTTCATGCCCGAAGCCTTGAGGAAGGCGACCTTGTTCTTCGGCGGATTCAGTCCGCCAAGAATTCAAACAAGTTGACGCCGAAGTGGGAAGGCCCTTATCGGGTAGTACGAGTCACCAGGCCCGGCGCTGTCCGCCTGGAGACCGAGGATGGCGTTCCAGTGAGCAACTCCTGGAATATCGAACATCTTCGCAAGTTTTACCCATAAGGCGCGGTTGCCGGGGGCCCCCGGCAACCTCCTTTTGTACGAGTCTTGCCGGCAAGGCATGTAATCCTTTGTACAAAGCCAGGCACAGACTCTGTGCGCAGTTGAATAAGCTTAAGTGTTGTACATTTCTTGTTGATCTCCATGTTTATATATATGCATGCTTGTCTGAGATATTGTATGACACTTGCTCCCGGTAAGACTAACGAACCGCCAAGGTTCCATATCTTTATTTCTCTTCTTTCTTTTTCTCAAAGGATAGAAGGTTCCCTCGCGTGCAAGTTTGCCGGGGGGGAGGAAGGAAGGTATGGATACCAATGGGCGATGTTCAGAATTGGTGTCTTGCCGGAAGGAGCACAGCGACAGAAAGCTAAGTTGCGAAACTTTGAGCAAGTTTTTCAATTTTTGTTATCAGGCTATTTTCTTTGGACGATTCCGGCCCTTGTATGGAAAACCTGCACGTGAAGGAACCCTTGTCGTAATTGGTTGCGCCCTTCTTTTGTTTCGAGTCCGCTCAACAGTATAAGTGGCTGCGCCAAGAACGCCAAGGTGTCTTGCCGGCTGCTGCACCTCCGGCAGGCTGCTGAAGTCCCGCACCCAGCGCTCGCGGCAGGTTGCGCACCGGCAAGTTTTCTGTAAGTGTAGGGTGTATATCATACTGAAAGAAATCGGGCAGGGGAAATAGCATGCATATACTCAGTCATAGCAAGTTATATTACATCGATAGTTGCCGCAGTTCTAACTTAAGACTAAATTGTCTTTGGCATGGAATGGTGGCAGCAAGGAAAGGTGAGACGGCTAGTCCCTGTGCTGGCCTTCAACCCTCTTGATTGAATCTACTTTCTCAAGGATGGGCGCGACAAGCTTCTCAAGTGCCTGAAGATCTGCATCCTTCGACAAGCGGTCGAGCACGTTGGTGAGGTCGATGCCAGGGTTCTTATGCACCACCTTGATGAGCACCTTGTGGAGGACGGCCTGGCAAAGCTTGCGGGATTCGTTGGCTAGTTGGGTCGCTCGGTTAGACTAGAGCAGCTTCAGAGCATCAATGATGCTTTCGAAGAACATGGTCAGCCTGGCGCTCGGGGATATCCTTTCTTCAGAAGAATACCTGAAGTTTTGCAAGCCCTTCCGGCCCATGGTTGACAGTTGTGTTGTGAGCTTCTCCGCGGTGTCAACAAGGCGATTAGTCTAGATTTGCACGCCTTTCTCATAGTCAACTTGGGCGGCGGCAACGCTCTTGAGAAAGTTCCTCTCTTCCTGGAGATCTTTGCTCAGGGCCTTCTCGTGGGCCCTGCCGTCCTTAAGAGACTTCTCCAGCGTGGTCAGCTTCAGCCTCAGATAGGCAATGGCATCGTTGGCTGAAGAGAGCTGCTTGGTCTTGTCGGACATAGCAACTTGCATCTCCGCCAGGCTGTGGAGAGTTTCCTCCCTGTCACTTTTGAGTGTCAAGAGCTCCTTGCTGTGTTCCTCAAGATCCGCTTCCAGCTTCTTCACTTTGTTGCTCAGCTCGCTCTTGGCGGCCTCTGCGGCCTCGGTAGCATCGATGGCTTCTTTGAGCTTGCTGGCGTGATCTACAGTTGCAGCTTTGAGCGCCTCCTTGTGCTTCTACTCCAGCTCCTGGGTCCGCTGCCCGACAAGCTTTTCAATTTCTTCATCCTTGCCGCGGAGTTTGGCGATGAGTGCCTGCTCGCGCGCGGCAAGATATTCTTCGTGAGCGTCAAGCCCAATGCGGCGCTGCGTCAAGAGAGCTTCTTCAGCGGCAACCTTTTGCGCAGCTTCCTCTTGCACCCTCTCCATGTCAGATTGCCTCAGGTGGAGCTCCGTCCAGCTTTGGCTCACTTGTTCCCGGCCGGTAGTCAACTCCTGAAAGGCCTCGGCATACCAGATCTACATTTGCTCAACGCGCTTCTGGAAATCCACCTTGGCTGCTTCGACAACTGCAGCTCTGGCGTCTACTTTCTCTTTTCGAGCACGGTGGAGCGCTTGGAGCTTGCGGAAATTATCGCCCATGGCCTGGAGGAGCCAATCTTCTTCAGATTTGCTGCTGCTGGCGCTTGGTTCATCGACAATCTTGAGCCCGGCAGTGGTGATGACTTCTTCATCAAAAGTTTCCCCTTCGGTCGGCACTCCAATGCTTGCCGTCCTTGGTAAGTTGACGAACAGGTTGTCGCCAACCTTGAGATATTTGCTCGATGAGGGAGTTTCAGATGTCGATGGTTGATCCTCGACAATCGTCTCACCAGTGGCTGGGGGCTCTGTGGCCGGTGTAGCGCCTGGCGCTCCTGCGGCAGGAATGCCGTCAGTATGGTCATCAGCCTCCTCGCCGGCCCCCTCGGCAAGTTCCTTGGCGGCTTCCTCGGCAGCAGCTTCGCTGACCTCGACAGTGGCGTTCTTGGCGGCCTCGCTAGCAGCGATCTTGTCAGCTTCGATGGCAGCGTCTCTAGCGGTCTCCTCGATGACGACGTCGATGTCCATGTGTTCCATCATAGGGAATTCTGAGGACGAAGGAGGGAAGCAAAATCAAATCAAGATTGGAGTTCAGAAAGATAAA
The DNA here is from genome assembly GCA_011799875.1 of Thinopyrum elongatum. Lineage (NCBI taxonomy): Eukaryota > Viridiplantae > Streptophyta > Magnoliopsida > Poales > Poaceae > Thinopyrum > Thinopyrum elongatum. The sequence goes on from CM022299.1 coordinate 525,023,118, forward strand.
GGAAAGAATAACAAGTGCTCTGAGGCAAGCAGTCACCTGTGTCGAGCTGATGAGGGGTAGCTTCACTCCTCCCGGCAACATTGGTTGCCGGGGAAAGGTTGCCGGTGCCCATGCTTGCCGACTCCTCCGCTTCCAAGGTAGGCTCGTCGGTAGGAGCTCTTGCCGGAGATGCGCTTGCGGGCGGTGTGGTTGATGAAGGCGGCACGACGGGGGCGTCCTCCAACGACTCTCCCTATTGCCGTTCTTCTCCTGCAAGCCCAAAGATGTAAGCGGCAAAGGTAGAAACCTCAGCACCCGCCAGTGGAAAACGAGTAGTGGACTCACGCTGGGGGTTGCGTCGAGGGCTAAGCTCCAGGCTGATGGTGATAGTTTCTGGCACGCTTGTAGAGCTTGTCGAGGGCTCGTCACCCGTGGAGGTCTTCGCCCTCTTCGCCATCCTTTCCACCAAGGTTTCTGCCTCGCTGCAGAGACAAGACAAAGCAAGGCGATGAGATCAATTGAATTTAGAATTTGGGAGATAAAGACTGTGACAGGATACTTACTCTTCCTCTTCTCATTCTGGGCTGAAGCCGGAGATGTCGAAGTCGACCTCCGTTGCGATGTCCGTATGGGGAGGCGGAGGAGGGGTCCTGGGTCGCTTGGCTGCGGCAGGTGAAGGGAGTTGGTGTGGCTCTGCCGCCTCAGCTTCCGATGCTGATGTGTGAGACGCCCCTGCCGCCCCAGTGGTTGCCACATGTGTGTGTCTCGTGCGCCGCACGGGTTGCTGTCGAACTCCTTGCAGCGGTGTAGCCTTGTCGGCCGCCTTCTTGCCGGGAGCCTCGCTGCTCGAAGAAGTTGGGCTTGCTGGGACGCCAGAGGCGGCTTTCCGAAGGACACACTTTGCCTTCTTTGGAGCTGGGGGCTCCTCCTGCGGTTGTTCTTCGGTTGCGTCCTCGTCAGATGAGCTCTCGGCGACTGCGCCGCTCTGTTCCCCGGCGGCCTTATCCTCCCCGGTAGGTTTCTCCTCCAGTATGACTTCTGCATCACTGGTTTCCCATTCTGTGAAGCCGACGTTGCCGGCCTCCGCGGCAAGATTCGCCTCTTCCACTCTAGTGGCAATATATGCCACTTCTTCATCAGTGGTGGCGCGGATGAGGTTTGTCTCTTCCCGGATGGCCCTTTCCGACAAGTTGTCGAAGAACTTTTGTGCCTCCTCCGCAGATGGCTCGACCCAGGTCGCGTCAAGACCATGAGCGTTGAACATTGGCATTGCGGCGATGATTGACCCCAGGGCGGAGTTGTTGCACAAAGGAATAATTCTTGCCGGCAATTTATGCTTGTCTTCGCGCTGAAATAGCCTGTGGCGGAGAGCGCCAAGCTGCATAATTGTCAGGTTGTTGTTCAGTCCGGGGCGCAGCCTCATGATATCTGCCGCGTTCCGGAATTCCCACGCTGGTCTCCCCTTATTCTGCAGAGGGGAGATGCAGCGGCGAAGGAAGTCAGAGCCAATCATCTCTATTGTGAGCCCGGCGGCCATCAAACGGAGGATCCTAGTCGTGGCGATTGTGAGCCTGTCATCTTGAGCATCAAGATCGCTCCAGTCCTCGCCACGGACCGCCTTCTGCCGTCGGGGTGAACAGAAGGGATGGGGATCTGATCTGCTTCCTTAATCCAGCACCACTCGGACCGCCATTCTTCCCACTTCTCGCGGTAAACCCCGTCTGGATATATCTCCTTGTTCCATGCCCTTGGATCCAGGCGATAGAACCGGCAAGGGCTTCCCCTTTTTGGACGCGAGGAATGAAGTAATGGCGGAAGAGGGCGGTGTTGGGAACTATCCCGGCAAAGTTTTCGCAAAGATGAGCGAAGATAGACATGCATGTTACGGCATTCGGCGTGAAATCCAAGAGATGGAAGCCGTATGTGTACATGATGTCGTTGAAGAAATCAGAGAATGGAGGGCAGAGCCCGCAGTAAAAATAAGCGGCGAAGAAGGGATATCTATCAGGTCCGCCTTTGGAAGAAGAACCTGGGGCCACGTGAGTCGCGGGGTGAGCCTTCGTCTCCCTCGCCCACATGCACTGGTACCGGTTCTTCAAGGCTTCCGCGTCGAGCGTCGGAGCGAAGACGACGTACTTCTTCTGCATCTTCACCAGCTCGCTCTCCGGGACATCAGCTTTCATCTCCTTGCCCTTGCTCTTGCTAGCCTTGGGCGGCATGATGGTTGCGAAGGCGAAAGCCAAGGATGGAGCGGGTGCGGAGGCGGTGAGCGGATGATGTAAAGTTCTGCTCAGGGCTCGGGAGAGAGAAGGTAATGGCGGATTCCAGATTGAAAAGAAGAGGGGGTAAATGGGCAGCGCCTTTGCGGATTCCTTTTTATGGGGAAGGAGCGAGGCTGCCTCTTTTACTGCCCAATGTGAACACGCCTATGCGAGCGCGCTGCGGCCGTGGCTGTTCAGCGCACGCTTCCCACGTCGCGCATTCAACGCGCGTAGTGGGAAGGCGCAGTAAGCGGAATGATTACAAGCAGTTAACCCCTGCCACGCGTGCCTGTGCACTATTTGGGCCTAGCCCAACAATGCCTCGCACTCATGTGTGGCCTAGGCCCGGGGGCTCCTGTCGGTGTACTAAATATTGGGCCTTTAGTACCCCATACTTGTGCACGGGCAGTTGTAGCCATACCTGCGGCAAGGCTTGTCGGGGGAACAGCTGAAGATCAATCCAAGGTTATCAAAGAGACATTCAAGACAAGGATCAGAAGATAAGGAGAACTGGAGACCAGGGGCTCGGCTCCCGGCAAGATCTTGCCGGGGTAGCCCGCCAAGCCCGGCAAGATTCGCACCCAGCAAGGTTCCGCCACTGTACCACCGTTCCAGCGCAGCGACCGGCCTGGCACTCTGGTCCCAGCTCTGGATGCGTGGCAAGGCGCTAGTGGAGGCGAGCTTAAGCGGTGCTAATGGGATGGCCCCTTTTTCCATCCCCAAGAAAGTAGGGACACCTAAACGGACACCTCATGGTACATTAAATGCATTTGTCCAAAACCGTCAGTGGTTAGGTATGATAACCATGTAGCTACTTTACACCTCGCATATGAGCAGTTTGCCACTGTGGTGACCCCTATGATCATATAAAAGGAGGCCCAAGGCAACTGTTACAGGGGAGGACAACTCTCGGCCCATTCTGCATGTGTAGCTGCTGCTTGAACGTACTGTTCATCGCAAGCGCTCCAAGAACTGGGACGAATCACTGATAATAAACTAAAGCAGGAGTAGGGTTTTACGCTGATCAGCGGCCCGAACCTGGGTAAAAATCCCCTCACGTTGATCATCGGTTCTGCTCTTTGTGCATGCCTCTCTCCCTGCCGAACAATAAAGGGGTCCTTCGGATCCCATAGGTGTCGTACGCCGGCAATATGGTGGACTCATTTGGCACAACTTTGGGTTTAAGAGTTTGGATGCACAAGCAGTATTCCTGCTTAGTACAAATGAAGGCTAGCAAATAGGTTGAGAAGCGACCAGCCAAAAAAACGAAAACAGCCATAAACATGCATTGAGCATAACTAACACTGAATAATGCACCAAAAGAAAGGATGTAACTTCGTTGCATAACTATTGACTTTCGTGCATGCATAGGGAATCACAAACCTTAACACCAATATTCTTTCTAAAGCACAATTACTCACTAGCATGGCTCACATATTATCATCTCCATATCGCAAAACTATTGCACGGAATCAAACTTATCATATCCAATGATCTTCATGAAAGTTTTTATTATATCCTTCTTGGATATTCATCACTTTGGGACTAAATGCATATCTTGTGCAAATTACCATTACTATTATCAACTCTCAAAAAGATATAAGTAAAGCATGAGAGTGCAAATATTTCTTCAAAACATAAACTTTATCAACTCTCAAAAAGATACAAGTGAAGCATGAGAGTACATGTATTTCTTCAAAATATAATCACCGTCGTGCTAAAAAAGATTTAAGTGAAGCACTAGAGCAACTGCCTAGCTCAAAAGATATAAGTGAAACACAAAGAGTATTCTAACAAATCATGATAAATGTGTGTCTCTCTCAAAATAGGTGTGTTCAGCAAGGATGACTGTGACAAACTAAAAAGCAAATAAAGCAAAGACTCATATAATACACGACGCTCGAAGCAAAACTCATGATATGTGATGAATAAAAATATAGCTCCAAGTAAAATTACCGATGGTCGTTAGAAGAAAGAGGGGATGCCCCGGATAGCTCCAAGTAAAATTACCGATGGTCGTTAGAAGAAAGAGGGGATGCCCCGGAGGGCATCCCCAAGCTTAGTTGCTTGGGAGGCCTTAAATATTACCTTGGGATGCCTCGGTCATCCCCAAGCTTAGGTTCTTTCCACTCCTTATTCCTTCATCCATCGTGATCTCACCCAAAACTTGAAAACTTCAATCACACAAAACTTAACGAAACCTTCGTGAGATCCGTTAGTAATAAAGCAAATTACTACTTTAAGTATTGTTGCAAAACCATTCATATTTTATTTTTGCATTATACCTATTGTATTCTAATTTCTCCATGGCTTATACCCCCCCGATACAATCCATAGTTCCATCAAAACAAGCAAAACAATGCATCAAAAATGGAATCTGTCAAAAACAGAATAGTCTGTAGTAATCTGAACATTTACCATACTTCTGTAACTATAAAAATTCTGAAAAATTAGGACAACGTGGGAAATTTGTATATCAATTATGTGTAAAACATTCAGAGAAAAATCAAGTTTCTGTGAATTTAAAAAAATTCAGAACTGGGCGCAAAAGTTTCTGTTTTTTCACAGAATCAAGTCAATTATCATCTAAACCATCCTAAAGGCTTTACTTGGCACAAACACTAATTAAAAATTAAAAACCCAATCATAAAAGTAGCATAATTATGCACACACAAGAAAAAATAGAATGATAACTATTGGGTTGTCTCCCAACAAGCTTTTTCTTTATAGCCATTAAGATAGGCTTGAGATTTCAATGATGCTCACATGAAAGATAAAAATTGAAGCACAAAGAGAGCATAATAAAACATGTGACAAACACACTTAAGTATTACATACTTCCTATGCATAGGTGATATGTCTCCGTCGTATCTATAATTTTTGATTGTTTCATGCCAATATTCTACAACTTTCATATACTTTTGGCAACTTTTTATACTATTTTTGGGACTAACATATTGATCCAGTGCCCAGTGCCAATTCATGTTTGTTGCATGTTTTTTGTTTCGCAGAATATCCATACCAAACGAAGTCCAAACGCGATAAAAACTTACGAAGATTTTTTTTTGGAATATATGTGATTTTTTGGAATTGGAATCAACGTGAGACGATGCCCGAGGTGCCGATAAGCCCTGGAGGTGCGCCCCCTCCCCAGGGCGCGGCCAGGAGGCTTGTGGCCACCCCATAAGGCGGACGGTGCCCTTCTTTGGCCGCAAGAAAGCTAATATCCGGATAAAAATTGTGTTAAAATTTTAGCCCAATAGGAGTTACGGATCTCCGGGAATTTAAGAAACGGTGAAAGGCCAGAATCTGGGAACGCAGAAACAGAAGGAAACAGAGAGAGAGATCCAATCTCGGAGGGCTCGCCGCCATGGAGGCCATGAACCAGAGGGGAAACCCTCCTCCCACCTAGGGGGGAGGTCAAGGAGGAAGAAGAAGGAGGGGGGCTCTCTCCCCCTCTCTCCAGGTGGCGCCGGAACGCCGCCGGGGCAATCATCGTGTGACGGCGATCTACTCCAACAACTCCGTCATCTTCACCAACACCTCCATCACCTTCCCCCATCTCTACAGCGGTCCACTCTCCCGCAACCCGTTGTACCCTCTACTTGAACATGGTGCTTTATGCTTCATATTATTATACAATGATTTGTTGCCATCCTATGATGTCTGAGTAGATTTTTGTTGTCCTATCGATGATTGGTGAATTGCTATGATTGGTTTAATTTGCTTGTGGTTATGTTGTTGTCCTTTGGTGCCCATCATATGAGCGTGCGTTTGGATCACACCATAGGGTTAGTTGTATGTTGATAGGACTATGTATTGGAGGGCAAGGGTGACAGCAGCTTCAGCCTAGCATAGAAATTGATGCATACGGGATTGAAGGGGGACCAATATATCTTAATGCTATGGTTGGGTTTTACCTTAATGAATGCTAGTAGTTGCGGATGCTTGCTAATAGTTCCAATCATAAGTGCATAGGATTCCAAGTAAGGGATGACATGCTAGCAGTGGCCTCTCCCACATAAAACTTGCTATCGGTCTAGTAACGTAGTCAATTGCTTAGGGACAATTCCGCAACTCCTACCACCACTTTTCCACACTCGCTATACTAACTTAGTTGTTTATTTATCTAAACAGCCCCTAGTTTTTATTTACGTGCTCTTTATTATCTTGCAAACCTATCCTACCACACCTACAAAGTACTTCTAGTTTCATACTTGTTCTAGGTAAAGCAAACGTTAAGCGTGCGTAGAGTTGTATCGGTGGTCGATAGAACTTGAAGGGAGTATAAATTCTACCTTTAGCACCTCATTGGGTTCGACACTCTTACTTATCTAAAGAGACTACAACTGATCCCCTATAGTTGTGGGTTATCAATAGGCATTTTATAAGCAAACAAATTATTAAGGCAAGAAATATTTTGCATAAGCATGGAAGAAGAAAGAAACAATAGCAATCTCACAATGAAAAGAGGTAATTTAGTTACATGAAAATTTCTACAACCACATTTTCCTCTCTCATAATAATTACATGTAGGATCATAACCAAATTCAACAACGTAACAATCATATAAAAATTTCTCTTCATGATCCACATGCATAAAAGTCTTATAATCTTCCAAGATAGTGGGATTATCATCAACTAAAGTCATGACCTCTCTAAACCCACATTTATCAAAAATTTCATAAGATTGAACACTCTCCGAATATGTGGGATCCTTTTTACCATAATTTGACACTTTTCCAAACCCACTTTAAATACTATTGCAAACATTGTTATCAATAGCATATTCATGATGAGGCTTAAATAAATTTTCAAGATCATAAGCATCACCCCAATCATGATCATTATAATAAGTAGTGGACATAACAAAATCATCATCCCCAAGCTTGTAGCTTTGCATATCATTAGCACAATTGGCATTCATAAAATTTATAATAACATCACTGCAATCATGCTTTTCATTCACGTAACTATCAAGTCTGGGTGTAATAGCAATAATTTCATTTTTAACATAAGGAACTATTGCAAGTTCATCATCATAAGCATCATTAATATTAGCATCGTGGCCATGAGAATAGCAAGCATCATGTTGTGACACCCCCGATTCAATCGTACACTAATCATACACGCAAACGTGTACGATCAAGATTAGGGACTCACGGGAAGATATCACAACACAACTCTAAACACAAAGAAAAGTCAAACAAGCTTCATATTACAAGCTAGGGGCCTCGAGGGCTCGAATACAGAAGCTCGATACACAAGAGTCAGCGGAAGCAACAATATCAGCTTTCCTTCTTTATTAAGGTGATTTGTACTATTTAAGGACATGTTGGTATTACACTAAGACAAGCAGAGCTAACTCCCAGAGGTGAATAGGAATGATATAATGTCCTATTACAGTATTATTCTATAGAAAAGCATAGGGAATCCCAAGCAGAAAAACTGAAGTTAATAAAGAAGCATATTGACACACTTCAGTTGAATGGAACTTCGGTGAGATATAAGTAAAAGCTGTATTTTAAGAATTTCTCGTGAATTACTTTCCTAAGTTCCTTTTTTCTCATATTACCATAAAAAGGAAATTAACATTGGGTGAGCAAAATGTTAAAGCCATGTGTTCGCATTCATTTTTCTTTACCCTGCTAGTGTTATATTTATGAGTAAATTCACTTGACATTAGGTAAACTGATGCTTGTTGCACTGTTGTTACCCGCTCTCCCTGTTTAGTGGTTAATTTGCATTTCCCCCCTCATTTTTGGGACCTTTTCACCGAATGAAGGTTGTATTCTAAAATTAGTTCAACATTTTATCGATCAACATCTTTTATTCTTCTATAAGAGTCGATAGTTCTTTTCTTTTTTACTACATTTTCATTTTTTTTCCTTCAAAAGAAAAAAGGATGAAGATGAAAGAAGAGTTTTTTTTTAAAGAAGAGTTTTGGATGAATGTAGCAAAGAAACAACTGAAACGGTGCACTTAAACATGTTCTAAAGAGGTATAACCAGAAGATATCCTGTTGCAGTTCCATCTCTTGGTACTGTCGCGGATTATGGTCCAGAAAGAAGTAAAATGTAAATATAGCGTGTTGTTTTTTCGACGTTGAGAAAGAATTCACATGTTGCTGCACACTTGCATTAGAAGTCTCCTGGAAGTAACTTTTCCCTGGTATGCTGTTTGTTCGCTTGTCAGGGTTTCAGAAAGGTGGATCCTGATCGATGGGAGTTTGCCAATGAGGGTTTTCTACGGGGACAGAGGCACCTTCTGAAGAACATCAGACGTCGAAGACCTCCCGCTAATGCTGCTTCAAATCAGCAATCTCTTGGATCATACCTTGAGGTGGGACACTTTGGAAATCATACAGATATCGACCAGCTGAAAAGGGTCAAGCAACTATTGATGGCAGAAGTGGTGAAGCTAAGGCAGGAACAGCAGAGCACGAAGGCGCACCTGAAAGGCATGGAGGAGAGGCTACATGGAACCGAGCGGAAGCAGCAGCAAATGACAGCATTCCTGGCACGTGTCTTCCGGAACCCTGAATTATTGAAGCAACTGATTTCCCTGAATGGGGTGAGGAAGGAGCTCCATGACGCTATGTCAAAGAAAAGGAGGCATAGCATCGATCAGGGTCCTGAAGCTGATGACATGGGTGCTAGTGGCAGCCTGGAGCAAGAGTCACCTGTTCTGTCTGATCCCCATGAGTCAGTGGAACTTCTTGGAGAGGGGTCGGTGGAACTCCTTGCTGACAGGGTCCCATCTGAGCTGGAAAGTTCGGTGGCACTCCTTGCTGATGGGATCCCACCTGGCCTGGAAGGTGCGGCGGAACTCCTTGTTGATGTGATTCCAACTGATCTCAACGACTCTTGCTTCGACACTAACGGTGTAAAGCCACAGGATTTTGGTCTCGGTACCTGTGAAGTGCAGCAGAACAGAGCCCAGGGGGTGTTGCATGATGATTTCTGGGAGGAGCTGATGAACAGAGCACTCAGCGATGAGGATGACAACCCGGTTAACATGGACGACATGGATGTGCTGTCCAAGAAGATGGATTATCTCGTCCCAAACAGTCCGACCCGTGCAACTTAGGTCCAAATTTCATTCTGTTATATCGCCGTGACTTCCGTCGTGTTTCATCTGTCCACCCTGCAGTCTGTACGCAGGGAATTCTGCTGTGTCGACGGTGATTCCCCTTCGTGTCTGTCGTCTAAACTCTGCAGCGGGAAATATTTCCATGAAATCTTTGAAGCCCTCCAGATCGTCGGAGATGGGTTATGAGTGTTTCCTCCGATTGACCTTAGAGATCTGTTCGTTGTTTCAGGCAACATAGACTGTCAGTCTGTAATGCGGGTAGTGCTAGCGGTTGAATGACGCATGTTCTGATCTGTACGGTGTAAGACAGTTTTCTGGGGTTAAAGGTGTAGTATTATAGATGTAGATTTGTTTACATCGGTTATGTTTGCTGCTCACGATCCCTGATTTGGTCTGGGCGTCTGGCTATCCGACCCATTATTTAGCTTTCGAACTACAGCAGATTCTAGCTTCCTGCAGTGCTCAAGGTTGTTATTGTTGCAGATGTGCGGGGAGCAGTGGCCCGTGAACCGGCGGGGCAACGCTACGGGTGGCACCACTTCTGCGTCGACAATGGCCTCAACGTCGACGACACCTGCCTGCTCTTCACGCTCCGGGACCGTCCAGTTGCCACTGCTTTGATGATGATCCATGCCGGCATCTCGCGGTGAGGACGACCCAGTGCTGAACGTCGAGTTGCGCAAGCAAGGCGGCGCCATCCATTCTCCGGTGATCGAATGGTTCGCGCGGACGTGTCCTTCCTTGAGCGTTGGTTTGGATGTATAAATTGGATATTGTGTGGACCAAAATGCTTTTCATTATCTAAGCTCACTGCCATGCCTTGATGTGCCGCGCATGTCACAGCTCGACGTCCGCGCGTGTCGCAGCTTTCATTATCTAAACCCTCCATGTGCTTCACCGTGGGTCTTGGGCATCTGTCATCTCTGGTACCGCTGGCTCACCAACCTCGTCGGAGCTGATGTTGCAGTCCGCTTTCGCTGATCGGACTGCGTTGCTGCAAAGTTGTCTGACTCTCCCTTGTGCCGGCTATGTTGCAGACCTCTCTGACGTCGCACTCTCCTTGTGCAGCCGGTGTTTACTCCGCAGAGGATGGGGGGGGGGGGAGTTATATGACTCTTTCTCCCCTCGTGTTGGAGACAATTCATCGTCGATGCCTACCTTCCCTCCTATGTTGTATTCCACTAAGGGCGAGTCCATTGCCGTGCTCGTGGCTCCGGTGCTGCAGATCATGCCTGAGCTTAGAGAGCTATATTTGAGTTTGTCAGTGGAGCATATGAAGGTGGACACGCCGACGACCTCGGGCGAGGGACAAGATTCACCTCTGTCAAGTGAGCAGCTGGAGGTTCATATGGTTGATGATGCGAAAGGGAAGGCGTCCGCGATGTCATGATGGATTGTGCTCGGTTTCTCGTGTTGTCGACGTGGCTTTGGTATTCTGAGTCATCATTTTCTCGCCGGGGGTTCCATTCCATTGTAGAAGTGTTGAGGGTTGGGAGCATTTGGCGGGCTGTCTACATGATCGTGATGCTTCGTGTTGAGTGAGTTTGTTTGTATCGGTTTTTGCCCTTTTTTCGTAAATTAACTGGGCAATTCTCTTCTTCTTAATTAATCGATGAGGCAATCATTTTGCCTCCGTTTTCAAAATAATAATAATAATGTTGTATGTATAAAATGCAGTCCTCTTGCATGGTTGGTTTGAAAAGAAAAATTGTTCTATGGATGAAATGCTATATTATCTAATCTGCAGAGCTGTTTACCATCGAGGAAGCAAAAACCACACGACCTAGCGTCAATCAATCACAAGCGCACCCATCCATGAACAGTAGTACGAACTAAATCGAGATGGGAGTGATCCAAACGAGAAAAACGTTACGAGGCTGATGCTAAATAGATCATCCAGTCAATACACCGCGACCAAAATTCAGATGACCCAACTTGTTTCTCCGTCAGAAAAACATTTCCTCCTGTGCCAAAAACCCTATAGAGCTAACCAGAGTTTTATCTAGCTAACTCAACTGGCCTGCGAGGTGGAAGATGCATCAGGCTGCTCATCGCCAGTTTCATGAGGCTGTGCATTTCCTCCCTGTGCGTGCCTGGTTAACAGCATCGCCTTCTGGAACTGAATCATGTCCTGCCGCAGGCTTGTTGACATTTGCAGTAGCTTCAGTTGAGCCCCCGTTGCACCCGTCTTGATCAGTGTTGCATTCCTCGGATTGTTAGCGACCGCCTGGCCAGTGTACAATGGATGCTGCCCATAAACTCCGGGCTGCGACCCTTGCTGTGGGTAGGCCGCAGCGGCATGGCTTGCTAGCTGCTGATAGTTTGCATTGTTAGCAACCTTCTGACCTGTGTACGCTAGCCGAGTCGATGGATACTGCCCATATACAGCAGGCTGCGTTCCTAGCTGCGGGTAGCCCGGATCGCCATGACTCGATGGCCTCTGATAGTTTGCATTGTTAGCAACTGCTTGATTGGTATACGCCAGATGAGTCGATGGATGCTGCCCATAGACGGCAGGCAGCATCGAGAAATAAGGATGACGGGAGCCCCGAGCCTCCTCAGAGCTCAGACGATTCTGGCCGTCCGATGTGTTTGCTTGATGCGTTTCCGGCCGTTGGATCGAGCGGTGGGAGGCTCTAGACCGTCGGATCGAGGCCGCGCTCCTGTAGCAATGAATAGTTACTCCCGTTTCGTGCCACCGCGTGTTAATTTAGTACCCCGCCGAGGGCATTTTGGTCATTTCGCATACGAGTATAAATCAACGGTGGTAAATCCCGTGCTAAAACCTAGCGGCCTCCTCCCGCACTCGCGCGCCGCCTCTGCTCGCCAGCCCTCTCCCACCCACCCACCCTCCCGATTCATTCCTCCCCGACCTCGCCGCCCCACCCACATCGCCGCCGACGCCGCTCGTCAGTCCTGGCCGCCACGGACTTCTCTCCTCATCTCCCTCGCACCACGCCGCCCGCAACCTCCCCTCTCCTGTCATCAGAAGGGATGGGAAGAGAAGAGGGAGAGCGAGCAGGTCAGGCGGCGGCCATGGCGCTCGTAGATCCGCCGGCGCTGTCATCCAACCTCGGCCTCCGAGTGCTTCTGCTCAGCGGCGTGACGTACGGGCTGCCTGCTTCACGCTCGGCTCATGCCATGGCCTGCTCGAGACGCCGCCTCCCCGCTGCTCTAACCCTAACCCTAGCGTTGTTGTTGCTGCTCCAGGTGCGCCCCCTTCCTTTGCCTCCTCTTGTTCATACGCCAACATGTGAGAGCTGGGAGGAAGGGGTGGATGCCATGGAGGTCATGGGGGAAGGAAGAAGAGGAGGACATGGAGGTTGTGGGGGAGAGCCGGAGAGGAACAGGAGGCAACGGGGAGGAAGAAGATGTCCCCCTCGTTCCTAATTTTGTCTTCGCGTCATTTCATTGCACGCCCCTTGTTCTTCTGGTCACTTCGCCAGATCTGCTGCTTCACGAGTCTTTTTTTTTTCATTCTCGCTCGTTGGCTGCTGCTCATCAATGATATTTCTTTATTTTTCCTGCAGATTGGTCCGTTGTTACTGGATTATTGTGCTTTTAGTCTATCCCCTGGCCGGTGCCTCCTTTGATATGTGCTTGCGCATCGTCTAGTAGCAGCCTCGTGCATCTCCCTTCGTGGATCTGCAGGTCAACACCTCTTCTCCTCCTCCTTTCCACTCTTCTTCGTTTCCAGGGCTTGGTGCATGGGTGCATGGTTGTATGGCGATATGATTGGTGTGCAGGCTGGCCAATGAGGGCCTTTTGTTTCTTGTCTTTTTTGTGGAAAGTCAAGTGTATTATTCTCTTTGCTTGTTTTTTTGTATGTACCTCTATGCCTTTTGTTCCTTGTCTGAATCCTGGTAGGACCTGCATTTGATGTTTCTTTGTGCATGGAATGCTGGTGGTCTTGTTCCTTTGTGCATGATTACTGGTCTAGCTAGGATCCAAGGAAGAGGGATCTTTGTTTATATGTTGGATAAAAAATATCAACATGATCTTCATCTGCTCCTTTGCTTTTACATGGTTCACATGTTTTTCAGTCTTTCTATGATTTAGAGTAAAGAACTGAAGATGAGTACATTCCTTGCATCTCAGCATTTCAGCCTTTCTGTCTTACAAGGATATACCAAGGAAATGTTCTTCTTCTACAGGTTGTTTTCACTGTTTTTTCTTAAAATAACAAGATGCTTTCTTTGACCATCCGTTAATTTGAGCGTACGTTATAATAATTGGTGTTGATTTTCTATCATCTCCTTTTCCGGAGATTGTTCATCTTTTGTTTTTGTTTTTCATTGCCTTGTTTATCTCCAGTAATTTAATATTTTATTTATTTCACATTGTTGTGCTACTCTAGATTCATAACCTGATCGATATGCTTATATTTGTAGATGACACTGAGATTATGTTGAATAAGTATGTAGATGGAGACTTCGGGGTCATAAGACCTTAAAAACAAACAAAGATTTTGGTAGGCATGCACAAGTAGATGAATCTGTAGTGATCATTTTTTTCTTTCCTTGTATGCAGATCTCAGGATCACTTGAACTCTTTGATAGTTAATTGAGAGTTTTACTCTTATATCATTATATGATCAACTGCACATCTGGATTTCTCTTGCAGTAAAACACCATCGAAGCAAACATGATCCTCATTGCATCGAGGACAAGGATAGCGGACTATGGCTCCCTTTCCCTTTAACGGCTATTTTTTAATATATAATTGCTGCTGATTTAGGCTCTATGGATCATGGCATAGTTTATTTGAGTGTACTTCTCACTTATAGTTTAGTTTTAGATTTAGTTCAATGCTCTGCATATTTTCCAAGGCTGTCATTAAAAATCACAATTGGCTGCTGGTTTACAATGTTAGCTACGGATGCCCAGTCGAAAAGTGAATTCCATGTTTCTCCCTTTAACAACACATTAATATCTCAATTTATCTTAGTTTCTTTCACGATGTCGAGTTTTGTATTTAGATTCAAAGGGGTCGCAAGGTCGTTTGAAATTTTGCCAATGTTTTTATAAAAATGGTATCTTCAGAGTAAGCCCTGTTCGTGGAAGTGTCTTAGATCTGTTTTAGGTGCATGTGGCCATTTACTTTCTTGAGGTGGAAGTATCCATTGGTTCTTACTCCCTCCGTAAACTAATATAAGAGCGTTTAGATCACTACAGTAGTGATCTAGACACTTATATTAGTTTACAGAGGGAGTACATCTTAACTCGATGTGATTTCCAAGTTCTAGCTTGCTGTTTCTCATAGTTTTCTAATATTTCTCCTCTTTGTACTATTTATTTCAATATCTGAAATAAGGATGGCGATCTTGGTGGCTTTTTACTCACACTTTGATAAATCCATATGATATTTTCAGGAAGAGTTCAATCTGAATGTGCGTTCTTGTCCAAATAAGAGAGCATGGAATGATTTATTTAACCAATTAATCCTCTTCGTGTCTAAATAAGCGTGCGAACTGTTTTGTTGGGTGTTCTCATAACCTGTGATTATAAACCACATATGACTAGAAGACAAAAAATAATGGCAAACAGACGTGACATTGTCATGTCAAAGACATACTCATCACTGAAAGGATTTGATTGACAATTAAGGGTTTGGTACTAATTTTGATCACTATCTGGTCATTTGCAGGTTTGGTATGATTTTCCTGCATTATGGAGAACCATGATTTGTACTTACAACTCTATACCAGTATATGAAGAAGTTTAAAGTTCCAATCTATACATGGCTATATATTCCAATGATGCAATGTAAGATCCATTCTCAGTAATCCTTACAGCTTTGGTTTGGATGTGATGCCATTGCTTGACTCCTCCCCATGGTGCTTTTCATATATCACTCTTCTGTCTAAAGAAAGTTCAGTTATCTTGTTTTTATGTTTCTTTGGTTATACCATGCTTAGATATGTACACTAGCATGCCAATAGCTTGGCATTTACCTCCTGGTTATGCCAAAACTTTATTCAATTTAGATAATTTGGTTGAACTATCATGTACTCATGTATTATTCTTGTGAGAATTTTAGTTGCCAGACTTCTCTGTATCTTATGGTTTTCAACCATGTTTGACTACTTTGTTGATGATCATGTCCTACCGTGTAGGTTGCAAATAATCGACTAATTATTTTTCTTTCCGCTTCTACAAAAGGTTTATACAGATAACATTATTGAGTTCTAAAGGCGAGGGTTTCCATATGCTCATATCCTTGTCTGCTTGAGAGAAGGTGGTCTACAGATTGGTACGGATGTTATTGATTTTTGTTTTCATTTCTACGGAAATCCCAGATCATGTTCTTGATCCCTTAGAATATTCTATGGTTTCTGAATTTCTGCTGCCTCTATTCTCATGCAATTACTTTTGCTTTTGTTTACTTTTCTATTGTAATCACTCATCCAGAAAGTATATACAGCGCACCTGTAAAGCACTCAAGAAAAATAACCATAGACCCTTCTCATAATGTTTGCTGATTAGCAAAGCTGACTCCTTAGAATATTTCTTTTGTTATCATTTAGAATTACCATAGTACTGCTATGATACTTGCGGCAAAGTCCATCCCATGCTCCCAGTTCCCTATTGTCATTTTCATAATTTTGGAGATTTAGTTTAGTTACAAATAATCATGCTATCTGGCATTTACTGTTTATGTCTGGACTGGAAATGAAATGCAAATATACCTTTTAAAAACATGGTAATTGAGAGTAGATAAATGTTATAACCTTTGTAATTACCAATGGAAATAGTCAATGATTTCTCCCTTTTATGGGTACAGTCCGCATAACTGATATTTTCTCATAATTTTCGTTTCTCCTGTCTCTTCAACATCATTCCACATAGCACATTAAGGAAAACTTACATTCGAGCAAGTTATAATTCTCCATGTTAGCTGACTTTCTCTAAGCAGTTTTCATATTGTATCTTGCCTAATGTTATTATTGTCGTATCTTGCAAGATTGATTCAATCACCGGCCGAGTATCTCATTGTACAGAGTGAAGATTATTAGCCAGGCATGTGTCTATCGCGAACGAAGAACAGTTAGTAAGCTTCTCAGTATGGTAGGTAGCCAGCCATTTAAAGTATTTGCTTAATCTGCTAATGTGTGCTATTTGTGGTTCCTTCATGGGCTCCTACCTAATCTGCATAGATACTATTTATTAGTATTTTGTGCTAAAATATAATTAGTGCCTGCCAAACTCTTCAACATTCCTGAGACTTAGTTGTGCCGGGATGTAGTCAAGGTACCAAATGATTGTGTTTGTGGCTTGGTTTTTAAATTTTCTCACAAAGGCACAAATAGGATCAACTCTTATCTAATTAAATTTTGATCACTTCATATACATGCTTATTTGCTTATGATTTCTTATTGTAGTGGCAAATTTTAATTGCTTGGGTTGTTGCTGCTATGGAAATATATTGCTATATTTTAGGTCTGCTATGGAATCCTAGCTCATAATGATATGAACTTCTATTATGCTGCAAGATTGGAGAGATTCTTTTCAAACGAAACCTGTGTCACGAGCTAGGATTGGAGAGATTATGGATGAGGACTGAATTATGTATAGCTATGATATCTTTTAATTTTGGTCATATGTATCTTACAGGAATTCCATTGTATATTTTGGTCATCTGTATCAGATAATGAGGCACCTTAAATTATTACAAAACCCAACCCCATCATTTGGAATTTTACACAGTTTCTTTTGATGGAAATATTTAGTTTGTTGTGTAATTCTAATGGATGATTATGGATGAGGCCTGAATAATGTATAGATATGATGGATGCTCTTATTCCTTGGACTCATCATGTATAGATAATATTAGATGAATGATTGATCTTTGCTTTCTTTTGGTATGTCATGGTACATCTCCTATTAAGAATGTACCCTCCGCCAAGGCACGGCCAGCTTGGCACCCTATCCATGGCCAGCATAAGATTGGATGCAGCATTACTTGTTTGGCTAAAATGTTGGGACCGGCACCCTCGCGTCAAGGCGCGATCCCAATCTAGTTCCTTGCTGTGGGTAGGCCAAAGCGACATGACTCGCTGATAGTTTTTTTTTCCGGGGAAAAAGAGCTGATATTAAACCACAGATCTTACAGATAGACCCAGAACAAACAGCAAAATTACAAACAGGTCCTTCTGGATCTCGTCATCGTCAACGCCGAGCGCGACGCTCCGACGGCGCGCCGCCGCACCACCTCCCTTCAGCCTTGGATCAGAGGTGCCCCTCTGCGGACGGGAAGTCGTCAGTCCTCGAACTCCGGAGAGCCTCCACCGCGCTCCGTCGACTCCGACGCCATGGCTCAAAACAGCAGCTTCTTCGAACAGAACACACACCGGCGCCACCGCTACTCGGTCGCCGGACAGGGGGGAACTCACCCAGCAGCTCCAGGGAGATACGGGCGAGGACGAGGCAGTCGACCAGCTGCAGAACCCCACCGGAGCTCCACCGCCAGGGAAGAAGACCACCGCCTCCAAAAGCCGATCCAGCCGCGCTTCTTCCACTACCGGAATCGACCCCTATACCGACGGCCCGAGCCGTCGGCATAGCCCTGAAAAACCGTCGGGATAGGCCTATGCCGACGGCCCCCGTCGGCATCGGGCCGTCGGCATAATATACGTCGGCGTAGCCCGGAAGCCCGTCGGCATAGAAAGGCCGTCGGCATAGGTCCTATGCCGACGGTGTCCGTACATCTATGCCGACGGCCCGGGCCGTCGGCAACGTTCCCGCCTAACGTCAAACGGCAACCAAGGGCTGCTCGCCACGTGGCAGGGCTATGCCTACGGCCTGGCCGTCGGCATAGTTTCAAACTATGCCGACGGCCAGGCCGTAGGCATAGCCCTGCCACGTGGCGAGTAGCCCTTGCTCGTGGGACAGGGCTATGCCTACGGCCTAGCTGTCGGCATAGTTTGAAACTATGCCGACGGCTAGGCTGTAGGCATAGCCCTGCCACGTGTCAGCAGCTGGGCTCTCATGGGGCAGGGCTATGCCTACGGCCTGGCCGTCGGCATAGTTTGAAACTATGCCGACGGCTAGGCCGTAGGCATATCGGCCACGTGTCAGCAACTGGGTGCTCAGGCCAGGGCTATGCCTACGGTTAGGCCGTCGGCATAGTTATTATTTGATTTTTTTTCTTCTTTTTCCTGTTTGTTTTCATATCAATTCAATTCAAATATACAGCAGATATATATGATGGAAATACACATATAGAACACATCTAAGTATCATCCGGCACCGTCACAACAATATATGCATAAGCATCATCACAATCAACATAAATATAAGCATAAGCATATAAAGAAGCACACAAGTCATCTAAAGGACCATCAAAGACCACAAGTTTATCATCATCATCACCACACACAAATCATCTAAAAGACATAAGCATAAGCACACAAGTAACCAAAAGTCTTAAGCGGCAGGATGTCGAGCACCGCGGAGGTCGTCACCGCCAAGACCGCTGAAGCCCAGGTCGTCACAGGCAGCGCTACTGCCAAGACTGCCTCCACCTCCGCCTCTGTGGATCGGAGTGGTCGGGCTCCGTGACTCGGGAGTGCTGCGAAGACCACCGCCAACGGTTGATCCACCGGTTCCCTGGATGTTGAAAAGACATATTAACGGGATATATGACTGTGTTGAAAGGCATGATATGCTTTGGGTGAATAGTTTAGGGATGTACATACCGGCGAGGGGCCATCGTGCTGCTGTGCCACAAAGTCCTCAAAGGTAAGCAGCGTTGGTTGTGTTGGAGGAGGTGGTGCTGCTTGCAATTGAGGAACCCGTCCGGCCGCCATCTCCTCAAGAGCGCGTTGTATCCTGGCATTGTTCTGCTCATGGTGTGCATGAAGTCTCGTGTGCCACGCCATGGTCTCCTGGCGTGTGTACTCCATGTAGGCCTACGGTATGACATGATGGAACTCATAAACATCTCAATGCTGGAAAATAAAGTGAGCAATGTAGATAAGAGGAAAAATACTTACAGATTGCCGCTCCTGAAAGAGGGCCTGTGACTGCGCACTGGTCATGGGCGTGCGCTGGCTCAGGCTCGGGTCGATAGCTCAGAGCTGCGTGTAGGAGATAGTAGGAGTGATAACAGCATCGAGAACCGGCTGCCGACCGTGCCTCCTGGGCCCCATGCCAACCACCACCCTCTCGTCCAGATCTGCACTCATGGGGTCAGATGTGCCAGGATGTAACCTGAGATACTCCTGAGAGTAGACCTGCTTCTTCTCTGCGGTGTTGCCGTAGTACTTGGACTCGCCAGGCTTGGGGCTCCTCCGCGTATGGGCGATCTCCCACGCCTCCATGTGTGAGAGCGAACGCTTCAGTTTCTCCTCCTGCACCACCAAACAGAGGTTAGTCATACATAAGAAAGTAAATAGAAGAAGAATGTTTCGATGAGGTTAGTCATACATGAAGTGCCTTGTGGAGAAAGTGGTTTCGGTTTCCCTGAGCATGTACTCCCTCCGTCCCTCGGTTAGCCTTGTTTTTGATGCTCGTAGCCGCCCAGTCTCCATCCGTATCACACCAAACATCCACCAATGCCGCCCAAGACTCGTCTTTTCCATAACACCAATTTGGACACACCTACATAATGAAAGCATAATGGCATGTCAACACGAAACGGTAAAATGTACCACAAACATCGGAATGAAAAATCTTTTATACTTACCGCCAAGTACTGGTCCCTCTCCAATGTAATGCCCGTCCTCCGCGCTTCTTCCTTGGTCATCTTCACACCAAGAGCGTCGTGATAGTATGTCGAGATGGCCACATAGCGCACCTCGTACTGCATCTGGCGGGCCTTCTTCTTGCATTGGCGCAGCACGATCTGGTCGGCTCTGGCCTTGTGCTCCGGAAGAACTCGATAAAATTTCTACAATCATGCATGAAACAAGAATGGAAGAAGCCATGAGTTAAATCATTCATGAAACTAGAATGGACTTGTGCTTCTGAAGAGAACTCACCCAGAAAGTAGTGATCACGGCCTTGGCATGGGTCTCATGCTCCGCGTGGAGGGCCGCTACCCAGTGGTCCCAGCTCGTGGCCAAAACCCGATGGTCCGGGTGCCTGACTGGATCCGGACAGTACAACCCCGGCCAATATAACTTCAGCAAGACGGTGATGAGGCCGTTGGGAATACGGACCCCTTTAGAATATATCCAGTTGCTGCAAAAGAATGAACTATTAGCATGTGACAAGCAAAATAAATAACAACCGGAATGAGCATGTGACAAGCAAAATAATGAAATTATTATAAAGTGACACTTACTCTTTCCCCGTGGGCTCAATGAGCCACTTCTGCTCCTCAGTAGCAGGAACCTGCTTTGGTAGCTTTGCGTTACCACGCAGCCACCCCCTTGCTGTTGCCACCCCCCTCCCCGCCAGCACCATCATCCCCGCCACCACCATCCTCCTCGCCTGCCTCCTCCTCCTCATCCTCGGCCCCCTCCTGAACCTCCTCCTCCTCCTCCTCCTCGGCCCCATCTCGAACCTCCGCCTCCTCCTCCTCCTCCTCCTGAACCTCGTCGTCCTCCTCCTCCTCCTCGTAAGAGGGTACCTCACTAGAGGAGGGCCTCGAAGACAACACCCCTAAGTCGGTGAGGGTGCGCTGTTTCTGGCCGCGACCCCCTCGCCCTCTAGGGGCTCTCCCACCGCCCCCTCCTCCTCTAGGGGCACCTCTCCCTCGACCTCCCTGTGAGGAGTCATCTTCAAGTAGTCGGGGGGTAGGATTACGTGCTCGACCACTCCGACTAGGCATGCCGACGACCTTGCGTAGGAAACCCACGCCGTCGGCCTTCCCCTTGTCCATGTTCCACGAACCTGTATTGAAAAGAGAATAAACAATTAGTACATTAATAATGAAGAAAAAAGCATTATGAAACGCATTAGTAATGAAGGAAAAAGCATAGTAATAAATAATCATGAAAAGGCATAATCCTAAACCATAGAAAAAAAGTCTTGAAACGTACATCTGCTAGAACCCATACGAATCATCACTGTTGTAACCTATTTCTCGGTCGGTTTCATCATCACTATCAATCATATCATCTTCGTTGTCTGACGGAGGTGGAGGCTCTTCCTCGTCGTCAGCGTCTTCGTTTAACTTTTGTAGCATAAGTATGTCACTTTCATTGACAATGGTCTCACCATCATTCCGTGCATCGTCCTCGTTTGGATCCACATCATCATCAGCCAATGGTCTAGAGTCATCGTTTCTAACCACATCATCATCAGGTTCCTCTTGATAGAACACTCCCTCGTATGTCACGGGGTTAATGTTGTAGTAATCGTCTTCATTCGGGTCCGGTAGCTTACCATGTGGCGACACCTTGAACACAACTTCCCAACCCTTTAGGTACTCTTTCTGGCATGGGTAAGGCAGATAATAAACTTGTGTAGCTTGGGTAGCCGCAATGAAGAGATCGGCTCCTGCATAGACGGTTGATGGTTTAACTTCGACCAAACCAATAGAAGGCGTATGTCTCTGCCCCTCCCGCGGATCGAACCATCGGCATTTGAACACAGGCAGGCTTAGGGTTTCGCGCCCTTTGCCGAATGTAATCTCGTATATATTTTGTACCCTTCCGTAGTAGTCTACTGAATTTTGACCGGGGGTGTACACTCCGGTATTTATAGTTTTGGGATCAGGACGGCTGTTCTGGTGCTCCTCTGTATGGAAGCGATACCCATTCACATCATACTTTTTACATGTCATGACAGCAGGGTCAAAACCCATGGAAACCCATCTCAATTCGTCATCCATAGATATGTTCGGATTATTTCCCTACAAGTATAATTGAAAGTGTTGGGTGCATTAGTTTGGTTAACTAATAAATGTTGAACTAGGTATTTAATAGGGGAATGTAGAAAATTACTTTCTCCATGAACCAAGCAACAAAATTTTTACGTCCAGGGTTTCCATGACGGAGAATAGTAAGTGCCTCCGCCTCAGTAGGAGGATTAATTCCTGTCCATTCCTCTTGAAGGAAATCACTAAAAGAAGAAAAGAGGTGTTAGACCGGGAATAAGTGAACATAGAACATGATGATGTGGAAGACATAAAGGAATTGTGTAGTGGTATTACCTCATCCACACTTCCTCAACTTCCTTGATGTTGTGCAAGATATAGAACATGAGGTCCTCCCACTCTTGTCGTGGCATGTTATAAGATTTCGAGGCCCCAGCCCTGCCACCTTGCACGTTGAATAGATGGAGCCTGGGTTGATACTTGGGCTCTTCTATATTGTATCGAGGCACCTTGTTATGCAGATGGGGAACGTGGTCTGGATAGTATGATGTCCTGAGGTCTGACACCTCCTCTAGGATAACTGCCTCAGCTATGGAAGCTTCAATCTTAGCTTTGTTTCCACATTTCTGTCGGAGATGCTTGTTCTGTCTCTCAGGGCCGTACTGCCAACGATTCTGCACAGGCCCCCCCAACAATACCTCATTCGCGAGGTGCAGAATGAGGTGTGTCATCGGAGTAAAAAAGCCTGGCGGAAAGATCATCTCTAGCTTGCATATCAACTCCGGTGCCTTCTTATGCAATTGTTCAATCACATCTTTACTTACTTCTTTAGCACAGAGCGTGCGGAAGAAATGACTTAGCTCGGCAAGCACTCGCCAGACATGCTCGGGGACATAGCCTCGAACCATCACTGGCATTATCCGCTCAATCCATACATGATAGTCATGACTCTTGAGCCCGGTCACTTTGCCCGTTGAAAGATTGACTCCCTTACTTATATTCGATGCATAACCATCAGTGAACTTCACTATGTGTTTGAGCCACTTCAGTACCTCTGTCTTTTCAGGCTTTTTAAGAACGAAGTCAGCATCTGGCTTGAACCAGTTTATTCGACCGCCTGTGGGAGGCTTCGTGTTTAGTCGTGGTCTATCACAAATTTTCTGTTGATCGGCTCTAGCTTTAACGTTATCCTTCGTCTTATCAGGATTGTTGAGGATCGTGTGGAAAAGAGAGACTGCGACATTCTTTTCTGTGTGCATCACATCAATGTTGTAAGGAAGTTTGAGGTCCTTGAAATAGGGAAGCTGCGAGAAGGGGGTAATGTGAGTCCAGTTGTGCGTCTCACCATATCCCTCGAAGCCTTTTGCTTTGACTTTGCCTTTGCCTTTGCCTTTGCCTTTAAGCTTGAGAGCTTTTAGCTGAGCAATAACATCTGCCCCTGAAAACATTGGAATCTCGGTTACTTCATGGACAACCCGGCCTTTCGTGAAGTTCTTCTTGTCTTTCCTGTCTGGATGGTCTGGAGGGAGGAACTGTCGATGCAGGTCAAAGGCTACATACTTGCCACCCTTACTCAGCCAAATCATTTGCAGAGCCTGCATGCACACTGGGCATGGCATCTTCCCACTGGTACACCATCCGCAGAATAGAGCATAGCCGGGAAAGTCATGCATGCAATAGTGCAACCAAACTTTCATCAAGAAATTTCTCTGCAGATCCCGGTCGTATGTCAACCTCGGAAAGTACCAAGAATGGAGCAAATCATCCACCAGCGGCTGCATAAACACACCCAATTGCTTCCCCGGGTATTCAGGCCCCGGAATGATGAGCGACAAGAACATGGTCTTCCGTTGCATTAGGGCACCGGGAGGGAGATTGAGCGGAATTACAAACACGGGCCAGCAGCTGTATGGGTTGGACGACATACCATATGGATTTAACCCATCACCTGATATGCCAATTCTAACATTCCCAGCCTCGGCTGCTTCCTCGGGGTATTCTTCATCGAACGACTTCCATGCTTCTGCTTCCGATGGATGTACGATTTTATGCGGATGGTACCTTATACCTTGCTTGTGCCACTTCATCATTTTGGCAGTCTTCTCCGTGAGGAAAAGGCGCTGCAGTCTTTCAATGAAATGGAGATACCGAAGCACCTTTGCAGGGATGGCTAGCTGCCTCTTCTCACCATCCTCACCGACCACCTCAAGGTACCGAGACGAACCGCACTTCCTACAGTACTTGTCATCCGCATACTCGTGCCTAAACAAAAGGCAATTCTTCGGACAAACATGTATTTTCTCATAATCCATAGAGAGTGCCTTCATGATTTTCTTTGTAGCGTACATGCTTTTCGGCAGTTCATGACCCTCAGGGAGGCTGTTAGCCCATACTCCCAGGAACGCTTCGAAGCATTTCTGGCTACAACCATACTCAGCCTTGACTGCAATCAGTTGCGAGATGGCATCCAGCTGAGATATTTTCGCACCCGCATAAAGAGGTTTCTTCGAAGAGGCCAAGACCTCCAAGAAGGCCTTCGCGGTTGCCTCCGGCTCCTCCGGTTCATTCTCTGAGGTGTCGCATTTGCCGTTTCTGCGGCGATGACATCATCTAGCATGTCCCTGACCCCGTCATCCTCATAACCATCGATGCGTTGTCGCATCACCTCCTCTCTACCACGATCCTGCTCGGCTAAGTTTATCGACGGCATGTCAAAGTTTGGCATATATCCGTGCATGCGAAGGTGGTCAGTCATGTCCTTCTGATTTCTACGGTGACGTCTGGCACATCTCGCACAGGGGCATGGTGGGATAATTCTCATTGGCCTACGGAATATCTCCTTCAAATACACATCGGTTTTCGCGATCCACTCTGGTGTTACTCGATTCCGACGGATAAAGCCACTGTACATCCACTGATTATCTGCCATCCTCTGCTTTTTTGCAAGCCACACAACATAATTAAGAATTCACTTAAATTAATCACATCAAATTTTCATTTTCTACCGCGTTGAATCCACCTACATCTCTAATAGGTAAAGATGGGTCCTAATCCCACCCGAGGATGTGTAGATTGAGTACGTTCTCCAGTCTACCCCGTTACGAGACAAAATTTCGGCAGCACCTCCCCACTGTTCTCCAGATACACGTCTCGGCTAATAGCCGAGAGAATGTGCTCCGGAGAACAACGGGGAGGCGCCGCCGAAATTTTGTCTCGAAACGGGGTAGAGCATGGAGAACGTACCCAATCTACACATCCTCGGGCTGTCCGTGGAAAACGCTGGACAATCCGAAAAAGCTGCGGTGATAAATATGCATTTGCATATTTATCGATGCAACCATTTCGGACGGGAGACTCCTACGCCTACGCAACTTGACGAGAAAAGAAAATCTAGTGACATGATTCAAAGAGTGTACAAGGTTAAGGTGGATTCGTAGCTCACCCTCGGCTGTAGAGGAAGTAGTCAAACAGCGACAAGATCACGGACCAATGCCTTCGACGACGATGACTCCAAAGATATGCAACCCCACAAAGCCTGTAAATTATACCGACAAAAAAACTTAGATCATCAAGTGTCAAAAACTTAGATCACGGACCAATGCCTAATGAACAAGTTACCATTTTTGCTCAAATTACTATTTTTTAGCAAGACCATGAAGTGTCAAAAAATATGTCATCATTATTTTGTAGCAAGACCATCATGAACAAAAAACCACTCATCACGGATATGCGACACAACAAAGAATGCTAATCCACCGTGCGAAAAGTATATATATCATCTCATCACCGTGGAAGTATATGTATCATTATATAAGTAATCTTAACATGGTAACCAAACTCGGTACATTTGTACATTGGGAGACAGCAATAATGAAAACTCCAAGCAAGTAAACTACTGGGACTAATAGGAGGTCCAAATCGACATTCAGGAAGAACAGGACTAACAGTAGGTATATATCAAATTGACTTATTATCCCAGCACTAATAGTAGGTAAAAAGCTAAAAAAAAATCAGTAGCAGAGGACGCCGGACCGCCGGAGCCAGTGCTCACCAGCAGCAGGGGAGGGGGAGGGCGCTTACAGCCTCCTGGTGGCACGGGCCGGCGTCGCGGGGGGGGGGCGGCGGCGGCCCTCTCCGACGACCTCCGCGCGGTTCGCGGGGGGGCGGGGCGGCGGCTGCGCTGGCGGGGAAGAGGCAACCGGCCCGGGCGGTGGCGGGGACGGGGCGGCGGCGGCGCTGGCGGGGAAGAGGCGACCGTCCCGGGCGGTGGCGGGGATGGGGCGGCCGGCCCGGGCGGTGGCGGGGACGGGGCGGCCCGGGCGGTGGCGGGGACGAGGCGGCGGCGGCTGGCCGGAGCAAGCGGCGGCAGGCCGGCGCGGGTGGGTCGCGGGACGGCGGCGGTGCGGGAGCAGCGAGAGGTGGGTCGCGCGGGTGGGTCGAATGACTCTGGCAGCGAGCGGTGGTGGGGCGCCCGATCCGGATAAGGTCAGGGCTATGCCGACGGTTAGGCCGTCGGCATAGCCCTGGCCTTATCAGGTCGGGCCACGTGGCCACCTATGCCGACGGTTAAGCCGTAGGCATAGGTTTTTTTTTAATGTTTTTTAATTACTTTAACTATAATTTATTTTTTAAATGTTCTATTTTTTAAAATATATCAACTATCACTCCTCTCCTAAGACCCTGTGCGATATTTTTGTTTCATAGACGCACCTTGACCAGACTAAAACCTAACCGACGCGCACGATTCCTCTCTTCAAGTGACGGCGACACTGCCATCCGTGGAGGGGGGCCACACCCCGGAGCCCCAAGACGAACGTGTGAGCATGCCACATCACTTTCACACATACAAGAGGACCTGGTGCGGTGTTTCGGTGGCATTGCCGCACCCGGAAGCCCCACCGACCGGACTAACCCTAGCACCGTTGACCCGGCGATCTAGCCCTTTGACTTTGGCCGGACATGCTTTGACCAGTGGACTCTTCACCTGGTTGCGATATGTCAACCCATAGGAACATCACCGAACACGGTCTGGACCCAAGCCGCCAGTACACACGTCCCGTCTAACCCTGCGAGAGTTGACCGGGCATAGCTACGCCTTTGACTTTCGCCGCACGGGGTTTGATCGATGGACATTTTCACCTGGGTGTGATAGCCCAGCACATAGGTACACTTTGGATGAAGGTCCGGACACAACCCACCGCAAGATTCCCTTCGTTACTGCCCGAAGTGGCCGTTCCCCCCCTCCGTGCGACGGCTGCGGCGATGTCGGTGAGGGGGGTCACACCACTGAGCACGGTGCCGGGTGCTTGCACCTGCCATCGCACTTCCGGACGTGTAGGAGGGCCCAGCTAAAGACCTCGCGGCATAGCTACCCTCCCAAACTACACCCGTCCCGTCTAACCCTGGAACCGTTGACCGGGCGGTCTACGCCTTTGACTTTCGCCGGACGGGGTTTGACCGATGGACATTTTCACCTGGGTGTGATAGCCAAGCACATAGGTACACTTCGGATCAAGGTCCGGGCACAACCCACCGCAAGATTCCCTCCTTTACTGCCCGATGTGGCCATTCCCCCCTCCGCGAGACGGCGGCGGCGACGTCGGTGAGGGGGGTCACACCACGGAGCCGCGTGCCGGGTGCTTGCACCTGCCACCGCACTTCCGGACATGTAGGAGGGCCCAGCTAAAGACCTGGCGGCATAGCTACCCCCCCAAACTACACCCGTCCCGTCTAACCCTGCGAGAGTTGACCGGGCATAGCTACGCCTTTGACTTTCGCCGCACGGGGTTTGACTGATGGACATTTTCACCTGGGTGTGATAGCCCAGCACATAGGTACACTTCGGATCAAGGTCCGGTAACAACCCACCGCAAGATTCCCTCCGTTACTGCCCGACGTGGCCGTTCCCCCCCTCCGTGCGACGGCGGCGGCGACGTCGGTGAGGGAGGTCACACCACTGAGCACCGTGCCGGGTGCTTGCACCTACCACCGCACTTCCGGACATGTAGGAGGGCCCAGCTAAAGACCTGGCGGCATAGCTACCCCCAAACTACACCCGTCCCGTCTAACCCTGGAACCGTTGACCGGGCGGTCTACGCCTTTGACTTTCGCCGAACGGGGTTTGATCGATGGACATTTTCACCTGGGTGTGATAGCCAAGCACATAGGTACACTTCGGATCAAGGTCCGGGCACAACCCACCGCAAGATTCCCTCCGTTACTGCCCGATGTGGCCGTTACCCCCTCCGCGCGACGGCGGCGGCGACATCGGTGAGGGGGGTCACACCACGGAGCCGCGTGCCGGGTGCTTGCACCTGTCACCGCACTTCCGGACATGTAGGAGGGCCCAGCTAAAGACCCGGCGGCATAGCTACCCCCCAAACTACACCCGTCCCGTCTAACCCTGCGAGAGTTGACCGGGCGGTCTACGCCTTTGACTTTCGCCGCACGGGGTTTGACCGATGGACATTTTCACCTGGGTGTGATAGCCCAGCACATAGGTACACTTCGGATCAAGGTCCGGACACAACTCACCGCAAGATTCCCTCCGTTACTGCCCGATGTGGCTGTTCCCCCCCCCCCTCCGTGCGACGGCGGCGGCGACGTCGGTGAGGGGGGTCACACCACGGAGCCCGTGCTTACACCCGCCACCGCACTTCCGGACGTGTAGGAGGGCCCGGAGAAAGACCTGGCGGCATATGTACCACCAAATTAAACAATACCCGTCCCGCCTAACCCTGCGAGAGTTGACGGGGCGGTAAACTGGGCCCAAGAGACACGCGTGGTGTATCTATGTATAGATAAGGCACAATTTAATTAATGAATTTTTTTTGAAAAAAAATATTATATTTTAAAAAAATTAATAAAAAAAATTGTACGTAGATATGCCTACGGTTAGGCCGTCGGCATAGCTCAATTTAATTATTTATTTTTTTTAAAAAGAATATTATTATTAAAAATAGGGAAAAAAAGTTAAAAAAATTATACGTAGATATGCCTACGGTTAGGCCGTCGGCATAGCTCAATTTAATTATTTTTTTAAAAAAGAATTTTATTATTAAAAACAGGGAAAAAAAGTTAAAAAAATTATACCTACGGTTAGGCCGTCGGCATAACTCAATTTAATTAATTATTTTTTTAAAAAAAAAATTATTATTAAAAATAGAGGAAAAAAAGTTAAAAAAATGAACGTACATATGCCGACGGTTATGCCGTCGGCATAGCTCCCTGCCACGACATCTATCCGCGGCACCGTGGGCCCAGAGATATGCCGACGGCATAACCGTCGGCATAGCTCCGGGCCCACGGTGCCGCGGATCGATGACGTGTCATAGTGAGGTATGCCGACGGCCCACGTTAGGGCCGTCGGCATATGTTTGACGGCGTGAACCCGCCGGCTGTGCCAGGGCCACCAAGGCCACCTCTATGCCGACGGCCAAACTATGCCTACAGCTGCCGTAGGCATATATATTTGTATGCCGACGGCCTTTCTATGCCTACGGCCCCCGTCGGCATATATGGAGGTATGCCGACGGCTTTCCTACGCCTACGGTTTTCCATAGGCCGTCGGCATAGATCCCTCTATGCCGACGGGGGCCGTCGGCATATATAAGACCGTCTGCATATAAGGTTATTCTGGTAGTGTTCCTCCACAGCGCCGCCGGCCGGCGAACTACCCGGCCCTACCTTATGTACACAGCAGGATCCGGGGTTCCCCCACCCTCCCGCCGCCGCAGTGGCCGGTGGAGGGGGAGGGAACCGGCGAATCTCCGGAGGCGAAGGTGGAACGACTAGAAGCTTCAGAAAATCACCCTCTCAGCTACTGTAGCGGGAGAGGATGAGGTCCAGGGTCCTTGCATGGTCTGGCTGCTGATAGTTTGCATTGTTAGCAACCGCATGAACAGTATACGCAGGCTGGGAGAAACTGGGCTGCATTCCTTGCTTCGGGTAAGCCGATGCAACCTGACTGGCTGGCTGCTGATTATAGTTTGCATTGTTAGCAATCGCCTGATCAGTGTAACCTGGCTGAGTCGATGGATACTGCCCATAGACGTCAGGCTGCATTCCTTGCTGGGGGTAGACCGAAGTGGCCTGGCTCGCTGGCTGCTGATAACCACTTGAAGATTGCACATACCTATGAGTAGCACCAGCAGTTGCACCATAGGGCTGACCATAACCAGGTCCTGGTTGAGCTCTGTAATGCATATGGCTGCTGGGCTGGAGTTGGTCCTTGGTAGTTTGTGCCTGGCATAGGAATGCCGTAGCCTTGCTGAGCTCCACCAAAAGCAGACTTTCCATAGGGATCTTCCTGTGGAGGGTAAGACCGGTATGCTGGCTGAAAATTCATTGACTGCTGCCCGTGGCACTGCCCATTATACCCTTGCGCATATGTAAGTTGGCCCGGGGCAGAGTGTTGGTAACTGCTAGTATAACCAACAGGTACTTGCGGGCTCCAGTTGCGGTAGTGTATTGGAGCTTGAGCACCAGTAGGACCGAGTCGTACATTGGAGCTTGAACGCCACTGGGAGGACCTCTAGCTGAGTATGTGTTGTAAGAGGCATAATAGTCATAACAACCACCCTCATAAGGTGCCTGACCTGCACCGCCGCCTGACATTTGGTTCCAGCCGGTATCCATGCCACCTCTTGATGCAGTCTGCTCAGAATATACACCATCAAGAAGG
Organism: Thinopyrum elongatum; assembly: GCA_011799875.1. Classification (NCBI taxonomy): domain Eukaryota; kingdom Viridiplantae; phylum Streptophyta; class Magnoliopsida; order Poales; family Poaceae; genus Thinopyrum; species Thinopyrum elongatum. The sequence goes on from CM022299.1 coordinate 525,053,898, forward strand.
TACTGTGGGTTCTGATAATACATACCTCCTGAGTAGTCATGACCATTGTAAGAACCCCATTGAAGCGCTCTACCAGGCTCATGCCCACCCATCTGTGAACTGGATCTTGGAAACTGAACACACAAAACCACAAGACTATCAGATAGAGAAAACAGATTTAAACATAAGCAAGAGAACTGAAATACACCAAACTAGTCTGCTGTAACTAGAAGGATATACTTGAATGGGCAGGACTCGTGACTATAGACTACATGAATCTACTTCAATAACTTGCAAAGATTAAAAATGAACAAACATTTACAAGAGGAACACAACAAGTTATCATGCATGACATACTCAAGAGAAGTAGTAAAACCTCTACAGGCACAAAATAACCACAATAAAACACGAAGTGTTACTGAGCTGACAGAATATATATCATTCCTCTAAAAAAGAATAAATATATAATAAGCCAATATAGAGTACCCAATAGATTGGCATGTAAAGTTTCCATGGTGAATACTCCAAAAGGCAAGAATTGGCAAGAAGTTTACACAGGAAAAAAGAAGGTTGGCTTAGATTCACTTCATCTGATGCATAATGGAGACACGTAGAATATCATGTATACTTCCAAACATGACACAGAACTCTGCAAACATAAGGATGCCAATTGTCGGGGAAAAATGATTATCAAAGTGATATGCCACACTAATGTCACAAGGCATATATGACAGACGTAAGTGGCTTAGGTCTTACCACTGCTGAAGAACAAAGCCCGACCACCCATCTTCCGTACAACAGTGGGTGATGGGAGAATAATGAATTACTGAACCCAAACATATTATAGAGCTGTATCAGCACTGTGAACCATCATCTAGCCAAAAAAGAACTCTTAAAATAAAGCAAGTTAGTTTTTGAATTTATTTTTCCAAGATCCCAGGGGTCATGAACAACCAAAAAGGACAAGGCCTTGACATTGTGATCACATATATAGTTGAAGAGCATACAACTTTCTGCACCGATGGATGGAAAAAATAAATAATACCTATCATATGGTTCATAGCTACCAGGGATATCAATGAAGGTTACAACAGTCAGATGCAAAACTGTCATGGAGATATCATACGATCAACATAAATGATAAGTTACAAGTTAAACTTATTATGCCTTACAATCAAGATGGATAGCTAATGCCAGCAGTCTAGGAAAACTGAAATATTTGCTCAATCATGGTAACATAAAAAAGTGCAAGCAACATTTCAAAACATAAAGTGCATCTAGCAAACATGGTTTTTAACTTCATGCAGATCCTAAATGTATAAGACTAAAAAAATATATAGTTCCCCTTAAAATCTTCAAATAACATACAGAGCAATGTAACAGATTATAGATACAGATATAGATAAGTATCAGAAACACCTGACTGATGAGTTCTAGGACCATTGTTCTTGCAATCTCTATTTGATTCCAGTTCCCAGTAAGTCGTATTTTTCTTTGTGTGTAAAGAACACCTTCAGGAAGATGTTCCGGGATTAACTACAAAAAACGAGATTAGTTTTCATTTTGAAGTGAATAAAAAACATCCATGCATATAGTCATAGCACTAACTTGAATGTCAGCCCCGGACTTAGTTTTTAGAGCCTTAATGGTCTCACCTCCCTCTCCAATGACCAACTCAGCCTACATATTATGATAAAAGGAAATATATCAGAGCGCTTAAGTGAATTTTATAGCCGAGATATTTTATTAAGGCTCACCTTGTCATTTGGGACATGGATGTCCACTTGCTCAGCACCAGATTGTGGAGTCCCAAAACTTCTAGCAGCGAGTGTAGATGAATCACCTACATCAACCTGAGGAAGGATATAGTTTAATTTGGATCGGCTTCGTCATACTACACAATCGGATTTTAGCATTTGAGGTGATCTGCAGGCATCTGATAGTTTCCGCAGATTTATCTTCCACATTCAGCTACCAGCTTAGCTTAACAAAATGCAGAACTGGTCTGAAAGTGAATGTCAATCAAAGCTTCTAGGGAATACATGCATAGAAATACCATCTCAACTTAACTTCCAAATAGAATGTCTCTTACTTGCTTATGACCTAATTCTTGCCTATTGGACCCAATGTACGTTAAATGATTTTTTCAGAAATTTTGGGTCCAATGCAGCAACTAAAATATGTTTCGAATATTTTGGGCCCAACGCAGCAACTAAAATATGTATATTCACACAGAAATAAGCACTGAACAGCATAACAAGGATAAGTAGACAGTACCTTGCTTTGAGGAATTTCAATTTTTCGCACCACTTCTTGGGTAAGCGCCACAGCACTCTGCTGTTCTGGTGAGGGCACATCATCTTCTTGAGGAAGTTCTGAACATTCTTTTGGACCATCTACCTCAGAGCTGCACGTCATGCTTTCATCGACAGGAACCTCCCCATTCACCACTTCTGATGTTTCAGGTTCATGCACTTCAGTTTGAGTAATGCCTAGTGCAGATAAGAAAATTAAAAAAAAAACTTATTCATGACAACAATGTGATGTATTACGACAATTCAACTCATATTCACTCTAAGTCAACAATTACACAAATAACTCAATGACGACATCAATTCTTTAACCCTTTTGATTGCTTGTAAAATTGAGCAAGAGCACCATACGCAACCCTTACCCTTACCAACTCGACCCTCATTTGGTCATGTTATATGCCATCTCCCTCCCGAGGAAACGGATATCGCAAGGGGTGATTGGCATAAGGCGGCTGCTAGGAATCAACCGGACGATTTCTTAAAGAAATCATCCTCCTAGCTAGCCGTCGGATCCCAAACTCGTAACCATCCGATCTCCTGTTCATCTGGCTCTTTCTCACGCCCATGCACCTTAGCACCAGCAGCGGCCTGGCCCCTCCATTGCAGTCACAACTGCAGCGGCCCCGACCCGTTCACGCACCGGCAGCAGCGGCAGGGACGACAGTGAATCCAGCATGAGCACTCTCTCCGGTGGCTCTCCGGCGAGCTGCATCACAACACTTTGCTAGTGCGGCCACCGATGCTCTCTCACGACCACTTCGCAGCAGGCTAGCCCGCTTGCACCATGGCGCTCTCTCCGGCGAGCTGCATCGCAGCACCGACGGGCCTCGGCGATGCTCCGGTGCAGCTCCATGGTAACATGGACCGGCGCGGCAAAGCTTCATCGCAGCACGGACGGCGCCCGACGAAGCTTCATTGTAGCTCCATCGATCGTGGCACCGTCGGCACGCAGCCAGCAGTCCAGCGATGCTCACCAACGCCACGCAGCACCGAGCGCACGACAGCTTCAACGCACCACCTCCGGCGTCCGGCAAAGCTCCATTGCAACCCCGGCGGAGCTCCATTGCATCACCAGCACAGCTTCACAGCCTCGGGCGGCGCTCCATTGCAGCCCCTGCGAAGCTCTATTGCATCACCAACACAGCTTCACAGCCTCGGCGGCGCTCCATTGTAGCCCCGGCGAAGCTCCATTGCAGCGGCGATGGTGCGGCAAAAGCTCCAACGCAGCCCGGCGAAGCTCCATTGCAGAGTTGGCGGCACTCCATTGCAGAGCGTTGCAACATCTCCCGCCGGCGAGACCTCTCGATTGCAGCGTCGACGTCGGTTCCACCGCCGGCGAGCTTTATGCAGTAGCAGCAGCCTCTGCCTTGCAGAGCTCGCGGCCAGCGCAAGCGCCTCCACCGGCAGCATCGGAGCGGCCGGACGGCGGAAGCTTCACAGCAGGACGCAGCAACCATGGGAGAAAACTGAGATGGGAACACCACGAGCGCGTCGCGCCGGACATCGCTTTGCAGCACCACGAGTGTTGCCATCCCAGCGAGATCCACAACCAGCCGGTGCTGCAAGGCCGGCGGCCGGCCCCAACCTACCTGTTGCAAGGGGTCATCCGACCATTGCGGCGCAGCACGCGCCCACTCGCGGTAGCAACAGCTCCGCCGGGAGGAGTGGTAGAAGGCATGGGGTGGTCGCCGTTCCGCTCGGGGCCTCGTATCGAATGCGTCCATGGCTGTGCTGAATTTGGGGGAAAAAAGAATTAGTGGGAGACGAGGGAGACGCGGAGGGGATAAGGCGTTCGTATGGGTGAAACCGGATCGGATTCCGACGGATAATCCTTATACCATGTCCTATTCCATATTTATTTTCGGATTCGGAAGCGAAATGGATACGGATTCGAATACCGGATTATGCGGATTCGGAAACGGTACGGTAACGGAACAGTGTCGGATCGGAAACGGTCATTTACCATATTCATATACGAGGAAGATATAAAGCTTCAAACTAAAAGTAAACATAAACAATGAGCAAATTTTAATACTTATACACGTTAAGAACACATAAAGCACTAGATGGTATTAAAATAAGCCAAATAAATCACTAATAAACATATGTCTCGTCTCGTATCATAAGTAAAGATAACATTCATGTATTGCTATTTAATACTTACAAATTCACCCATAAATCAGATTCGGAAATTAAAAGGTCGGATTATCCGGCAAAAAAAACAGGATTATCCTAATGCATCGTATATTAGCAATACCATATCCTATACGGTATCCTATCAATCGGACTCGGATTCGGATCGGATTGTTGTCGGATGTGAAAAATATCTTACCGTATCCTATAAAAACGGATTCGGAAACGGTTTCGGACGGAAATTATCCTTACCACTTTCAGCCTGAGGCGGTCGTATTGCCAGGTCCACGCGAGACACGCGTCACTAGGAGCAGGCGGTTTAAAAGCTGGATGGATCAGCCGGTTGAAAATAAACAATTCCCTTGGCATAATGGCATTGCTCCGAAAAAATCGCGCATCAACCCGAGACGATGTAAAAAACGAGAACGGCGAATAAATATACCTGACCCGTTGCCCTCGCCGTCACCGTGCGGCCGCTTGGACCCTGTCTCCGCCATCTCCTCCTCGCCTTCTCCTCCCACCCCCGCCCGACCCTGCTCCGCGTCCATCGGCAGCATCGCCTCCTCCCCCTTCTGTCTCGCCAAGCTTCCTCTTATAATCGAGACCGGGTGGAGGCACCGCCCCCTCCTCCGCCATCGGCCTCGGCACGGTCCCAGCCGCCGTTTCCGTAGCCATGACCGGCGTTGTCGCCTGCGGGGGCTCGCTTGTCCTGGCGCTAGCGTCGGTGTCCGACGCTGGTGGGGGTGGGCTAGGGTTTTGGTTTTGGCGCGAGGACGCGGGGGGCTCGTACGTGTAGCGGGGAAGACGGGACTCTGGAAGAGGGAGGCGAGGCGAGACAATTACGAGCTCGGAAGAGACGGTGGATTTCGGCCCTTTGGGTCATGAACCAGTTAACGGCGACAGAACTGGGCTTTTATTACACAAAATATTGGGCCGGGACGCAATTAAACGTGTCCCGGACATCTGCTCCAGTATACTTTAGGCCTCGTATATGGCGGCCTTTACGTTTTTCTCTCAAAAAGAAAAATGACGGCCTTTACGTGGCCTTTGAAAAAGAGTTTTTTTTTTGCGGGTGAAAAAGAGTTAATTTGATACCAAAATGGTGGTAATCCAATTTTCTAGCAATGTGACCACACTCGAAGCAATTGCATGCCATGAAGCTATCTCGTTGGCAGAACTTTGTTGTCGCATCTGATTCGGAAACAGATAGTTCAAGACATCAAAGAAGAGAACCAAGGGAGATATGGAGTTGTCATTGATGAGATTAGAATTCGGGCCAGAATGCTCAATTGTAATTTCTCGTTTGAAGGACGGGCAACTAATGCCAATGCCCATAGTCTAGCAAATTTTGCTCACACCCTAGATCAAGGGCACCATGTTTGGCTTGGCCAACCCCATGATCAAATTTGTATCCCACAATTTATTGCTTTTGATCAATAAAACTTTGTGTTACCTCTAAAAAAAAGCTAATCGCTACTAACCTATTTACTTGACATGCAAGCATCCATCCTCATCATGCATCATGTCGTAAAAAGAAACTCATCATGCATCATACATAGAAAAAGGCATGCTTCAACGTGCAATCATGAATAGAAAAAAGCTCGCCTCAACATGCAAACATGCGTCTAATTTTTCATTTTATGCTATTTATATTTGACAAATATTTTAAAATCTACAACATTCAAACACAATAAATCATACTCTCTCCGTCCAGAATCACTCGTCGCGGAAATGGATGTATTTAGCCATATTTTACTTTTAGATACATCCATTATTATCCATTTATGCGACAAGTAATTCCAGATAGAGGGAGTATGTATTTTCTAGTTTCTATTCTCATATTATTTACTCCAATTATTCATGTTTCATATAATTAAATGACATTCAATTTTTTTCACAACATCCTACAGGGTATCATCTAGTATACCTAAGTAGTTGATCTCCATTAGTTTTATTTTATCTCAATGTGCACACATGTCATACATCAAAGGACGATCTCAATATGCATGTGAAAGTGATTTTCATTGTTAGTTGATCCCACTATTTCTCTCTGTATGCACACATTCCACTTCATCACACATGCCAACTCATAAAAGTGCCACCACAACATGCGTGAATTTATTATTATTATTATTATTATGCTACTTATATTCAATAAAAATTTCAACTATACAAATAATCAAATACAATATATAATATGCATTTTAAGTGTTAATTCATATATTATTGATCCAAATATTCATGTTAATATAGTGAAATGTCATTTATATGTTGCTGACAACGACAAGTGACAATATCTGCAACAATGCACAGGGGATCTTCTAATATAAATTATGTTTAAAGTCGAACGGTACAATGTTTAACAAAGTTTATTGAAAAGAGGCAAAAACTACAATACAAATAGTATCACTAAATACATGATAAACTATATATTCATATTATATCTATTTAGTACAGTGTAGTTTTATATTATATCTATTTAGTACTATGTTTTTAGTTGATAGTATTATAGTTATTGGTTGTTTTCCCAACAATCTTAGTCAAACTTTGAGCCATTTGACTTGAAACAAAATTTAAAGGTCTTCTTTGGGAAGACGGAGGGAATAAGAAGCATAGAGCTTTGACAGTACCGCTTTGCGTAGTTTTGACATGATATGTTCGGATTGATCGGTGCAAAGAAGAAGAAAACATGCCGGCCCAATCAAGCAAAAAAAATTGGATTATGAAAGTGAATGAAGCAGAATAGGTAGCTAGGGATCTAAAGGAAAAAAGGTTGACTATTTGAGGGGGTAGATACATTTTCCCATTTAAGTCATCTTAATAAATTTTCCATTCGCATTCCTTTCCGAACCGGAGGGGGCAGTGGCCTGCCTGGCATGCACACAAACTCCGCCGTGGATTGGCTGCGACCTAGGCAGCTTTCCTTCGCTATAAATGTTTTGAACTATGGGGAGGGCATTGATACGTCCATTTTGCATCATGTTTTCTTACTGTTATTTATAATGTTTTTATGCATAATAACACTTTATGAAGTAATTCTAATGCCTTTTCTCTCATATAATATGCAAGGTTTACACAAAGAGGGAGAATGCCGGCAGATGGAATTCTGGACCTGAAAAAGCTATGTCAGAGATACCTATTCTGCACATCTCCCAATGAGCTGAAATTTTACGGAGAATTATTTTGAAATATATAATAAATATTGGAGAAAAGAACTATCAGAGGGGGGCTGTCAGGTGCCCACAAGATACCAGAGCGCGCCAGCCCCCCCAAGCGCGCCCTGGTGGGTGGTGGGCAGCCCAGCCCGCCTCTGGAGCCCATCTTCTGGTATATAAGGTCTTTTGACCTAGAAAAAATAAGAAGAGGACTTTCGGGACGGAGCGCCGCCGTCTCGAGGCGGAACTTGGGCAGGAGCACTTCTGCCCTCCGGCGGAGCGATTCCGCTGGGGGAACTTCCCTCCCGGAAGGGGAAATCGAAGCCATCATCATCACGAACAACCCTCTCATCTTTGGGAGGCCAATCTTCATCAACATCTTCAACAGCACCATCTCATCTCAAAACCCTAGTACATCCCTTGTGTTAAATCTTTGTACCGGAACCTCAGATTGGTACCTGTGGGTGACTAGTAGTATTGATTACATCTTGTAGTTGATTGCTATATGGTTTATTTGGTGGAAGATTATATGTTCAGATCCATTATGCTATTTGATACCCCTCTGATCTTGAGCATGAATATTATTTGTGAGAAGTTACTTTTGTTCTTGAGGCCACGGGAGAAGTCATGTTGCAAGTAATCATGTGAATTTGGTATTCGTTCGATATTTTGATGGTATGTATGTTGTGATTCCCTTAGTGGTGTTATGTGAACGTCGACTACATGACACTTTACCATCTTTGGGCCTAAGGGAATGCATTGTGGAGTGTTTATTAGATGATGGGTTGCTAGAGTGACAGAAGCTTAAACCCTAGTTTATGAGCTATCTCGTAAGGGACTGATTTGGATCCATATGTTTAATGCTATGGTTAGATTTTATCTTAATACTTTTCTTGTAGTTGCGAATGCTTGCGAGGGGGTTAATCATAAGTGGGAGGCTTGTTCAAGTAAGAACATCACCCAAGCACCGGTCCACCCACATACCATATTATCAAAGTAGCGAATGCGAATCAAACCAACATAATGAAAGTGACTAGATGAAATTCCCGTGTGCCCTCAAGAACGCTTTGCTTATTATAAGAGATCGTTTTGGTCCGTCCTTTGCCACAAAAGGATTGGGCTACGTTGCTGCACTTTATTTACCATTACCGTTACTTGCTCGTTACAAATTATGTTGCTATCAAACTATGTGTTACCTACAATTTCAGTGCTTGCAGAAATTACCTTGCTGAAAACCGCTTGTCATTTCCTTCTGCTCCTCGTTGGGTTCGACACTCTTACTTATCGAAAGGACTACGATTGATCCCCTATACTTGTGGGTCATCAAGACACTTTTTTGGCGCCGTTGCCGTGGAGTGAAGCGCTCTTGGTAAGTGGATATCGGTAAGGACAAATTTATATTATGTGCTGAAATTTATTGTCACTTGTTACTATGGAAAATCATCCTTTGAGGGGTTTGTTCGGGGTATCTTCACCTCAACCGGAAACACAAAGAGTTGCCCCTTGTGACGCCCCCGGCCCGATCGTGCACTATTCATACACGCAAATGCACACGATCAAGCCTAAGGACTCACGGGAAGATATCACAACACAACTCTAAAACATAAATAAAGTCATACAAGCTTTATATTACAAGCCAGGGCCTCGAGGGCTCGAATACATAAGCTTGCGAACAAGCGTCAGCGGAAGCATCAGATATCTGAGTACAGATATAAAAGAAAGTACAGAAAGGCCTTTAGAAAGGCGGGGCAAAATAAAACACTACGATCGAAAGGCGAAGGCCTCCTGCCTGGGACCCTCCGATCCTACTCCTGGTCGTCAGTCAACTCGTAGTAGTATCCATCCTCTGGGTAGTAGTAGTAGCGATCGTCGGGGCATCTGTCTCAGGGGGCTCCGTCCTCTGGTCACGTCAAACTGATATGGGGAGAAAAAGGAAAACAAAGCAACTGTGAGTACTCAGAAGTACTCAGCAAGCAAGGATCTACACTACATATGCAACATTTTCAAAGGGAGGCTGTATATGTGGACTGGGCTGCAGAAATGCCAGAATAGAGAGAAGGCCTAGTCCTATCGAAGACTAGCATCTTCAGCGGTCTTGCAGCAGTAGAAGAGAGTAGAACAATACCATATAATGTAGCAGTAATAATATCAACCTCACCCAGAGATCCTTTCTCGACTCCCTGCGAGAAAGCAATCCCAGAGCCATAAAGTCATCAAACCTCGTCCTGAGATCCCTTCTCGACTCCCTGCGAGAAGCAATCCCAGAGCCATATATACAGGTCTCATCACAGGTATCCAGTTCTAAATTGTATCAATCAGGATACAACTCCGAGTGTCCTTTACCGTAGGACCGGCTATCGATAGAAATGTTCTTCCCTGCAGGGGTGCACCAACTTACCCAACACGCTCGATTAACTTCGGCCGGACACACTTTCCTGGGTCATGCCCGGCCTTGGCCAAACGACACATCGCAACCCTACCTACAGCTCAGCAGAGAGGTCCCCGTCGGTCTACATCCTAAGCGCTCAGAGGTCTTGGGCCATCGCCCTGTGCACTCCGAGTCGTTGCGCGCAGGGAGAAGCCTGGCACCAGGAGGGCGCCGGTCCGTCCGTGCCGCCATGCTGAACTGGACGTCTGACAGAGCTTTCGGCTGATGCTACGATGCAGAACGCCCATACTATGCCCACGTGATGGTTAGTGCTATCAGACCAGAGGCCTGCTCGGATCAAATATCCAAATCGCTAGGACTAGGGGCTTGCGGTAACGAGCAGAGACTCACGAAAGATGTGACCCCGTCGCCCCGTCTCGAGGACTTGCGGCAAGGGTTAAGAATGCCCGGCCGCGCCTCGTATTCACCACTCGGGCACCACACTGGCAACCCGCCTTCACATCACACGCGGGTACCCCTCAGGGTCGACCCGCCTTTCCAAGTAACATTGTAAAGTCCAAGTATCCGTGTGTCCATAACATCAGGGAATCCGAGGTATCACCCTCATTGAATTCCCACTCGATGTATCCGTCAAGGTGAACTAGGAGGAATCACTCTCACTGGGTCCACACTTGAGGTGTTGTACGACAGCGTCGTTATCGGAAGCGGTGAAGGAGGAATCACCCTCGATGACCACGACCGAATAGCTACTCTACAGAGTTAACATCAGAAGTGCTACAAGAGGTTTCACCCTCGGCACTCGATAGTAACGCTGCAGTGTCGTTACAACTAAGGGGGGTGATGTGCGGTGTCGGGGCCTGGTCTTCAATCCCGTTGATCGGGTCTTCTGACGATCCAGCGCGGCAGTCGGGATAAGTGGGGTCACTGATAGGTCTCTACCCAGCCTAGACTAAACAGTTTAGGATATGTAGGTAATTATCAACAGCAGGTTACAATGAACAGGCTATGCATCAGAATAGGTAAAGCAGCAGCAGAAGTAATTCTAATGCAAGCATGAGAAATTAGAATGGGCGATATCGGTATGCTCAAGGGAGGGGCTTGCCTGGTTGCTCGGCGGCAAGGGCAAGGTCGTCTATGGTGTCTTCGGGATCCGGAGCTGCGTCGGTCTCGGGGACGACGTCAGGGTCGGGGGCTATCGAGAGAGAAGAGGGGGAGGAAACAGTATAAATATATAGCAAACATGAGCATGACAAATACGATACACGGTGCTAGGGGTAGTCTAACACAGCATCACACGTAACAGACGGAGCGGGAGAATATCTGACGATATTTCCCGGGTCTTTGGAATTATCGGACAGAGGATAAGAGGGGAACGGTTGCAAGTTCGGATAGTTAGGGACGCGTGACGGACGAACGGACCGCGTATTCAGATTCGTCTCGTCGTTCTGAGCAACTTTCATGTACAAAGTATTTTCATCTGAGCTACGGATTATTTTATATGATTTTCTAAAGTTTTTATTAATTTCTGGAATTTAATTAATTATTTAAATTAACATTATCCGAAACAGTGTCTTGCTGACGTCAGCATGACGTCAGGACCAGTGGGTCCCACCTGTCATAGGCTGTTAGGTTAATTAGTGATTAACTAATTAATTTACTGTTTAATTAACACTAACTACTTAATTAGATTAACCTAATCAGGATTAATTAACTTAATTAATTAACTAATTAATTATTTAATTAATTAATTATTTTTATTTATTTTAAATATTATTTTTTTTATTACATTTTCTTTTAATTCGTTTTTAGGGGCTGGGCCCCATCTGTCATTGCCTCAGGGGGGGCAGGGCCCACCGGTCAGTGGCACGGCCGGACATGTCCGGGTTGTGCCCGTTTGGGCACCGGACATGTCCGGTGCGCATACGGGCGCACGGGTGCGGCCAGCGGGTGAGGCGGAGACGGGCGCCGGCGTGAGCGGGGCCGCGCGCGGGCGGGAGGCGAGCGCGGGCGGGGTAGGGCCGGCCGGGCGCGGTGGCCCGTCGGACGGCGAGCGGCGGCGCGGTGGAGCCGGGGCAGCGCGGGCGCCTGTGCATGCGCGAGCAGGCGCGGGCGAGCGCGCACGCGCGGTGAGGCAGGGACGCGGGCGGAGCGCGACGAGGGCGATGCGGGCGCGGCGTCAGGGAGAGAGGAGAGGAGAGGGGCGCGGCTCACAGGGGGCCGGACGGGGATGATGGCGAGGCGAGGAAGCGACGGCGACGATGCGGCCGAGTCGGCGACGGCGTCGGGCAGCGGCGACGGGTGCGAGCGCTCGCTGAGGCGATTCGGGGAGGAGACGGGGAGGCGAGGTCCCCTCGAACGGCGTCCGACGCGGCGCGAGGCGGAAGCGAGCGCGAGCAGCGGCGGGACGCGGCGACGGGCGACGGATCGGGGCGCCTCTGCCCCGTCCGATCCAGGGAGGGGTCGAGTGGAGAGGCGGTAGAGAGGCGACAGGCGAGGCAGATCGGCGCGGGGAGGCGGTCGGGGACGGCCGGCGAGGTGGAGGGGCGACGTCGGGGACGGCTTCGGGCGACGGTGAGTGGCGCCGGCGCCGAGGGCGCGGTGAGGCGCGGGCGCGCGTGGCAAGGAGGAGGAGGCGGTCGGCGGCGGGGCAGGCAGGCCGGCGATGGCGTCGGAGAAGGCCGGCCGGCGACGGGCGCCGAGCGCGCGGGACGGGGTTCGATCCCGATCCAGAATTTTCTGGATCGGGGGGGGGGGGAGAGGAGCGAGGGGGGGGGGGAATTAGGGTTTCGGTGGGGAAGGGTTAAGGGAGAGTGGGGGTGGGCCGGCCAGGGGGGAATGGGCCGGCCTGGTGGTGGCCTGGTGGCCAGCTGGGCCACGGCCCATTTGGTCCGAGGGGGGGGGGATTTTCCTTTTTTTTTTTTTATTTATTTTCCTTTTCTGTTTTCTCTTTTTTTTTATTCCAAAAGACTTTTGTAAATACGAGACTTGCTCCATTATTTACAGTGCATTATCTGTCACTGCTAGAAATTGGTTTGGGGTCCATATCTTTTTGTTTTGGATTTTATTTAAATTGAAAAAGGATTGAATAGTGCTATGTTGCTGCTGTTTCTAGTTGTTCGAGTCCTTTTACAATTCCAACTAATGTTGCAATCATTTTTATAAATGCTATGGGAATATTTGCAACATGAGGCACATTTTAGTTTTCCAGTTTGAACAACTTTTATTTTCCACTTTCATTTAAATTTGGATTTTGAGTTAGAAGCTGAAATGCATTATGATGCAAATGATGATCAGACACTGTTAATCATGCTGACGTGGCATAATCAAAATGGGATTACTGTAGTTAACCACTGGGGGTGTTACACCCCTCAACCTACTGCACCTACTGAAAATATTGGTTATGAAATTCCTTCGGGTATGATAGAACAACTGCTAGCTAATCCTTATGCAGGAGACGGAACGAAACATCCTAATATGCATTTGATACATGTGGATGAAATTTGTGGATTTAAGCTTGCAGGTTTACCCGTAGATGAAGTTAATAAGAAGGTTTTCCCTTTATCTTTGCGGGGAAAAGCATTGACATGGTATAGGCTATGCGATGATATTGGATCTTGGAACTGGAATCGATTGAAATTGGAATTTCACCAAAAGTTTATCCTATGCATCTAGTTCATTGTGATCAGAATTATATATATAATTTTTGGCCTCGTGAAGGAGAAAGTATCGTTCTAGCTTGGGGGAGGCTTAAGTCAATGTTATAGTCATGCCCCAACCATGAGCTCTCAAGAGAAATTATCATTCAAAATTTTTATGCTCAGCTTTCTCATAATGATTAATCCATGCTCGATAATTCTTGTGTTGGTTCTTTTATGAAGAAGACTATTGAATTTAGGTGGGATCTTTTAGAAAGAATTAAAAGCAACTCTGAAGATTGGGAACTCAACGAAGGTAAAGAGTCAGGTATTAAGCTTGAGTTTGATTGTGTTAAATCCTTTATGAATACCGATGCTTTTCACAAGTTTAGCACTAAATATGGACTTGACTCTGAGATAGTAGCCTCTTTTTGTGAATCATTTGCTATTCATGTTGATCTCCCTAAGGAGAAGTGATTTAAATATCATCCCCCTATTAAAGAAGAAATTAAGGAACCGGTAGTAGTTAAAGATGAAACTATCATTTACAATGTTGATCTAGTTATGCCTACTGCTTATATTGAAAAAAAAACATTTCCCTGTTAGGATAAAGGAGCATGCTAAGGTATCAATAGTGGTTCGCAAAAGTAATATTAGAGCACCTAAACCCTCTGAACAAATTAAAGTAGAACCTAGTGTTGCTATGGTTAAATATCTCTTGGTCGAAAATGTTGATGGGCATGTTATTTTGTTCTGTGATGAAGCAGCTAGAATTGCCAAACCCGATGAAAAAGATAAACATAGACCAGTTGTTGGCATGCCTGTTGTCTCAGTCAAAATAGCAGATCACTGTTATCATGGTTTATGTGACTTAGGTGCTAGTGTGAGTGCTATTCCTTTCACCTTATACCAAGAAATTATGAATGACATAGCACCAGCTGAAATAGAAGACATAGATGTTACTATTAAACTTGCTAATAGAGATACCATCACACCATATGGGATTGTTAGATATGTTGAAGTATTGTGTGGGAAAATAAAATACTCTACTGATTTTCTAGTTCTTGGTTCCCCACCAGATGACTTTTGTCCCATAATTTTTGGTAGACCTTTCTTGAACACTGTCAATGCTAAGATAGATTGTGAAAAAGAAACTGTCAGTCTTACTTTTGGTGATGTGTCTCATGAATTTAATTTCTCTAAGTTTCGTAGACAACCTCATGATAAGGAATCACCTAGCAAAGATGAAATAATTGGTCTTGCTTCTATTGTTTTGCCTCCTACTGATCCACTAGAACAATACTTGCTAGACCATGAAAATGATATGCACTTGCATGAAAGAAATGAAATAGATAAAAAATTATTTGAACAACAACCTCTCCTTAAACACAATTTGACTATTGAAACTCTAGGAGGTCCTCCTCCACCTAAAGGTGATCTTATGTTTGAATTAAAGCAAGTGCCTGACACTCTGAAGTATGCTTATCTTGATGAGAAAAAGATATATCCTGTTATTATTAGTGCTAACCTTTCGGAACATGAAGAAGAGAGATTATTAAAAATTCTGAGGAAGCACCGTCCTGCTATTGGATATACTCTTGATGATTTTAAGGGCATTAGTCCCACTCTTTGTCAGCACAAGATTAATATGGAACCTGATGCTAAACCCGTTGTTGATCACCAACAATGACTAAATCCTAAGATGAAAGAAGTGGTAAGAACTGAAATACTAAAGCTTCTAGAAGCAGGTATAATCTATCTGATAACCCACAAGTATAGGGGATCGCAATAGTTTTTGAGGGTAGAGTATTCAACCCAAATTTATAGATTCGACACAAGGGGAGCCAAAGAATATTTGCAAGTATTAGCAGCTGAGTTGTCAATTCAACCACACCTGGAGATTAATTATCTGCAGCAATATGATCAGTAGCAAAGTGATATGGTAGTTTTGATAGTAGTAGTAACAGTAGTGGTAACGGTAACAGTGATAGCAACAATTTTGTAGCAGATGTAACAGTGGCAATAACAATAGTAACTTAGCAAGAACAATATGCGAAAAATTCATAGGCATTGGATCGGTGAATTCGTTGGATGATATTCATCATATATCAGTCATAACCTAGGGCGATACAAAACTAGCTCCAGTACATAAATATAATGTAGGCATGTATTCCGTAAATAGTCATACGTGCTTATGGAAAGAACTTGCATGACATCTTTTGTCCTACCCTCCCGTGGCAGTGGGGTCCATAAGGAAACTAAGGGATATTAAGGCCTCCTTTTAATAGAGAACCGGAACAAAGCATTAACACATAGTGAATACATGAACTCCTCAAACTACGGTCATCACCGGAAAGTATCCCAAATACTGTCACTCCGGGGTTTACGGATCATAACACGTAATAGGTGACTATAACTTGCAAGATCGGATCTAGAACATAGATATAATGGTGATAACATAAACGGTTCAGATCTGAAATCATGGCACCCGGGCCCAAAGTGACAAGCATAAACATGGCAAAGTCATAGCAACATCAATCTCAGAACATAGTGGATACTAGGGATCAAGCCCTAACAAAACTAACTCGATTACATGATGAATCTCATCCAACTCCTCACCGACCAGCGAGCCTACGAAGGAATTACTCACTCCCGGTGGGGAGCATCATGGAATTGGCGATGGAGAAGGGTTGGTGATGATGAAGATCGAAGATCCCCCTCTCCGGAGCCCCAAACGGACTCCAGATCTGGCCTCCCGATGAAGAACAGGGGCGGCGGCTCCGTCTCGTGAAACGCGATAATTCTTTCTCCCTGATTTTTTCTCCGAAAATGTGATTTTATAGCGTCGGAGATAGGGTCTGCGGGGCCACCAGGTGAGCACAACCCACCTAGGCGCGCCAGGAGGGGGGCGCGCCCTGGTGGGTTGTGCTCCCCTAGGGACCCCCCCTCTGGTGGTTCTTGGCTCTAGTATTTTTCTTTTATTGTATAAAAATTCTCCAAAAAGTTTCATTCCATTCCGAGAACTTTTATTTCTGCACAAAAACAACACCATGGTAGTTCTGCTGAAAACAGCGTCAGTCCGCGTTAGTTTCATTCAAATCATGCAAATTAGAGTCCAAAACAAGAGCAAAAGCGTTAGGAAAAGTAGATACGACGGAGACGTATCAACTCCCCCAAGCTTAAACCTTTGCTTGTCCTCAAGCAATTCAATTGATAAACTGAGAGTGAAGAAAAAAAACTTTTACAAACTCTTTTGTTCTTGTTTACATAAATAAGCTTAAGTAGCTCCCAGGTTTTCAGCAAAGATTATAACTAACCATGTCAACAATAACTCTTAAAAATTATATTAACTCATATCAATAGCATAAGCAACTAGCGAGCAATAATAAGATATCTCAAGTGACAACACTTGTGAAAACAAAAATGATATAATATGACAACTGTGGTATCTCGCTAGCCCTTTCTGATACCGCAAAACATAAATGCAGAGCACCTCCAAAGTTCAAGCAGCGACTAAACATTGTAATTCATGGTAGAAAAGATCCAGTCATGATGCATTCAACATTAACTATACACAGTGCATGAGGATGACAATAGTGCTCTCAGATCTGGCGCTTGTTTAAGAAGGTGATGACTCAACATAAAAGTAAATAGATAGTCCCTTCGTAGAGGGAAGCAGGGATTTGCAGAGGTGCCAGAGCTCGAAGCTTAAATCAGAGATAAATGAAATTTTGGGAAATGCACCCTTCCTATTTACTTCATGACCAAAAGTTATTAATATCTTCCATGCTAAACACATTAGTGGCGGTTCCCAAGCGATAAAAGTAAAGGTTTACTCCCCCTCCACCAACAAACACACTCCACGGCTAGCCGAATCCACGGGTACCGTCCATACCAACATCAGTCCTGGGGGAGTTTTGTTTAATTATTTTCAATTTTTTATTTCGGGACTAGGAATCCCTATTATGGCCCCTCTCGTGCAAGGACGAGTGAATAAACACTCATCATGAGAATAACCCGCTTAGCATGGAAAATACTGACTACCCCCTGTCGCTCTATAAAGAATCCAGGCACACAAAAAACAGATGTTCATTTGAAGTTTTTGAGATGGCACATGCAAATTTACTTAGAACGGCATGGTAATACCGCATATAGGTAGGTATGGTGGACTCATCTGGAATAACTTGGGTTTTAGGATTTTGATGCATAAGCAGCATTTCCGCTTAGTACAGGCGAAGGCTAGCAAATAGGTTGAGAAGCGGCTAGCTAGAGAGCGAAAACGGTCATGAACATGCATTATGCATAATAAAAATTGAATACTAGCATGAGTAGGATATGAACACCATGAACATAAATATCATAGAGGCTATGTTGGTTTTGATTCAACTACATGTGTGAACATGTGCCAAGTCAAGCCACTCGAAACATTCGGAGGAGGATACCATATCATCATACCACATCACAATCATTTTAATGCATGTTGACATCCAAGATAAATCATTATCCACTCCTAGCTACTTAAGCATGGCATGAGAAACTATAATCTCTAATTGCCATTGAAAACATGTTTGATCATAATATGCTGAATCATGGATACTAGGTTAAACATATTTACAAAAACAGAACAAGTTGAGTTCATACCCGTTTCTCTCTACCACAGCCAGTTCATCAAATATCGTCATTATTGCCTTTCACTTGCACGACCGAATGATATGAGAATAATAATAGTGCAAGAGTGCCGTGGACTAAGCTGGAATCTGCAAACATTTTATTCAAAAGGAGAAGACAAGGTAATATGGGCTCTTTGTTAGATCAATATCAATGCATCTGAGAGCCACTCAACATTTTCATCGTGGTCTTCTCCTCGGTAAGACTCAATAGAAAGAAAAGAAATTCAGAGAAACACACCAAAATATTTTTGGAGTTTTTAGTTTTTCTTTAAGAAAGCAAGTTAAAGGAAAAGGGAAAGCAAAACGAGAAAAACTATTTACACGGGAAAGCTCCCAACAAGCAAAAGAAGAACAAGGAAATCTTTTTGGGTTTTCTTTTTAATACTACAGCTAGCTAAACTAGAAACAAAAACCGAAAAGAAGCAAGAAACATTTTTTTTAAATTTTCTCAAAGTTTTTCAAACACACAAGAAGAAAGCGAGACAATAAATCTAGCATGGATATTACAATGAAAAAGTGTGAACACCGACAACTGGAATGCAATGTGTGAACATGAATGTAATGTCGGTGGAAATACATACTCCCCCAAGCTTAGGCTTTTGGCCTAGCTTGGTAATCATCATCTGCGGCTTGCATAATAATCAGAGTGATAGCTCACGGAGGCTCTTGGTGCAGCTTCCTCAGCCCGCCGAGCAGCCACGACCTCTGTGTTGTGTGCGCGAGCCTCGCTCTCAAGAACATAATACCTTCCTTTGCTGTGATAATCAAAGAGAGCAGGCCCAGGCAAAAAGGTGTGCACAACGGAATATTTATTGAATAGCAAGTTGTAAGTATAATCAGTGATCTCGCCCTTAAGGAACTTATGGCGCTTCATGGCCTCAAAGTCTAAATACTGAGTAGGTAGGATGGGGTCATTAGGCCAAGGTGATACACCAAAATCCTTTGCTAAACATGAAGCATAAATCCCACCATAAAAGTATCCACTACCAGCGTTGTGCTGCAATCTACGTGCAACAATCGCTCCAAGGTTATAGCGTTTATTACCGGTGAGAGCAGTGTGTATGAGGCTCAGGTCAGGAGCACAGAGTGTACTACAGTCTTGTTTGCCTACGATACATTTTCCATTAAATAGTGCAAAGTATTGAATTGATGGGAAATGAATACTTTTTATTCTACCTTGTGTCACTCCTCTATTCTCACCGTAGCAAAGACTAGTAAAAAATGACTCATACTCAGACCTCGGTGGTTCGTCCAACAAACCCCAAAATAGAATTTTACACACACCACTAAACGCGTCTAGAGGCATGGTAATTGGATGGTCATAAAGTTTAAACGAAACTCTAGACTCACGAGGATAAAATTTAAACTCTTTAGTAAACGACTATGTGAGACTGAGATGCTGGTTGCACTTATCTTCAATGTAGGGACCGAGCTCGGTGTTGTGAATATATTGCTCAAATTCTTCTTTAATACCTGCACTTATCATGAAATCGTTGCACGGCCATAAGCATGATTTGGTAGCGGCATCCCGTATTGAACTTGCCCTTGGTTCAACATAAGACCGACGGGTTGAGCCACTCCTAGAAGATTCCTCTGAGGACCTCCGCCGCGAAGAAATCCTTCCAAAGAAGGTCATTTTATTTTCGTACAAATTTCTGAAGTTTTTGGGTCACAAATTTTGTCAACAAAACTTCACAAGATTGATAGCAACTACTCATAGGGATGCATAGAGGCCATATTAAGCATTCAAACTACTTAGAACTCTAGGAATTCAACATGCAAGCTCATCTACAGCAGCACCAACGCGTAGCTATTTATTCAAAATATAATCCACTAAAGCAAAAACTAATTGGAGCAATGGAGGAGTCACATACCAAGTAGCAATCCCCCAAAACAGTTTCGGAAATGGAGCTTTGAGCAAAGAGATCGAAATCCGTGGGTTTGAGAGCAAGAACACGAGGCAGAGAGCAATGGTGAATTTTTTCTGGAGGTAGGTGATGACATGGGCTAAAGAGATAAGTGAGGGGGCCCACATGGGGACCACAACCCACCAGGGCGCGCCCAGGTGGGTTGTACCCACCTGGTGCACCCCCCTCTGATGTTATTTGCACTATAAATTCAGAAATATTCAAAAAAATCGTATTAAATTTTCAGAGCATTCTGAGAACTTTTATTTTTGGGTCATTTTTTATTGCACGGGAAATTCAGAAAACGGATAAAACATGGCATTTTATTTTATTTAACTAAGAAAAATAGAAAACCAAGGTTGGGAACAGAATGGTGTGCTTACTCAATTCATCAACTTCATACCTCTCAAATGTGATCCATTAATAAGGTTGATCAAGTCTTATTAATAACCACCTTCGATTAGCATGAAACCGAAGAACTTTCGTAAAACACTAAGTTACCTCAACGGGGATATGCACATCCCCAACAATAAGCATTTCATATTTCTTTTCGACAGTAGGTAGAGGTAGTTGAAAGCTTCCAATAGTGAGTGTCGGAGATTTTTCAATAACATTAATACCATTCACTTGGAATTGTTTCTTCGGAAAGTGTACCGTATGCTCATTACCATTGATATGAAAAGTGACCTTGCTTTTATTGCAATCAATAACAGCCCCTGCAGTATTCAAGAAGGGTCTACCAAGGATAATCGACATGTTGTCGTCCTCGGGCATCTCAAGTATAACAAAGTCAGTTAAGATAGTAACATTTGCAACAACAATGGGCACATCCTCACAAATACCGATAGGTATGGCCGTTGATTTGTCAGCCATTTGCAAAGATATTTTAGTAGGTGTGAGTTTATTCAAATCAAGTCTTTTATATAAGGAGAAAGGCATAACACTAACACCAGCTCCTAAATCACACAAAGCAGTTTTGACATAATTTCTTTTGATGGAGCAAGGTATAGTTGGTATTCCCGGATCTCCAAGTTTTTTAGGTACTCCATCCTTAAAAGAATAATTAGCAAGCATGGTGGAAATTTCAGCTTCTGGTATCTTTCTTTTATTAGAGATAATGTATTTCATATATTTTGCATAAGGGGCCATCTTTAAAGTAGCAGTCAAGCGGGTGCGCAAAAAGACTGGCCTAAGCATTTCAGCAAAGCGTTCAAACTCTTCATCATCTTTTTTCTTAGTTGATTTAGGTGGAAAGGGCATGGGTTTTTGCACCCGTGGTTCTCTTTCTCTCCCATGTTTTCTAGCAACAAAGTCTCTTTTATCATATCCTTTATTTTTGGGTTGTGGGTTATCAAGATCGACAGCTGGTTCTATTTCAACATCATTGTCTCGTTCCTTATCATTGTCTGGTTGAGTGTCTTCATGAACATCTTCATTTTCCTTTTCATTATCACTAGGTGGATGTTCATTACCAGATTGAGTTTCAGCATCAGAAATAGAAACATCATTATTATCTTCAGGAGGTTTTTCTACTTCAGGTTCACTAGATGTATGCAAAGTCCTATCATTTTTCTTCTTCTTTTTCTTTTTAGAAGAACTAGGTGCATCTGTGTTAATTCTTTGAGAGTGGTGTCCTACAGGATAAAATGGTTCCTAAGTCATTTTACCTCCTCTAGTTGCTACTCTAACAGCAAAGTCATTTATATTATTATTATTCATTTCATCAAGCAATTCTCTTTGAGATTTAGCAACTTGTTCTAGTTGAGTTTGAACCATAGAGGCATGTTTCCCTACACCTCTAACATCATTTGAGATTCTAAATAACAAGTCACTCAAGCGAGCAATCACATCGGAATTGTATTTCAATTGTTTCATAACATTTTCATTGAAGTGATCTTGTTTCCTAATGTAGTTATCAAACTCATAAAGGCATTGGCTAGGATGTTTATTATAAGGTATATCACTTTCATCAAATTTCATTAAAGAATTTACCTCTACCACCCTTGGTGGTGGTGTGTCAAGTCCATGTATTTCTTCAATAGGAGGTAAATTTTTAACATCCTTTGCTTTAATACCTTTTTCCTTCATGCTTTTCTTTGCCTCTTGCATATCTTCAGGGCTGAGATATAAGATGCCCCTCTTCTTCGGAGTGGGTTTAGGCGGTGGTTCAGGAAGAGTCCAATCATTAAAAAAATTCAATATATTATTCAATAGTTCCTCAGCTTGTTCAACAGTCCGTTCCATGAAAACACAACCAGCACAACTATCTAAGAAGTCCCTAGAAGCATCAGTTATTCCATTATAGAAGATATCAAGTATTTCATTTTTCTTAAGAGGATGATCAGGCAAAGCATTAAGCAATTGGAGAAGCCTCCCCCAAGCTTGTGGGAGACTCTCTTCTTCAATTTGCACAAAGTAAAATATTTCCTGTAAGGCAGCTTGTTTCTTATGAGCAGAAAATATGTTTCAGAGAAGTAATAAATCATATCCTGGGGACTATGCACACAACCAGGAGCAAGAGTATTGTACCATTTCTTAGCATCACCCTTTAATGAGAACGGAAATAATTTGAGAATATAATAGTAGCGAATTTTCTCATCATGAGCAAAAAGGGTGGCTATATCATTTAACTTAGTAAGATGTGCCACAACAGTTTCAGTTTCATAACCATGGAAAGGATCAGATTCAACCAAAGTAATTAACTCTGGGTCGACAGAGAATTCATAATCCTTATCATCAACAATGATAGGTGAAGTAGAAAACTTAGGATCACATTTCATTCTAGCATTCAAAGATTTTTCTTTCAGTTTGCATAATATATTCTTAAGATCATCTGTATCATTGCAAGCAAGAAAGTCTCTAGCTGTCTCCTCATCCATAACATAACCTTCAGGTATCTTAGGCAATTCATATCTAGGAGAGCTAGGTCTAATAGGTGTTTCTAGATTTTTAGTTTAGAGTACTTCATCAGTTTCAAAGATTTCATCAGTTTCAGCATTCTCAATATCTTTAGCTCTAGCAATTTGTTCATCAAGAAATTCACCTAGTGGCACATTATCATCAAGCAAGGTACTAGCATCATCATGAGTATCATTCATAGTAGAAGTAGCATCATCAATTACTTGCGACATATCATGATTAATAACATGTGGAGGTGTTGCAAGTCTACTCAAAATAGAAGGTGAATCAAGTGCAGAGCTAGATAGCAGTTCCTTACCTCCCCACGTCTTAGAGGAAAAAATCTTTGTCTTTGTATCCTTCAGATTATTCATAGTGATAAATTGATAATAATCCCAAGTGACTCAACAAATATAGCTATGCTCCCCGGCAACAGCGCCAGAAAAAGGTCTTGATAACCCACAAGTATAGGGGATCACAACAGTTTTCGAGGGTAGAGTATTCAACCCAAATTTATAGATTCGACACAAGGGGAGCCAAAGAATATTTGCAAGTATTAGCAGCTGAGTTGTCAACTCAACCACACCTGGAGATTAATTATCTGCAGCAATATGATCAGTAGCAAAGTGATATGATAGTTTTGATAGTAGTAGTAACAGTAGAGGTAACGGTAACAGTGATAGAAATAATTTTGTAGCAGATGTAACAGTGGCAATAACAATAGTAACTTAGCAAGAACAATATGGGAAAATTCGTAGACATTGGATGGGTGAAATCGTTGGATGATATTCATCATATATCAGTCATAACCTAGGGCGATACAAAACTAGCTCCAGTACATAAATATAATGTAGGCATGTATTCCGTAAATAGTCATACGTGCTTATGGAAAGAACTTGCATGACATCTTTTATCCTACCCTCCCGTGGCAGTGGGGTCCATAAGGAAACTAAGGGATATTAAGGCCTCCTTTTAATAGAGAACCGGAACAAAGCATTAACACATAGTGAATACATGAACTCCTCAAACTATGGTCATCACCGTAAAGTATCCCGAATATTGTCACTCCGGGGTTTACGGATCATAACACGTAATAGGTGACTATAACTTGCAAGATCGGATCTAGAACATAGATATAATGGTGATAACATAAACGGTTCAGATCTGAAATCATGGCACCCGGGCCCAAAGTGACAAGCATTAAGCATGGCAAAGTCATAGCAACATCAATCTCAGAACATAGCGGATACTAGGGATCAAGCCCTAACAAAACTAACTCGATTACATGATGAATCTCATCCAACTCCTCACCGACCAGCGAGCCTACGAAGGAATTACTCACTCCCGGTGGGGAGCATCATGGAATTGGCGATGGAGAAGTGTTGGTGATGATGAAGATCGAAGATCCCCCTCTCCGGAGCCCCAAACGGACTCCAGATCTGGCCTCCCGATGAAGAACAGGAGGTGGCTTTGGCTCCATTTCGTGAAACGCGATAATTCTTTCTCCCTGATTTTTTCCTCCGAAAATGTGATTTTATAGCGTCAGAGATAGGGTCTGCGGGGCCACCATGTGGGCACAACCCACCTGGGCGCGCCAGGAGGGGGGGCGCGCCCTGGTGGGTTGTGCTCCCCCGGGGACCCCCCCCCCTCCGGTGGTTCTTGGCTCCAGTATTTTTCTTTTATTGTATAAAAATTCTCCAAAAAGTTTCGTTCCATTCTAAGAACTTTTATTTTTGCACAAAAACAACACCATGGTAGTTCTGCTGAAAACAACGTCAGTCCGGGTTAGTTTCATTCAAATCATGCAAATTAGAGTCCAAAACAAGAGCAAAAGCGTTAGGAAAAGTAGTTACGATGGAGACGTATCACTATCCCATAGCTTATAGTAGATGGGTAAGTCATGTTCATTGTGTCCCTAAGAAAGGAGGTATTACTGTTGTTCCTAATGATAAAAATGAACTTATCCCACAAAGAATTGTAACTGGCTATAGGATGGTAATTGATTTTAGAAAATTAAATAAAGCTACTAGAAAAGATCATTACCCTCTGCCTTTTATTGATCAAATGTTAGAAAGAATATCTATGCACACACACTTTTGCTTTCTTGATGGATATTCTGGTTTCTCTCAAATACCTGTGTCACAACCTGATCAAGAGAAAACTACTTTTACTTGCCCTTTTGGAACTTATGCTTATAGACGTATGCCCTTTGGTTTATGTAATGCACCTGCTACCTTTCAAAGATGTATGACTGCTATATTCTCTAATTTTTGTTAAAAGATTGTTGAGGTTTTCATGGATGATTTTTCTATCTACGGAACTTCTTTTGATGATTGCTTAAGCAACCTTGATCGAGTCTTGCAGAGATGTGAACAAACTAATCTTGTCTTGAATTGGGAGAAGTGCCACTTTATGGTTAATGAAGGCATTGTCTTGGGGCATAAAATTTCTGAATGATGTATTGAGGTGGATAAAGCTAAAGTTGATGCAATTGAGAAAATGCCATGTCGTAAAGACATTAAAGGTATTCGTAGTTTCCTTGGTCATGCTGGTTTCTATAGGAGGTTTATTAAAGACTTCTCTAAAATTTCTAGGCCTCTTACTAATCTTTTACAAAAGGATGTTCCATTTGTTTTTTATGATGATTGTGTAGAATCCTTTGAAACACTTAAGAAAGCCTTAACTTCTGCACCTATTGTTCAACCACCTGATTGGAACTTGCCTTCTGAAATTATGTGTGATGCTAGTGATTATGTTGTTGGTGCTGTTCTAGGACAAAGAGTTGATAAGAAATTAAATGTTATCCATTATGCTAGGAAAACTCTAGACAGTGCCCAAAGAAATTATGCTACTACTGAAAAGGAATTTTTGGCAGTTGTGTTTGCTTGTGATAAATTCAGATCTTACATTGTTGATTCCAAAGTAATTGTTCACACCGATCATGCTGCTATAAAATATCTTATGGAAAAGAAAGATGCTAAACCTAGACTCATTAGGTGGGTTCTCTTGCTACAAGAATTTGACTTACATATTACTGATAGGAAAGGAGTTGAGAACCCCGTAGCTGACAACTTGTCTAGGTTAGAAAATATTCTTGATGACCCACTACCAATTGATGATAGTTTTCCTGATGAACAACTAGCTATAATAAATGCTTCTCATAATACTCCTTGGTATGGTGACTATGCTAATTATATCGTTGCTAAATTTATACCACCTAGTTTCACATATCAACAAAAGAAAAATTTCTTCTATGACTTAAGACATTACTTTTGGGGTGACCCACATCTTTATAAAGAAAGAGTAGATGGTATTATTAGACGTTGTGTACCTGAGCATGAACATGAACAAATCCTACGGAAGTGTCACTCCGAAGCCTATGGAGGGCATCATGCGGGAGATAGAACTGCGCATAAGGTATTACAATCTGGTTTTTATTGGCCTACTCTCTTCAAGGATGCCCGTAAGTTTGTCTTGTCTTGTGATGAATGTCAAAGAATTGGTAATATCAGTAAGCGTCAGGAAATGCCTATGAATTATTCACTTCTTGTTGAACCATTTGATGTTTGGGGTTTTGATTATATGGGACCTTTTCCTTCCTCTAACGGGTATACACATATTTTGGTTGTTGTTGATTATGTCACTAAGTGGGTAGAAGCTATTCCAACCAGCAGTGCTGATCAGAACATATCCATTAAAATGCTTAAAGAAATTATTTTCCCGAGGTTTGGAGTCCCTAGATATTTAATGACTGATGATGGTTCACACTTTATTCACGGTGCTTTCCGTAAAATGCTTGCTAAATATGATGTTAACCATAGAATTGCATCACCTTATCATCCTCAATCTAGTGATCAAGTTGAACTTAACAATAGAGAAATAAAATTAATATTACAAAAAACTGTCAATAGGTCCCGAAAGAATTGGTCTAAGAAATTGGATGATGCACTTTGGGCTTATAGAACAGCTTATAAAAATCCTATGGGTATGTCTCCATACAAAATGGTTTATGGAAAAGCTTGTCATTTGCCTCTTCAATTAGAACATAAAGCATATTGGGCAATTAAAGAACTCAATTATGACTTCAAACTTGCCGGTGAAAAGTTATTTGATATTAGCTCACTAGATGAATGAAGAACCCAAGCTTATGAAAATGCCAAACTATTCAAAGAAAAAGTTAAAAGATGGCATGACAAAAGAATCCAAAAACGGGAATTCAAAGTAGGTGAACATGTTTTATTGTACAACTCTCATTTTAGATTTTTTGCAGGAAAACTTCTTTCCAAATGGGAAGGGCCAAATATCATCGAAGAAGTTTATTGCTCTGGAGCTATCAAGATTAATAATGCCGAAGGTATGATACGTCCATTTTGCATCATGCTTTTATATTGATATTTATTGCATTATGGGCTGTTATTACACATTATGGTACAATACTTATGTCTTTTCTCTCTTATTTTACAAGGTTTACACAAAGAGGGAGGATGCCGGCAGTTGGAATTCTGGACCGGAAAGGAGCAAATCTGAGAGACCTATTCTGCACATCTCCAAAAGTCCTACAAATTCACGGAGAATTATTTTGGAATATATAAAAAATATTGGGTGAAGAAAATACCAGAGGGGACCCACCAGGTGGCCACAAGCCTGGGGGAGCGCGCCCCTAGGGCTTGTGGGCCCCCTGGCAGGTCTCCGGTGCCATCTTCTACTATATGGAGGGTTTTGACCTGGAAAAAATAAGGAGAGAGCTTTGAGGATGAAGTGCTGCCGTCTCGAGGCGGAACTTGGACAGAACCAATCTAGGGCTCCGGCAGAGCTGTTCTGCAGGGGAAACTTCCCTCCCGGAGGGGGAAATCGAAGCCATCGTCATCACCAACGATCCTCTCATCGAGAGGAGGTCAATATCCATCAACATCTTCACCAGCACCATCTCCTCCCCAAACCCTAGTTCATCTCTTGTATCCGATCTTTGTCTCAAAACCTCAGATTGGTACCTGTGGGTTGCTAGTAGTGTTGATTACTCCTTGTAGTTGATGCTAGTTGGTTTATTCGGTGGAAGATCATATGTTCAGATCCTTAATGATATTTATTACCTCTCTGATTATGAACATGAATATGCTTTGTGAGTAGTTATGTTTGTTCCTCAGGACATGGGAGAAGTCTTGTTATAAGTAATCATGTGAATTTGGTATTCGTTCGATATTTTGATGAGATGTATGTTGTCTTTCCTCTAGTGGTGTTATGTGAACGTCGACTACATGACACTTCACCATTGTTTGGGCCTAGGGGAAGGCATTGGGAAGTAATAAGTAGATGATGGGTTGCTAGAGCGACAGAAGCTTAAACCCTAGTTTATGCGTTGCTTCGTAAGGGGCTGATTTGGATCCATATGTTTCATGCTATGGTTAGATTTATCTTAATTCTTATTTCGTAGTTGCGGATGCTTGCGAGAGTGGTTAATCATAGGTGGGAGGCTTGTCCAAGTAAGGATAGCACCCAAGCACCGGTCCACCCACATATCAAATTATCAAAGTAACGAACGTGAATCATATGAGCATGATGAAAACTAACTTGACAATAATTCCCATGTATCCTCGGGAGCGCTTTGCTTTATATAAGAGTTTGTTCAGGCTTTTCCTTTGCTACAAAAAGGATTGGGCCACCTTGCTGCACCTTTGTTACACTTGTTACTTGTTACCCGTTATGAATTATCTTATCACAAAACTATCTATTACCGATAATTTCAGTGCTTGCAGAGAATACCTTGCTAAAAACCGCTTGTCATTTCCTTGTGCTCCTCGTTGGGTTCGACACTCTTACTTATCGAAAGGACTACGATAGATACCCTATACTTGTGGGTCATCAAGACTCTTTTCTAGCACCGTTGCGGGGGAGTGAAGCGCCTTTGGTAAGGAAAAATTTATATAGTGTGCTGAAATTTACTGTCATTTGTTACTATGGAAAATCATCCTTTGAGGGATTTGTTCGGGGTATCTTCACCCCGACCGGGAGAGCAAAGAGTTGCCCCTCAACCTACTAAAAATATTTATTATGAAATTCCTTCGGGTATGACAGAGAAACTGCTAGCTAATCCTTATGCAGGAGATGGAACATTACATCCTGAAATGCATCTAATCTATGTGGATGAAGTTTGTGGATAATTTAAGCTTGCAGGTTTGCCCGAGGATGAAGTCAAGAAGAAGGTCTTCCCTTTACCTTTGAAGGAGAAGGCATTGACATGGTATAGGCTATGCGATGATATTGGGACTTGGAATTACAACCGATTGAAATTGGAATTTCATCAGAAGTTTTATCCTATGCATCTGGTTCATCATGATCGGAATTATATATATAATTTTTGGCCTCGTGAAGGAGAAAGTATCGCTCAAGCTTGGAGAGGCTTAAGTCAATGTTATATTCATGCCCCAATCATGAGCTCTCAAGAGAAATTATTATTCAAAAAAATTATGCTCGACTTTCTCGTAATGATCAATCCATGCTCGATACTTCTTGTACTGTTTCTTTTATGAAGAAGACTATTGAATTCAAATGGGATTTATTGGAAAGGATTAAATGCAACTCTGAAGATTGGGAACTTGACGAAGGTAAGGAGTCAGGTATAAACCTTAAGTTTGATTGTGTTAAATCTTTTATGGATACCGATGCTTTTCGTGAATTTAGCACTAAATATGGACTTGACTCTGAGATAGTAGCTTCTTTTTGTGAATCATTTGCTACTCATGTTGATCTCCCTAAAGATAAGTGGTTTAAATATCATCCTCCCATTGAAACTATTACTTATAATGTTGATCTTATTATTCCTACTGCTTATATTGAGAAACCACCTTTCCTTGTTAGGATAAAGGAACATGCTAAAGCTTCAGCTGTGGTTCATAAGAGTTATACTAGAACACCTACACCTCCTGAACAAATTAAAGTTGAACCTAGTATTGCTACGATTAAAGATCTCTTGGTCGATAATATTGATGGGCATGTTATTTATTTCTGTGATGAAGCTACTAGAATTGCTAGGCCCAATGATAAAGATAAACATAGACCTGTTGTTGGCATGCCTGTTGTTTCTGTTAAAATAGGAGATCATTGTTACCATGGCTTATGTGATGTGGGTGCTAGTGTGAGTGCAATTCCCTTTACTTTATATCAAGAAATTATGAATGATACTGCACCTACTGAAATAGAAGAGATTGATGTCACTATTAAGCTTGCCAAGAGAGATACTATATCACTAATTGGGATTGTTAGAGATGTTGAAGTCTTGTGTGGGAAAATAAAATACCCTACTGATTTTCTAGTTCTTGGTTCCCCACAAGATGATTTGGTAGACCTTTCTTGAACAATGTTAATGCTAAAATAGACTGTGAGAAAGAAACTATTAGTGTAAGTTTTGGGGATGTGTCTCATGAGTTCAATTTCTCCAAATTTCGTGGACAACCCCATGATAAAGAATTGCCTAATAAAGATGAAATTATTGGTCTTGCTTCTATTGCCGTGTCTCCTACTGATCCCTTAGAACAATATTTGCTAGACCATGAAAATGATATGTTCATGAATGAAAGAAAGGAATTAGATGAGATTTTCTTTAAACAGATGCCTGTTTTGAAACACAATTTGCTTGTTGAGATTCCGGGAGATCCTCTACCACCCAAGAGTAATCCTGTGTTTGATCTTAAACAATAACCTGATACTCCGAAATATGCTTATCTTGATGAGAAAAAGATTTATCCTGTTATTATTAGTGCTAACCTTTCAGAGCATGAAGAAAAGAAATTATTGAAAACTCTGAGGAAGCACCGTGCAGCTATTGGATATACTCTGGATGATCTTAAGGGCATTAGTCCCACTCTATGTCAGCACAAAATTAATATGGAACCTGATGCTAAACCAGTCGTTGATCACCAGCGACGGTTGAACCCCAAAATGAAAGAGGTGGTAAGAAATGAGATACTAAAGCTTCTGGAAGCAGGTATAATTTATCCCGTTGCTGATAGTAGATGGGTAAGTCATGTTCATTGTGTCCCTAAGAAAGGAGGCATCACTGTTGTTCCTAATGATAAGAATGAATTGATCCCACAAAGAATTGTTACAGGCTATAGAATGGTTATTGATTTTAGAAAGTTGAATAAAGCTACTAGGAAAGACCATTATCCTCTACCTTTTATTGATCAAATGCTAGAAAGATTATCAAAACATACACACTTTTGCTTTCTAGATGGTTATTCTGGTTTTTCTCAAATACCTGTGTCAAAAGAGGATCAAGAAAAGACTACTTTTACTTGCCCTTTCGATACCTTCGCTTATAGACGTATGCCTTTTGGTTTATGTAATGCACCTGCTACCTTTCAAAGATGTATGATTGCTATATTCTCTGACCTTTGTGAAAAGATTGTTGAGGTTTTCATGGATGATTTCTCCGTTTACGGAACTTCTTTTGATGACTGCTTAAGCAACCTTGATCGAGTTTTGCAGAGATGTGAAGAAACTAATCTTGTCTTGAATTGGGAGAAGTGCCACTTTATGGTTAATGAAGGTATTGTCTTGGGGCATAAAATCTCCGAAAGAGGTATTGAAGTTGATAAAGCTAAAGTTGATTGATAACCCACAAGTATAGGGGATCGCAACAGTTTTCGAGGGTAGAGTATTCAACCCAAATTTATAGATTCGACACAAGGGGAGCCAAAGAATATTTGCAAGTATTAGCAACTGAGTTGTCAATTCAACCACACCTCGAGATTAATTATCTGCAGCAATATGATCAGTAGCACAGTAATATGATAATTTTGATAGTAGTAGCAACAGCAATAGTAACGGTAATAGTGATAGCAATGGTTTTGTAGCAGTTGTGACAGTAGCAATGGCAATAGTAACTTAGCAAGAACAATATGTGAAAAACTCGTAGGCATTGGATCGGTGAATTCGTTGGATGATATTCATCATATAACAGTCATAACCTAGGGTGATACGGCACTAGCTCCAGTTCATAAATATAATGTAGGCATGTATTCCGTAAATAGTCATACGTGCTTATGGAAAGAACTTGCATGACATCTTTTGTCCTACCCTCCCGTGGCAGCGGGGTCCATAAGGAAACTAAGGGATATTAAGGCCTCCTTTTAATAGAGAACCGGAACAAAGCATTAACACATAGTGAATACATGAACTCCTCAAATTACGGTCATCACCGGAAAGTATCCTGACTTCTGTCACTCCGGGGTTTGCGGATCATAACACGTAATAGGTGACTATAACTTGCAAGATCGGATCTAGAACATAGATATAATGGTGATAACATAAACGGTTCAGATCTGAAATCATGGCACCCGGGCCCAAAGTGACAAGCATTAAGCATGGCAAAGTCATAATAACATCAATCTCAGAACATAATGGATACTAGGGATCAAGCCCTAACAAAACTAACTCGATTACATGATGAATCTCATCCAACTCCCTCACCGACCAGCGAGCCTACGAAGGAATTACTCACTCCCGATGGGGAGCATCATGGAATTGGCGATGAAGGGTTGGTGATGACGAAGATCGAAGATTCCTCTCTCCGGAGCCCCAAACGAACTCCAGATCCGGCCTCCCGATGAAGAATAGGAGGTGGCGGCGGCTCCGTCTTGTGAAATGTGATAATTCTTTCTCCCTGATTTTTTTTCTCCAAAAATAGGATTTTATAGCGTCGGAGGTATGGTCAGCGGGACCACCAGGTGGGCACAACCCACCTGGGCGCGCCAGGAGGGAGGCGCGCCCTGGTGGGTTGTGCTCCCCCAGGGACCCCCCCTCCGGTGGTTCTTGGCTCCAGTATTTTTCTTTTATTCCATAAAAAATCTCAAAAAAGTTTCGTTCCATTTTGAGAACTTTTATTTCTGCACAAAAACAACACCATGGTAGTTCTGAACAACGTCAGTCCGGGTTAGTTTCATTCAAATCATGCAAATTAGAGTCCAAAACAAGAGGAAAAACGTTAGGAAAAGTAGATACGATGGAGACGTATCAACTCCCCCAAGCTTAAACCTTTGCTTGTCCTCAAGCAATTCAGTTGGTAAACTGAAAGTGAAAAAGAAAAACTTTTACGAACTCTTTTGCTCTTGTTTACATAAATAAGCTTAAGTAGCACCCAGGTTTTCAGCAAAGATTATAACTAACCATGTGAACAATAACTCTTAAAAATTATATTAACTTATATCAATGGCATAATCAACTAGCGAGCAATAATAAGATATCTCAAATGACAACACTTTGTCAAAACAACCATGATATAATATGACAATAGTGGTATCTCGCTAGCCCTTTCTGAGACCGCAAAACATAAATGCATAGCACCTCCAAAGTTCAAGCAGCGACTAAACATTGTAATTCATGGTAGAAAAGATCCAGTCATGATGCACCCAACATTAGCTACACACAATGCATGAGGATGACAATAGTGCTCTCAGGTCTGGCGCTTATTTGAGAAGGTGATGACTCAACATAAAAGTAAATAGATAATCCCTTCGCAGAGGGAAGCAGTGATTTGCAGCGGTGCCAGAGCTCAGATTTTAAAATAGAGGTAAATGAAAATTTTGAGAAATGCACCCTTCCTGTTTACTTCGTGACCATCAGTTATCGATATCTTCCATGCTAAACACATTAGTGGCGGTTCCCAAGCGATAAAAGTAAAGGTTTACTCCCCCTTCACCAACAAACACACTCCACGGCTAACCAAATCTATGGGTACCGTCCATACCAACAACATTCCTAGGGGAGTTTTGTTTAGTTATTTGTAATTTTTGAATTCGGGACTGGGAATCCCTATTACCGCCCTTCTCGTGCAAGGACAAGTGAATAAACACTCATCATGAGAATAACCCGCTTAGCATGGAAGATATTGACCACCTCCTGTCACTCTATGAACAATCCAGGCACACAAAAACGGATGTTTATTTGAAGTATTTAGAGGTGGCACATGCAAATTTACTTAGAACGGCAGGGTAATACCGCATATAGGTAGGTATGGTGGACTCATCTAGAATAACTTGGGTTTTAGGATTTTGATGCACAAGTAGTATTCCCGCTTAGTACAGGCGAAGGCTAGCAAATAGGTTGAGAAGCGGCCAGCTAGAGAGCGAAGACGGTCATGAACATGCATTACGCATAAGTAACATTGGGTACTATCATGAGTAGGATATGAACACCATGAACATAAATAGCATAGAGGCTATGTTGGTTTTGATTCAACTACATGCATGAACATGTGCCAAGTCAAGCCACTCGAACATTCAGAGGAGGATACCATATCATCATACTACATCACAATCATTTTAACGTGATGTTGACATCCAAGATAAATCATTATCCACTCCTAGCTACTTAAGCATGGCATGAGAAACTATAATCTCTAATTATCATTGCAAACATGTTTGATCATAATAGGCTGAATCATGGATACTAGGTTAAACATATTTACAAAAACAGAACAAGTTGAGTTCATACCCGTTTCTCTCTGCCACAGCCAGTTCATCGAATATCGTCATTATTGCCTTTCACTTGCACGACCAAATGATATGAAATAATAATAGTGCAAGGGTGCCATGGACTAAGCTGGAATCTGCAAAACATCTTATTGAAGAGGAGGAAACCAAACAATTTGAGCTCTTGTTAGATCAACAATAATGCATATGAGAGCCACTCAACATTTTCATCGTGGTCTTCTTCTCGGCATGACTCAATAAAAAGAAAATAATTTCAGAGAAACACACTGAAATATTTTTGGAGTTTTTAGTTTTTCATGAAGAAAGCAAATTAAAGGAGAAGGAAAACAAAAACGAGAAAACTATTTACACGGGAGAGCTCCCAACAAGCAAAAGAAGAACAAGGAAATCCTTTTGAGTTTTCTTTTAAATACTACAACTAATTGAACTAGAAAGAAAAACCGAAAAGAAGCAAGAAATATTTTTTTGATTTTCTCAAAGTTTTCAAACACACAAAAAGAAAGCAAGAAAAATAAATCTAGCATGGATAATACAATGAAAGAGTGTGAACACCAACAACTAGAATGAAATGTGTGAACATGAATGTAATGTCGGTGGAAATACGTACTCCCCCAAGCTTAGGCTTTTGGCCTAGCTTGGTAATCACTACTCGTAGTAGCCCTCGGGTCCCACGTTGAAGTGTTGTGGAGCGGGTGCTTGAGGATCCCATTCCTGAGGCTCCTCCTCAGCCACTGCCTGGTTATTCCGGTAGGAGACTATGTCCTCTGGCATGATCTTGTATCCTCTCCAAGTAGCAATCCCCAAAAACAGTTTCGAAATTGGAGCTTCGAGCAACGAGATCGAAGTCCGCGGGTTTGAGAGCAAGAACATGAGAGAGAGAGAGCAATGGTGATTTTTTCTGGAGGTGGGTGAAGACATGGGCTAAAGAGATAAGTGGGGGGGCACGTGGGGACCACAACCCACCAGGGCGCGCCTGGGGCTGCTAGCGCGCCCAGGTGGGTTGTGCCCACCTGGAGCACCCCCCTCTGATGTTATTTGCACTAAAAATTCAGAAATATTCAGAAAAAAATCATATTAAATTTTCAGGGCATTCTGAGAACTTTTATTTTTTGGTCATTTTTTATTGCACGGGAAAATCAGAAAACAGGCAAAATAAGGCATTTTATTTTATTTAACTAATAAAAACAGGAAATAAAAGATGGGAGACTGAAGGTTGTGCTTACTAAATTCATCAACTTCATATCTTTCAAAAGTGATCCATTAATAAGGTTGATCAAGTCTTATTAACAACCATCTTCGATCAACATGAACCGAAGAACTTTCGTAAAACACTAAGTTACCTCAACGGGGATATGCATGTCCCCAACAATAAGCACTTCATATTTCTTTTTGGCAGTAGGTAGAGGTAGTTGAAAACTTCCAATAGTGAGTGTCGGAGATTTTTCAATAACATTAATACCATTCACTTGGAATTGTTTCTTCGTAAAGTGCACCGTATGCCCATTACCATTGATATGAAAAGTGACCTTGCTTTTATTGCAATCAATAACAGCCCCTGCAGTATTCAAGAATGGTCTACCAAGGATAATCGACATGTTGTCGTCCTCGGGCATCTCAAGTATAACAAAGTCAGTTAAAATAGTAACATTTGCAACAACAACGGGCACATCCTCACAAATACCGATAGGTATGGCCGTTGATTTGTCAGCCATTTGCAAAGATATTTCAGTAGGTGTGAGTTTATTCAAATCAAGTCTTTTATATAAGGAGAAAGGCATAACACTAACACCAGCTCCCAAGTCACACAAAGCAGTTTTGACATAATTTCTTTTTATGGAGCAAGGTATAGTTGGTATTCCCGGATCTCCAAGTTTTTTAGGTACTCCGTCCTTAAAAGAATAATTAGCAAGCATGGTGGAGATTTTAGCTTCTGATATTTTTCTCTTATTAGTGATGATGTCTTTCATATATTTTGCATAAGGGGCCATCTTTAAAATATCAGTCAAGCGAGTGCGCAAAAAGACTGGCCTAAGCATTTCAGCAAAGCGTTCAAACTCTTCATCATCCTTTTTCTTAGTTGATTTAGGTGGAAAGGGCATGGGCTTTTGAACCCATGGTTCTCTTTCTCTCCCGTGTTTTCTAGCCACAAAGTCTCTTTTATCATATCTTTTATTTTTAGGTTGTGGGTTATCAAGATCAACCGCAGGTTCTATCTCAACATCATTATCTGGTTCTTTATCATTGTTTGGTTGAGTGTCTTCATGAACATCATCATTGTATTTTTCATTATCACTAGGTGAATGTTCATTACCAGATTGAGTTTCAGCATCAGAGATAGAAACATCATTATTATTTTCAGGAGGTTCTTCTAATTTAGGTTCACTAGAGGTGTGGAAAGTCCTATCATTTTTCATTTTCTTTTTAGAAGGAGTAGGTGCATCAGTGTTATTTCTTTGTGAATCATGTTCAATTCTTTTAGGGTGTCCCTCAGGATAAAGTGGTTCCTGAGTCATTTTACCTCCTCTAGTTGCTACTCTAACAGCAACGTCATTTATGTTGCTATTCATTTCAGCAAGCAATTCCTTTTGGGATTTAGCAACTTGTTCTAGTTGAGCTTGAACCATAGAGGCATGTTTTCCTACACCTCTAACATCATTTGAGATTCTAAATAACAAGTCACTCAAGCGAGCAATCATATCAGAATTATACTTCAATTGTTTCAATAGCATTGAAGTGATCTTGTTTCATAATGTAGTTGTCAAGCTCATATAAGCACTGACTAGGGTGTTTATTATAAGGAATATCACCTTCATCAAACTTTAATAAAGAATTTACCTCTACCACCTGTGATGGTGGTGGTGTGTTGAGGCCATGTATTTCTTCGATAGATGGTAAATTTTTAACATCCTCTGCTTTAATACCCTTTTCCTTCATAGATTTCTTTGCCTCTTGCATATCTTCAGGACTGAGATATAAGATACCCTCTTCTTCGGAGTGGGTTTAGGCGGTGGTTCAGGAAGAGTCCAATCATCATAATTTTTCAATATGTTATTCAATAATTCCTCAGCTTGTCCAACAGTTAGTTCCCTGAAAACACAACCAGCACAACTATCTAGGAAGTCCCTAGAAGCATCAGTTAGTCCATTATAGAAGATATCAAGTATTTCATTTTTCTTAGGTGGATGATCAGGCAAAGCATTAAGTAACTGGAGAAGCCTCCCCCAAGCTTGTGGGAGACTCTCTCCTTCAATTTGCACAAAGTTAAATATTTCCTGTAAGGCAGCTTGTTTCTTATGAGCAGGAAAATATTTTTCAGAGAAGTAGTAGATCATATCCTGGGGACTACGCACCAACCAGGAGCAAGAGTATTGTACCATATCTTAGCATCACACTTTAATGAGAACGGAAATAATTTGAGAATATAGTAATAGCGAATTTTATCCTCATGAGCAAAAAGGGTGGCTATATCATTAAGCTTAGTAAGATGTGCCACTACTGTTTCAGTTTCATAACCATGAAAAGGATTAGATTCAACCAAAGTAATCAACTCTGGGTTGACAGAGAATTCATAATCCTTATCATCAACACAGATAGGTGAAGTAGCAAACTTAGGATCACATTTCATTCTAGCACTCAAAGATTTCTCTTTCAGTTTGCATAATAATTTCTTAAGATCATCTCTATCATTGCAAGCAAAAAAGTCTCTAGCTGTCTCCTCATCCATAACATAACCTTCAGGTATCTTAGGCAATTCATATCTAGGAGAGCTAGGTCTAATAGGTGTTTCAAGATTTTCAGTTTCAAGTACTTCATCAGTTTCAGTGATCTCATCAATTTCAGCATTATCAATATCTTTAACTCTAGCAATTTGTTCATCAAGAAATTCACCTAGTGGCACATTATCATCAGGCAAGGTACTAGCTGTAGGAGATATGCCCTAGAGGCAATAATAAATGTTATTGATTATCTCCCTGTTCATAATTAGGTTTATGTTCCATGCTATAACTGCTATGGTTCTCGAGTCTACAAATAAAACGAGGCTTGGAGGAAGACTCATATGCACGTGTGGAATAATAAACGGTAAAATGTATTCCTGGTCTGGCCTCTAAGACTAGCTCAAGTGTTGCATGATGGTTCTGTTTTCCTGATCATGGGCATGTCTATGCCAGCAACTTTGAGGGCACAATGTTAGCAGAACATTTGTGTTGAATCGACCCGTATTAATATGTTATGCTATGAGATACATTCGTCATGAGTTAATGGTTAATAACACAGAGATGGTTAACGTTTGCATGATTCCTCAGACCATGAGAGTATCGAGTTTCTTCATGCTTGATTCATGAACTTTGGGGTTTGTTAAACGTCATCCGTAAATGGATGGCTATTACGGCGGCTTACGGGTTCATGGGAAAGTATGTCAAGTAACTTGATAGCTCAAGATTGGAATCCGACGATGGAGAGATATCTCTGGGCCCTCTCGGTGTTACGGTATCCATCATCGTCTGGCCAGACACAATGTGATTTGATCACAGGGATGCCAGAACACAGGAACGAGAAAAGAGAACAATACCGGTAACGAGGTAACTGGCTTAGTGGACAAGTTGTTGATCCACGGGAATGCCAACATGTCTCACCTCTGGTATTTGTAACATATCGCGAAGCAACAGGAATAGCACACAACAACTGGAGGTTCACTCGAATATTCATTCGTGTGGGTATAGGGGTCAATATGGGTGTCCACGGCTCCGATGTTGATCATTGATCAGAAGGAGTTCCAGGTCATGTCTATACTTCACCGAACCTATAGGGTCACACGCTTAAGGGTCATCTATCTGCTGAATACTAGACAAGGAGTCCGAGAGAAAGTCACTGGAAGAGTTTCGGAGACAACGGAAAAGTTCCGGAGAGAACACCGAAAAAGTTTCGGTAAAACCAAAAAGTTGTTTCGGATAAAACCATTGATCCAAAAAGGTTTCGGCAAGCACAGGGAATGTTTTGGAGGCTGCCAGATTGGTCTGGTAATTTCTGGAATTTTTCCGAAGAAAAAACCGAAAAAAAAAAGTTTTCGGAGCTGCCGGAATTGTTTACCGGGTAAACGAAGATGGTTTTAAATTAAACCACCATACCGGAAATGTTCCAGAGCGCGTCCAGATAATTTTAGAGGGTGTTGGAAATGTTCTGGGACCTTCTGGAATTTTTCAGAAGTAATAGTCGCGGAAAACATCTTGTCCCAGCGTGAGGGGACAAGATCCCACGACTCGTGGGGGCTGTTTTGGGGCGCCTCCCCTTGGGGGGCAGCCCCTTGTGGCTGGACAAAAGGTGTTGGGGGGGCCCATGGTGGGGGGCAGCCTCCACAAATGGTGGAGAATGTTGGGAGGAAGGTGGGGCCCCATGGGGGAACACCATGGACAAGGGAACATGTTTTCTCCATGTTTGGTGGGAACATGTTTTCCTTGTTTGGTGGGTGCATGTTTTGTGGGCTGAAATTTCAGCCCCCCTCACCCCTTCCACCACTATATAAGGAGGTGGAGAGGAGCTCTCCATCCCCACTCCAACTCTCTCACACATGGCATGCATGATCTGCCTTTCTTCTCTCCCTCCCACGAAATAGTTTCGCAGTGCCGAAAGGCTGTCTGGGTTCCGGTGGGAACTAGTTCTGGACGGCGAAGCCCTGCCGGATTGATGACACCGTATGTGTGCAACCCCGTAGAGAGTTCGTAGTTTCATCCTTTTGCCCGAGGGGATGTTCGAGTGTCCTCCCGAAGGGCTGTCCGAGTAACCGTCCGAGTTTCGAGGGTCCTCCCGGAGGGCTGTCCATGACACTGTCCGAGGGACTGTCCGACCGCCTCCCGGAGGGCTGTCCGAGGGGCAGATGAGGGAGTACATCCTCGTAGTTGGGAGGTTGTAAATCCTAGCTGCGGGGATCTGCACCGCCGATCGTCATCGACTCTACTTCCGCTGCGCTACGAGTCGGTAACGAAAATGATCATACCTTGTATGCAGTCTCCTTAGTGGTCCTGGGTTGGTGCGTAGGTCGGAAAATTTTTGTTTTCTACTGCGTTACCCTACAGTGGCATCATGAGCCGTGCTATGCGTAGATGCAGGTTGCGATCTAGAATACATAGAGATGTATGGGTGTTGCACAATATAATTAGGTAGTAGATGAGTTCTATTACTGAAAATTATTTGTGCGGGTAACAGATGAAATTTGTTGCCTGATGTTCTTGTTGCTTCCCTTGAATTTCCATAATCCTGATCTTGACGACATGGTGGAATCTCACAAAGTTCTGGCAATCCATGATCCTTTCATGATGCTCCTAAGTATGCTGATTGACAGATCAACGAAGTGCTAACAGTTCTTTGGGTTCTATCATAGTTAAAGAAAGATGGATGTTTCGCAGACGAAAGGGCAATGCAGATATGATCTGCACGGGGGTCATGCGTATGACGAAGTTCAGTATGGGGCTCGAGATTTTATTATCTCGTGTTTCATACACCCCGCAATGTTAATCTAGCTACTTGGATAATCATGCTTGATGATGAACGTTGGTAGCTTCGGTTTGTTTCGAAACCTTAGAAGCCACAAAAAACAAGTTTTTTCATGGACCGATTAGAGGCGTCTAACTTGGTTTTGCAGGATGGTTTGCATGTGCATATGATGTGGTATAGCAGTGCTCATATTAATTTGATTATGTATGAGATGACTATATGATGTAAATTAACATGACCTGCGTGTCATGATTCGGCATGATGGCTGGAGCGATATGATTGCACTTTAAATGACCTGCGTGTCAACCTTGTGTAATGCACTTATTTTATTAGCTATAGAGATAGCAATATTATCTGGTGCATCGACAAGGCGGTGGCAATCTTCGTGAAGGTGAACACCGACGCGAATACCGAAGACGAAGAAATACAAGACTTCTCCGTCAGAAAGGGCTATACCATATCATGCTATTATGAATTGCCTGAGATGTTTATCCCTTATGATGCACCCTTTTGATTGCGCAGTAGCCGCTTTTTATTAGGGTGATCTCTCACTTAAAATATTAAGTAGTTAGTGTTCTCCCAAGTGTAGCACCATCACGGCACCTAACTTTTCGGGGTATCACATGGATGCATGGGTACGAACGATTAGGGATGTGTGAGGCGGGTGAGTTGAGACCTCGCAGCGAGATCACTTGGTTGTCTTGACACTCAGGCATGAGAGTCATGAGCTCGGAACACAAGCATCGAAAGATGGACAAGAGTCACATAGAGATGTGATTGGCAAGTTGTCCTACCAAATGAAATTCTCATCACTTGAGAGGGATGCATCCTTGGCGTTGAATTGAAATTTGGATCTTGAATCGCTCACAATCAATTATGATAGATATTGATTTGAGTGGGAGCGCACTTTAGAATTAACTTGCTTAATTCTCGGTGCAATTAATTTTGAACATTGTCTAAGTGTGTTTTGCATAATAGTTGTAGAATAATGGCTCGCGTTTCCACCTTCCCTATTAAAATTGAATAGCTGTTAAATATCTGGTTAAAACTTTACGGTTGGTAACGTAATGTGATGATTGTCCTCAAGAGTGCCGAGAAGGATTTTTTCCTATCGCATACTTTTGGTATTCTCTCGCTTATGCTATGGATCATATGACTCTCGTCCTTCGATCCAAAAGCTAGAATTCCGTTTCAGTCAAGTGCAATATGTTTGCTTCCATGAGACCCGAACTTCGAAAGTTTGGATAGTTATGTGATATTCATGGAATCTGAAAATCATTTTCAGAGACAGACAAAGGCTAAAAGATATGAGATATCCAAAGCAATGTTTGTTTGCAAACTATTAGTAAATTAGTTTACTATGCATTAGACTGATAAGAGAGGGATCCAGAAGAACGCCTATCATATGATGAAAGGTGAATAAAACAACAACTTAAAGAGAAAGAAAGTATCCGAAGGGTGTTAGTGAAACTTTCACGCCTAGGAAGTCCGGGGCTAATGCCACTCTTAAGTTGGGTGCTTCTTCTAAGAGTAGAAAAAATACTAAAAGTTAAACTATTAGAAGTATAAAGGCAATAAGAAAGAAGACTAGAATATCCAGCTCATGTATGAATGTCATACAAGTTTTTGATGTATAGAAGGCTGGTCGAAGATATAGTTCTTGGGAATTATGATTAAATTGTTGATCACTGATTCTTGGGTACTATGAGTTAATCACAAAGATACCCGCTCGATTGCATTCTGTTGCAACTCGATGTAAGAACTACTATGGCCTGAAAGACTAGCCAGGAATGAGGTTTAGGTATACACAGGGAACATAGTAAATGTTACTATACCTTCCATCGGTGTATTACCGTCTGTATTTATTTTCATAATTCATTTAGAGTTTTACACACTCTAGCCCATTGCATAAAGTATCTTGCAAGAAGGTTGTTCATAAGAGAACTTTTGATCTTTGGTGTTATGAATAACATAAGGGCCATATTTTCATTATGAATGAGATGTATGTTATGAATATTGATAATAATACATTACCTCAGTATTTACTTTCATAATTCATTTTTAGAGTTTTACACACTCTAGCCCATTGCACAATGTTTGTTGCAAAAGGGTTGTTCATAAAAGAACAATTGTTGTTCAGTATTATGAATAACATGAGGGCCATACTTCCATCATCGATGGGACGTATGTTATGAATATTGATGGTAATATGATACATCCATAACGCTGACGCTAAATGTCGCAAGACTAAAAGAATACCACACAAGTGTGGCACTGCATTTGGTCACATTGGAGAAACCCGCATGGAAAATTTCATTATGATGGATTTTGAAGTCATTTGATTTTGAATCATCTGACACTTGCAAATTTCGTCCAAAAAGTGAAGTGACTGAAATACCGTTCACAGGCCATAAGGAACGAACAACAAACTTATTGGTGATCATACATTTGATGTGTGTAGTCCGATAAATGTTGTTAGTAGTGGATTTATCTATCTTCAGAAATGACTCAAGTAGATATATGGATATTTACTTGATGAGACGTAAGTCTGGATCTTTTGAAATCATTCGAAAGGTCTTCAAAAATGAAGTATAAGTTATTGTAACAAGAAAATTATGTTTCTACAATTCGATTGCAGACAGGAATATTTGAGTTACAAGTTTAGCGAATGTCTGATGAGTTGTGAAAGGGGTTTCATAACTTGCACATCCCGGAACACCACTGCAAGTGGAAAGTCCGTGAAGATGTAATCGAACCATTTATGACATGGTAAGATCAAAGATGACATAAATAGATTTTGCCACTATCCCTTTTAAAGAGTGATGCTTTAGAGACTGCGGCTTTTACACTGAAAAGAGCTCCATCGGGTCTGTTGAAATGACACCATGGTATGGTACGCCCAACCATGTTATATCTTTTCTTAACATTTGGAATATGGGGCTTGTGTAAAAGGTTACAAACCTATTCCAAATCAGACAAGTGCTGCTTTGTAGGTTATCCCAAGTCATTGGGTATTCCCCCACCACTATACCAAGGCAAAGGTTTTTTGCCACAAAACGGTATGCTTTTAAAGAGAATTGTTCTTGCAAAAGGTGAGTGGGAGGACAGTGCAACTCGACGACATAACCAGTATCTTCATCATCAGATCAAAGGAAAGGAACCTTGGAAGTGATTCTAGAGTTTCCTACTGCGACTGATACGGAAGTCTCTACAATAAAATGTATGGACTTCGGTCGAACTTGCAGCTGAACCACGTAGGCAAGGCTCGTGCAAACCTCTCAGGTGCGCAAACGAGATATTGTTGTTAGACAACAGTATACCTACGATACACATGGAAGCGTTGATGGGCCCTGACTCCGGAATTGGCTAAATGCCAATACAATCCGAGATAGTTTCCATATAAGTGATTCAAGATTAAAATCTTGATACACCTTTCGGAAGACTTAGAGTCTAACGAATATTTATGGAACTAAAAACCGATACGGATAAAAATGTTTTATCCATAAAGCTCGACTTGTTGCAATAACAAGTTCAAGGAGTTGACTACAATGAGGTTGTTTCACCGTAGCGATGCTTAAAGTCGGTTCGGGTTGAACTAGCAATTAATACATATTTCAAATCATGAGATATGAAACAAGGATGACAAAAGGATTTCC
Source organism: Thinopyrum elongatum (assembly GCA_011799875.1). Lineage (NCBI taxonomy): Eukaryota > Viridiplantae > Streptophyta > Magnoliopsida > Poales > Poaceae > Thinopyrum > Thinopyrum elongatum. The sequence continues at coordinate 525,098,610 of CM022299.1, forward strand.
ATCTGATGGAAATGAAACCAAGGACTTGCATGTGTTATAGTCCAAGGTATTTTGTCAGTCCAGAGGATGCTAGTAAGGGTGCAAACTTCAGAGTTCCAGTGATGGACAGAAGAGAGCAAAGTGGAGTTGGAATCTTCATGTTTTGATGAAATGGTCAAAGGGGTTTGACTTCATCAATGGGTAACGAAGATACTTGTAATTCAAGAAAGTAAGTGGGAGCCTAATAATATTTCTAAAAACCTTGTGTGCTTGACACATTATTAATTGGAAATAAATTTCTTGACACGAATTAGCACTTCATTTGAAAATAGTTTTTCGATGAAGTGCTTGGGCTAAATAGCCTCAATATTAGGCATGATGATCTATGGAGATAGATTTACCTAATGGGGCTAAGCAATAAATACATATTGACAAGATGCTAAAACTTTTTAGCATTTAAAATGCCAAGGAGTGATTCTTACCGAAGTCACATGGAAAGAGTTTTTGCAAGACTCGGTGTCCCAAAAAAACACTGATGAGCAAAATACATGATGGAGATTCCACACACCTTCGTGTTTGGATTAATCATGTATTCCATGGTATGTAAAACAACCAGATATGTCCAATACTCCAAAGTTGTTGCGAGTATAAATACCAAAGTGATCAAAAGCACTGATCATGGGACAACAGTGAAAGATGCCATTGAGTACTAGAGTAGTATTGATGACATGTTTTCTCGCAAGCAGAGATTATGAAGTGCTCGTTGTAAGTAATTACATCGATACAGTCGTCATCAATGCTCCATGCGATTTTCGATTTAAATTGAGGGTTTTTTGTAACACACAATGTGGTGGCACAGTTAGTTGGAAAAGGTTTCCAAACAAGTTACTGTGGCGAATTCTATAACAGAGGCGAAGTATGTTGCCGCTTTTGAAGCGACAAAGAAGATGTTGAATCATATAGTTCATTCATGAACTTAGTATGGTTCCAAGATGGCTTTTGTCAATGGGACACTACTCCAGGTAGTTGCTCCATAACTCAGTCTGAGGAATCCAGGTTCGACCTGTGATTCACATACATACAAAGTCAAGTCCACACAAAATATGAATTTTGTGAAAGCGTGAAAACGCGAGGATATGCAAAGATACACACGGAGCTGAAGTCGTCAGATCCGTTGGACATCAGGCTATACCACATGCGAAGCATAATTTACACCAATGTGCCATAGGTGTAAAGTGCATTAGCATTAACTAGATTATTGACTCTAGTGCAAGTGGGAGTCTGTAGGACATATGCCCTAGAGGCAATAATAAATGTTATTCATTATCTCCCTGTTCATAATTAGGTTTATGTTCCATGCTATAACTGCTATGGTTCTCGAGTCTACAAATAAAACAAGGCTTGGAGGAAGACTCATATGCACGTGTGGAATAATAAACGGTAAAATGTATTCCTGGTCTGGCCTCTAAGACTAGCTCAAGTGTTGCATGATGGTTCTGTTTTCCTGATCATGGGCATGTCTATGCCAGCAACTTTGAGGGCACAATGTTAGCAGAACATTTGTGTTGAATCGACCCGTATTAATGTTATGCTATGAGATACATTCTTCATGAGTTAATGGTTAATAACACAGAGATGGTTAACGTTTGCATGATTCCTCAGACCATGAGAGTATCGAGTTTCTTCATGCTTGATTCATGAACTTTGGGGTTTGTTAAATGTCATCCGTAAATGGATGGCTATTATGGCGGCTTACGGGTTCATGGGAAAGTATGTCAAGTAACTTGATAGCTCAAGATTGGGATTTGCTCCTCCGACGATGGAGAGATATCTCTGGGCCCTCTCGGTGTTACGGTATCCATCATCGTCTGGCCAGACACAATGTGATTTGATCACAGGGATGCCGGAACACAGGAACGAGAAAAGAGAACAATACCGGTAACGAGGTAACTGGCTTAGTGGACAAGTTGTTGATCCACGGGAATGCCAACATGTCTCACCTCTGGTATTTGTAACATATCGCGAAGCAACAGGAATAGCACACAGCAACTGGAGGTTCACTCGAATATTCATTCGTGTGGGTATAGGGGTCAATATGGGTGTCCACGGCTCCGATGTTGATTATTGATCAGAAGGAGTTCCAGGTCATGTCTATACTTCACCGAACCTATAGGGTCACACGCTTAAGGGTCATCTATCTGCTGAATACTAGACAAGGAGTCCGAGAGAAAGTCACTGGAAGAGTTTCGGAGACAACGGAAAAGTTCCGGAGAGAACACCGAAAAAGTTTCGGTAAAACCGAAAAGTTGTTTCGGATAAAACCATTGATCCAAAAAGGTTTCGGCAAGCACAGGGAATGTTTTGGAGGTTGCTAGATTGGTCTGGTAATTTCTGGAATTTTTCCAGAGAAAAAACCGAAAAAAAATGTTTTTGGAGCTGCCGGAATTGTTTACCGGGTAAACGAAGATGGTTTTAAATTAAACCACCAAACCGGAAATGTTCCGGAGCACGTCCAGATAATTTTAGAGGGTGCTGGAAATGTTCTGGGACCTTCCGGAATTTTTCAGAAGTAATAGTCGCGGAAAACATCTTGTCCCAGCGTGAGGGGACAAGATCCCACGACTCGTGGGGGCTGTTTTGGGGCGCCTCCCCTTGGGGGGGCAGCCCCTTGTGGCTGGACAAAAGGTGTTGGGCGGGCCCCCCATGGTGGGGGGCAGCCTCCACAAATGGTGGAGAATGTTGGGAGGAAGGTGGGGCCCCATGGGGGAACACCATGGACAAGGGAACATGTTTTCTCCATGTTTGGTGGGAACATGTTTTCCTTGTTTGGTGGGTGCATGTTTTGTGGGCTGAAATTTCAGCTCCCCTCACCCCTTCCACCACTATATAAGGAGGTGGAGAGGATCTCTCCATCCCCACTCCAACTCTCTCACACATGGCATGCATGATCTGCCTTTCTTCTCTCCCTCCCACGAAATAGTTTCGCAGTGCCGAAAGGCTGTCTGGGTTCCGGTGGGAACTAGTTCTGGACGGCGAAGCCCTGCCGGATAGATGACACCGTATGTGTGCAACCCCGTAGAGAGGTCGTAGTTTCGTCCTTTTGCCCGAGGGGCTGTTCCAGTGTCCTCCCGAAGGGCTGTCCGAGTAACCGTCCGAGTTTCGAGGGTCCTCCCAGAGGGCTGTCCATGACACTGTCCGAGGGACTGTCCGACCGCCTCCCGGAGGGCTGTCCGAGGGGCAGATGAGGGAGTACATCCTCGCGGTTGGGAGGTTGTAAATCCTAGCTGCAGGGATCTGCACCGCCGATCATCATCGACTCTACTTCCGCTGCGCTACGAGTCGGTAACGAAAATGATCAAACCTTGTATGCAGTCTCCTTAGTGGTCCTGGGCTGGTGCGTAGGTCGGAATTTTTTTGTTTTCTACTGCATTACCCTACACAAGCATCATCTTGAGTAGCATTCATAGAAGTAGCATCATCAATAACTTGCGACATATCAGGATTAATAGCATGTGGTGGTGTTGCAAATCTACTCATAACAGAAGGTGAATCAAGTGCAGAGCTAGATGGCAGTTCCTTACCTCCCCTCGTCTTAGAGGGAAAAATCATAGTCTTGGTATCCTTAAGATTCTTCATAGTGATCAATTGATAATAATCCCAAGTGACTCAACAAATATAGCTATGCTCCCCGGTAACGGCGCCAGAAAAAGGTCTTGATAACCCACAAGTATAGGGGATCGCAACAATTTTTGAGGGTAGAGTATTCAACCCAAATTTATAGATTCGACACAAGGCGAGCCAAAGAATATTTGCAAGTATTAGCAGCTGAGTTGTCAATTCAACCACACCTGAAGATTAATTATCTGCAGCAATATGATCAGTAGCACAGTAATATGATAATTTTGATAGTAGTAGCAACAGCAATAGTAACGGTAACAGTGATAGCAATGGTTTTGTAGCAGTTGTGATAGTAGCAATAGCAATAGTAACTTAGCAAGAACAATATGTGAAAACCTCGTAGGCATTGGATCGGTGAATTCATTGGATGATATTCATCATATAACAGTCATAACCTAGGGCGATACGGCACTAGCTCCAGTTCATAAATGTAATGTAGGCATGTATTCCGTAAATAGTCATACGTGCTTATGGAAAGAACTTGCATGACATCTTTTGTCCTACCTTCCCGTGGCAGTGGGGTCCATAAGGAAACTAAGGGATATTAAGGCCTCCTTTTAATAGAGAACCAGAACAAAGCATTAACACATAGTGAATACATTAACTCCTCAAATTACGATCATCACCGGAAAGTATCCCGACTTTTGTCACTCCGGGGTTTGCGGATCATAACACGTAATAGGTGACTATAACTTGCAAGATCGGATCTAGAACATAGATATAATGGTGATAATATAAACGGTTCAGATCTGAAATCATGGCACCCGGGCCCAAAGTGACAAGCATTAAGCATGGGAAAGTCATAGCAACATCAATCTCAGAACATAAGGGATACTAGGGATCAAGCCCTAACAAAACTAACTCGATTACATGATGAATCTCATCCAACCCCTCACCGACCAGCGAGCCTATGAAGGAATTACACACTCCCGGTGGGGAGCATCATGGAATTGGCAATGGAGAAGGGTTGGTGATAACGAAGATCGAAGATTCCCCTCTCTGGAGCCCCAAACGGACTCCAGATCTGGCCTCCCGATGAAGAACAGGAGGTGGCAGCGGCTCTGTCTCGTGAAACGCGATAATTCTTACTCCCTGATTTTTCTCTCCAAAAATAGGATTTTATAGCGTCGGAGGTAGGGTCAGCGGGGCCACCAGGTGGGCACAACCCACCTGGGCGCGCCAGGAGGGGGGGTGCCCTGGTGGGTTGTGCTCCCCCAGGGACCCCCCCTCCGGTGGTTCTTGGCTCCAATATTTTTCTTTTATTCCATAAAAAATCTCCAAAAAGTTTCGTTCCATTCCGAGAACTTTTATTTCTGCACAAAAACAACACCATGGTAGTTCTGCTGAAAACAGCATCAGTCTGAGTTAGTTTCATTCAAATCATGCAAATTAGAGTCCAAAACAAGAGGAAAAGTAGATACGACGGAGACGTATCATTGATGCTATCGAAAAAATGTCGTGTCCTAAAGATATCAAAGGTATAAGAAGTTTCCTTGGTCATGCAGGTTTCTATAGGAGATTTATTAAAGACTTCTCTAAAATTTCTAGGCCTCTCACTAATCTCTTGCAAAAAGATGTCCCATTTGTTTTTTATGATGATTGTGTAGAAGCATTTGAAATACTTAAGAAAGCCTTGATCTTTGCACCTATTGTTCAACCACCTGATTGGAACCTACCCTTTGAAATTATGTGTGATGCTAGTGATTTTGCTGTTGGTGCTGTTCTAGGACAAAGAGTTGATAAGAAATTAAATGTTATCCATTATGCTAGTAAAACTCTATACATTGCTCAAAGAAATTATGCTACTACTGAAAAAGAATTTTTAGCGGTTGTATTTGCTTGTGATAAGTTCAGATCTTATATTGTTGATTCCAAAGTTACTGTTCACATCGATCATGCTGCTATTAAATATCTTATGGAAAAGAAAGATGCTAAACCTAGACTTATTAGATGGGTTCTCTTGCTACAAGAATTTGATTTGCATATTATTGATAGAAAGGGAGCTGAGAACCCCGTAGCAGACAACTTGTCTAGGTTAGAAAATGTTCTTGATGACCCACTACCTATTGATGATAGCTTTCCTGATGAACAATTAGCTGTCATAAATGCTTCTCGTAGTGCTCCTTGGTATGCTGATTATGCCAATTATATTGTTGCTAAATTTATACCACCTAGTTTCACATACCAACAAAAGAAAAAGTTTTTCTATGATTTAAGACATTACTTCTGGGATGACCCACATCTTTATAAAGAAGGAGTAGATGGTGTTACTAGACGTTGTGTACCTGAGCATGAACAGGAATAGATCCTACGCAAGTGTCACTCCGAGGCCTACAGAGGGCACCATGCTGGTGATAGAACTGCACACAAGGTATTGCAATCTGGTTTTTATTGGCCTACTCTTTTCAAAGATGCTCGTAAGTTTGTCTTGTCTTGTGATGAATGCCAAAGAATTGGTAATATTAGTAGACGTCAGGAAATGCCTATGAACTATTCACTTGTTATTGAACCATTTGATGTTTGGGGATTTGATTATATGGGACCTTTTCCTTCCTCTAATGGGTATACACATATTTTGGTTGTTGTTGATTATGTTACTAAGTGGGTAGAAGTTATTCCAACTAGTAGTGCTGATCATAACACTTCCATTAAGATGCTTAAAGAAGTTATTTTTCGAGGTTTGGAGTCCCTAGATATTTAATGACTGATGGTGGTTCACACTTTATTCATGGTGCTTTCCGTAAGTTGCTTGCTAAGTATGATGTTAACCATAGAATTGCATCTCCATATCATCCTCAGTCTAGTGGTCAAGTAGAATTGAGCAATCGAGAAAGAAAGTTGATCTTGCAAAAGACTGTTAATAGATCCAGAAAGAATTGGTCTAAGAAACTTGATGATGCATTATGGGCTTATAGAACTGCTTATAAAAACCCTATGGGTATGTCTCCGTATAAAATGGTTTATGGAAAAGCATGTCACTTACCTCTTGAACTAGAACATAAAGCTTATTGGGAAATTAAAGAGCTCAACTATGATTTCAAACTTGCCGGTGAAAAGAGGTTATTTGACATCAACTCACTTGATGAATGGAGAACCCAAGCCTATGAGAATGCCAAGTTGTTTAAAGAGAAAGTTAAAAGATGGCATGATAAAAGGATACAAAAGCGTGAATTCAATGTAGGTGACCATGTCTTGCTATACAATTCTCGTTTAAGATTTTTTGCAGGAAAACTTTTCTCTAAATGGGAAGGTCCTTACATTGTTGAGGAAGTTTATCGTTCTGGCGTTATCAAGATCAACAACATCGAAGGCAATAACCCAAGGGTGGTAAACGGGCAAAGAATAAAACATTATATCTCAGGTACTCCCATAAATGTTGAGACAAATACTATTAATACCATAACATCGAAGGAGTACATAAGGGAAACCTACCAGAATGTTCCAGACTCTGAAAAGGAATAGGTATGTGGTATGGTAAGTAAACCGACTCCAAAACTTTTCCAATGGCAATTTTACTCCGTTTTGGAATATTTAAAAAAATAGAAAAATAAGAAGTAGTCCGAAAAGTGCACGAGGAGGCGACAAGCCGTGAGGGCGTGCCATACCCCCTGGGCGCGCCCCTAGGGCTTGTGGCCACCTCGTGTGCCCTCCAGACTCCGTTTTCTTATAGTACACTCCTTTTGGTCGGTAAAAAATCATTATATAATCTGCCGAAGGTTTTGACCACTGTATCAGAACAAAATCCTCTATTTTTGTTTTCAGCTGTTTTTCCTGACAGATCTAGGTCGCCATGATGTCTCCAAGGGCCCCCAAGGACAAGTTTTTCGAGAAGGTCATCAACCCTTACCTTGCGGAGGTGCTACAACACCCTCAAACCATCGAGATGCATGAGGGGGTGCTGCACATCCATGATGTTCAAGGGCCGACGAAGACCGGAAGCGTGGAGACCAGGCTCGAAGCGATGGAGCAGCAAGTCTTCAAGTGCCAAGGGATGGTGGAACATGGACTCAATGCCAATCACTTGATGATCGCTGAATTTACCCATGATCACAAGCTGGATGCCAAGGACATTGGGGAGGCCATCTTCAAGCTTCATGAGAAAATCGAGCATCTCCAAGCCCAGATCTATGACCTGCAAAACCAAAACTATGAGTATGAATACAGATTTAAGAGGATGAGTTTGGCTGCAGATTTGAGGATCCCGGAGACTCGTTCATCTTTCTACGATGGTGAACCTATGCCTTGGAAAACGGAGTATAAGCTTCCCACATCATCAACAACTCCATCATCACCACCTCCGAAGAAAGAGACCTAAATACATGGGTGATGTCTACTACACAACTTGTTCTTGTAGACTCGTGTTGGGCCTCCAAGTGCAGAGTTTTGTAGGACAGTAGCAATTTTCCCTCAAGTGGATGACCTAAGGTTTATCAATCCGTGGGAGGTGTAGGATGAAGATGGTCCCTCTCAAACAACCCTGCAACCAAATAACAAAGAGTCTCTTGTGTCCCCAACACACCAAATACAATGGTAATTTGTACAGGTTCACTAGTTCGGCGAAGAGATGGTAATAAAAGCGTAGTAATGATAGTAGATATTGATTTTTGTAATAGTAACAATAAAAAACAGCAAGGTAGGAAGTAACAAAAGTGAGCACAAATGGTATTGCAATGCTTGAAAATGAGGCCTAGGGTCCGTACTTTCGCTAGTGCAATCTCTCAACAATGCTAATCTAATTGGATCATATAACCATGCCTCAAAGTGCGATGAAGAATCACTCCAAAGTTCCTATCTAGCGGAGAACATAATAAGAAATTGTTTGTAGTGTACGCAACCACCTTAAAGTTATTCTTTCCGTTCGATCTATTCAAGAGTTCATACTAAAATAACACAAAGTTATTCTTTCCGTTCGATCTATCCAAGAGTTCGTACTAAAATAACACCATATGATACGCATCAACCAACTCTAATGTCACCTAGATACTCCAATGTCACCACAAGTATCCATGAGTTAATTATACGATATGCATCAAACAACCTCAGATTCATAATACTCGATCCAACACAAAGAACCTCAAAGAGTGCCCCAAGATTTCTACCAGAGAAACAAGGACGAAAATGTGCATCAACCCCTATGCATAGATTACCCCAATGTCACCTCAGGAATCCGCGAGTTGAGTGCCAAAACATATATCAAGTGAATCAATATAATACCCCATTGTCACCATGGCTATTCATATGCAAGACATGAAGGAAATATGCCCTAGAGGCAATGATAAAGTTGTTATTTATATTTCCTTATATCATGATAAATGTTTATTATTCATGCTAGAATTGTATTAATCGGAAACTTGATACATGTGTGGATACATAGACAAAACACAGTGTCCCTAGTAAGCCTCTACTAGACTAGCTCGTTAATCAAAGATGGTTAAGTTTCCTAACCATAGACATGAGTTGTCATTTGATGAATGGGATCACATCATTAGGAGAATGATGTGATGGACAAGACCCATCCGTTAGCTTAGCATTATGATCGTTAAGTTTTATTGCTATTGCTTTCTTCATGACTTATACATATTCCTTTGACTATGAGATTATGCAACTCCCGAATACCGGAGGAACACCTTGTGTGCTACCAAACGTCACAACGTAACTGGGTGATTATAAAGATGCTCTACAGGTGTCTCCGAAGGTGTTTGTTGGGTTGGCATAGATCGAGATTAGGATTTGTCACTCCGAGTATCGAAGAGGTATCTCTGGGCCCTCTCGGTAATGCACATCGTGATAAGCCTTGCAAGCAATGTAACTAATGAGTTAGTTATGGGATAATGCATTATGGAACGAGTAAAGAGACTTGCCGGTAATGAGATTGAACTAGGTATAAAGATACCGATGATCGAATCTCGGGCAAGTAACATACCGATGACAAAGGGAATGACGTATGTGGTCATTGCGGTTTGACCGGTAAAGATCTTCGTAGAATATGTAGGAACCAATATGAGCATCTAGGTTCCGCTATTGGTTATTGACCGGAGATGTGTCTCGGTCATGTCTACATAGTTCTCGAACCCGTAGGGTCCGCATGCTTAATGTTCGATGACGATTTGTATTATGAGTTATGTGTTCTGGTGACCGAAGATTGTTTGGAGTCCCGGATGAGATCACGGACATGACGAGGAGTCTCGAAATGGTCGAGAGGTAAATATTGATATATTGGACGATAGTATTCGGACATCGGAATGGTTCCGGATTGTTTCGGATATTTTTCGGAGTACCGGGTGGTTACCGGAACCCCCCGGGGAAAGTAATGGGCCACTATGGGCCATAGGAGAGAGAGAGGGCAGCCCACAAGGGGTGGCGCGCACCCCCCCCCATGGGCAGTCCGAATTGGACAAGGGGAGGGGGCGCAACCCCCCTTTCCTTCCCCCTCTCCCTCCCCTTCCCCCTTTCCCCCTCCATGAGAAGGAAGGGGGAAACCGACTAGGACTAGGAGTCCTAGTGGGTTCCCCCCCCACATGGCGCGCCCCCTAGGGCCGGCCTCCTTCCCTCTCCTCCTTTATATACGGGGGCAAGGGGGCACCCCAAAGCACATCAATTGTTCTCTTAGCCGTGTGCGGTGCCCCCCTCCACAGTTTACTCCTCCGGTCATAGCGTCGTAGTGCTTAGGCGAAGCCCTGCGCGGATCACATCACCATCACCGTCACCACGCCGTCGTGCTGACGAAACTCTCCCTCAACCCTCTGCTGGATCAAGAGTTCGAGGGACATCATCGAGCTGAACGTGTGCTGAACTCGGAGGTGCCGTACGTTCGGTGCTTGATCGGTTGAATCGAGAAGACGTTCGACTACATCAACCGCGTTAAGCTAACGCTTCCGCTTTCGGTCTACGAGGGTACGTGGACACACTCTCCCCCTCTCGTTGCTATGCATCTCCTAGATAGATCTTGCGTGAGCGTAGGAATTTTTTGAAATTGCATGTTACGTTCCCCAACAGTGGCATCCGAGCCAGGTCTATGCGTAGATGATATGCACGAGTAGAACACAAAGAGTTGTGGGCGATGATAGTCATACTGCTTACCACCAACGTCTTATTTTGATTCAGCGGTATTGTTGGATGAAGCGGCCCGGACCAACCTTACATGACCACGTTCATGAGACCGGTTCCACCGACAGACATGCAACTTGTTTTGCATAAAGGTGGCTGGCGGGTGTCTGTTTCTCCAATTTTAGTTGAATCGAATTTGACTACGGCCGGTCCTTGTTGAAGGTTAAAACAGCAAACTTGACGAAACATCGTTGTGGTTTTGATGCGTAGGTAAGAACGGTTCTTACTAGAAGCCCGTAGCAGCCACGTAAAACTTGCAACAACAAAGTAGAGGACGTCTAACTTGTTTTTGCAGGGCATGTTGTGATGTGATATGGTCAAGACATGATGTGATATACGTTATTGTATGAGATGATCATGTTTTGTAAAAGTTATCGGCAACTGGCAGGAGCCTTATGGTTGTCGCTTTATTGTATGAAATGCAATCGCCATGTAATTGCTTTACTTTATCACTATACGTTAGCGATAGTTGTAGAAGCAATAGTTGGCGAGACAACAACGACGCTACGATGGAGATCAAGGTGTCAAGCCGGTGATGATGGAAATCATGACGGTGCTTTGGAGATGGAGATCAAAGGCACAAGATGATGATGGCCATATCATGTCACATATTTTGATTGCATGTGATGTTTATCTTTTATGCATCTTATTTTGCTTAGTACGGCGGTAGCATTATAAGATGATCCCTCACTAAAATTTCAAGGTATAAGTGTTCTCCCTGAGTATGCACCATTGCGACAGTTCGTCATGCCGAGACACCACGTGATGATCGGGTGTGATAAGCTCTATGTTCACATACAACGGGTACAAGACAGTTTTGCACGCGCGGAATACTCGGGTTAAACTTGACGAGCCTAGCATGTACAGACATGGCCTCGGAACACTGAGACCGAAAGGTCGAACGTAAATCATATAGTAGATATGATCAACATAGAGATGTTCACCATTGAAAACTACTCCATCTCACGTGATGATCGGACATGGTTTAGTTGATATGGATCACGTGATCATTTAGATGACTCGAGGGATGTCTATCTAAGTGGGAGTTCTTAAGTAATATGATTAATTGAACTTAATTTATCATGAACTTAGTCCTGATAGTATTTACATATCTATGTTGTAGATCAATGGCCCATGCTACCGTTCCCTTGAATTTTAATGTGTTCCTAGAGAAAGCTAAGTTGAAAGATGATGGTAGCAACTACACGGACTGGGTCCGTAACTTGAGGATTATCCTCATTGCTGCATAGAAGAATTATGTCCTTGATGCACCGTTAGGTGAAAGGCCTGCTGCAGGAGCAGATGCTGATGTTATGAACATCTGGTAAGCTCGATCTGATGACTACTCTATAGTTCAGTGTGCCATGCTCTACGGCTTAGAATCGGGACTTCAAAGACGTTTTGAACGTCATGGAGCATATGAGATGTTCCAGGAATTGAAGTTAATATTTCAAGCAAATGCCCGAGTTGAGAGATATGAAGTCTCCAACAAGTTCTATAGCTGCAAGATGGAGGAGAATAGTTCTGTCAGTGAACACATACTCAGAATGTCTGGGTATCATAACCACTTGACTCAGCTGGGAGTTAATCTTCCGGATGATAGTGTTATTGACAGAGTTCTTCAATCACTGCCACCAAGCTACAAAGGCTTCGTGATGAACTATAATATGCAAGGGATGAATAAGACAATTCCTGAGCTCTTCGCTATGCTCAAAGCAGCAGAGGTAGAAATCAAGAAGGAGCATCAAGTGTTGATGGTTAACAAGACCACTAGTTTCAAGAAAAAGGGCAAAGGAAAGAAGGGGAACTTCAAGAAGAATGGCAAGCAAGTTGCCACTCCCGGGAAGAAGCCCAAGTCTGGACCTAAGCCTGAAACTGAGTGCTTCTACTGCAAAGGGACTGGACACTGGAAGCGGAACTGCCCCAAGTATTTGGCGGATAAGAAGGATGGCAAAGTGAACAAAGGTATATTTGATATACATGTTATTGATGTGTACCTTACTAATGCTCGTAGTAGCACCTGGGTATTTGATACTGGTTCTGTTGCTCATATTTGCAACTCGAAACAGGGGCTACGGATTAAACGAAGATTGGCTAAGGACGAGGTGACGATGCGCGTCGGGAATGGTTCCAAGGTCGATGTGATCGCCGTCGGCACGCTACCTCTACATCTACCTTCGGGATTAGTTTTAGACCTGAATAATTGTTATTTGGTGCCAGCGTTGAGCATGAACATTATATCTGGATCTTGTTTGATGCGAGACGGTTATTCATTTAAATCAGAGAATAATGGTTGTTCTATTTATATGAGTAATATCTTTTATGGTCATGCACCCTTGAAGAGTGGTCTATTTTTGTTGAATCTCGATCGCGGTGATACGCATATTCATAATATTGATGCCAAAAGATGCAAAGTTGATAATGACAGTGCAACATATTTGTGGCACTGCCGTTTAGGTCATATTGGTGTAAAGCGCATGAAGAAACTCCATGTAGATGGACTTTTGGAATCACTTGATTATGAATCATTTGATGCTTGCGAACCATGCCTCATGGGCAAGATGACTAAGACTCCGTTCTCCGGAACAATGGAGCGAGCTACTGACTTATTGGAAATAATACATACTGATGTATGCGGTCCGATGAGTGTTGAAGCTCGCGGCGGGTATAGTTATTTTCTGACCTTCACAGATGATTTGAGCAGATATGGGTATATCTACTTAATGAAACATAAGTCTAAAACATTTGAAAAGTTCAAAGAATTTTAGAGTGAAGTGGAAAATCATCGTAACGAGAAAATAAAGTTTCTACGATCTGATCACGGAGGCGAATATTTGAGTTACGAGTTTGGCCTTCATTTAAAACAATGTGGAATAGTTTCACAACTCACGCCACCTGGAACACCACAGTGTAATGGTGTGTCCGAACGTTGTAACCGTACTTTATTAGATATGGTGCGATTTATGATGTCTCTTACTGATTTACCACTATCGTTTTGGGGTTATGCATTAGAGACAGCTGCATTCACGTTAAATAGGGCACCATCTAAATCCGTTGAGACGACACCGTATGAACTGTGGTTTGGCAAGAAACCTAAGCTGTCATTTCTTAAAGTTTGGGGTTGCGATGCTTATGTGAAAAAGCTTCAGCCTGATAAGCTCGAACCAAAATCGGAGAAGTGCGTCTTCATAGGATACCCAAAGAAACTGTTGGGTACACCTTCTATCACAGATCCGAAGGCAAGATCTTTGTTGCTAAGAATGGATCCTTTCTAGAGAAGGAGTTTCTCTTGAAAGAAGTGAGTGGGAGGAAAGTAGAACTTGATGAGGTAATTGTACCTTCTCTCAAATTGGAGAATAGCTCATCACAGAAAACAGTTCCCGTGATGCCTACACCAATTAGTGAGGAAGCTAATGATGATGATCATGAAACTTCAGATCAAGTTACTACCAAACCTCATAGGTCAACCAGAGTACGTTCCGCACCAGAGTGGTACTGTAATCCTGTTCTGGAAGTCATGTTACTAGACCATGACGAACCTACGAACTATGAGGAAGCGATGATGAGCCCAGATTCCGCGAAATGGCTTGAGGCCATGAAATCTGAGATGGGATCCATGTATGAGAACAAAGTATGGACTTTGGTTGATTTGCCCAATGATCAGCAAGCCATAGAGAATAAATGGATCTTCAAGAAGAAGACTGACGCTGACGGTAATATTACTGTCTACAAAGCTCGACTTGTTGCAAAAGGTTTTTGACAAGTTCAAGGAGTTGACTACGATGAGACCTTCTCACCCGTAGCAATGCTTAAGTCTGTCCGAATCATGTTAGCAATTGCCGCATTTTATGATTATGAAATCTGGCAAATGGACGTCAAAACTGCATTCCTTAATGGATTTCTTAAAGAAGAGTTGTATATGATGCAACCAGAAGGTTTTGTCGATCCTAAAGGTGCTAACAAAGTGTGCAAGCTCCAGCGATCCATTTATGGACTAGTGCAAGCATCTCGGAGTTGGAATATACGCTTTGATAGTGTGATCAAAGCATATGGTTTTATACAGACTTTTGGAGAAGCCTGTATTTACAAGAAAGTGAGTGGGAGCTCTGTAGCATTTCTAATATTATATGTGGATGACATATTGTTGATTGGAAATGATATAGAATTTCTGGATAGCATAAAAGGATACTTGAATAAGAATTTTTCAATGAAAGACCTCGGTGAAGCTGCTTATATATTGGGCATCAAGATCTATAGGGATAGATCGAGACGCTTAATAGGACTTTCACAAAGCACATACCTTGATAAAGTTTTGAAGAAGTTCAAAATGGATCAGTCAAAGAAAGGGTTCTTGCCTGTGTTGCAAGGTGTGAAGTTGAGTAAGACTCAATGCCCGACCACTGCAGAAGATAGAGAGAAAATGAAAGTCATTCCCTATGCCTCAGCCATAGGTTCTATCATGTATGCAATGCTGTGTACCAGACCTGATGTGTGCCTTGCTATAAGTCTAGCAGGGAGGTACCAAAGTAATCCAGTAGTGGATCACTGGGCAGCGGTCAAGAACATCCTGAAATACCTGAAAAGGACTAAGGATATGTTTCTCGTATATGGAGGTGACAAAGAGCTCGTCGTAAATGGTTACGTCGATGCTAGCTTTGACACTGATCCGGATGACTCTAAGTCACAAACAGGATACATATTTATATTGAATGGTGGAGCTGTCAGTTGGTGCAGTTCCAAGCAAAGCGTCGTGGCGGGATCTACGTGTGAAGCGGAGTACATAGCTGCTTTGGAAGCAGCAAATGAAGGAGTCTGGATGAAGGAGTTCATATCCGATCTAGGTGTAATACCTAGTGCATCGGGTCCAATGAAAATCTTTTGTGACAATACTGGAGCAATTGCCTTAGCGAAGGAATCCAGATTTCACAAGAGAACCAAACATATCAAGAGACGCTTCAACTCCATCCGCTATCAAGTCAAGGAGGGAGACATAGAGATTTGCAAAATACATACGGATTTGAATGTTGCAGATCCGTTAACTAAGCCTCTTCCACGAGCAAAACATGATCAGCACCAAGACTCCATGGGTGTTAGAATCACTACTATGTAATCTAGATTATTGACTCTAGTGCAAGTGGGAGACTAAAGGAAATATGCCCTAGAGGCAATAATAAAGTTGTTATTTATATTTCCTTATATCATGATAAATGTTTATTATTCATGCTAGAATTGTATTAACCGGAAACTTGATACATGTGTGGATACATAGACAAAACACAGTGTCCCTAGTAAGCCTCTACTAGACTAGCTCGTTAATCAAAGATGGTTAAGTTTCCTAACCATAGACATGAGTTGTCATTTGATGAATGGGATCACATCATGAGGAGAATGATGTGATGGACAAGACCCATCCGTTAGCTTAGCATTATGATCGTTAAGTTTTATTGCTATTGCTTTCTTCATGACTTATACATATTCCTTTGATTATGAGATTATGCAACTCCCGAATACCGGAGGAACACCTTGTGTTCTATCAAACGTCACAACGTAACTGGGTGATTATAAAGATGCTCTACAGGTGTCTCCGAAGGTGTTTGTTGGGTTGGCATAGATCGAGATTAGGATTTGTCACTCCGAGTATTGGAGAGGTATCGCTGGGCCCTCTCGGTAATGCACATCGTGATAAGCCTTGCAAGCAATGTAACTAATGAGTTAGTTACGGGATAATGCATTACGGAACGAGTAAACAGACTTGCCGGTAACGAGATTGAACTAGGTATAAAGATACCGACGATCGAATCTCGGGCAAGTAACATACCGATGACAAAGGGAATGACGTATGTGGTCATTGCGGTTTGACCGATAAAGATCTTCGTAGAATATGTAGGAACCAATATGAGCATCCAGGTTCCGCTAGTGGTTATTAACCGGAGATGTGTCTCGGTCATGTCTACATAGTTCTCGAACCCGTAGGGTCCGCACGCTTAACGTTCGATGACGATTTGTATTATGAGTTATGTGTTTTGGTGACCGAAGATTGTTTGGAGTCCCGGATGAGATCACGGACCTGACGAGGAGTCTCGAAATGGTCGAGAGGTAAATATTGATATATTGGACGATAGTATTCGGACATCGGAATGGTTCCGGATTGTTTCGGGTATTTTTTGGAGTACCGGGAGGTTACCGGAACCCCCCGGGGAAAGTAATGGGCCACTATGGGCCATAGGAGAGAGAGAGGGCAGCCCACAAGGGGTGGCGCGCCCCCCCCCCCATGGGCAGTCCGAATTGGACAAGGGGAGGGGGCGCAGCCCCCCTTTCCTTCCCCCTTTCCCCCTCCATGAGAAGGAAGGGGGAAACCGACTAGGACTAGGAGCCCTAGTGGGTTTCCCCCCACTTGGCGCGCCCCCTAGGGCCGTCCTCCTCCCCTCTCCTCCTTTATATACGAGGGCAAGGGGGCACCCCAAAGCACATCAATTGTTCTCTTAGCCGTGTGCGGTGCCCCCTCCACAATTTACTCCTCCGGTCATAGCGTCGTAGTGTTTAGGCGAAGCCCTGCGCGGATCACATCACCATCACCGTCACCACGCCGTCGTGCTGACGAAACTCTCCCTCGACCCTCTGCTGGATCAAGAGTTTGAGGAACGTCATCGAGCTGAACGTGTGCTGAACTCGGAGGTGCCGTACGTTCGGTGCTTGATCGGTTGAATCGAGAAGATGTTCGACTACATCAACCGCGTTAAGCTAACGCTTCCGCTTTCGGTCTACGAGGGTACGTGGACACACTCTCCCCCTCTCATTGCTATGCATCTCCTAGATAGATCTTGCATGAGCATAGGAAATTTTTTGAAATTGCATGTTACGTTCCCCAACAAGACATATATCAAGTGCTCTCAAATCCATAAAAATATTCAATCCGATAAAACGAAATCTCAAAGGGAAAACTCAATTCATCACAACAAGATAGAGAGGGGAAAACACCATATGATCCAACTATATTAACAAAGCCCGCGATACATCAAGATCGTGTCATCTCAAGAATACGAGAGAGAGAGAGATTAAACACATAGCTACTGGTACAAACCGTCAGCCCCGAGGGTGGACTACTCCCTCCTCATCATGGTGGCCGTCGGGATGATGAAGATGGCCACAGGTGATGATTTCCCCCTCCGGCAGGGTGCCAGAACGGGGTCTAGATTGGTTTTTTGTGGCTACAGAGGCTTGCGGCGGCGAAACTTCTGATCTATGGTTACCCCGAGGGTTTTTGGAATATTTGGGAATTTATAGGGCGAAGAGGCGGTGCGGGAGGCCACCGAGGTGGGCACAACCCACCTGGGCACGCCTGGGCCCCCAGGCGCGCCCTGGTGGGTTGTGCTCCCCTTTAGTACTTCTTTGGCCCACCGGGTGTCTTCTGGTCCAGAAAAAATCTCCAAAAAGTTTCGCTGCATTTGGACTCCGTTTGGTATTGATTTTCTGCGATGTAAAAAACAAGCAAAAAATAGCAACTGGCACTGGGCACTATGTCAATAGGCTAGTCCCAAAAAATGATATAAAGTTTCTATAAAATGATTGTAAAACATCCAAGAATGATAATATAACAGCATGGAACAAGCAAAAATTATAGATACGTTGGAGACGTATCAATGGGTATGGGCACTCCCCTTGGCAACTGCCAAGCTTGGGGGAGGTGCCCCAGTATCATATCACCATCACATCTTTACCTTTATCGTTTTTCTTAGTTTGATCCTTTTGATTATATCTTCATCTAGTAGAATAAGAGTTTTAGTATGATCTAGCTTTGAGTTTTGCTTTGTGTTCCCTCTATGTAATCGAGTCCGAGAGTTATATAATAAAGATTAGTTTTGAGTTGAGGGCTTTGCTTTCTTGCTATGATCTTGAGAAAAAGAAATAAAGAATAAATGAAATAAAAAGATTATATAATGATCTTATGGGAAGTGATGACTTCACATATAAGAAGTATGTCGCATGAAATTTGTTGAGAGTTGACAAACATAGTTTTGGTCACTGTTGCAATTAATAGGAAGTACTAAAGAAAGAGAGGTCTCACATATAAATACACTATCTTGGACATCTTTTGTGATTATGAGCACTCATTAAAATAATATATGCTAAAAGGTTGATGTTGGACAAGGAAGACAACATATTGGGTTATGTTTCTTTATATCCGAATAGAAGTTATATTGTCATGGATCCTCCAACATTGTTGAGCTTGCTTCTCACCCCTTGCTAGCCAAATCTTTTGCACCAAGTAGAGATATTACTTGTGCCTCCAAAATCCCTCAACCCAGTTTTTGCCATGAGAGTCCACCATACGTACCTACCTATGGATTGAGTAAGATCCTTCAAGTAAGTTGTCATCGGTGCAAGCAAAAATTGCTCTCTAAATATGTATGATCTATTAGTGTGAGGAAAATAAGCTTTATACGAACTTGTGATATGAAAGAAATAAAAGTGACAGACTGCATAATAAAGTTCTTTATCACAAGCGGCAATATAAAGTGACGTTCCTTTGCATTAAGATTTTGTGCATCCAACCATAAAAGCGCATGACAACCTCTGCTTCCCTCTACGAAGAGCCTATCTTTTATTTACCTTCTATCTTAATGCAAGAGTCATGGTGATCATCACCTATTCTTTTAACACTTTTTCTTTTTGGCAAGCACAATATGTTGGGGGGAGATCCAGATATATATATATCCACTCGGATGTAGATTGTCATAAACTATTATGCTTGACGTTACCCTTGAGGTAAAAGGTAGGGAGGCGAAGTTATAAGCCCCTATCTTTCTTTGTGTCCGACTGAAACTTTGATCTCATAAGTATCGCATGAGTGTTAGTAATTATGAAAGACTAAATGATAGTTGAGTATGTGAACTTGCTGAAAAGCTCTTACATTGACTCTTTCCGATGTTATGATAAATTGCAATTGCTCCAATGACTGAGATCATAGTTTGTTGGTTTTCAATAAAAGTTCTTGTTTCGTACTTTACCTTGTGAACGAATTGTTACTTTAGCATAATAAATTATATGACAATATATATTGATGTTCTAAAGATGATCATGATGCCTTCATGACCGTATTTTATTTTATTGACACCTCTATCTCTAAACATGTGGACATGATTATCGATTTCGGCTTTCGCTTGAGGACAAGCGAGGTCTAAGCTTGGGGGAGTTGATACTTATGCATTTTACCATAACACCAGAGGAGTACATATGGGAAACTTACCAAAACGCTCCGGACCCCCGAAAAGGAATAGGTATGTGATATGGTAAGAAAACTGACTCCAAAACTTTTCCAAAAGCAATTTTACTCTATTTTGGAATATTTAAAAAAATTAGGAAAATAAAAAGTAGTCTGAAAAGTGCACGAGGAGGCGACAAGCCGTGGGGGCGCGCCCTACCCCCTGGGCGCGCCTCCCTGGCTTGTGGCCACCTCGTGTGCCCTCCGAACTCCGTTTTCTTGTAGATTACTTCTTTTGGTCGGTAAAAAATCATTATATAATCTCCCGAAGGTTTTGACCACCGTATCACGGCAATATCCTCTGCTTTTGTTTCGAGCTATTTCTGCAGCAGATTTAGAGCAAGATGTATTCGCAAGAGTCTGTTGGGGAGAGTCGTGTGTCTAACCCGGCGCAGGATCCAAGAGCATACAGCGAAGCGAATCCTTTTGGGTGGTCAACAGAAGAAGAGATGGAGGCTGACCTGAAAAGGGTGGATGCCATGGGGGAGGATCAATAAGTCACCTCTCGCCCTCAACCTGGAGCCATGCTCGAGGAACTCCAGAGTGCAGCAATACCGGATTCGGTCATACCTCCCAATGCTAAATTTCTCTCTTATAATAACATGAAAAAGAGTGTTGCTTTTTCCCCCGCAGCCAAGATGCATCCATGGGTGGATGGTGCCCTAATCGTCATAGGCAAACTCCGCAAGGAAATAATGGATCTCAAACAACAAGTCAATAGGCTCGAGGAGGAAAATCGCATCCCGAGGGGCATCATTGCCAAGAACATTGCACCACCACCTCCGAAGAAAGTGATTTGAGTACATGGGTATGGGCACTCCCCTTGGCTTTCGCCAAGCTTGGGGGAGGTGCCCCGGTATCGTATCACCATCACATTTTTACCTTTATCATTTTTCTTAGTTTGATCCTTTTGGTTTTATCATTACTTAGTAGAATAAAGTTTTTAGTATGATCTAGCTTTGAGTTTTGCTTTGTGTTCCCTCTTTGTAATCGAGTCTGAGAGTTATTTAACAAAGATTAGTTTTGAGTTGAGGGCTTTGCTTTCTTACTATGATCTTGAGAAAAAGGTGGAAAAAGAAAATAGAGACAAAAGAAATAAAAAGATTATATAATGATCTTATGGAGAGTGATGACTTCACATATAAGAAGTATGACGATTAAAATTTGTTGAGGATTGACAAACATAGTTTTGGTCATTGTTGCAATTAAAAGGAAGTAATAAAGACGGAGAGGTCTCACATATAAATACACTATCTTGGACACCTTTTCTAATTGTGAGCACTCATTAAAATATTATATGCTAAGAGGTTGATGTTGGACAAGGAAGACAACATAATGGGTTATGTTTCCTTATATCCGAATAGAAGTTATATTATCATGGATCCTCCAACATGTTGAGTTTGCTTCTCATCCTATGCTAGCCAAATCTTTTGCACCAAGTAGGGATACTACTTGTGCATCCAAAATCCCTAAACCCAGTTTTGCCATGAGAGTCCACCATACCTACCTATGGATTGAGTAAGATCCTTCAAGTAAGTTGTCATCGATGCAAGCAATAAAAATTGCTCTATAAACATGTATGATCTTTTAGTGTGAGGAAAATAAGCTTTATACGAACTTGTGATATGGAAGAAATAAAAGCGACAGACTGCATAATAAAGTTCTTTATCACAAGCGGCAATATAAACTGACATTCTTTTGCATTAAGATTTTGTGCATCCAACCATGAAAGCGCATGACAACCTCTGCTTCCCTCTGCGAAGGGCCTATCTTTTACTTTTACCTTCCACCTTTATACAAGAGTCATGGTGATCTTCACCTCTCCTTTTTATACTTTTTCTTTTTGCCAAGCACTATATGTTGGGGAAGATCCAGATACATATATCCACTCGGATGTAGGTGTTCATAAACTATTATTGTTGACGTTACCCCTGAGGTAAATAGTTGGGAGGCGAAACTATAAGCCCCTATCTTCCTATGTGTTTGATTGAAACTTTGATCTCATAAGTATCGCGTGAGTGTCAGCAATTATGAAAGATTAAATGATGGTTGAGTATGTGAAACTTGCTAAATAAGAGCTCTTGCATGGACTCTTTCCGATGTTATGATAAATTGCAATTGCTTCAATGACCGAGATCATGGTTTGTTAGTTTTCAATAAAGTTTTTGATTCATACTTTACCTTGTGAACAAATTGTCACTTTAGCATAAGAAATTATATGATAATATATGTTGTTCTAAAAATGATCATGATGCCCTCATGTCCATATTTTATTTTATCGACACCTCTATCTCTAAACATGTGGACATGATTATGTTTCCGCTTGAGGACAAGCGAGGTCTAAGCTCGGGGGAGTTGATACGTCCATTTTGCATCATGTTTTTATGTTGATATTTATTGCATTATGGATTGTTATTTCACATTATGGTACAATACTTATGCCTTTTCTCTCTTATTTTACAAGATTTACATGAAGAGGGAGAATGCCGGCAGCTGGAATTCTGAACCAGAAAGGAGCAAATCTGAGAGACCTATTCTGCACAACTCCAAAAGTCCTGAAAATTTACGGAGAATTATTTTGGAATATATAAAAATTATTGGGCGAAGAAACTACCAGAGGGGACCCACCAGGTGGCCACAAGCCTGGGGGGCGCGCCCCCAGGGCTTGTGGGCCCCCTGGCAGGTCTCCGGTGCCCATCTTCTGCTATATGGAGGGTTTTAACCTGGAAAAAATCATAAGGAAGCTTTCGGGACGAAGCGCCGCCGTCTCGAGGTGGAACCTGGGCGAGAGCAATCTAGGGCTCCGGCGGAGCGATTCTGCCGCGGAAACTTCCCTCCGGGAGGGGGAAATCGAAGCCATCGTCATCACCAACGATCCTCTCATCGACAGGGGGGCAAACTCCATCAACATCTTCATCACCACCATCTCGTCTCCAAACCCTAGTTCATCTCTTGTATCCAATCTTTGTCCCAAAACCTTAGATTGGTACCTGTGGGTTACTAGTAGTGTTGATTACTCCTTGTAGTTGATGCTAGTTGGTTTATTTGGTGGAAGATCATATGTTCAGATCCTTAATGATATTCAATACCCCTCTGATCTTGAACATGAACATGCTTTGTGAGTAGTTACTTTTGTTCCTGAGGACATGGGAGAAGTCTTGTTATAAGTAATCATGTGAATTTGGTATTCATTCGATATTTTGATGAGATGTATGTTGTCTTTCCTCTAGTGGTGTTATGTGAACATCGACTACATGACACTTCACCATGATTTGGGCCTAGGGGAAGGCATTGGGAAGTAATAAGTAGATGATGGGTTGCTAGAGTGACATAAGCTTAAACCCTAGTTTATGTGTTGCTTCGTAAGGGGCTGATTTGGATCCACATGTTTCATGCTATGGTTAGATTTATCTTAATTCTTCTTTCGTAATTGCGGATGCTTGCGAGAGGGGTTAATCATAAGTGGGAGGCTTGTCCAAGTAAGGACAGCACCCAAGCACTGGTCCACCCACATATCAAATTATCAAAGTAACGAACTCGAATCATATGAGCATGAGGAAAACTAACTTGAAAATAATTCCCAAGTGTCCTCGGGAGCGCTTTGCCTTATATAAGAATTTTTTCAGGCTTATCATTTGCGATAAAAAGGATTGGGCCATCTTGCTGCACCTTTGTTACACTTGTTACTTGTTACCCATTATGAATTATCTTATCACAAAACTATCTGTTACCGATAATCTCAGTGCTTGCAGAGAATACCTTGCTGAAAACCGCTTGTCATTTCCTTCTGCTCCTCGTTGGGTTCGACACTCTTACTTATCGAAAGGACTACGATAGATCCCCTATACTTGTGGGTCATCAACAACCCACCTAGGCGCGCCTGGGCCTCCTGGCGCGCCCAGGTGTCTTGTGCTCACCTCGGGCCTCCCCTCTGGTACTTCTTTGGCCCACTGGGTGTCTTCTGGTCCAAAAAAATCTCCAAAAAGTTTCATTGCGTTTGGACTCCGTTTGGTACTGATATTCTGCGAAGTAAAAAACAAGCAAAAAATAGCAACTGGCACTGGGCACTATGTCAATAGGTTAGTCCCAAAAAATGATATAAAGTTGCTATAAAATGATTGTAAAACATCCAAGAATGATAATATAACAGCATGGAACAAGCAAAAATTATAGATACGTTGGAGACGTATCAAGATACTACTTGTGCATCCAAAAACCTTAAACCCAAATCCATGTTTTCAGAGTCCACCATACCTACCTATGGATTGAGTAAGATCCTTCAAGTAAGTTGTCATTGGTGCAAAAAGGGCAATAAAAAATTCTCCTAAATGTGTTTGATCTTTTAATTTAAGGGAAAATAAGCATTGTACGAACTTGTGATGGTAAAGTAATAAAAGCGACGGACTACATAATAAAGGTTGCTATCATAAGGGGAAATATAACGTGACGTTCTTTTGCATTAAGAGATTGTGCATACAAAACCAAAAAGTGCATGACAACCTCTACTTCCCTCTGCAAAGGGCCTATCTTTTATTTTTATGTATTTACTTTTATGCAAGAGTCAAAATATTTTCCTCTATTCCTTTTTATTTTCTCTTTGGCAAGCACCATGTGGTGAGGAAAGATCTAGGCACATATATCCAGTTGGATGTGAATGATCATGAGTTATTATTGTTGACATCACCCTTGAGGTGAATAAGTTGGGAGGCGAAACTATAAGCCACTATCTTTCTTTGTGTCTGGTTGAAACTTTTTGCTCATATGTATGCTATGAGTGTTAGCAATCATAGAAGATTAAATGATGGTTGAGTATGTGGACTTGCCAAAAGGCTCCGATACGAGGCCCTTCCTGAAAATATGATGAATTGCAATTGCAAAGTTGACTGAGAACATAGTTTGTTAGTTTTCAATAAAGTTTATGCTTTGTACTTCGATGTTGTGATGAATTGTTATTTGTTCATGAGAAGTTATATGATAAAGCTTTATGATAAAGTTTGTTGTTGTTATAATAATAAGCATGATGCTACTATGTCCGTATTTTGTTTTTATCGACACCTCTCTCTCTCTAAACATGTGGACATGATTTTCGATATCGGCTTTCGCTTGAGGACAAGCGAGGTCTAAGCTTGGGGAGTTGATACGTCCATATTGCATCATGTTTTCCTACTATTATTTATAATGTTTTTATGCATAATAACACTTTATGGAGTAATTCCAATGCCTTTTGTCTCACAATATACAAGGTTTACACAAAGAGGGAGAATGCCGGCAGATGGAATTCTGGACCTGAAAAAGCTATGTCAGAGATACCTATTCTGCACATCTCCCAATGAGCTAGAAATTTTACGGAGAATTATTTTGGAATATATAATAAATATTGGAGAAAAGAACTACCACAGGGGGGCTGCCAGGTGCCCACAAGACACCAGGGCGCGCCAGCCCCCCCAGGCGCGCCCTGGTGGGTGGTGGGCAGCCCAGCCCACCTCTGGAGCCCATCTTCTGGTATATAAGGTCTTTTGACCTAGAAAAAAATAAGGAGAGGACTTTTAGGACGGAGCGCCGCCGTCTCGAGGCGGAACTTGGGCAGAAGCACCTTTGCCCTCCGGCGGAGCGATTCCGTCGGGGGAACTTCCCTCCCAGAGGGGGAAATCAAAGCCATCATCATCACCAACAAGCCTCTCATCTTTGGGAGGCCAATCTTCATCAACATCTTCAACAGCACCATCTCATCTCAAAACCATAGTTCATCCCTTGTGTTAAATCTTTGTACTGGAACCTCAGATTGGTATCTGTGGGTGACTAGTAGTGTTGATTACATCTTGTAGTTGATTGCTATATGGTATATTTGGTGGAAGATTATATGTTCAGATCCATTATGCTATTTAATACCCCTCTGATCTTGAGCATGAATATTATTTATGAGTAGTTACTTTTGTTCTTGAGGCCACGGGAGAAGTCATGTTGCAAGTAATCATGTGAATTTGGTATTCGTTCGATATTTTGATGGTATGTATGTTGTGATTCCCTTAGTGGTGTTATGTGAACGTCGACTACATGACACTTCACCATCTTTGGGCCTAAGGGAATGTATTGTGGAATAGTTATTAGATGATGGATTGCTAGAGTGACAGAAGCTTAAACCATAGTTTATGCGCTATTTCGTAAGGGACTGATTTGGATCCATATGTTTAATGCTATGGTTAGATTTTATCTTAATACTTTTCTTGTAGTTGCGAATGCTTGCGAGGGGGTTAATCATAAGTGGGAGGCTTGTTCAAGTAAGAACATCACCCAAGCACCGGTCCACCCACATACCATATTATCAAAGTAGCGAACGCGAATCAAACCAACATAATGAAAGTGACTAGATGAAATTCCCGTGTGCCCTCAAGAACGCTTTGCTTATTATAAGAGATCATTTTGGCCTATCATTTGCCACAAAAGGATTGGGCTACCTTACTGCACTTTATTTACTGTAACCGTTACTTGCTCGTTACAAATTATCTTGCTATCAAACTATCTGTTACCTACAATTTCAGTGCTTGCATAAATTACCTTGCTGAAAACCGCTTGTCATTTCCTTCTGCTCCTCATTGGGTTCGACACCCTTATTTATCGAAAGGACTATGATTGACCCCCTATACTTGTGGGTCATAAAGACTCTTTTCTGGCGCCGTTGCCGGGGAGTGATGCACTATTGGTAAGTGGACATCGGTAAGGAAAAATTTATATTATGTGCTGAAATTTATTGTCACTTGTTACTATGGAAAACAATCCTTTGAGGGGTTTGTTCGGGGTATCTTCACCTCGACCGAAAACACAAAGAGTTGCCCCTCAACCTACTGCACCTACTGAAAATATTGGTTATGAAATTCCTTCGGGTATGATAGAACAACTGCTAGCTAATCCTTATGCAGGAGATGGAACGAAACATCCTGAGATGCATTTGATACATGTGGATGAAATTTGTGGATTGTTTAAGCTTGCAGGTTTACCCGTAGATGAAGTTAAGAAGAAGGTTTTCCCTTTATCTTTGCAAGTAAAAGCATTGACATGGTATAGGCTATACGATGATATTGGATCTTGGAACTGGAATCGATTGAAATTGGAATTTTACCAAAAATTTATCCTATGCATCTAGTTCATCGTGATCGGAATTATATATATGAAAAACTAGTAAGATGCCATATCCATATATATGATTAAAAAATAATAACCTAATAAAATCCACCAAAAAAATGCCAAACACAACCAAAAAAATAGGCTCGAGAGCATATTTGTTTGTGTAAAGGATCTATTATAAAAGTTCAAGCATTGCTCCAATTATCAAGGGGCTATGGGCCGGAGACGTAGACAATGGTGAAAAAACAATCATAATCCCACTGCCCACAAAGTTGTTTGATGATCCTAAAAAAAAGTTGTTTGATTTTTATTTTTCAAACAACTTTTTGGAAAAAATCATAATCCCACTTTCCACAAAGTTGTTTGATTCTAAAAAAAAGTTGTTTGATAATGTGCCACACCTTTAGTGTGTGGGGATTTACTTCCATCGGGTTATGTCAAGATAAAAACATGATAAATAGACTGAGTGTTTTTTTCACGGTGACTGAGTGTGTGGTGTGAGTAATATTTTCACACTAACATTGCCCCCATTTGAATTTTATTGGATAAGAGCATCTCCAATAGACGGTCCATATGTAAAAATAACCAACTTTTGGATCTTCTAAGGCAAAAAACAGCTCTCCAATAGATGGTCCATATGCAAAAAAAATTATATCTCCGCCTCTCGATGATGTAAAATTCAACACCTCGCGGTGCAAATTTACATCTCCAGAGGCAGGAGATGTAAAAACCGCGGCCGCACGCCAACGCCCAACCGCTCTTCATTTCCTCCCCCCCCCCTTCTTCCTCCCGCCCGCCGCTGCCCCGCTGCAGCTCCCCGCTCGGCCGCCGCCCCACCGCAGCTCCCCGGCGCCGCCCCGCCATAGATCCAGCCCCCCGCCGCCGATTCCACCCTGCCTGAGACGCCGCCTGCCGCCGCGCCGCCCCATCGCGTCCGCCTCCGCTCCGGCCGCCTACGCCTCGCCCCTGTAACACCCCTATGTAATTGCCACTGTGATCAGCTGAAGATAATGCCAAGTCATATCATTTGCAGTGCTTAAACATAGTGGTTAACCAAAGCAATTTGATTCAATTCTGAAAATCAACTCAAATTCATAAGGGAAATATGGAGTTGATCAAACCTTATTGGAAAAATGTTCATTAAATAGCAAATATTCCAGAATCACTAATAAAAATATAACCAAACATACTTGGATGATTTAAATGACTCCAACATGATGAAACAACACCAAAACAGCAATATTTAATACTATTAAAATCATTTCAAATTCAAATGAAATCCAAATTTGTCCAAACAAGTTTTTGGTGACAAGTAATATTGCATTACAATATTAGAGCATAGTCTCATATTTTACAAAATTGCAAAAGTGACCTAACTAATTCAAAACAGAAAATAAATAAAAGAAAAGCAAAGCAGAAACGAGAAAAATAAGACGAGGCACTGTGCACTGGGCCTTAGTGCACAGTGCCCCGACAGCCGGCCCATCTGGCCCGATCTCTCTCTCTCTCCCTTGCGCTGTCGTCCTTCCCTTGGCCGAGCGCGCGCGCGCCATCCGCGCGCCGACACGCCGGCGCCCGCTGACCCTACAGGGCCGCGGAGGGGACAAGGGTGAGCTCAACCACTCCCCCTGGTCCTCCCCTCTCCTCTCGGTCGCTCTGGCCCTCCCTTTCCTTCCCAGATCCATCTCAGAGCGCCGCCATCGCCGCGCTGCCTCACCGCCATGGCCACCGGCCTCCCCGCGTCGCTTGCGAGTGCCTGGAAGGAGCGTCGTGGTCGACCACGTCCCCTGGAGCAACTGGACGGAGCTGAGGAGCACAGCAACAGCCGATCACGTCGACTTCTTCCTCGGGACACCGTCGACTTCCTCCATCTCCGGCGAGCGCTGTAGCTACTAATCCCCCCAACGGCCTTTCGTGCGCCGCTAGGTGAGCTTCCCGCTCGAAACCCCTCTATGCCCCGCTGGATTTAGCGCTTATAGCCGCCGTTCCTGTAGTGCCCGAACAGGTTGGTATCAGAGCCGACTGCCTCTAGGAATCCCCCTATCCAACTCCTTGGCCAAAGTTGAGTCTAGAAACCAAAAAACTCTTTTACTAACTTGGCTGTGTGGCTTATGGGCCCACGTCGCTAACTGGGTGGTATTAGGATCTTTTATTCCTCGTCTTTACTCTGGGACTCTGATCGCTCTTCTATTCGGGTTTAATAAATTTACTAACACCGACACTTAGGATCTCGTAAATTCCATCCATCCGGAGAGCTGGATTCAGTGCGATTTCCCTGTCATTGATCTGATTAGTCTGATAATCATTTACTTTCCATTGTTTTGTTTAATCTTTCCATTCGAGATCTGTTATATTTCTCGTCGTCGAATGACAATCCTGAATCTTCTCTGTTTCAGATGGACCATCTGTTTCCCCCGCGTCCTACGACGCAACTTGTGCTTCGCACCTGAGCTCGAGACGTCCCTGGGTTTCCAGCTGTTCTGATCGCCCTCTTGATCAGGCTGGGATATCGCTGGTGCCCCGAGTACATGGTCTACGAGGTTTATCGTGAGTTCAACCAAGAGCAGTACTATGCTGATGTTCGCATCTACGATCAGCAGGATGACTCCGACACCGAGCTACACCTTTTCCACGGTATCGGCGTGACGATTGAGATGGCAGTCCATGATGCCGCTTACTCTGCTGTCGCACGTCTCCGAGGAGAGCACAGTGCTAGCTTGGATGCTTCTGAGTATCGATACATTTCGTATGCCCCTGCTAGAGATGCTACTGGATACTACACAGCTACTTGTGCCCCGTACGAGCCTCATCGCTACGATCAGCGAGTTCTGATTCAGTGTACTCAGGCTCTGGATCGCACTGTTCGCGCTCTTGCTGTCGAGTTGTTTGCCACTCGAGTGCGACTCTACGAGGCTATGACACAGTTGCTACCAGCTGTTTGTGCAGGGATACATCCGGAGCACATTCTTTACCCGAGCAGGACCGAGATGCCATCAGGGATCGATTGGCCTGCTGTGGGAGGTCACACACCTGCACGTGGACCTCTTCTTTCAGCTCGAGACCGGGTTTTGCATCAGAGTGCACATGGAGCGCAGGATCCTTCTGCGACGAACGTCCGTCGTCCGCACTTGCAGCTACCCCGTTTCAGTGGTTTTCTCCGACGTTGATGTAGCCTTTGCTATGTCTTGTTGTGTACTTCCTTACCGCGTGCCTGCGCGCCACCTAGCATGTCTAGCTTTTAAGTTTGCGCTGTTGAGCTGCCCAAATGTAACCGACTCTGTATGGATCTGTATGATATAATAACTATTATTAATCATCTGTTGTACTATTTAAATTCCACCGAGTTGCATCATGTTTGCTTCTAGAATACTCGCCGTGGCTTCTGCTAAACTACCCCTGTTGATTTAGCAGGATGGGTGATAACAACCCACCTCTGCCGCCACCGCCTGACTATATGGCTGCGATGATGCAACAGTTTGAACTCAACCGTCAGTTCATGACGGGGATTATGCAACAATTCCCCCGTCCCAATGCTGACCAGCCGCCACCTTCCATCACCTTGCCAGAGTTTATGCGGCTCAACCCGTCGTTCTTTCGCAACACAGTCAACCCACTGGATGCCGATGACTGGCTGCGTGACATCTCCTATGAGATGGAGTCTGCTGATGTCGCCCTGGCCAATTATGTCACCTTTGCGACATACCTTCTGAAGGGTCCCGCGTCACAATGATGGGCCACTCACCGACAGACCCTACCACCTGGTACCGTCATCACTTGGGCAGAATTCAAGATTGCTTTCCGTGCCCGCTACATTCCTCAAGCTGTCATAGCCCGGAAGAAAGCTGAGTTCCGTAGTCTCGTTCAAGGTAACAAGACTGTGGAAGTTTATCAACGTGAGTTTCTTGATTTGTCTCACTACGCTGAAGAGGACGTTCCCACTGATGACCGAAGGCAGGAGAAATTCCGTGAAGGGCTGCATCATGATATTCAGTTAGCTCTGCTTGTCCAAGACTATCCTGATTTCGCCACCTTGGTGAATAAGGCTATCATGGTCGAGACTGGTCTGAAGAAGCACAAAGAAGCGACCAGACGCACTCGTGAAGCGGGCTCATCTTCGGGCTCGTCTTCCCAGAAGCGCCGCATCTGGATTCCGCAGAGCATGTACCGTCCAGCAGCTCCAGTGTACAGGCCTGCTTATGCCGCACCTCGTCTGCCTCCTCCACCACCGAGGCAGCCTCTTCGAGCTCCACCACCTCGAGCTCCTGCACCACGTCCTGACAGTGCACTCTGCTTCAAGTGTGGCCAGCTAGGTCACCGTGCCAGAGATTGTTCTCAGAATCAGAATCAACTAGCTCTTCCTTCTACTGGCCGTGGTAATGGCCGTGGGAATTCTCAGCCTCGTTACAGCAATGTCAGACCTTCTTATGGTCGTGGGCAGAACTACCACATCAACATGGCTGAAGCTCAAGACCAACCTGAAACCGTGATGGGTACACTTCTCGTTAATTCAGTACCAGCATCTGTTTTATTTGATTCAGGAGCATCGCATTCATTCATGTCGGAAGAATTTGCATTCATGCATGGCATTAAATATGAAAGCTTGCAATATCCATTAGCGGTTAACACTCCCGCGGGCCAATGCCGAGCCTCCTTATTCAGCCCCGAAGTCACTGTTGAAATTGAGGGGTTGAAGTTCCAGGCATTTCCCATTATTCTGAAATCCTCCAAGATTGACCTTATCTTGGGAATGGATTGGTTGAAGGCTCACTACGCCTCAATCAATTGTGCCACTAAAGTTGTACACCTTCTACACCCATCAGATGAGCTAGTGAATTACCGAGCTCAAATTACTCAGAACGCCGAGGCTCAGATTTATGCCTTGAATGCGTTGAACACTTCTCCGCTTGAGGGGATAGAGAACGTTCCAGTTGTCTGCGAATTCCAGGATGTTTTTCCAGAAGAACTTCCAGGAATACCCCCTGCTAGAGCTGTCGAGTTTGTTCTCGACTTGAAACCTGGCACAACTCCTATTGCGAAGCGACCTTACAAGATGCCTCCGCACCACCTTCTTGAGCTTAAGGAAGAAATCGATAAATCACTTAAGAAGGGCTTCATCCGTCCTAGTTTCTCTGCCTGGGGAGCACCGTCTCTCTTTGTCAAGAAGAAAGATGGTACGAATAGGTTGGTTCAAGATTACCGCCCTATCAACCAGGCAACCATTCAGAATAAATATCCGCTTCCCCGGATCAATGACTTATATGATCAACTTGCTGGATCTTCGGTCTTCTCTAAACTCGACTTGAGGTTGGGTTATCATCAGATCCGTGTCTGCGAAGAGGATATTCCAAAGACTGCATTCGTTACTCGTTATGGCTCCTATGAATACACTGTCATGTCGTTTGGCCTGACGAATGCTCCAGCTACGTTCTCTCGCCTAATGAACTATATATTCATGGATTACCTCGACAAATTTGTCGTGGTGTATCTGGATGATATCCTAGTATATTCGAAGAATAATGAAGAACATGCGGAACATGTTCGCCTTGTTCTGGAGAGGCTTCGAGAGCACAAGTTATATGCCAAGTACTCCAAATGTGAATTCTGGCTTTCCGAAGTGACCTACCTTGGACATGTGATTTCCAAGGACGGTATTGCCGTTAACCCGGAGCGTGTTCAGGCTATCCTTGACTGGACCCCTCCGAAGAATGCCAAGCAAGTCCGAAGTTTTCTCGGTCTAGCCAGTTATTGCCGCCGATTCGTCGAGAACTTCTCCAAGATTGCCAAACCTCTGATTAATCTGCTCCACAAAGGCGTTAAGTTTGAGTGGATAGATAAGTGTCAGGAAAGTTTCCAGACCCTCAAGGACAAGCTTACTTCTGCTCCAGTGCTTGCTCCTCCTGATTCTCGCAAGGACTTTGTCATATACTGCGACGCCTCTCGTCAGGGATTAGGCTGTGTCCTAATGCAAGAACGAAGAGTAATTGCGTATGCTTCACGTCAATTGCGTCCACATGAAGAAAATTATCCAGTGCATGATCTTGAACTTGCTGCAGTGATCTATGCATTAAAGTTGTGGCGACATTACCTTCTTGGTAATCGGTGTGAGATCTATACCGATCATCAAAGCTTGAAATATTTGTTCACTCAACCGGATCTTAATCTCCGACAGCAACGATGGTTAGAAATAATTATGGACTATGACTGTGGTATTTCATATACCCCTGGCAAGGCTAACGTGATGGCTGATGCCCTGAGCCGCAAGTCATATTGCAACAACCTCATGGTTAGGCGAGCTCAACCTCGTCTGTATGCAGAACTGATTCAGCTGAATCTGCGAATTGTTCCCCAGGGTTCTCTTAATAACCTTGTGGTACAGCCAGACCTTCAGAAGGCTGTTAAGGAAGCGCAAGCCAAAGACGCCGAAATTGACTTGATGAAGAAAGAGCTTCACCTTGATAAGTACCGGGATTTCTCGATTGCTGAAGATGGAACTTTATATTTCCGAGACCGCATTGTAGTACCTCGATTCGAGCTTATGACAGACAAGGTCATGAAGGAGGCTCATGATACACCGCTGTCTATCCATCCGGGTAGTACTAAGATGTATCGTGATCTTCGTCAAAGGTACTGGTGGTCCAGAATGAAGCAGGACATTGCTCGATACGTTGCTGAATGTGACGTATGCCATCGCGTGAAGGCAGAACATCAGAAGCCTGCTGGAATTCTTCAACCACTCCCTATTCCTTTGTGGAAGTGGGATAAAGTGCAGATGGATTTCATTACTAGTCTTCCCAAATCTCAGAAAGGTCACGATGCTATTCTTGTCGTCATCGACCAACTTTCCAAGGTTGCTCATTTTCTGCCTATCAAGGAGATTATCACTGCTAGCCAGCTAGCAGAGCTGTATATCTCCAGAATCGTTTCACTCCACGGTATTCCGAAGGAGATCAGTTCGGACCGTGGCGGACTTTTCACGTCCAAGTTCTGGGAAAGTTTCCAAGAAGCTATGGGAACTCACATTACATGGAGTTCAGCCTATCATCCTCAGTCTCAAGGCCAAGTCGAGCGAGTAAATCAAGTGCTTGAAGATATGCTTCGCTCTTGTGTTATATCATTCGGTAAGAAGTGGGAAGAATCTCTTCCATTTGCCGAATTCTCTTATAATAACAGCTATCAAGCCAGCTTGAAAATGGCCCCCTTCGAAGTGCTTAATGGACGTAAGTGTCGAACCCCTCTGAATTGGTCAGAAACTGGGGAACGACCACTTGTGGGTCCAGATATTATTCAACATGCCGAAGAACAAGTCAGAATTGTTCGAGAAAATCTCAAGGCGGCTCAGGACCGCCAAAAGAGCAATTATGATCGCAAGCGATGGGGTCTGACTTATCAACCAGGTGATCAAGCTTATCTTCGTGTCACTCCTATGAAGGGCACCCGTCGATTCGGAATCAAGGGCAAGCTAGCTCCTCGCTATATTGGTCCCTTTCGCATAGTTGCCAGACGTGGACAGGTGGCATATAAATTGGAGTTGCCACCGCAATTCTCTCATATTCACGATGTCTTCCACGTGTCGCAACTTCGTAAATGCTTTAAGGAATCTCCGCACCGCGCAGTGGATCACGAGATGCTTCAGTTGCAAGACGACTTATCTTATAAGGAGCATCCGATCCGCATCCTTGATGAAGCTGAACGTCGAACTCGTCAGAAGACGACCAAGTTCCTGAAAGTGCAGTGGTCGAATCACACTGAAGATGAAGCCACTTGGGAACGCGAGGATCATCTTCGGGAAGAATATCCCGACCTCTTTCCTTCCACCTCCTAAATTCTCGGGACGAGAATTTCCTTTAGAGGAGGAGAATTTGTAACACCCCTATGTAATTGCCACTGTGATCAGCTGAAGATAATGCCAAGTCATATCATTTGCAGTGCTTAAACATAGTGGTTAACCAAAGCAATTCGATTCAATTATGAAAATCAACTCAAATTCATAAGGGAAATATGGAGTTGATCAAACCTTATTGGAAAAATGTTCATTAAATAGCAAATATTCCAGAATCACTAATAAAAATATAACCAAACATACTTGGATGATTTAAATGACTCCAACAAGATGAAACAACACCAAAACAACAATATTTAATACTATTAAAATCATTTCAAATTCAAATGAAATCCAAATTTGTCCAAACAAGTTTTTGGTGACAAGTAATATTGCATTACAATATTAGAGCCTAGTCTCATATTTTACAAAAATGCAAAAGTGACCTAACTAGTTCAAAACAGAAAATAAATAAAAGAAAAGCAAAGCAGAAACGAGAAAAATAAGACGAGGCACTGTGCACTGGGCCTTAGTGCACAGTGCCCCGACAGCCGGCCCATCTGGCCCGATCTCTCTCTCTCCCTCGGGTTGTCGTCCTCCTCTTGGCTGAGCGCGCGCGCGCCGTCCGCGCGCCGACACGCCGGCGCCCGCCGACCCTACAGGGCCGCGGAGAGGATAAGGGTGAGCTCAACCACTCCCCCTGGTCCTCCCCTCACTTCTCCCCTCTCCTCTCGGTCGCTCCGCCCCTCCCTTTCCTTCCCAGATCCATCTCAGAGCACCGCCGTCACCACGCTGCCTCACCGCCGTGGCCACCGGCCTCCCCGCGTCGCTTGCGAGTGCCTGGAAGGAGCGCCGTGGTCGGCCGCGTCCCCTGGAGCAACTGGACGGAGCTGAGGAGCACAGCAATGGCCGATCACGTCGACTTCTTCCTCGGGACACCGTCGACTTCCTCCATCTCCGGCGAGCGCTGCAGCTACTAATCCCCCCAACGGCCTTTCGTGCGCCGCTAGGTGAGCTTCCCGCTCGAAACCCCTCTCTGTCCCGCTCGATTTAGCGCTCGTAGCCGCCGTTCCCGTAGTGCCCGAACCGGGTGCCGCCGGCGAGCTCGCCACTGTAGCCACACGCGCCGCCGGGCTCAGCCGAGCACGGCATCGTGCTCAGCACGCTCGCAGGAGCCCGACGAACCCTCTAGCTCGCTTTGCCGTGCACCGTTGTGCCACTTCCGTTCGGTCCCGAACTCCGGCGCCATCCACGAGCTCACCGCCGACGACTCCGGTCGATTCCGGCAACGAGACCACTCCTACTCGACGGGCGAGTCCCCTGACTTTCGAACGCACCTAACCACGGCTCGAACCGAGCCCTGTGGGCGATTTCCGACGCGTTCCAGCGATCTTCCGCCGCGGATTTGGTCGCTGGCGTATTTCCGGCGACGCCGCCGACATGGCAAGGTGGGACCCACTCCCTGAGAGGCTGCCAGTGGGCCCCAGCGCCTCGGTTGACCACGTTGACCTGGTCAACGTGGTTACTGTTCATCCGCGACGACTGACATGTGGGCCCTCTCTGTTAAAACTAGTCTAATTAAACTGTTTAATTAAAATCTAATTAGCTCAGCCTAAACACTCACTGACAGAAGGGCCCCACCTAGTTAATTAGTCCTGTTAGCTAATTTAAATCACTGTTAAGATTAACAGAGGCTGACATGTGGGTCCCACTGGACCCACATGTCAGGTTTGACCCTGGTCAGCCGCTGTTGACCTGCTGATGTCAGCATGGCATCATGCTGACATCATAAAACATTTATGCTAATAAAAATAATTCCAGAAAATCTATTAATCTTTGAAAATTAATAACTTTTAAACCGTAGCTCAGATCGAAAAAGTTAAAACATGAAAGTTGCTCAGAACGACGAGACGAGTCTGATCGTGCCATCTGCTTCCCTGTCGGAACCTCCTACGTAGGAGAACTCGTAACTCCGAGCCCGAATCCGGTAGATGAATAGTGCACACATGCCGATTAATAAATCCCCGGTTAATCCTAAAAATAACCAAAATGACTTAGATGCATATTTAGTCAACTCTGCACTGCATCATAGCATAGCACGCACTGTGTTGCATCTGTTTGCATTATGTTTACCTGTTTCTTTCCCCTCTTCTCTCTCGGTAGACCCCGACATTGACGTAACTCCCGAGACAGACGCCGCTCCGGAGTACGACTACGTCCCCGACGACCCTGCCCTTGCCGTCGAGTAGACAGGCAAGCACCCCCATTTTGAGCATTCCGATATCGCCCACTCTCTTCTCTCTTATGCTTGCATTAGAAATACTACTGCTACTGTTGTCCTATATCTGCTGCATAGCCTGTTTTATTGTAGCCTACTTTTGATACCTGCCTGTTCTCCTAAACTGTTTAGTATAGGATGGGTAGAGCCTTATCAGAGACCCACTTGTCCCGGCTGCCCCGCTGGACTCTCAGAAGACCCGAGCAACGGGATCAAAAATCAGACCCTGGTACCGCACGTCACTTCCCCCTTAAATTGCTCGACACTACTGGGTTACTATCGAGTGCCGAGGGTGATACCTCGTCAGCACTTCTGATGATAACCTTGTAGGTTAGTTAATCGGTCGTGGTAAGCGAGGGTGATTCCTCCTACACCACCCCCGATACCGACGCCGTCGTGCAACACCTCAAGTGTGGACCTCGAGGGTGATTCCTCCTTCGTTCACCTTGATGATAGCATCGAGTGGGATCCCATCGGGGGTGATTCCTCAGGGTCCCCCCTTGGTGTCAGACACACGGAGACTTTGGTTACTATGACTGAACACTGAACCTTGATACTAAAGACGGGTCGGCCCTGAGGGGTACCCGCGCGAGCATGAATGTGAAGTGATGTGGAGTCGGGTTGACCTGAGAGGTGCCCGCGAGATAACTACGAGGCGTGGCCGGGCATTCTTAGCCCTTGCCGCAAGTCCTCGAGACGGGGCGATGGGGTCACATCGATCGTGAGTCTCTGCTCATTTCCGCGCGCTCCTGAACCACTAAACGGTTTGGATATTTGATCCGAGGGGCCTCTGGCCTGATAGCACTAACCATCACGTGGGCATAGTATGGGCGTTCTACGTCGTACACTTCAGCCGAAGCTTAATGGACGTCAGCGACTGAGCGGCGCGCGCCGAGTTGGACTGGTTAAGCAACTGCGCTTGTATTAAGGGGTTGCTAGGTCTGCTCTCGGCCGCCCTCGCAATGTGCAGGAGTTCCCGGGGCGATGGCCCAAGACCCCTGGGGGCATAGGTTTAGTCCGGCGTGCTGACCTCTTTGTTAAGTATTTGGTCGGGTTGCGGCGTGTTGCTTAGCCGAGGCCGGGCATGACCCAGAAAAGTGTGTCCGGCCGGAGTTAAGCGAGCATGGTGGGTAAGTTGGTGCACCCCTGCAGGGAAGAACTAATCTATCGATAGCCTGTCCTACGGTAACGGACACTCGGAGTTGTATCCCGATCGGTACAACTAGAACTGAGATGAGAACTGGATAGTATGGCTCTGGGATTGCTTTCTCGCAGAGAGTCGAGAAAGGATCTCTGGCCGAGGTTGATGATACTACTACTACTTTACATTATGTTAATCTTCACTCTTCTAATGCTGCAAGACCGATGAAGATGATTGAAGATGCTAGTCTTCGATAGGACTAGGCTTTCCCCCTCTACTCTGGCATTTCTGCAGCCCAGTCCACATATACAACCCCCTTTGAAAATGTTGCATATGTAGTGTAGATCCTCGCTTGCTGAGTACTTCGGATGAGTACTCACGTTTGCTTTATTTTCTTTTTCGCCCCATATCCAATTGACGCCGCCAGATGATGGAGCCCCTGAGATAGCTGCCCCCGTCGACGACTACGGCTACTACTACTACCCTCCTGGCGAGTACTACTACGAGGAGCCGACAGACGACCAGGAGTAGGATTCGGAGGGTCCTAGGCAGGAGGCCTACGCCTTTCGATCGTAGAGTTTTATTTTGCCTCGCCTCTGTGAAGGCTTATCTCTCTTTCTGTAATATATCTGTACCCAGATATCTAATACTTCCGCTGACACTTGTATGCCATCGAGCTATGTATTCGAGCCCTCGAGGCCCTGGCTTGTAATATTAAGCTTGTATGACTTTATTTATGTTTTAGAGTTGTGTTGTGATATCTTCAAGTGAGTCCTTAGGCTTGATCGTGTGCATTTGCGTGTATGGTTAGTGCACGATTAAGCCGGGGACGTCACAGCCCCGACCCCGTCCGCCTCCGCCTCCGGTCCGGCCTCCGCCCGGCCCCGCCCGCACCGCACGCCGCCGCCCCGCTCCGCACGCCGCCGCCCCAACTCGCTCGGCCGCCGCCCCGACTCGCTCCCCGCTCGGCCGCCGCCCGCTCCCCGATGGCGCCGAAGAAGACGCCGAAGGGCAAGTCCGGTTTCTTCGGCGTGAGGGCGAAGCCCTCCGGGAACTTCGGAGTGGAGTTCTCCGACGCCGGGCGGCGTTGGTGGCTCGGCACGTATCCCACCGTTGATGAGGCCGCGCGTCCCTACGACGTGGCGGTGTGGCGTGCCGGACGGCCGAAGACGGACCTCAACTTCCCGGAGGTCGAGACCAGGGCGGTGGCGGAAGGGCTCGTGCCGCAGGGCATCCGGATGGAGGAGATGCCGGCGAAGAAGGCGAAGAAGAGACCGGCGGTTTTCGTCGCTCCTGGCGAGAGCGACGAGGCGGTGATGGCTCGGTTTGCGTGAGAGCATCCATAGTACGTCCAGGCCGAGCTGGAGCACTACTGGAAGCGCGACGTCGAGGCGAAAAAGAAGGGGGTGAAGAAGGAGGACGAGGCCGGCCCCTCGACTGTGATCCCTATCGAGTCGTCGGACGAGGACTGGGGTGACTCTGACGAGGAGGACGAGGGGTGCGATGACCCGGACAAGGACGAGTTCTGGGAGCAGTTCCGCAGCTCCCACGACGAGGAGTAGTTTCATCTAGTAGTTCGAATAAGTAGTAGTTGAATTTATGTATGAAACTATGTTGAATTTGATGTTTGAACTATGTTGAAATGAAGTAGTAGTTGGTCGTTTTACATCTTCGTTTTGGACTATCTGTTGGAGTTGCTTATCTCCGTTTTGGACCATCTGTTGGAGTTGAGTATTTTTCGAAGATGTAAAAAGCACTTTTTGATGCTCTAAATTTTTCATCACCGGTTTGGAGCACCAAAATATATATCATCTATTAGAGATGCTCTAACATGGATAAAATGTCTGCACAGACCAAGTTCGATAAAAAAGGGTACTCCGGCCATGCATGCGGGAAACATCATAAGCCCTACTTTCGCACTAGGAATGATAGCTCCAAATTGTAAAATCTCTCAGTTCACATGAATTTACATAAATTTAGTTGCAAAAGTATACAAGCACCATTTCACATTTCTAGTATGTTTACTCTGTTGACACCAAAGCCACAAAAGCCGAAAACTCATACAAAAATCATGTTCGGATATGAGATGGATGTTCTTTTTTTGAATAAAAGGGATGGCTCCCCCGATTTCATTAACGAAATCATGCCTTACTACAACCACAAAAACACACACCAGTCCACCACCACAGGACCTCACCTCACACCTACAGGCGAAAATGGGATGGGTGCTCTCGGAACCGATAGGGTCCAGTTATCCAGAAAGCGAATTTAGTAGTAGTAGCACTAGTCTGAGCGAGCATTTGTTTTCATCGGACAGCATTATACTAAATATCAGTAGCGACCAGTTCAGCTGGTGCAGGATTTTGAGCCCAGACCGGGGAAATGAAATGTGGGGGCATCTTTTCCAGTTCGATCACAGATTCCATTGCACCAATCACAGACCACGCGCTCAGGTTTCGGAATCTCAGCAGCTCCTCCGGCTTTCGGCCACCACGGAACGGCAGAGGAGCAGAGCAGCGACAGCGGGCCGGACGAGGGCGGGCCCGCGCCGCAGCCACCGCGCGCCTCCCCCGCCCCCACATGCCGCCACGTGCCCCACTCTCTCCCTTCACTCTCCAGCGCCTTCCTCCCTCCCCCTTCTCTGTTCTCTCCCCCTCTCTCTCTCTTATCGCTTCCGAGCTCTCATGGCCGCACACCCCGCGCGTTAAGCAAGCCTGACAGCCCGACCCCATGAGGCAGCCGCACCTCCTCTCGCCGCAGCGGCTCTCCCCCTCGCCCGTCCTCTCCTCCCACTTCTCGCCGCCCTGCGCGGCGCAGGGCGGCTCGCCGTGGCGGTGGCGCCACCGCCGGGCCTTCCACCCGCCGCTCTCCTCGCTGCGGGAGTCCGACAAGGGCACGCTGCGCAAGGCCTCGCCCAACCTCCCCTTCCGGCTCGGCGGCGGGGGCGGCCGCAGCCCCGACGACCGCCGCTCCGCCGCCGGCCAGGAGAAGAAGGAGAAGGAGAGGGAGAGAGAGGAGGAGGAAGAGGGCGGCGGGGTCTCGGGGGCCCTCACCGGGACGCTGCTCGCCGGGGCGGTGCTGGTCGGGGTCGTTGGGGGGTTCGGGGCCGCCGGGTACGTGTACAAGGACCAGATCAATACCTTCCTCACGCACTTCTCCGGGTTCATTGAGGGTAATGGAACCAACAATCCAGCTGTGCTCCCAGCTCTGCTTGCTTTGCACTACTTGTTTGGCCTAAGCTGTGCTCTCAGTAGCACTGAAATTAGTGAAATGTCTTGCGAATTCTGCGTTCAAATATAGCTGGTGATTCTGGTGCTTAGATAATACTACTGTACTAGATACTACTCCGTAGCGGCGCATGATAGCAAGGCCATTGAACTGCAGAACTAGCCATTCACATATCAACCTGATTACTGTTTGATCATTATGAAATCTTTCAAGTAAACGTCTTCCTTGGACATTTTTGCTTAAACTTTTATATTGCTTTGCGTGAACAGGCTATGGCACTGCTGGGTACGCGCTGTTTATACTTGCCTATGCAGGATTGGAGGTATATTCTTGAATTATCAACTTTAGTCCTCTACTTCTTGTCAAGGCTTATGATCATTTCCAGCTAAACTAGTTAGTCCACTACAGATGATAATACAAGGTTGCGTTATCAGCAGGACATTTTTTTTTTAGGTGTATCAGCAGGACAGTTGCGCAGTTGTTGTTCTGAAATATTTATAAAATGCTATGATCTGATAATAGTAGGGGGGGGGGGGGGGGGGGGGGGGTACACAACCTAATGTTCACGATAAGCTAAAAATGCATCAATGCTCCTTGCGTATGCAGCTGTCACATAAATGCCTAGGCACTAGATCATCTTTGCGACTTTATATTTGGGGTATTGGTGAAACAAAAAATTGTTGGGTCCACATTTGATCCTTTTGGCTATGAATCTTAGACCTTTTGCATAACATCAGGGTTGCAACTTTGGATTAGTACTAATGATAGTGTTTGTTTGATTCAGGTTCTTGCAATTCCAGCAGTACCATTGACCATGTCTGCAGGTCTATTATTCGGTAGTGTTACTGGTACTATTATGGTTTCAATCAGTGGGACTGTAAGTAACTTCAACATGAAGAACATTTCTGTTTTAATTCTGCTGTTATGCATTTTCTCATTGAACTTTGTCGACTGTATAGCTAGCTGCCGCTGTGGCCTTTCTTATCGCTAGATACTTTGCTAGAGAGCGCATTCTTAAGATGGTTGAAGGAAACAAGAAGTTTCTGGCGATTGATAAAGCAATAGGTGAAAATGGATTCAAGGTTGTGACTCTGCT
Source organism: Thinopyrum elongatum (assembly GCA_011799875.1). NCBI lineage: Eukaryota > Viridiplantae > Streptophyta > Magnoliopsida > Poales > Poaceae > Thinopyrum > Thinopyrum elongatum. Next base: position 525,141,320 of record CM022299.1, read on the forward strand.
TCGTTTGAGTCCCCTATTACCTTTCTCCCTTGGGAACTACCTGTACGGCTTGACTTCAGTCAAGTTCTTACCCTACGTGTTGGGCAGGTTAGTTTCTACTCCCACTTCCTTATTTTATTTTGGCATTCTCCATGAATCTAACAGAAATAATGAAGTACATATTCCTGCACACAGAAAAACTAAGTGCATAGCCTTAAACTTCTATTCCACAGAGCAAACTGCATTCATTGAGAAATTTAGCTGTTCTTAACGACCTGTTAACTTAAAGTTTCATATGCATGATTCATGATGCAGTGTAGCAATGTTATTACGGACGCATGCGATTTACAAAATCAAAGGAGTAGCAAATATCATATACCTGGTTAAGGGACTGACAACTTTCTGATCCACTACAAATTGAACATTCTTTTGTGAAGGAATATTACACTGAAAAATTTGCCATCAGTATTTATGTTTCCTATAAAGCAATTTTACCTCAAGATATTGCTTTTGTACGTATGCAGTTGGTTGGGTATGCTTCCAGGAACATGGGCTTATGTCAGTGCTGGTGCATTTGGGCGAGCTATAATCGTAAGTTCGTAAACCGCTGATCTTTTCTTAGTTCACCTTTTCTTTGCAATGGGATACTGCTCCACTATACAGTATATACTCTTTCAAGCCATAAAAAATGCTTTACATACTATGGAGGTGTTTGGTTGGGTGATTTTTGCCCGTCATCTGATTACAGCGTGATCTGAAAACGTTAAGCGCATTTGGTAACGCGGCGCAGTAATCGGCTCCCACTGTAAGGCTAGTCATAGTGGGGAGTAACTTAGACTAGTGTCATGCATAGTGCAAAGTAACATAGAAGTAGTATCATAATTCATAGATGATTGCATTTATTAGATTGTAGGCTCATTTTGCTTTGGGTTGCGTTATGTTACAGTAACATATTATGTTACTCCAAACACCTCTCTCCTCGCAAAAAAAAAAAACACCTCTCTCCTCATTAACTACATGCCACATATGTCACTAGCTAAGTTACTCCCACTATGACCAGCCTAAACGAGTCCCGTCACACTTGCGCTCGATACCGCCCACCCCCACCGTAATCACGTCGCGTTACCGAACCGAGCCCCGCTCTTTCTCCTCGCCTCCCCTAGGATCCTCTCCGCCTCGTCCAAAGCCGCCCGTCAGGCTGCCCCGATCCTCTCCGCTTTATCGAAGCCGCCAGTTAGTGCCGCCACTTCCCCCCCTGCCAGCCACTGGAGATCCCTCCATGGCCTGCATCTCAGCGGGGAAGCCTGTCAATCGACGCAAACAAGGACGGATCGGACTCCGGAGGACGATCCCTTCTTGTCCTGCCTTGGACTCCCTCACGATCTGTTCCTAAACAGGCCAAATCCCTCTCCATGATTTGTTTATTGCTCAAGTTAATCGTCGCCAAGATCATGTTAGCTTGTTCCTGGCTTCGATTCTGTGAGATGTTTTGGTTTTTTGCAATCTGATTACATAGCAGATCCAAACACAGTTGTAACTTGATTTCTTTACATCAACAATAACAACAACAACAACAACAACAACAACAACAACAAAGCCTTTAGTCCCAAACAAGTTGGGGTAGGCTAGAGGTGAAACCCATAAGATCTCGCGACCAACTCATGGCTCTGGCACATGGATAGCAAGCTTCCACGCACCCCTGTCCATAGCTAGTTCTTTGGTGATACTCCAATCCTTCAGGTCTCTCCTAACGGACTCCTCCCATGTCAAATTCGGTCTACCCCGACCTCTCTTGACATTCTCCGCATGCTTTAGCCGTCCGCTATGCACTGGAGCTTCTAGAGGCCTGCGCTGAATATGCCCAAACCATCTCAGACGATGTTGGACAAGCTTCTCTTCAATTGGTGCTACCCCAACTCTATCTCGTATATCTCATTCCGGACTCTATCCTTCCTCGTGTGGCCACACATCCATCTTAACATACGCATCTCCACCACACCTAACTGTTGAACATGTCGCCTTTTAGTCGGCCAACACTCAGCGCCATACAACATTGCGGGTCGAATAGCCGTCCTGTAGAACTTGCCTTTTAGCTTTTGTGGCACTCTCTTGTCACAGAGAATGCCAGAAGCTTGGCGCCACTTCATCCATCCGGCTTTGATTCGATGGTTCACATCTTCATCAATACCCCCATCCTTCTGCAGCATTGACCCCAAATGTCGAAAGGTGTCCTTCTGAGGTACCACCTGCCCATCAAGGCTAACCTCCTCCTCCTCCTCACACCTAGTAGTACTGAAACCGCACATCATGTACTCGGTTTTAGTTCTACTAAGCCTAAACCCTTTCGATTCCAAGGTTTGTCTCCATAACTCTAACTTCCTATTTACCCCCGTCCGACTATCGTCAACTAGCTCCACATCATCCACAAAGAGCATACACCATGGGATATCTCCTTGTATATCCCTTGTGACCTCATCCATCACCAAGGCAAAAAGATAAGGGCTCAAAGCTGACCCCTGATGTAGTCCTATTTTAATCGGGAAGTCATCAGTGTCGACATCACTTGTTCGAACACTTGTCACAACATTATCGTACATGTCCTTGATGAGGGTAATGTACTTTGCTGGGACTTTGTGTTTCTCCAAGGCCCACCACATGACATTCCTCGGTATCTTATCATAGGCCTTCTCCAAGTCAATGAACACCATATGCAAGTCCTTCTTTTGCTCCCTGTATTTCTCCATAAGTTGTCGTACCAAGAAAATGGCTTCCATGGTCGACCTCCCAGGCATGAAACCAAACTGATTTTTGGTCACGCTTGTCATTCTTCTTAAGCGGTGCTCAATGACTCTCTCCCATAGCTTCATTGTATGGCTCATCAGCTTAATTCCACGGTAATTAGTACAACTCTGAACATCCCCCTTGTTCTTGAAGATTGGTACTAATATACTCCCTTCTCCATTCTTCTGGCATCTTGTTTGCCCGAAAAATGAGGTTGAAAAGCTTGGTTAGCCATACTATCGCTATGTCCCCGAGGCCTTTCCACACCTCAATGGGGATACAATCAGGGCCCACCGCCTTGCCTCCTTTCATCCTTTTTAAAGCCTCCTTGACCTCGGACTCCTGGATTCTCCGCACAAAACGCATGCTGGTCTCATCAAAGGAGTCGTCCAGTTCAATGGTAGAACTCTCATTCTCCCCATTGAACAGCTTGTCGAAGTACTCCCGCCATCTATGATTAATCTCCTCGTCCTTCACCAAGAGTTGACCTGCTTCGTCCTTGATGCATTTGACTTGACCAATATCCCCGTCTTCCTCTCTCGGATCTTGGCCATCTTATAGATGTCCCTTTCGCCTTCCTTCGTGCCTAACCGTTGGTAGAGGTCCTCATATGCCCGACCCCTTGCTTTACTGACAGCCCGCTTTGCGGCCTTCTTCGCCATCTTGTACTTCTCTATGTTGTCTGCACTCCTATCCAGGTATAGGCGTCTGAAACAATCTTTCTTCTCTTTAATCGCCTTCTGGACATCATCATTCCACCACCAGGTATCCTTATCTTCGCTTCTCCTTCCCCTGGACACTCCAAACTCCTTCGAGGCCACCTTACGAATGCAAGTCGCCATCTTCATCCACACATTGTCTGCATCCCCTCCTTCCTCCCAAGGGCCCTCCTTAATGACCCTCTCCTTGAACGCCTGAGCTACCTCCCCCTTGAGCTTCCACCACTTCATTCTAGCGACTTTGGCACGCTTATCCCGCTGGACACGAATCCGAAAGCGGAAGTCAGCAACCACCAGCTTATGCTGAGGTACGACACTCTCTCCAGGTATCACCTTACAGTCTAGGCACGCACGCCTATCTTCTCTTCTCGAGAGGATGAAATCAATCTGGCTAGAGTGTTGGCCACTACTAAAAGTCACCAGATGTGATTCTCTCTTTCTAAAGAGGGTGTTAGCTACAATCATGTCGTAGGCTAGAGCAAAGCTTAAGACATCTTCTCCTTCTTGATTCCTGATGCTATAGCCAAAGCCCCCATGCGCCCCTTCAAAACCTGTGTTAGATGTACCTACGTGGCCATTGAGGTCTCCTCCTATGAAGAGCTTCTCGCCAATCAGTACACTCCTAACCATGTCTTCCAGGCCTTCCCAGAACTCCCTCTTGGTGTTCTCATTGTAGCCTACTTGCGGGGCATACGCGCTGATAACATTGAGAACTAAGTCCCCAACTACCAGCTTCACCAGGATAATCCGGTCCCCATGTCTCTTGACGTCTACCACTCCATACTTGAGGCTCTTGTTGATCAAGATGCCTACGCCATTTCTGTTTGCTGCCGTCCCCGTGTACCACAGCTTGAAGCCGGTATCCTCCACCTCCTTTGCCTTCTGTCCCCTCCATTTGGTTTCTTGGACGCAAAGGATATCAACACCTCTCCTCACCGCTGCATCAACTAGCTCCCGAAGCTTCCCTGTCAGAGACCCTACGTTCTAGCTACCTAAGCAAATCCTCCTAGGCTCGGCTAGCTTCCTTACCCTTCACACTCGTCGAGTCAAATGTGAAGACCCTTGCTCATTTTCCACTACATCCGGGCGCCGATGTAGCGCGCCACTAAGGATGCGACAACCCGATCCTCGCTCACTTGCCACCGGATCCGGATCAAGATACGGCGCGCCACGGGGGGGGGACGGCCTGGCCCTTGCCCATTTTCCACCACACCCAGGTTCCGATGTGGCGCGTCGCTGAGAGGGTTACGCCCCAACGAAAAAAAATCTTTTGGGTTTCATCTCCATAAGAGTGTCTGAGTTTTTACGTTGGCTCGCCAAGCCTATCACAACCCTCCTCCTTTACTATGTTGAGACAACATAGGCGGAGTTAACTTGATTCCTTTACATGCATGAAACAAACAGAAGAGCAAATGCCCCTGTTACGCCGCGATCCCACCGCTACCTGTTTCCGTTACCAGTCCCGTTACCTTTGGTTGTACCAAACACCTCCAGTATGTGTTCTCTACTCTTATATAGAATAGTACTCCCTCTGTAAACTAATGTAGGACGTTTTAGACTTGTGTCAAGTCTCTAAAACGTCCTATATTACTTTACAGAGGGAGTAGCTCAAAAGAACCGTCTCCATCCCATGGATATGGGGGTGTCTTGCAGCATGTTGACGTATCTGCTTTCTAGTGAAGTGTCCAGAATGGAATAGCACTTGTATATATCAAAATGCGGACACCTTAATCCAACTCAAGGCACCCCTTTAGTCTATAGTGTGCTTTGGTGTTGCTGATAGCAGCTCAAATATTTCAGCAAAGTATTAAAACATGGTGTTTCATTTAGTACTTTGAAAATTAGCTGTATGTGTATTGTGTAGTCAGGACGGTTGAACTATAGAGGTACCGGAGTTCAAACCTAATAAAAATAAACTTTCTTGAGTGAAACAATAATGAACTAATAAGGTTGATGAGATCTTTTTTTTTTATCAAGCGGCTTGAATACTTGGAACCATGACATGGCTCCCTCGTTTTGCAGCAAGATGAGACGGAAATCGGTTTGGGAGGAAACAACCAGCTATTGACACTGGGCATAGGGCTATTAGTTACAGCCGTTGCTGCTACTTATGTAACACGGCTTGCTAAGGTAATTAAGCTTTTGTGGTATGCTATACTATGTATATAACAGTAGAAATCAACTACTGAGATGTGTTATTTTCTTTTTGTCAACCTTGGCTACTATTGCTAACTGCTTCTCCTCTTTGTTTTCCAGGATGCTGTAAAGGATATTGATGACGAATAGAATGGTAGGATTACATAGCACAAGGGCCATTCAAATAGCAAAGTAGCACGAGAATGTACATCACTGGCATCTTTTGGTGCAATCTAATCTAGAAATACAAGCGATTGTCAGAGGGGGAAAAACTGTCTCTTCTCAGTGTCCTCACCCAGCTCTCTCCTATACACATCCCTACGCTGGATCTATCAATAATGAGGCGAGGGTTGTTCGTTGTTGTACCTGCTCTGCCAGCGCCGAACTTACCAGTAGTCGACACGCACCATCCTTCATGTGATGGAAGCAGTTGGCGTCCCTCAGTATGATCTCCCTGCCGTACGTCTGGGTGACCATCACCCGGAGGTTCTCCTTAGGCTTATAGCTTAAGCATCTTCCCTCAAGAATATTTAGTGTACCTACTTACATTCAAAAGATTTTGCAACAATTCAACATGGATAAATCATATCCATCCAAAACACGTATGGTTGCCAGATCCCTGGATATGAATAAAGATCCTTTTAGACATCAGGATGATGATGAAGAGATATTAGGACCTGAGTTTTCATATCTCAGTGGAGCGCTAATTTACCTTGCAACCTGATATCGCATTTGTGGTAAATTTATTAGCTAGGCACAACGCTGCTCCAACAAAATGTCATTGGACATGAGTGAAAAATATCTTCAGATACTTACATGGCATAAAAGATTTTGGGATTATTTTATAAAAAAACCAAGGCATGACTATGATAGGCTATACAAACGTTGGCTATTTATCTGATCCCCACAATGCCTGATCAGGCCACAGACAAGTTTTGTATTCCTATATGATGGAACTGCCTTTCCATGGAAGTCAACTTTAGTAGTAACTTTCACTAATCATTCTGAAATAAATCGCATTATATGAAATATCACGAGAATGTGTTTGACTTTGTAGAGTGATTAACTACATTCAAACTTCACGTGGTGTTGGTTCATTAGGATCACCAACTATTATCTATGAAGATGATGCCACTTCTATTGCTCAAATGAAAAGTGTTATATAAAAGGTAATATCAGAAAACATATTGCTCCTAAATTGTTATTTCCTCATGAATTAAAAAAGAATGGAGAAATTGATACTTTGCAAACCAAATCGCGTGACAGTCTAGCAGATTTGTTCACAAAGTATTCACCAACATCGGCATTCCTGAAATGTATTCACGGAATTGGTATGAGACGACTTTGAAATTTGCATAGTTCAAGGGGGGAGAAATCTCCTAAAGTTATAACCACTAATTATCATCAGATAATGAATATTGTGCTCTTTTTCTTTACTAGTAAGCGTGCATGTGCAACGCACGTCTAAACAAATGTACATTGTATCAAACATCCAGAAAATTTGAAATTCAGACAAAGTGCACAATACCTAAATTTGACAGACAAGTAATTTGAATTTCTTTTGAAATATTATTTTTCACGAATCAGTATGCCTTTTTTAAAGGTGAATCTGTATGCCTCTTTAATTCAAATATTAGACCCTCTTTCATATATGTTGCATCAATTATATATTCTGTTACAACAATACACACTTTTCCAATATATAGTTTCCCAAACACATATAATCTCCTGCAAGTGAATTCTGGTATATGAATGAAGTGTTCAGGATGGCTTCGGCCCATCGTATTTTTCGTCACATATACAATCGTTTGAAATTTGCAAGTCATATTATTACAATATAATCCAATAGAAGCTCGAATCCCCTTGTTGGACAATCAATAATTTAAAGGGTTCACCACTATTCTACATTTTTATAACGATTGTACCTCGCATCCACACTTGAATTTTAGAGTTGCTGGTGGTGATATTGATTCCATGAATAGATGTTTCAAGTGCGAAAGTCCTATTCTGCTCCCGAGCTCAAATGCTCACTTATGAACAGTAAAATCGAAAAACAAAATCGGATCTTTTGGTAAACTTTGACAAATGTTTTGTATGCTTGCAAAATTTCAGCACGAAATGACATTCTTGGAAGTCGTGGAAAAAAACAAAATCGATGTTCCAAAAATGCTAGTTTTGAAAACATTTTGGAGGATGATTTTGTTTTTTCTGCCACACCTTCCACGAATGTCATTTTGTGCTGAATTTTTGCAAGCATACAAAACATTTGTCAAAGTTTACCACAAAAAAATTCAGAATTTTTTGATTTTTTTAACTATTTTTTTGATTTCACTGTTCATAAGAGAGCATTTGAGCTCGGGAGTAGATACTCCGTGTCCTTTCAAGTGCAGCCTTGTTGCCCTTCTCACTATTCTGTGGAATCGAAAGATTAAAATCATTTCCTAAGCATGGATTTAAGTGCAACCCACCCTTGTCACCGTTCCGCGGATCAAAATTTTGGAATGAAGAGCAAAAAGACCTTGCGATAGAAATGGAGGGAACTGCATACGATGATAAAGGCCACGATGAAGAAGTAGGCGCACCCGAACTTCGCCTTGGGCCTAGGGTCCATCTTAAATAAGGACCCAATACATTTACATATCTAAATAAATGAAAAATATGTGATTTGCACAACATTACGACAAAAAGTGTGTAGAGGCCATTTGCCCCCCGCCCCCCCAATTTCACCATGTTGTATTTTATTCAATAGTTGTTTATGATTGAGTACATGTATCTTATAATCGCATATCCATGATGTATTAAGACTTTATTTACTAGTTAAACTTTCATTTTTTAAATATTTTTTTGCTTTTATAATGATTTTTTCATGATGTGATATATAACGTTGAAAGTATTTATGTTACTATAATATAGTTTTGTAGATCCATTCTACCTCATTCGCACTAGGGCCTCGAGAATGCTAGGGCTGGCCCTGCCGGTGAGGCGTGCGGCCATCCAGGCGGAGGAGCATCGGTGGCGCCCGGACCACGTGGAGAGAAGGCAAGGGCGGGGCGCGTCGTTGGTCTCGTTGTCGGCCATGAGGTGAGTGTTAGACGGTGTGTGGATGGGAAGATAGAGACTCGCGTGAGCGCGCATGTATATAGTGGCTGCCGGAGGCGAGGCGAGGAGAAGCCCGGGCACAGATGAGCAAAGCGAGCATCGTCCGGTTCTTTGTTTCGATGAATTTACAATCTCTAAAAGAAATTCGTTGGGAGAGTTTTTGTTTCTCTCTTATCTGATTGTGTCGACCACGATCTAAACAGAAATGGCAATGCGTGTACGTGAGGGATGCAGTTGCATGTTGTTACAATACCCTGCTTTCGGGGCCTCTTTCTCGGGTCTTGTTCATGATCGGTACTGTACTGTTCTTGCCTTACCGGAGATATATTCCCTTCTGGAAACTACGGTTGCAAGAGGATGGAGGATACATACATGCATCATATATACAAGCATGGAGTAGTTGATTAGTTGCATGCTTAGTTCATCATAATGTGTATGTGGTGTGGTGTTGTGTGCTGTAAATAATGCAGGTGTCGACGAAAAAGTGGCCGCCGCACTGCAGTCCATGGCGCGTTAGCTCATGCTCGACTTGAAGCTTATCGGTGGACCGGCTGAACCTACCAGTAGTCGCCGCACGAGCACGCACCATCCTTCATGTGATGGAAGCAGTTGGCGTCCCTCAGTACGATCTCCCTGCCGTACGCCTTGGCGACCATCTTGATGGCGGCGTGGCAGTCGCCGCACACCCGGAGGTTCTTGAACACGCGGATGGGCGCGCCGGCCGGCACGGCGAGCAGCCCGAACGCCACGGCGAGCCTCTCGCTGTGGTGCGCCAGGCCCTTCTCCCTCCCCTCCGGCCCCTCGTCCTGCAGCGCCCAGGCCGTGTCCGCCACGTACCCTTCGCCGCGGATCGTCTCCGTCATCTCCTCCACCTTCCGGTAGATCTCGGCCGCACGCGGGTGGCCTCGGTCCTCCACGTAAAACAGGTGCGTCACGCCGTTCGCCGCGACCCAGCTGCAACCGGGCTCCTTGGTGATCCCTCTCGCCTTCATCGACGACCGGACCCTCGCCACGTCGCCCCACCTCCCCGCCCGCGAGTAGAGGTTCGACAGCATGACGTATGGCACGGCGTCCGTGGGGTCGAGCCTCCACACCATGCCCGCCGCGTGCTCGGCGAGCTCGGCGTTCCGGTGCGTCCGGCACGCGGCCAGCAGCGCCTTCCAGACCGTGGCGTCCAGCCTCGTCGTGCTCCGGTTCAGCAGGTCCATGGCCTCGTCGAGCCGCCCGGCGCGGCCGAGCAGGTCCACCATGCACGCGTAGTGGTCGGGCCCGGGCGCGATGCCGTGCTCGGCCTGCATGGACCTGAAGTGCGCCCGGCCGGCGTCCACCAGGCCGGCGTGGCTGCACGCGAAGAGAAGGCCGATGAAGGTGATGTAGTCCGGCCGGCACCCGGACCGGACCATCTCGGCGTAGATTTCCAGCGACTCCTTGCCCCGGCCGTTCTGCGCGTACCCGACGATCAGCGCTGTCCACGTGATGGGGTCGCACCGGACCCGCATCGCGTCGAAGACCCTCTTGGCCTCGCCGAGCGAGCCGGTCTTGGCGTACATGGAGACCAGCGAGTTCCCGACCGAGAGGAACGGGTCGAGCGCGAGCCGGACCGCGGCGGCGTGCACCGACCGGCCCAGCTCGAGCGCCGTCGCCCCGGCGCACGAGCTCAGCGCGGCCGCGACGGCGAACTCGTCCGGGCCGACGCCCGCGGCGACCATGTCGCGGTAGACCTGCAGGGCCGAGTCGTGGGACCGGGAGCGCGCGAGCCCCGTGAGGAGGGAGGTCCAGCTGACCACGTCGCGGCGCGGCATTTCGTCGAACACGGCCCGCGCGGCGCCGTGGCGGGACAGCTTGGCGTAGGCGTCGACGAGCGCGTTGGCGACGTGGAGGTGCGCGGCGAGGCCCGCGCGGAGGAGGAGCGAGTGGAGCGCGTCGGCGGGGAGCCGGAGGAGCGCGGCGGAGTTGAGGGCGGGCGGGAGGGTGTACTCGTCGGCGTGGTGGCCCCGGGCGCGCATCTCGTAGAGCAGGGCGAGCGCGCGCGGGTGCAGACCTGCCCGGGAGCAGCGGGAGATGGCCGCGTTGTAGGCCACGCCGGCCGGCACGACCATTGCCGCCGGGTGCACGACGGGCTGAGCTCGGCGCCGCCCGTTGCGGTGCCAGTGGAAACGCGTCTAGCGTGGCGACTGCCGCGGCATGTGCATCAGTGCATGCTGGTTATGATATGCGATTGCTTGAGCCCTGACGGCGTCGGCGAGTTGCTGCCCTTCGCCATCGCAGCCATGGTGATTCATTTCATGGTTATCAATGGGGGTGGGCATATTCAACGGAATTCTTTTGTACACGGCCAGCGTTCTAAATCAGCAGCACGGTTCATCCTGTCGACCGTCGGGAATTCATCACGGCATCCTCATGGCGAAACAGCTGAAAGTTTTGTGAAAGCAAATATTGAGCTTCAAAAGTTGAGCCCACCATATAGCATTGCCAGCAACGGGTCGCCACCAAAGGCAAATACATGTCCAAGGGAAACACTTTCCATCAGAGGTCTGATTTATTTCCTTCGTCAGACCAATCTTATACCATTGATTCCTTTTCCATCGTATGGTCCAGAACCTCCCTCTCTCCAAGCCGTACACCCATTAATCTAGGACAGCTGCCCACCAACCCATTAATCATGCACCCATGGTTAGGGAAATCAAAACGGAATCATAATTAATCGCTTGGTCGCTCTACCGCTGTTTTCGCCTTGCTCGGCGATCCCTCCTGCCGCTGTAGCGCAGCCCATCGTGCTGGAGCGCAGCGTCGACGTCCTCTCCTAAAGGCGACCATGGCGGCCCTAACGGTGAGCACCTCTTCGATCTGGTCATGATTTCGCTCCTCCGTCCCTATCTCGCTGCAGCGCCTATGCTAACCTAGTCATCTATGTAGGCCTTCAATAACGGCGCACCAAGGTGACCGGGAGCCTCACCCATCTATATATGTTGACCGGGCGTCCGTTCTTCACAACGGCAAAATGATCATGCATCGCTGGTCCAGCCGACATGCTACATACGTGTTGTGCTTTTGCATTTTCAGTCCGTATAGATTGCTTTTTTTTTTACCGTGTCAAGCTTTGCCTCGTCTCCATGCTTCCTACGTGTATGCAGTCATCTTGTTTTTACTTAATCAATAACCAATTCTTCCTTCCTAATTTCACATGTATTATGGACAAGAAGCCTATGTCCATGCTTCCACTATACAATCTGCTTCCATAGGTTGTAAAAACAATCTAAGCATTTGTATGTTGGTGACACAAAACATCCACCCCCTTGTTACCAAAAGTATTAGTCTGCTTCAATGTTCGTTGTTATATGCTTCCATTTGAGCTCTTGTATATAGCGGATGTTCTACTTATTGGCAAGCATCTTGCAACACGCTCTTTCCATGCTTCTTACTCATGGAGATTTTAAATTGTAACACACATGCTTCTTGGGGTCAGAGTTTGCTTCCATAGGTAAACAAAATTCAATGAAATTTGTATGTTGTTGAGACCAAACATGCATCCCAATGTTTGCCGAATCTTTGTTTATTTTCATTTTCAATGTTCTATATTTCCAACTAAGAAAAATCATATTTATATAGCATATTTTCATGCTTCCTGTGAGCTTCCAAATCATACTTTAAGTGCTTCTTCGGTTTATGCATATTGCTTCTTTATTTCCTGCTTTCTATTTTATAACTTTTGTGTTATATCCTTGTTATCACGTGTGTCTTCATTCCAGGTAGTTTGTTCACATAGTTCCAGCTTGTCATTTTTTTTAAAATTATTCACATTTGATCACACATTTGTAACATTGTCGTTGTGCTACATTCATGCTTCCACTGTGTATCATGAATGTTTTGATAGATCAAATCATTGCTTCATATAAGCCATGATTTCTACCTTTATATTTTGCATATGCCTCTATAGCAATGATTGTTTTTCTCCGTATCAATTCTCTATGCTTCCACTACCTATCATGTGTGTTGTGATAGATCAAGCTATTCCTTCTTGTAAGCTATGCTTCCTATTTTTATGTTTTTTTAGTAATGACTCTTTTTTCTTTATCTCAATATTCTACTCCTCCACTGCCTAGCATCTATGTAGTGATATATCAAAATGTGTCATATTTTCTCATGTGTTTCTGTTATACAAATGTTTTGTGCCACACAATTCCGACCATGCATCATTGGTTTTCCAATCGCCTTGTAGTGCCCTCTCCCCATGACGTCGACACTGACGATATGAAGGCAACAGAGGTGGTGGAGGTGGTGAAGGCAACAGAGGTGGTGGAAGCAACAAAGGTCACTGAGATCTCGGTCCTTATCGCGACGCTGCAGCCCAAGACAATACCCATGCTTCCCAGATATATTAGGCCTGAATTTTGTATCATATTTTGTTGTAATGTAATTAATATGTGTTGTATTATATTTTGGTTTCATGGAAGCAGATTCTCTATTCTTTGGAAGCAAATTTTCGTTTCTTGTGGAAACAATGTATAGCTATAACAGAAACCAATTTATTTTTGAGTGGAAGCAAATATATATATATATTTCTGATATAAGCAAAATTAAGTTGCAGTGGTAACAAATATATGAGTCGATGGAAATAAATTGTTGCTTGATTGGAAGCAAAATAAACATTTATATTCACACATTTTCATCAAATCGACAATTTGGTTGTACGCACTTGAAGCATATTATTGAGTAGATGGAAGCAAATATGCATTGGCTCAAAATAGAATATGTGAAATAGAGAAATAAATCATGTGGACAAAATGATGCATCAATCTTGGAAGCAAACTAATTATTGGGAGCTTAATTAGGAAGCAATATATAGAAACGAACTGCCACACTGGCCCATCCCGTAAAAAAAGGCTTCAATCCAGCAAATCATGCAGCGGGGTTTCCTAACAGATCGGACGTTGGTGGTAAATTCGATCGAATGGTCTAGGACTAGTCTGATGCGAAGAGATCATCAATAGTCTGATGACTAGCGCTTCCCTCCATGTCCAACGCAAAAAAAAGTCTCCCTTCTCATGGTACTTATGCTTGTATAAGTAGATACACAATACCAAAAGCAAATATTCAACTGATTGATCGATGGTGATCTTAAGTTGTTGGACAACGCAAATGTTTTGATGATCACAGCTTCTTATCAACAACATAACAATCTTCATTCTTGAAGAACAGGAGTTTACGACAATTTAGAAAGAAGCAGAAATACTTACACATACAAAGATAGTCCAGTCTCCTAACTGGTCATTCTGGAGTACACACACTAGAACCACTTCATTTCTACCTTACCAGGAATTCAGACGATTCTGTTTAGAATTCAGAAGATTCTGGCACCTCTGTCTTCTGTTTAAGCCTTGTGGCTCACATCAAATAAGGTCAATTCGGCCAGCCTCGACAAGGCCCTTGATGGACTTGTACCGAAGGACATACAGGTCATCAGCAACCAGGTCCACAACTTCTTCCCCTCTTCATGGAAGCAAGCATCACAAGTTAGCACAGTTCAAGGAAGTGAAATCATAAAAACCATGTGTGCTTGGGCACTTACACGTCATCTAGCTGGAATGCTCCTACGTCACTCTTGGTCTTGCAGAAGACAAAGGTGTCAAGCTGAGGCTCTGGAACTGAGAAAGCGTCCGAAAACCCAGTCAGATAGGGTCTCAAAGCTGATTACATGTGACGTACACATTTCTCTCACATCTTCAGAAAATCAGCAACAGAAAGGATAAAAACATTTTCAGCAATAAAAACACGTGCATGAACAATAAAAAAGATGTCCCAACATCTGTTATTAACATTGGACAGCATAGCTATTATATGAACTTTATTTGCTCTTGGTACTTGCTGAAAAGTGAGGTTCAGGTTTCTGTTCTCGCTAATGCCTAGATAGAGTACTGAGTACTGAATCAGCTCCATAACGTCCATGTCAGTTGTTGGTTATTACTGCTACGTTAAAATGCTTAACTGAATAGGTAACTGGAGAAGTGGGTTACATTTGCAACCATTATTACAAACCATAAGATTGTCGGCATGAGTCTTCGGCTGAATGAGGGGACTCGTGAAAATCTGGTGACTAAACTTAAAAATGATAAAAAGATGCACCATCACAGTCCAAGATTGATTCTCCTAACTTGTCATGCTCTATCTGCATGTAATTGTATCTTAGTGTCTTAAGGCTCTGTAACTACCACCCCAGGCTTCCCTGCCATGTTGTGCAGTCATGCACTTGCTTTTTCACTTTCAAATTGCATCGAATATTATTTAAGTACATGATGAAGCCAAGCGTGATGATTCCAATAAATCTACATTGCATACACATATTTCAAGCTCAGGTAGGAGACAAGAACAAATGGTAAAACCTAGATTGCACCGATACAGGTGTGCGTATCAGTATCGGGGTGATACGGATACATAAATACGTCATTTCTGAAAAGCGCCAATACAGGGATACGTTTGACTACTTTTGAAAACAATACAAAAAAATATGCTATCAATAAGCATCAAGCCATTTAGCATATATTTAGTCAGTGCAGTCCATTATTTTCTACTATCTTCTTATCCATGATTCCAACAAAAGAAAGAACCAACAGCCAAAGGGTTCACCAAACATAAAAATTCAGTTAGAGAGAAAGGGAGGAGGACGAAATCAGCAGCCTTCCATTAGATAGAATTCTACAGGATAGTGGGGGGAAGGGGAGCGGGAGCACCGGGGAAAGGCACCCACCACCGGAACTACTAGAGCCTGAGAGGTATCAGATACGGTATCCGGTACGGGTACACTGGTTGCTGGAAGTGTCTGTGTTTTCTTGGGTAAAACCATTCAAGATAAGCTGCTTATAAGGCACATTACTATGATCAAATGCTTTTATTAACAAATAATAGTCACATTTCGGTGACGCAGGCCATTTTATTCTTAAAAACAGTTTCTACAGCTCCATTAGTACTTAGTTATGAGCATTATTTTCTGGAAGGAATATTCCAGACAAGGTTTATGTATCAGTACAATGTACACTGAACTACTCCCTCCGTCCCAAAAACTTTGTACTAGAGCTAGTACAAAGTTGAGACACTTATTTTGGGACGGAGGGAGTATATAGCACCAAACGAGACTTCAAGAGGCATGTGTGTAGTGAGGCTCTTTTATGACCCTGGCAACTTAGTTCTGTTATTCAAAATCAACTTGCAAGTACATGTTCGCTAGTGATGCCCTGACAAGGATCCAAAAAACTATTTGCCACAGATTAGTTTAGTGAAATGTAAACATGCGAAGTTGCGAACATATCAAGTTGGCCGCTTAAAATGGTTAAGTACTAACCATCATACTGAGTAACTTACGTAATGGCTGAAGCTATAAACAAGTGATGTAGTGAAGTGTGACAAAGAAATGTGTTAATTTCAAGATCAAGTGGAATACCCATGTCATCCTCCGTGCTCGATAAGGATTGCCTTGTTACCGAGTCATAACCGTAGGGAAGCTTCGACAGCACCGACTGCTCGAGATGCTTCTCCATGATCTCCTTGCAGCTTCCGACAGATCAAACCCAACAAGGGAGCGTCACTTCAGCCACAAAACAAGCACAAACAACCACTAGACGGTACAACCGAGTAGAGAGATACCTCTTGGCGAATCGCTGCTCCTGCTGCGACAGCCGGCTCAAGTGGTCGTCAGAATTGGAGATGTGGGCCATGTACTTCTCAATCTACAGACAGCAGCACGATGAGGTCAAGTAATTGCCAATGATGCAACATTTCAGTAAGTAACTGAACCACTGTGCGGTACAGAGACTGAATTCAATCTGACCTTCTGCAGGCGGAGGCGGAGGTAGGAGCGGAGCAGGAAGAGCGTGCGGTCGAGGTCCATCTGGTACAGCGAGACCACCAGGTCGTCGACGCCGTTATCCGTGAAGTCATCGAGCGTCTCCTCCTGGTTTCACCACACAGGCCGTCACGAATCAGAAACATTCCGAATTGTTAAGAACGGGGGGCAACCCATAGAGGCAGTGAAGCGAGAAGGGGTGGAAGGGCTAACGAGGAGCTGGATCTGCTCGCGGGCGCGGGAGACGAGGGCGGAGTCGAAGTGGAGGATCTCCGGCGCGGCCTTCTCGTTGCGCCAGGCCCGCTTCAGCAGCTCCACGTCCGTGGTCGCCGCGGCCGACGCGGCGGCAGAGTCCTCGTCCTCCCACGAAGACATCGTCGCCACTCCCTACCTCTGTCGCTAACTGGCGAAGCGAGCGCCGGCGCGGCGAGGAACGAGGAGGTTAGGAAGGGGCGGCACCGGCCTGTCGAGGGCGAGCACGGACGAGGAGGGGGGACGGTGGCGCGGGGGGTCGGACTTGTACGGCGGTGGCGGTGGCGGTGGCGGTGGCTACGGCGACGGCGAGACCCGAGGAGGAGGCAAAATCGCAGGGGTTTGGGTTCGGGAGTGAGGCTAGTGCTGGACTGCTGGGCCGTGAGGTGTGAGCGCTCTTCCTCTGTGGGCCGAGAGCGAATAGACGAAGCGGATCGATCGAGAGAGAGAGTAGGAGTGTGTTGCTCAAGTTTCTCTCTCAAAAAAGTAGTGTGTTGCTCAAAAGAAAAAGAGAGAGTAGGAGTGTGTCCACTAAAAAAACAGAGAGAGAGGAGGAGAAATGTGCACTCAAAAATCAAGAGAAAAGAGGAGTGTGTGTGGTGTTTTTTTTAGCAATGATGTCTGCAAACCATCGAATAACTAGAAGATAACCCTCGCGTTGCAGCGGATGCTAAAACTGATACATGGGTAAAGATGTCTTGAGTGTCCAGCAGGCGGTCGTTGCTTAGAAGGAAGCCCACCTTCCTGTTGGGGTTGTAGACGAGATAACTTACATTAATCTCGGTGCAGAGGTGGTCGAGTCCATCGACGAATCAGACGTCGAGCGACACTTGGTGCGGCCACAACGCCGAATCCTTGGGCTGGTACACGTTGATAAATATGTGATTTGAGGTGTAATCGGCTTTGTGCAGCCCCGCTATTTGAAAAAATAACGAGACCAAAGACTAGTCCTTAGCAGTATATTCTTAGGGAAACGATTCTATTCATTCGGCTGATAACTTTCAAGCATCCGCCGCCTCGTAAGTCGTCTGATCCGTTTGATCATGTGGATACATTGTCGTTTCGGTCACATAGCCCCTTCCTGCCACGTATCATCCAAACCAACCACACGCACTCAACCTTATCTCCTCCCATGCCCCAGCCATCTTCTTCCTCCCTTGATAGAGGCAAAGGTGTCCCGTCTTTCGATGAGATGGTGGCTATCATTTTTGATGGAGTAGACTTTGACGATCCGACTACGAACGTGCGAGGACGTCGCGCCTTAGCAATTGCTAAACCAACTCCGAGTAGTTATTGACCATGTCGGAGCACGATCAACCTGACCACGATGGTCTGTTTCATGCACGCAAATAAAGAACAAGTAAGAAACTAAGATTGCAATCTGGATATGGCGAATATAAGAGGAAAGCTTTATTAATCAAGTGGGGTTCTGTGACGTCTTGGTCTTGTCGTTGAACACAAACGAAGTACGCGAAGTTGCAACTATGACGAACTTTTAATCTAAACAAAACCCAAAGTCTAAACGACGCCCTAAGGGTTGTATATATGGAGGAAGAGGGGGGAATTTCGTGACCCTTGGAGGAGGGGTCCGAAACCAACCATAACTCTTGTTTTCCCACACATACGGACTCTAAAAACAGCCTAGACTCAAGTATTTCGAAATTACATGGGTCTGGCCCAAAAATAAGGCGGCGTATCACCTATTATAAGCTATGGACGAAATTTATGAAAGGGTATCTTGTATATTTCGTCCATGTCCTTGTATGTCATCAAGGAGGCTTCAAAGTACTGAAATCCGCACTAGGAACGCCGTTCTGGTTTCCTTCATGCGCGCCTTCATCTCCATGCTTGTTTCTGCTCCAGTGTTCATCCCTCTTGTCCATGCTAGGCCCTTCATTAGTAATCAACACAAAAGTATCCAATTTAGGCAGCATCATATTCTCATGAACATTAGAATTGTTACCCAGAAACGAAAGTACCTGGTAATTCAATTGGCGTGCGCGAGCTCTAGTGATTGGTCCAGTATGTATAGCAGCAGGGGATGTGGGTGTAACAATGATATTGATGTCCTCATCATCCTCCCCTTCTTGAAATGAAGTCGTCCTCGACGGAAGCTCATGTTCCTCACCCAAATAAGGCTTCAAATCTGCAATGTTAAAAGTGGGACTAACCCCAAAATCTGCAGGCAGCTCAAGTTTATATGCATTATCATTTATCTTCTCTAACACCTTAAAAGGACAATCAACACGTGGCATTAGCTTTGATTTGCGCAAATCAGGAAACTGTCGGTGTTCTGGGAACCAGGGTACCCAGACTTGCCTGCTTGCGGCCCATAGCGCGGCTCCATCGACGGCCTGGTACGGCCCATCTGTGAGACCGCCAAGACAAGACCCTCGCGAGGGCCCCGGCCTCATGAGGCGGACGACACCAAGACCTCCAGAGGGAGCGGCCTCCCCAGGTTACCTCCCAAGGAGCGGAGATTTCTATGGAGGTACCCAGCCTCACGAGGCTGCGATGACGTGAGCCATGACGACCAAGGCCAGGCGGGCGCCGGCGGGCGCAGAGGAGGCAGTTTCCTCTTTGGTGCTAAGGAGGCAAGGACAGGCGTGGGTTCCCCAGGAATCTCCCAAAGGTTTCCATTCCGGTGCTACAAGACCAAGACCACGGGCTCGGCAGGACGGATGTCATCGCCGAGCCCACAGCTGCGTCACGACCAGAAGCTTTGCAGGTGAAGACCACCTTTCGTCAGGATTAGATGTACTACTTGTCCCCTTTCAAAATTGGCCGTTGTGGAATCCCTTCCCGCCTAAGTTTTGAGGGAAGAGGACCGAGGCCACTATAAATGTAGGTTAGCCACCACCGTAGAAGATCGACTCATTCTCACCCCCGAGGGACTCATTCTCACCCCCCGGTCGACTCATTCTCACCCCCCGAGCCCTCACGAGGCAGCTCATCCACTGTACTAGTTCATCCTCAAACCTCCTCGTGAGGCCAATCCACCATAAAGCAGGAGTAGGGTTTTACACCGCAAGGTGGCCTGAACCTGGGTAAACTGCCGTGTCCATCTTCTTCCCCGCTCGCGCAAATCCGACAAGGCTAGGCTATAGGGCGACGAGCTCGAGGCTTGAGAGGTTGAGATCTTCGCACACGCCCCAGAGTTCGAACCTTCTTGGGTCTGCGGAGCCCTGAATCCGACATTTGGCGCGCTAGGTAGGGGCGTGTCGAAGTCTGCTTCTCCGCCGACCCCGCTTCGTCTTCGCCTCGCTGCCCCCATGGCGGGCGCCGCCCTGCAGACATGGCCACCCGAGGCGTACGGGAGTGCCGCGGGTTGCCCGGCCTTCACCCCCGATCTGTGCCAGGTGTAGTGGCCCGCGAAGTTCAGGCCGGCGTTACCCCCGCGGTACGACGGCGTTGCGGGCCCCGAAGGGTTCCTCCGGTCATACGCGCAGGCCATCGAGGCGGCGGGCGGCGACGACAAGGCCATGGCGAACTGGTTCCCCCTGGCTCTCATGGAGGCCCCTCGATCCTGGCTCCGCGGCCTCCCGCATGCCTCGATCTCCTCTTGGGAAGAACTCTGCGACCAGTTCGTCGCACGCTTCGCGGCTCCGGCGCCCCATGTGGTCGCGTGCATCATCGACGGGTCGCATGCGCCTGCCTCTGGCCGCCACATCAAGCAGTTTCTCCATCGGCAAGGTGCTGCCCGGCCACAGCACGGGGCTGCGCAGGGCCACGCCGGGCTCGAAACCGCCATCACCTTCGATTCCGGAGACCATCCCAAGGCCAAGACGGCGGCGAGTGCTCTCCCCATGCTGTGCACGCCCACCATCAGCAACGTCGCGGTGACCAAGACCCTCATCGACGGTGGCGCGGGGCTCAACGTCCTCTCTGTCGAGACGTTCGAGACACTCCAAGTGCCTTATGATCAGCTCCTGCCAACCAAGCCCTTCTCAGGAGTGACCAACGGCTCCACCGTCCCCCTGGGGCAAATACACCTCCCAGTCACCTTCGGCAAGCACGACAACTACCACATCGAGCTCATCGACTTCGACGTCGCCCACATCGGCCTCCCGTACAACGCCATCCTGGGGTATCCGGCCCTCGCCAAGTTCATGGCGGCAACCCACCATGGCTACAATGTCCTCAAGATGCCAGGGAGTGGCGGCATCATCACGGTCGCCTGCGATGAGAAGGATGCGGTGTGCTCCCTCGAGAGCGCTTACCAAGCCACAGCGGTTGACAACCCAGACGACGAGGGTGCCGTCCTACCTCCGGAGACCACCCCCAAGAAGAAGAAGCAGCTCCTCCTCAAGAGTCGTCAGGAGGTTGGGGCGCCCGCCGATGGTGCCTCAGGCCCCGCGCCCACTGCTGGGGCGCCCCTTCCTCCCATATAAGAAGGCGTGCCCAGCGCCCCCCTCAGGACGGGCTCGGGGGCTCTCGTCTGGAGGGCCTCTAACCTGACCAGCATGGCGAGGGAGGTGCTCGGGGACCATCTTGAGGCGTGCTTCGATGCGCGTCCCCACGAGCATGGTGTACGGCGCGAGGCGCCAGGTGCGTGAGAGTTCATCACCAAGGCGATCCAGGAGCTTCAGGAGGCAAGGGCCATGCGCGGCGAGCGTCACCCCGCACGGCCTCCCAGTGCAGCTGCGGCCCCTGACATGGGCAGCGAGCTGCGCGTCTGCGTCAACATCCCGGGCCTTAACAGGGCCGCTGCGCAGGACCTCTTCTGGCCGTCCCATGTCGGCCGGAGTGGGGGCTACCCCTGCAACTACGTCTGCATGCCGTTTGGCCTGTTGAACGTGGGCGTCTCGTACCAGCGCTTCGCGCAGCGTGCTTTGGCGGCTCACGAGGCCAGGCGCCAGGCGGTCATGTCGGAGGAGGTTCCGGACCCTCGCGAGCCCGGTGGGCCTCATGAGCTCAACCGGCCTCCGGAGTCGCCCAGCTCGTAAGGAGCAGCTTCGGCAGCACGCGCCTTCAGCTACCTCGATGCTTCTACAACGATGGTGCCAGGTGACTTTTTGGTTTGTTCAGATTGAGGGTGCCCTTCAGGCTGCATTTATCCTCAGGCTGCCAGGGCCCGACCCCATAGTTGCGTCATTTCGATCAGTGTACTTTGGACCAGTTATGCCTGCTTGAGTTACTATGTCTGCTAATTTTGCGCCTGTCGAGTTATTGCCTCTGGAGTCACCTTTGCAGCCTCCGCGCGTCACTAACCACCCCTTGAATGTCCCGCGAGAGGGGGCTATCGGCACGGCACCTGTGCTCGGGTCCGTCCCTGCAGTGCTGATAAATCTAAGAGACTTAGTCTTGGGGAACGTAGTAGTAAATCAAAAAATTTCCTACGCATCACCAAGATCAATCTATGGAGAGACTAGCAACGAGAGAGAGTGGAGTGCATCTTCATACCCTTGAAGATCGCGATGCGGAAGCGTTGCAAGAACGCGGTTGGAGGAGTCGTACACGCAGCGATTCAGATCGCGGTCGATTCCGATCTAAGCACCGAACAACGGTGCCTCCGCGTTCAACACACGTGCAACCCGGTGACGTCTCCCGCACCTTGATCCAGCAAGGAGGAGGGAGAGGTTGAGGAAGACAGCTCCAGCAGCACGACGGCGGGGTGGTGGAACTTTGCAGTTCTCCGGCAGGGCTTCGCCAAGCTCAACGGAGGAGGAGGAGGTGTTGGAGAGGGGGAGGGCTGCTCCAGGGGAGAGGTTGTGGCCTCCCTCCCACCCCTCCACTATTTATAGGCTGGGGGGGAGAGGGGGCCGGCCCCCCTAGATCCCATCTAGGGTTGGGGCGGCGGCCAAGGGGGGGAGGAGTGCCTCCCAAGTCAAGTGGAGGCCCTCCCCCTTTAGGGTTTCCCCTCTCCCATGCGCATGGGCCTTAGGGGGGCTGGTGCCCCTAGCCCATTAAGGCTAGGGCGCCCCCTTACAGCCCATGCTGCTGTATTGGACGTGGTGGAACCCTTTCCGGACTTCCGGACCCCTCCGGAATCCTCCGGAACCTTTCAAAAGCTTCCCGGTACAATACCGAAAAAAACAAACTTTTTTCGGAACCCCAATAACAACTTCCCATATATAAATCTTTACCTCCGAACCATTCCGGAACTCCTCGTGACGTCCGGGATCTCATCCGGGACTTCGAACAACATTCGGTATTCACATACTATTTCCCATAACAACCCTAGAGTCACCGAACCTTAAGTGTGTAGACCCTACGGGTTCGGGAACCATGCAGACATGACCGAGGCATCTCTCCGGCCAATAACCAATAGCGGGATCTGGATACCCATGTTGGCTCCCACATGTTCCACGATGATCTCATCGGATGAACCACGATGTCGAGGATTCAATCAATCCCGTATACAATTCCCTTTGTCTACCGGTATGATACTTGCCCGAGATTCGATCGTCGGTATCCCTATACCTTGTTCAATCTCGTTACCGGCAAGTCTCTTTACTTGTTCCATAACGCATGATCCCGTGGCTAACTCTTTAGTCACATTGAGCTCATTGTGATGATGCATTACCGAGTGGGCCCAGAGATACCTCTCCGTCATACGGAGTGACAAATCCCAGTCTCGATTCGTGCCAACCCAACAGACACTTTCGGAGATACCTGTAGTGCACCTTTATGGTCACCCAGTTACGTTGTGACATTTGATACACCCAAAGCGTTCCTACGGTATCCGGGAGTTGCACAATCTCATGGTCTAAGGAAATGATACTTGACATTAGAAAAGCTTTAGCAAACGAACTACACGATCTAGTGCTATGCTTAGGATTAGGTCTTGTCCATCACATCATTCTCCTAATGATGTGATCCCGTTATCAACGACATCCAATGTCCATGGTCAGGAAACCGTAACCATCTATTGATCAACGAGCTAGTCAACTAGAGGCTCACTAGGGACATGTTGTGGTCTATGTATTCACACATGCATTACGATTTCCGGATAACACAATTATAGCATGAACAATAGACAATTATCATGAACAAGGAAATATAATAATAACCACTTTATTATTGCCTCTAGGGCATATTTCCAACAGTCTCCCACTTGCACTAGAGTCAATAATCTAGTTACATTGTGATGAATCGAACACCCATAGAGTTCTGGTGTTGATCATGTTTTGCTCGTGGAAGAGGTTTAGTCAACGGAGCTGCGACATTCAGATCCATATGCACTTTACAAATATCTATGTCTCCATCTTGAACATGTTCACGAATGGAGTTGAAGCGACGCTTGATATGCCTGGTCTTCTTGTGAAACCTGGGCTCCTTGGCAAGGGTAATAGCTCCAGTGTTGTCACAGAAGAGAGTCATTGGGCCCGACGCATTGGGAATAACTCCTAGGTCGGTAATGAACTCCTTCATCCAGACTGCTTCCTGCGCTGCCTCCGAGGCTGCTATGTATTCCGCTTCACATGTAGATCCCGCCACAACGCTTTGCTTGCAACTGCACCAGCTGACTGCCCCTCCATTCAAAATATACACGTATCCGGTTTGTGACTTAGAGTCATCCAGATCTGTGTCGAAGCTAGCATCGACGTAACCCTTTACGACGAGCTCTTCGTCACCTCCATAAACGAGAAACATATCCTTAGTCCTTTTCAGGTACTTCAGGATGTTCTTGACCGCTGTCCAGTGTTCCATGCCGGGATTACTTTGGTACCTTCCTACCAAACTTACGGCGAGGTTCACATCAGGTCTGGTACACAGCATGACATACATAATAGACCCTATGGCTGAGGCATAGGGGATGACACTCATCTTTTCTCTATCTTCTACCGAGGTCGGGCATTGAGCCGTACTCAATCTCACACCTTGTAATACAGGCAAGAACCCCTTCTTGGACTGATCCATATTGAACTTCTTCAATATCTTGTCAAGGTATGTGCTTTGCGAAAGAACAATGAGGCGTCTCGATCTATCTCTATAGATCTTGATGCCTAATATGTAAGCAGCTTCTCCAAGGTCCTTCATTGAAAAACACTTGTTCAAGTAGGCCTTTATGCTTTCCAAGAATTCTATGTCATTTCCCATTAATAGTATGTCATCTACATATAATATGAGAAATGCTACAGAGCTCCCACTCACTTTCTTGTAAACACAGGCTTCTCCATAAGTCTGTGTAAACCCAAACGCTTTGATCATCTCATCAAAGCGAATGTTCCAACTCCGAGATGCTTGCACCAGCCCATAGATTGAGCGCTGGAGCTTGCATACCTTGTCAGCATTATTAGGATCAACAAAACCTTCCGGCTGCATCATATACAACTCTTCCTTAAGGAAACCATTAAGGAATGCCGTTTTGACGTCCATTTGCCATATCTCATAATCATAGTATGCGGCAATTGCTAACATGATTCTGACGGACTTCAGCTTCGCTACGGGTGAGAAGGTCTCATCGTAGTCGACCCCTTGAACTTGTCGATAACCCTTAGCGACAAGTCGAGCCTTATAGATGGTCACATTACCATCCGCGTCTGTCTGTCTTCTTAAAGATCCATTTGTTCTCTATGGCTTGCCAATCATCGGGCAAGTCTATCAAAGTCCATACTTCGTTTTCATACATGGATCCTATCTCGGATTTCATGGCTTCAAGCCATTTGTTGGAATCCGGGCCCGCCATCGCTTCTTCATAGTTCGAAGGTTCACCGTTGTCTAACAACATGACTTCCAAGACAGGGTTGCCGTACCACTCTGGTGCGGAACGTGTCCTCGTGGACCTACGAAGCTCAGTAGCAACTTGATCCGAAGTTTCATGATCATCATCATTAACTTCCTCTCTAGTCGGTGCAGGCACCACAGGAACATCTTCCTGAGCTGCGCTACTCTCCGGTTCAAGAGGGGGTACCTCATCAAGTTCTACTTTCCTCCCACTTACTTCTTTCGAGAGAAACTCTTTCTCCAGAAAGGATCCATTCTTGGCAACAAAGATCTTGCCTTCGGATCTAAGGTAGAAGGTATACCCAATAGTTTCTTTAGGGTATCCTATGAAGACGCATTTTTCCGATTTGGGTTTGAGCTTTTCAGGTTGAAGTTTCTTGACATAAGCATCGCATCCCCAAACTTTCAGAAACGACAGCTTAGGTTTCTTCCCAAACCATAATTCATACGGTGTCGTCTCAACGGATTTCGACAGAGCCCTATTTAAAGTGAATGCGGCAGTCTCTAAAGCATAACCCCAAAATGATAGCGGTAGATCGGTAAGAGACATCATAGATCGCACCATATCCAATAGAGTGCGATTACGACGTTTGGACACACCATTACGCTGAGGTGTTCCAGGCGGCGTGAGTTGTGAAACAATTCCACATTTCCTTAAGTGCGTGCCAAATTCGTGACTCAAATATTCCCCTCCACGATTTGATCGTAAGAACTTTATTTTCCTGTCACGTTGATTCTCAACCTCACTCTGAAATTCCTTGAACTTTTCAAAGGTCTCAGACTTATGTTTCATTAAGTAGACATACCCATATCTACTTAAGTCATCAGTGAGGGTGAGAACATAACGATAACCACCGCGAGCCTCAACGCTCATTGGACCGCACACATCAGTATGTATGATTTCCAATAAGTTGGTTGCTCGCTCCATTGTTCCGGAGAACGGAGTCTTGGTCATTTTGCCCATGAGGCATGGTTCGCACGTGTCAAATGATTCATAATCAAGAGACTCCAAAAGTCCATCTGCATGGAGTTTCTTCATGCGTTTGACACCAATGTGACCAAGGCGGCAGTGCCACAAGTATGTGGGACTATCATTATCAACCTTACATCTTTTGGCATTCACACTATGAATATGTGTAACATCACGTTCGAGATTCAATAAGAATAAACCATTGACCAGCGGGGCATGACCATAAAACATATCTCTCATATAAATAGAACAACCATTATTCTCAGATTTAAATGAGTAGCCATCTCGCATTAAGCGAGATCCAGATACAATGTTCATGCTCAAAGCTGGCACTAAATAACAATTATTGAGGTTTAAAACTAATCCCGTAGGCAGATGTAGAGGTAGCGTGCCGACGGCGATCACATCGACCTTGGAACCATTCCCGACGCGCATCGTCACCTCGTCCTTCGCCAGTCTCCGCTTATTCCGCAGCTCCTGTTTTGAGTTACAAATATGAGCAACCGCACCGGTATCAAATACCCAGGAGCTACTACGAGTGCTGGTAAGGTACACATCAATAACATGTATATCACATATACCTTTGGTATTGCCGGCCTTCTTATCCGCTAAGTACTTGGGGCAATTCCGCTTCCAGTGACCGTTTCCCTTGCAATAAAAGCATTCAGTCTCAGGCTTGGGTCCATTCTTTGGCTTCTTCCCGGTAGCTTGCTTACCGGGCGCGGCAACTCCCTTGCCGTCCTTCTTGAAGTTCCTTTTACCCTTGCCTTTCTTGAACTTAGTGGTTTTATTCACCATCAACACTTGATGTTCCTTTTTGATCTCCACCTCCGCTGATTTCAGCATTGAATATACCTCAGGAATGGTTTTTTCCATCCCCTGCATATTGAAGTTCATCACAAAGCTCTTGTAGCTAGGTGGAAGCGACTGAAGGATTCTGTCAACGGCCGCGTCATCCGGGAGATTAACTCCCAGCTGAGACAAGCGGTTGTGCAACCCAGACATTTTGAGTATATGCTCGCTGACATAACTATTCTCCTCCATCTTACAACTGTAGAACTTGTCGGAGACTTCATATCTCTCGACCCGGGCATGAGCTTGGAAAACCATTTTCAGCTCTTGGAACATCTCATATGCTCCGTGTTGCTCAAAATGCTTTTGGAGCCCCGGTTCTAAGTTGTAAAGCATGCCGCACTGAACCAGGGAGTAATCATCACTATGCGACTGCCAGGCGTTCATAACGTCTTGAGTTGCCGGGAAAACAGGTGCGTCACCTAGCGGTGCTTCAAGGACATAAGCTTTCTTGGCAGCTATGAGGATGATCCTCAGGTTACGGACCCAGTCCGTGTAGTTGCTACCATCGTCTTTCAGCTTGGTTTTCTCTAGGAACGCGTTGAAGTTGAGGGCAACATTAGCGTGGGCCATTTGATCTACAAGACATATTGTAAAGATTTTAGACTAAGTTCATGATAATTAAGTTCATCTAATCAAATTATTCAATGAACTCCCACTCAGATAGACATCCCTCTAGTCATCTAAGTGATACATGATCCGAATCGACTAGGCCGTGTCCGATCATCACGTGAGACGGACTAGTCATCAACGGTGAACATCTCCATGTTGATCGTATCTTCTATACGACTCATGTTTGACCTTTCGGTCTTCCGTGTTCCGAGGCCATGTCTGTACATGCTAGGCTCGTCAAGTCAACCTAAGTGTTTTGCATGTGTAAATCTGGCTTACACCCGTTGTATTCGAACGTTAGAATCTATCACACCTGATCATCACGTGGTGCTTCGAAACAACGAACCTTCGCAACGGTGCACAGTTAGGGGGGACACTTTCTTGAAATTTTAGCTAGGGATCATCTTATTTATGCTACCATCGTTCTAAGCAAATAAGATGTAAACAAACATGATAAACATCACATGCAATCAAATAGTGACATGATATGGCCAATATCATTTTGTTCCTTTTGATCTCCATCTTCGGGGCGCCATGATCATCATCGTCACCGGCATGACACCATGATCTCCATCATCATGATCTCCCTCATCGTGTCTTCATGAAGTTGTCTCGCCAACTATTACTTCTACTACTATGGCTAACGGTTAGCAATAAAGTAAAGTAATTACATGGCATTTTCATTGACACGCAGGTCATACAATAAATTAAGACAACTCCTATGGCTCCTGCCGGTTGTCATACTCATCGACATGCAAGTCGTGATTCCTATTACAAGAACATGATCAATCTCATACATCACATATATCATTCATCACATCCTTTTGGCCATATCACATCACATGGCATATGCTGCAAGAACAAGTTAGACGTCCTCTAATTGTTGTTGCAAATTTTTACGTGGCTGCTATAGGTTTCTAGCAAGAACGTTTCTTACCTACGCCAAAACCACAACATGATATGCCAATTTCTATTTACCCTTCATAAGGACCCTTTTCATTGAATCCGATCCGACTAAAGTGGGAGAGACAGACACCCGCTAGCCACCTTATCCAACTAGTGCATGTCAGTCGGTGGACCCTGTCTCACGTAAGCGTACGTGTAAGGTCGGTCCGGGCCGCTTCATCCCACAGTGCCGCCGAATCAAGATAAGACTAGTAACGGCAAGTAAATTGACAAAATCGACGCCCACAACAACTTGTGTTCTACTCGTGCATAGAAACTACGCATAGACCTAGCTCATGATGCCACTGGTGGGGAACGTAGTAGTAAATCAAAAAATTTCCTACGCATCACCAAGATCAATCTATGGAGAGACTAGCAACGAGAGAGAGAGGAGTGCATCTTCATACCCTTGAAGATCACGATGCGGAAGCGTTGCAAGAACGCGGTTGGAGGAGTCGTACACGCAGCGATTCAGATCGCGGTCGATTCCGATCTAAGCACCGAACAATGGTGCCTCCGCGTTCAACACACGTGCAGCCCAGTGACATCTCCCGCGCCTTGATCCAGCAAGGAGGAGGGAGAGGTTGAGGAAGACAGCTCCAGCAGCACAATGGCGTGGTGGTGGAACTTTGCAGTTCTCCGGCAGGGCTTCGCCAAGCTCAACGGAGGAGGAGGAGGTGTTGGAGAGGGGGAGGGCTGCGCCAGGGGAGAGGTTGTGGCCTCCCTCCCACCCATCCACTATTTATAGGCTGGGGGGAGAGGGGGCCGGCCCCCCTAGATCCCATCTAGGGTTGGGGCGGCGGCCAAGGGGGGGAGGAGTGCCTCCCAAGTCAAGTGGAGGCCCTCCCCCTTTAGGGTTTCCCCTCTCCCATGTGCATGGGCCTTAGGGGGGCTGGTGCCCCTAGCCCATTAAGGCTAGGGCACCCCCTTATAGCCCATGCTTCTGTATTGGACGTGGTGGAACCCTTTCCGGACTTCCGGACCCCTCCGGAACCTTTCGAAAGCTTCCCGGTACAATACCGAAAAAAAACAAACTTTTTCCGGAACCCCAATAACAACTTCCCATATATAAATCTTTACCTCCGGACCATTCCGGAACTCCTCGTGACATCCGGGATCTCATCCGGGACTCCGAACAACATTCGGTATTCACATACTATTTCCCATAACAACCCTAGAGTCACCGAACCTTAAGTGTGTAGACCCTACGGGTTCGGGAACCATGCAGACATGACCGAGACATCTCTCCGGCCAATAACCAATAGCGGGATCTGGATACCCATGTTGGCCCCCACATGTTCCACGATGATCTCATCGGATGAACCACGATGTCGAGGATTCAATCAATCCCGTATACAATTCCCTTTGTCTACCGGTATGATACTTGCCCGAGATTCGATCGTCGGTATCCCTGTACCTTGTTCAATCTCGTTACCGGCAAGTCTCTTTACTCGTTCCGTAACGCATGATCCCGTGGCTAACTCTTTAGTCACATTGAGCTCATTGTGATGATGCATTACCGAGTGGGCCCAGAGATACCTCTCCGTCATACGGAGTGACAAATCCCAGTCTCGATTCGTGCCAACCCAACAGACACTTTCGAAGATACCTGTAGTGCACCTTTATGGTCACCCAGTTACGTTGTGACGTTTGATACACCCAAAGCATTCCTACGGTATCCGGGAGTTGCACAATCTCATGGTCTAAGGAAATGATACTTGACATTAGAAAAGCTTTAGCAGACGAACTACACGATCTAGTGCTATGCTTTGGATTGGGTCTTGTCCATCACATCATTCTCCTAATGATGTGATCCCATTATCAACGACATCCAATGTCCATGGTCAGGAAACCGTAACCATCTATTGATCAACGAGCTAGTCAACTAGAGGCTCACTAGGGACATGTTGTGGTCTATGTATTCACACATGCATTACGATTTCCGGATAACACAATTATAGCATGAACAATAGACAATTATCATGAACAAGGAAATATAATAATAACCACTTTATTATTGCCTCTAGGGCATATTTCCAACACTTAGCTCTGGCTCGTGGGCCGGCCCCGCGCACGTCACCTCACCAGGTCCTTAGTGCCTTCGTCTTCCCACGGAACGATTACAGGTAGATCAGTAAGCGCGACTGTCCCCTGCATTTCGTGACTAACTAATGCGCAGGAGCCTCTAGAGACAGGACCTCGAGCGGTCTCGCCGGCACCTCATCGCCCCAGAAGAACGCGCCACGATCAAACGATGCCCCAACCCCCAGAAGGCTAAGTGGAATCGCTCCATACACCACGTGCCGCTGGGTACTGCCTCTCCTGAACACCCCTGCAAGGTGAGCTACTCCTTTCTCGCGCAAATAGCTTGCACGTTAAAAGGGGGGCCCTTGAGCATCACGCCTCAGGGGCTCCTACTGGCTCTCGAGCCCTCACCCCCTGGCCTTGACCACAGCATCGCGACCTGGCATACCAGCGGCGGTTGAGCCCCGCTCGAGGGCCGGGTCCTGAGAACATAGATCACCATGATGAGCGGGGGAAAGGGGATCGCTAGCCTCGTGGAGGAGCGCCGGGAGAAGGGTGTGACTCAACGCCGGTGGCGTTTTTTCAAACTATGATGGGCATCAGTCTCCTCACGCACCTCTTGCGGGGTTTACTTTGATTCGTTACAGGACAGGGAGCATGCCCAAGACCAGAAGACCGAAGAAGCTTGCCCTCGCGATGAAGGAACCGCCGCAGGCTGCAAGCTCGCTAAGCTAAGTCGTCTCACACGTGCTAGCGTGAGCCTTGTCATTGGCGTTTTGTTTGCGACTTCGCTTGGGCAAGGAAACCTCCCTCTTAGTCTTTCGGGGGCTGCTTGTGAAGGAAATATGCCCTAGAGGCAATAATAAAGTTGTTATTTTATATTTCCTTATTCATGATAAAGGTTTATTATTCATGCTAGAATTGTATTGATCGAAAACTTAAATACATGTGTGAATACATAAACAAATACCGTGTCCCTAATAAGCCTCTACTAGACTAGCTCATTGATAAAAGATGGTTAAGGTTTCCTAACCATAGACATGTGTTATCATTTGATAATGGGATCACATCATTAGGAGAATGATGTGATGGACAAGACCCATCCGTTAGCTTAGCATATTGATCGTTCAGTTTATTACTACTGCTTTCTTCATGTCAAATACATATTCCTTCGACTATGAGATTATGCAGCTCCTGGATACCGGAGGAATACCTTGTGTGCTATCAAACATCACAACATAACTGGGTGATCATAAAGATGCTCTACAGGTATCTCCGAAGGTGTTTGTTGAGTTGGCATAGATCGAGATTAGGATTTGTCACTCCGAGTATCGGAGAGGTATCTCTGGGCCCTCTCGGTAATACACATCATAAGCTTGCAAGCAAATGACTAAGGAGTTAGTTACAAGGTGATGTATTACGGAACGAGTAAAGAGACTTGCCTGTAACGAGATTAAACTAGGTATGAAGATACCGACCATCGAATCTCGGGCAAGTAACATACCAATGGACAAAGGGAATTGCGTATGTTGTCATAACGGTTCGACCGATAAAGATCTTCGTAGAATATGTAGGAACCAATATGGGCATCCAGGTTCCGCTATTGGTTATTGACCGGAGAGGTGTCTCGGTCATGTCTACATAGTTCTCGAACCCGTAGGGTCCGCACGCTTAATGTTCATTGACAATATAGTGTTATATGAGTTATATGATTTGGTGACCGAATGTTGTTCGGAGTCCCGGATGAGATCACGAACATGACGAGGAGTCTCGAAATGGCCAAGAGGTAAAGATTGATATATAGGACGATGGTATTCGGACACCGGAAGTGTTTTGGAGTGTACCTGTTGGGGATATAACCCCGAGGTGTGACCCGCCCAGAAGGGGCCGGGTTACACTATTGGCGACTCAATATGAGAAAAGCCCAAGTTGGCCCAAGAGGGTGAAACATGAAGACCAGTGGCGGCTTACAAGGTGGGCCTGTTGAAGGCCCAAGACCTGGCGGTAGAATTGTGACCCGGAAAGTGTGAGCCGCCACGTTGGCGACTTACCTTGCAAGGCAGGGCGACTTAGAAACCGAGTTGGTCACGTTGTGTGATCTGGTTTGGACTCTTGTAAGCCCAGGGCCTCGACCTGTGCTTATAAAGGCGAGACCCTGCGGCGGGTTAACTTAAGAAACAGTTGATCGAGAGCTAGGTTAAGTGATTCCGCTCCCTTGTAATCGATATTCGAGCAATAGTCCACACCTAAGTCCTTTCACAAGGGCATCTGCCGTGATAAAACCATGACAGTTGGCGCCCACCGTGAGGCCAGAGCACGGTGGTTTCGAGTTCTTGAAGGGCAATTTCCCAGGGATCGAAGGATATGCCGTGGGCCAGATGACTAAGAGTCGCCACGGCAAGCTCTACATCGACGACGCTGGCTAGGGCCACGAGGCCGACTCAATCGAGTACGGGTAACGGGTCCCCTTTGGCGGAATTCACATCTTCATCGGCAAGATCAGCGAGTCAGAGCCCGAGCCAGACATCTGCATTGACATCATCGAGACGACTCAGCTTGTGCGACCCGCCAGGGTTCAACCCGGACGAAAGCACGTTTTCGTTGGTTTCACGCAAGGCATGGAACTTGCGGAAGGTTCCGAATCTGGAGGAGAGACGGCCATCTACTCAGGTGTAGAGTCCTCAACCGGAGAAACGGAATCCATCTATCAGCTTTAGGACGGCGGGCTTGGGGGCTACTCCGATGGCAACCGTATTTCGGACCCCTATGAGCCGCCTTCCAGGGTTGCAATCTTCATGGCTGGCACTGGGCCGGCTCTTAACTCGTCAACAACGGCGGCTATGCCGTCTGGATCGACTGCTGCTGTGACAGTTGGGGCCGGCGGCTTAGTTCGTCCACCGGCTCAAGTTTTATCTGAACTCTTGGGCACTTTGATAACCCTGTTGGCAACAGAGGTCACTGCGGCAAATCAAGTGCAGCATAACATAGAAGTTGCAAAGGTACGTGATGAGGTGGCCAAGGCTCAGGAGGAGCTTAATGCAGAGAACGCCAGGATGGCAGAGGAACGAGCCCAGATGGATGCTGAGTCACAACGCATCAGGGCGGAAGCTTTTCGCTTAAGTTTAGATCAAAACGCTTCTAATGTTGTTTTTTGAAGGAGGTACCAAACCCTCTTGCGTTTGCAGTATGAGGCGCGAACCTTTTCAACACACTTGGGGCAGGGCCAAGTAACCCGCCAGGAACAGTCCGGGCGGTTGAAGTCCCAGGGAGCGGGGCGGCGGCTCAGCCTTGATTACCAGAAGGACCCCATAGGGATTGAACCCCGCCCCGACATTTTTCCACGCCATCTAGCCATTATTCCAACCCGGTGGATAACATGATAGCAGCGGCTACCCGGCTCAATGCAATCCCTATCACAGATGAGACGCCTTTTGCAGCTGAGGCGCAGAACGCCATTGAGCTCTTACAGACAGTGGTTGCACAGCAAGAGAAGTATACACATAGTCGTGAGAGGGAGCACTCGACCCCCCTCCCAAGCCACAGTTACAGCCGATGCATTTAGTCGCCGACGGTTTCCAGTAGCGAGCGACGATGTCGACCAAATCAAGATGACCCACCCCGTGGGAATAACCCGCCCCTTACTCATGCTCAGGCGATCGTGGATGATGCCAGAGCCCGCCGAGAGGCGGAGGCGGCAGCGGCGGCTCAGCTGGGGGCTTATCAACAGCCTCCGGTACCCCTTCAGCATCAATAGGGTCTGGTATAATTTCCAGATCTGTTGGAGTGCCTTGTTTAGTACCAGCATTACGTAATGAACGTTTGCCTAAGGATTTTAAGGGTCCTCGCAAGGTGGCTAACTATACAGCTGATCTCCCCCTTGAGGCCTGGATTGAGAGTTATGAGTTAGCCATGGAGATGCTGGATGTCAATGATGCTGTGTGTGCTAAATATTTTACTATGATGTTGGATGGTCCAGCACGGACCTGGTTAAAAGGATTACCCGCCAATTCCGTCAATTCATGGGCAGAGTTGAAAGCACGGTTCATTCAGAATTTTAAAGGAACGTGCAAGCAGCCTTTGACGATTATCGATCTTGATAATTGTGTGAAGTGTGAGGATGAGTCGGCTCATCATTGGGTCCGGCGGGTCTCGGCTATTATGCACTCTTCATATAGTATTGCGGCGGGTCAGGCGGTTCTGGTCTTGGAAAAGAATTGTCATTTTACCCCCCTTAAGCAGAAGCTTGGGCGGCTTAAGCGTCATTGTAATGACATGGGAGAGCTCATGGCGTCTCTCATCAAATATGTCGACTCTGATACCACCAAAGATCCTGGATCTGATGATGAAAAATCCAACAAGGGAAAGAAGAGTGGCAATGGTAAGGGTCAGCAGCAGAATATGACAGGGCATAATGGCAACAACCAGGGTAACGGTGGTAAGTGCAGACAACCCGATGGCTGGTCAGATCTTGTAGCTAACACCAAAACTGGATATAAAAACCAGCGCCGTAATGGTAATGGTAAGCCATCCTTTGGAGGGAAGAACTTTAATATTGAGGCGATGATGAATGAGCCTTGTCCAAAACACAGTCTGCCTAATAGGCCGACAACTCATGCTTGGAAGGACTGTTTCATAATGCAAGAGTATAGGAATTCCAACTTTAATCAGAATCATGGCAACAATAATGGCCCGCCTGGCGGGTCAGGATCCGGCTCACAGGGGCCCGGCTTGGGTGGTGGCGGTTCAAGTTCTGGCTATCCAGGACAAGGCAACCAGGGTGGTCATAACCAACAATCTGGTCAGGGTAACCAGCAGCATCAGTCAGGATATCAAAGTAATCCAAAGCAGCTCAATAGTGGCCAGTATCATGTTTTCACCACAAGTCTTTGCAAGCGAGACCAGAAGGTTCATAAACGTGCGATTAGTGCAATTGAGCCGGCGGTGCCTCAATACTTGCGGTGGTCAGAGTATCCAATCACATGGAGTCGAGAGGATCACCCGCCTCAGGTTGACAATCCGGGTCAGCTAGCGTTGGTGGTGGCCCCTCAGGTCGGGGGTTATAAATTCACTAAAGTACTCATGGATGGTGGCAGAAGTATCAATATCCTTTATTATGACACCTTTCGTCGGATGAACTTAACTGATAAAGATCTTAAGCTATCTTCTACAGCTTTTCATGGCATGGTGCCTGGTAAATCGGCATATCCTGTTGGAAAGATTGCTTTGGAAGTGGCTTTTGGTGATGACTATGACTACAGAATAGAGACGTTATGGTTTGAAGTGGTCAAGATCAAGAGCCCTTATCATGCCTTGTTTGGACGGCCGACTTATGCCAAATTTATGGCTCGACCTTGTTATGTTTATTTACAGCTTAAGATGCCAGGGCATAAGGGCACTATTACGGTCCATGGTGATTGGAAAATTGCCTTGGAATGTGAGGAAGGAGATGCTGCCTATGCTGAGTCGGCCTGTGCCACTAAGGAGCTCAAGTTTTATAAGGATAATGTTGACCCGGCTGATATGACCCCCTTGAAAAAGACCACTACTAAGCAAGACCCTTTGTTGAAGTTTAAGTCGGCTGATGGCACTAAGCAGATTGACTTTGTCCCCGGTGACTCATCTCAGCAATTCACAGTGGGGGCCAATATGGATCCTAAATAGGAAAGTGCGCTCATCGAGTTCATCCGTGAGAATCGGGACATCTTTGCATGGAAACCTTCTGACATGCCGGGTGTACCGAGAGAATTCGCTGAGCACACTCTTAATGTGGATCCTAAGTTTAAACCGGTCAAGCAATTTCTTCGTCGTTTCAATGAAGAACGACGTAAGGCCAGTGGAGAAGAGGTAGCCCGGCTCTTAGCAGCTGGGTTTATTGTGGTAGTCTTTCATCCTGAGTGGTTGGCTAACCATGTGCTTGTACTCAAGAAAAATGGCACATGGCGTATGTGTGTTGATTACACAGATCTTAACAAGGCTTGTCCAGCTGATCTGTTCGCTCTTCCTTGTATCGACCAGATTATTGATGCCACGGTGGGTTGTGAGAGCTTATGCTTCCTGGATGCTTATTCTGGTTATCATCAGATTAAGATGGCAGTTAAGGACCAAGAGAAGACGTCTTTTATCACCCCTTTTGGAGCCTTCTGCTATGTGTCTACGCCTTTTGGGCTTAAAAGCGCTCAGGCGACTTATCAACACTATGTTTAGAATTGCTTTCACAGTCAGATTGGGTGCAATGTGCATGCTTATGTGGATGATATTGTGGTCAAGTCTAGAAAGAAAGAGACTCTCCTAGATGATTTAAAGGAAACTTTTGACAATCTCTGAGTCTACAAAATGATGCTTAACCCGGCCAAGTGTGTGTTTTGGTGTACCTGCAGGGAAGCTATTGGGTTTTGTGGTCTCAGAAAGGGGCATTGAGGCTAACCCGGAGAAGATTAAGGCCATCACATCATTAGCTAAGCCGGCGTGTGTCAATGACGTCCAATGCCTGGCGGGTCGTATCGCGGCTCTAAGCCGGTTCATAAGCCGCCTGGGAGAGAAGGCAATTCCTTTATACCAGATGATGAAGAAGACAGATCATTTTGTTTGGAGTGATGCTGCTGATAAGGCGTTTGAGGCTCTCAAAAAACAGTTAGCTAAGCCGCCAGTCCTTGCGGCTCCCATTGAGAAAGAGCCTTTGCTCCTGTATGTGGCAGCTAATAGTAAGGCTGTCAGTGTGGCGATTGTTGTGGAACGCAAGGAGGCGGGTAAGGAGTACCCAGTCCAGCGGCCGGCTTATTATGTCAGTGAGGAGTTGATTGAGTCCAAGCAACGATATCCACATTGGCAGAAACTGGTATATGGGGTGTTCATGGTGAGTCGCAAGCTGAAGAATTATTTTCTTGGTCATCCTATTACTGTGGTCAGTTCTACTCCCTTAGGAGACATTATTCAAAACAGGGAGGCCACAGGCCGGGTTGCTAAGTGAGCAATAGAACTTGGACCTCATGGTTTAAAATATGTGCCAAGAACAGCCATCAAATCTCAGGCTCTGGTGGATTTCATCAATGATTGGACAGAGTTGCAGACACCTGAGGAGAAGCCTGATAACACATATTAGACGATCCATTTTGATGGGTCCAGGCAGTTGGAAGGCTCGGGGGCTGGAGTTATTTTGACTTCCCCACGAGGTGACAAATTTTGTTATGTTTTAAGGTTAATGTTTCCTTGTACTAATAATGCAGCTGAATATGAGGATTTACTCCACGACCTTCATACGACCAAGGAGATGAATTTAAGCCGGGTCAGGTGTCTGGGCGACTCGGACCTTGTGGCTCAGCAAGTCTCAGGCACATGGGATTCCAAAGACCCGCTCATGGTGGCTTATCGCCGGGCGGTTGACAATATTGCTGGTCACTTCAAGGGCTACCAAGTGGATCACCTTGATCGAAGGAAGAACAAGGCGGCTGATGCCTTAAGCCGGCTTGGATCTCAACGTAAGCCGGTGCCTCCTAATGTGTTTCTTGACGTATTGCATAATCCTTCGGCCAAGTTACCATCTGAAGAAGACCTTGCTATCCCTGACCCGGAGGCGCAGTTGGTGGCGGCTCTCCATGTTATTCCTGATTGGAAGCTTCCCTACTTGGCCTATATGACCCGGGGTCAGTTACCTGAGGATGAAACTTTGGCAAGGCAAATAATCAGGAGGTCTAAGCCTATGACTATTGTCAACGGCGAGTTACACCGATGCAGTGTCACAGGCGTGTTTCAACGTTGTGTTTCTCCTGAAGAGGGCCATGAGATCTTAAGAGAGATTCATGAAGGTGATTGTGGTCATCATGCCGGCTCTAAGTCTTTAGTGGCTAAAGCTTTTCGTCATGGCTTTTACTGGTTTACGGCTCATGAGGATGCAGAGGATATTGTTAGCAAATGTGATGGATGTCAGAAATTTGCAAGGCGAGCTCATGTGCCGGCTCAAGAATTGTGGATGATTCCTATAACTTGGCTGTTTGCAGTTTGGGGGCTTGACATGGTTGGGCCGTTCAAGAGGTCCAAGGATAAGAAGACCCATCTTTTGGTGGCGGTTGACAAATTTACCAAGTGGATTGAGGTAGAGCCAGTCAGCAAGTGCGATGCAGCGACTGTAGTTCAGTTTGTAAAAAAGCTGATCTTTGCTTTGGGTATCCTCATAGTATCATCACTGACAATGGTACTAATCTGTCCAATGGAGCTATGAAAGAGTTTTGTCAAAGAGAGCATATTCGGCTCGATGTTTCCTCAGTGGCTCATCCACAGTCTAATGGTCAAGCTGAACGAGCTAATCAGGAAATCTTGCGAGGTATTAAGCCTCGGCTTATGGTTCCCTTGGAGCGAATGTCGGGTTGTTGGGTGGAGAAGTTGCCTTCTGTGGTTTGGAGTATTAATACCACCCCCAACAGGTCAATAGGTTATACACCTTTTTTCATGGTCTATGGTGCAGAGGCGGTTCTCCCAAGTGATATACGTCATGACTCGCCCCGGGTGGCGGCTTATGTTGAAGCTGAAAATGAGACGGCTCGTCAGAACGCGCTTGATGTTTTGGATGAAGAGCGTGACCATGCGGTAGCCCGGTCGGCAATCTATCAACAAGACCTGCGTTGCTATCATAGCTGCAGAGTTAAGACTCGAGCATTTCAAGAGGGCGATTTAGTGCTCCGGCTGATTCAAGATCAAACTGACATGCATAAGCTATCCCTGCCCTGGGAAGGACCTTTGTGATCAGCAAAAATCCCAACAATGGTTCGTATTATCTTATTGATATACATGAGTACAAGAAGTCATGCACCTCTGAGCAGGAGACCAACAGGCATTGGAACATTGCTCATCTTCAGCCTTACTACACCTGAGCCACTGGCTCTTATCATTGTACATACTTTTGATAACGTGTATATATCTTTTTATGATCAAATATAATAAAGCCGGCATCCCTGACAAATTTAGGGCCTCTGTCGTTTCATTTCTGTGTATCTGAGTCTTTATTATTTGATCATAAGGTCACTTGGGGGCTTCCAACCCACCGGGTTTAGCTTTCATACCCTTTTGACCAGGCATGAGATGCAAAATTATGGGTTATCCTGCCTGTTTGCAACTTGCTACTCCACCAGGTGACCCGCCGAACTCTTAACAGTCAATTTTTTTAAGACCCTGAACTGGTTAAGGTTAAAACGGCGGCTTGTGTCACATGAGGGCCAGCTTATAGTGAGCTAGGATAAACTCAATGGCTATGCGGCCTTGAAAGCAAAAAGGCCTGTGAGCCAACTTGTTCGGTCGTGTCTTGAAAGCCGGCCTAACAAAAATTTGGGATTTTTTCTATCTTTCTTTTGGATTCTTTGGATGTCTTTATGTTAAATTTTTTGCTTTTGTGTAAATTTTGACTACCCGGGTCATGAGGCTCCGGGTTATGTTACTCATGTTTGAGTATTTTTGGGTTGTAACCCACCCTGGCTTTGGACTTTAAGTCGCCAGTATGTTTTTGTTTGAACAGCCGTGGTTATGAGACTACGAGTCTTTGGGTTTGGTAACCCGCCCTGGTTTCTGACTTTAAGTCGCCAGTATATATGTTAATGAGTCTTCTGCAAAATATACAATACCAATGGTGAAGAGCATAGTCATTGCAAAAGCTCATGTATATATGGGCAGATCGAGCATGCCACAAAGTTCAGCTACTGGATCAAACATGGAGATAAACATGTGCGAAGGCATGACAAGGTGGATCAATGTTTTCAACTACCCTATTACACGGCTTCAACTGAGCCCAAAAAAGTTTTCCAATCAAGAGTGTTTGGAGCAGCACTCCCATAACCCGGACTGAGAGCCGCCTGGTTCATCATTGCTATGATCAATTTTCTTCTTGATGCCTTGACGGCTCCGGGTCATCCCGCGCCGGCTCTTCCTCATCGGCCATCTAGAGGTCAGCCGATGTCCAGTCGAGGCCGGTTAAGGCTTCGAATGTGGCTTCATCATTAATAATAACGACAGAGTCAAAGTCAGGGGCAAATATGTGCTTACACCTAGGAGGAACAAGATCCATTATTTCATGCGTGGGCGGCTTAATCTTGTTGTTGTTTTCATCATAAGCCGGCGTATAGTGGTTCAAATTCAGCTCTTCAATAAGCTTGCATGCTATGGGCCGCATCTCCCTGACACATTTGTTGAAATCTTGTTCTTCAAATGTTGACCCGTCATCCTTGAACTCTGAACATCCGGTGGCTATCTCCTCTTGGTCAAGCTCTGATTGCCACGCTTTCGCTCGGCCTAGAGCAACAATGGCTCCGGCTCAGGCGGCTGATAGTTTTATCTCTTCAATTTGAGCCGGCGCAGTTGACAATTGCTCTAAGACCGTCTTGATTAGAGTTGGAGGCTTCTTTCCGCCTGATAAAGCTGTAAGGCTGCGTTGCGTCCCAGTGTATAACTGTTCGGCTAGTGAGTACACCGCCTTCAGTTTGAGCAACATGTTCTGGCCAAGATTGGCGCTTCTGGGGCCTGTTCAAAAGTCGCCAGACAGGTTAAATATTATCTATTATGAATCGCTAGGCGGGTCACAGAAGTATTAAAACAGAGGATGAAGTGCAAATGTTTAACTTACCGAAGATGGCGGTTGTCATGTGGATTATGTGTTGTTTTAAACCGGCAAGTTCGTCAGTCATCGGCTTAAGTTGATTTTCAGCCTCTTCGGCTCTCTTCAGCAGTGCAATTTTGTTAGACTCCCAGGCAGTTCTCTCAGCGTCAAAACCTGCCTTAATTTTTTCAATCTCATCCAGTGCAGTTTTCAGCTTTAAGTTGGCCTTGGAAGTCTCTGTTTGCTGCAGTTCAATATTTTTTCTTAAATCGCCAAGCTGCGACTCCTGTTCCTTCAGCATTTCCTGAAATACAACATTGATACAATGGTTACAACACAAGGAGCAAGTTTTTTGTGATACAGTTAATTAAAGTCCCAAGCACATTGCAAGCAATATACTTGGCACTTGGGGGCTAATGTAGGTCACTTCAATCTTCATTAAAGACCCGGCTCATCTCTTTGAAGATAAGCCGGCCCTTGGGGGCTGCATATTTGGTTCTGCAAAGTCATTTAAGACCCGGCTCACTTTGGTAAGATAAGCCGGCCCTTGAGGGCTACATGTTTGGTTTTCATATGGCTATAAGTCCCGGCTCACTTTGGTAATATAAGCCGGCCCTTGGGGGCTACATGTTTGGTTTTTAAATGACTAAAAGTCCCGGTTTACTTTGGTAAGTTAAGCCGGCCCTTGGGGGCTACTATGGATATAAGTATATCAGCAAGGCTAAAAGAGGAAAAGGATGGTTTCATACCTCATACTTCTGTTTCATGAGTTGAACTAGCCTAGCTTCCATGTCTCGACTTGTGTTGAGGCGGCTTAGATAGCTCGCATACACATCGCCTGCACTGAAAGAGGAGTAGATCTCCAGGTCTAGCTTGGCCTTGCCTTTTTCTAAGGAAGGAGATTCTTCCTTAGTGCTATGCTTGGCTAGCACAGTTGAAGCTCCTGGCACTGTGTAAGCTGTCCCAGTGATAGTCACGTCATCAGAATTCTTGTTAAGGGGGATCTCCTTAGTCAGCTTGGCAGGGCTTGGCGGGTCATGGCTAATAGCTGGATTAATTTCAATGTCCATTGCTTCAAAGATGTTTGTGTCAGCAAGTGGCGGCGGGTCACTGGCAAGATCTTCAGGGGTTTGAATTGAAGCCTCTGGGGCCTCAGGCACCTGTTTTTCCGGCTCAGTGGTCTTCGGGTCTTTGGAAGAACCGCCCAGCTTTTGCTTTCTACCCGCCTTGGCTACGCCTCTGTGACAAGGATACAAGAATTTATGAGTATATCCTTACAAGATTATTTATGAACAAATGAGAATACTTACCCCTGGGCAATCTTGAAGGTAGGCATTTGGGTTCCAGTAGAGTCGCCGGATGATGGAGGCGTGCCCTGATAATTTGAGTCAGAAGAATTAAGAGGTTGACGTATAAGGCCAGGTAATGGATAGAGACGATCCGGGTCATGTGGCACCTTATTTCGACATTTGCGAGGAGCAGGCGTGTTTGGTAAGCCGGCCAGGAGATCTTCAGTGCCATCACTCCGGGTCTTACGCCTTAATTCGTGTTGTTGTTTCTTCAAAATAAAGTTGGGATCCAAATAAGCAAGAGGGTGAGAAAACCTTACTTTTCGGGTGACCCACCGAGTTTTCTTTCTTGGCAAGGGTTCTGAGTCGGAGGAAATTATAGTTACCTCTGCTGTGTCTGCATGACTGGTCTCTGCCTCTTCCTGAGATGAATCAGCATCAATAAGTTACATGAAAAGAAAACCAAGGGAGTCAAGTTCTACCTCCGACTCATCATCAAGATGGAGCAACTCGTTGGCTGATGGTTTCTTGCGATGACCCGGACCTTTAGTCTTTGTTTTAGGCTTCTTGGTTGGGGCGGCGGCTGGAAGTTTCTTTCTCCAAAAGGGAGAGTCAGCCTATTTTAACATGAACAAGAAAATAAAGAGTATGTTGGGCAAGAGATAGACAAATAAAATGAAGGATTGTTTAAAATACTTACAGTTGGAGATGAGTTAAGTTTGCAGAAGGGATTCAGTCCCACTTTGCGGCAATTGTCCATGGGTTCCCCGAGCAATGATTTGACTATATCAGTAATATCCTTGTCTCTTAAGGATGTCTGATTGAAGCGCTATGAATCCTTGGTATCTCCAGTGTATTCACACATCAAACCGTCGCGCCGGCTTAAAGGTAATATCCTCCAAGCGACCCAGCAGCGGGTCAGATCTACTCCAGTTAAACCATTGGCCACCAATGCTCTTATTTTTTAGAAAGTAGGGGCATATTTAATGCGCTCTGCGGTGGTTAATCGGTCTGGAAGTTTGCTGTGGGTGTTTAGCCGGAAGGAGCGGAAACCCGGCAAAGGATTTTCGTCAGCCGGAGAAGTATCTTTGCAGTAAAACCAAGTTAAATTCCAGTATTTGGGATGGCCAGGCAGTCTAGCTTCAGGAAAAATTATATCTCTCCGCCGTTGGATGGAAACCCCTCCAAGCTCCAAGCTAGGTCCATCAGTCATTTCGGTTTGATGGTTGATATAAAAATACTCTCTGAAGAGGTCAACAGTGGGCTCCTCTTCAAGATATACTTCGCAGAATGTTTGAAAATTGCATAAGTTGGAGACATAATTGGGGCCAATATCTTGAGGATGAAACTGATAAAAGTTCAGAGCATCACGAAAAAACTTTGACCCAGGCGGTGAAAAACCACGAAGAAGGTGATCTGCAAAGATCACCACTTCACCCTCTTGAGGTTGTGGAGTTGTCTCAGAGCCAGGGATCCACCAGTGTATGATCTCCTAGGATGGTCAAATCCCCATGTATACATACTCCTTTAATGAAAGTTCGAAGACTTGGGAAGCAACCCAGTCGCAGGAAGTGGGAGTTTTAGTCATTGTTGGCGGATTAAAAAAGCTGCGGTCTGAAAATTAAAAGTATGGTGCGTCAATATTACGATGGTAAGCCGCTTAAATGGTAAAGACAATTTAGTAGCTGCAGACAGGTTATGAATATAAAGTTAATCATTATTATGGAACATGGAGAAAGAGAACATTGCTCTAGTGAGGGGGTAACATGATTCTCAGATTGATTGATATATGGCG
The DNA here is from genome assembly GCA_011799875.1 of Thinopyrum elongatum. Taxonomy (NCBI): domain Eukaryota; kingdom Viridiplantae; phylum Streptophyta; class Magnoliopsida; order Poales; family Poaceae; genus Thinopyrum; species Thinopyrum elongatum. The sequence goes on from CM022299.1 coordinate 525,185,857, forward strand.
GGTCAAGTTTTGGCAATTTAAGCTAGTTGGATGCTAGTGAAAGTGCTAGTTATCGACTAGAGGGGGGGTGAATAGGCGATTTTTATGAAAGTCTTCAAAAACACAAGGTCTTTGAAGACAGACAACCAAATGGAACCTATACAATATGCAGCGGAAGATAAACTACACTAGACATGCCATAGTCAAGTAAGCAATACACTGAAAGCACGAAGACAAATAGCAGCAAGGTAGAATAGATCGAAATAGGAAGATAGTATGAAGCCAAACAGGTGAAAGTCGTCGCACAGTGAAGTCAAACAACTCAGGTAAACATGCAATGACTTCACGAAGACAAACTAAAATGTAAAGGAGGTAGGGGATAGAACCAGTTGCTTGGTGAAGACAGGAATTTGGTAGACCAGTTCCAGTTGCTGTGACAACTGTACGTCTGGTTAGGGAGGCTGAGATTAAACTCAGAAGACCATGTCTTCACCTTATACCCCTTGAGCTAAGGACACTTAGTCCTCGCCCAATCACTCAGGCAAGTCTTCAAGGTAGACTTCCAAACCTTCACAGACTCCGTTCACCGGCGATCCACAATGACTCTTGGATCCTCAGAACGTGACGCCTAACCGGCTGGAGGATACACATTCCTCAAGTGTAATAAGTCTTTAGATCATGCGGACAAAAAGACTTCAGTGATGCCAACACTCTTTGGGCTTTGGGTGTTATGGGTTTTGTCCTTGCAAGGATTCTCTCTCAAAGGCTTCGGAGGTGGGTTGCTCTCAAACGACAAAAGCCGTGTACTAACTCTTAGCAGCCACCAATTTATGGTGGAGGCGGTGGGCTATTTATAGCCAGTAGGCAACCCGACATGATATGTCCGAAATGACCCTGGGTCACTAAGGAACCAACATGTGTCCAATGGTCAGATTTCAAACACACGCGGCAGCTTGGCTTGGGCTACAAGCAAAGCTGACTCATCCAACTCTGGATAAGATTTGCTCTCATTGTCTTCACTCGAAGACATAGGATTTGGGTTGAGCATCACATCAGTCTTCCGACTTTGTTCACTTTGACCCCACTTAACAGTTCGGTGGTTCCTATGACTCAATAAAGAAGAAAAGGAAACTACGAAAGAAACTATGTCTTCGCACTCCATAGTCTTCAAGTGAATGTCTTCACACGTCATTATCTTCAACATGAATGCCTTCACGAACCACCATTGTCTTCAATGTCTTCATACATTTTTAGGGGTCATCTCTGGTAGGTAAACCGAATCAATGAGGGACTACTACCTGTGTTATCCTGCAATTCTCACAAACACATTAGTCCCTCAACCATGTTTGTCGTCAATACTCCAAAACCAAGTAGGGGTGGCACTAGATGCACTTACATTCTCCCCATTTTTGGTGATTGATGACAAACTGGTTGAAGTTTTCAACGGGGATAAAATTATGTGTAAGTTAAAGAATGTGGTCATTGGCTTCATAAGTTGAAAAGGCTCCCCCTAAAGATGTGCATATAAGTAATTTGCCTTTGAATGCAAATGCACATGGCAGGTTGTGCTTTGTGGAGATCTTCTTCAACTCATGAAGACAATTCATCATGCATACACAAATGTAATGAGGATAATGATATGCACAATGAGAAATGGGCGTCTGTAGAATGACTTCATGCGGAATTTATCATCGCAATTAACGGTAGTAGCAAAAAATAGCAGACGACCATCAAAGTTTAAGTGTTACAACTCAAAACCAGCAGTTCAAGAACGAGAGTTGTAAAAACTTAGCAAAAATAAGCACCCGACCCATATAGACCCGCTTGAAGACTATCAACTCATATGCTTCTCCCCCTTTTGTCAGGAATGACCAAAAAGGTTGGAAGACATAGAGTGCCTATGCATTCCCATGCGGTGCTGTAGAAGATGTTGGGGCAGGAGGGTCGACGGTGGAGTTGGGCGGTGCAGACGGGCCTGATGCAGAATCTTGGTGCAGCGAAGCCATAGCTGGTGAAGTGGCATCATCCTCTTCATCAATGACTCGTGCAACAATAGTTGGAGCCGAAGATGAATACTCAGAATCTTCAATGGAAGGAGTTGGACGCCAGCTTGCTGACTATGGAGGCCTGGAGTCAAACTTGAATCTCTCAGTGAAGCCATCTGCTTGAAGATCATCTTCAGAGCATAGCATTGTGAGGCTCTTCCAGGCACGGCGACAGGCTTCATGAGCAATAAATGAGTTCTTGGTTGCAAGGTTGCGTATGCGATTTACATCAACAAGAAGACTTTGCATCTGGCGCTTCATCCAGTCATGATGCCTATCCTGCTTCTGATGAAGTGAAACAAGAAGCTCTCAGTCATTCAGCACACGAGCACGCTTCTGAGGTCTTTGGGCAACTGTGCTGGCTGTGTTGGAAATATGCCCTAGAGGCAATAATAAATTGGTTATTATCATATTTCCCTGTTCATGATAATCATTTATTATCCATGCTAGAATTGTATTGATCGGAAACTCAAATACATGTGTGGATACATAGACAACAATATGTCCCTAGTGAGCCTCTACTAGACTAGCTCGTTGATCAAAGATGGTTAAGGTTTCCTAACCATAGGCATGAGTTGTCATTTGATAACGGGGTCACATCATTAGGAGAATGATGTGATGGACTAGACCCGACCGTAAGCTTAGCATCAGATCATTTAAGTTATTTGCTATAGCTTTCTTCATGTCAAGTATCTGTTCTTTTGGCCATGAGATCATGCAACTCACTGACACCGGAGGAGTACCTTGTGTGTATCAAACATCGCAACATAACTGGGTGACTATAAAGATTCTCTACAGGTATCTCCGAGGGTGTCTGTTGAGTTGGCATGGATCAAGACTAGGATTTGTCACTCCGTATGATGGAGAGGTATCTCAGGGCCCACTCGGTAATACAGCATCACAATAAGCTTGCAAGCGATCTTGTATTACGGAATGAGTAAAGAGACTTGCCGTTAACGAGATTGAACTAGGTATAGAGATACCGACGATTGAATCTCGGGCAAGTAACATACCGATGGACAAAGGGAATTGTATATGGGATTAATTGAATCCTTGACATCGTGGTTCAATCGATAAAGATCTTCGTGGAATATGTAGGAACCAATATGGGCATCCAGGTCCCGCTATTGGTTATTGACCGGAGAGGAGTCTTGGTCATGTCTACAGATTCTCGAACCCATAGGGTCGCACGCTTAACGTTCGGTAGTGGTAGGGTAGTATTGATAGTGGAAATTCCGAAGGTTGTTCGGAGTCCCGGATGGGATCCGGGACATCACGAGGAGCTCCGGAGGTAAAGATTCATATATGGAAAGTTGTTATCGGGGTTCCGGAAAAAGTTCGAGTTTTTTTGGTATTGTACCGGGAAGGTTCTAGAAGGTTCCGGAGTGGGGCCCACCTGCATGGAGGGACCCACATGAACGTGGGTAGTGGGGAAAGTCCCTACAACCCTGGTCTAGCGCACCAAGATCCTCCCTTGAAAGGAATAGTATCATATCCCAAAGGGATAAGATCAGGATCCCTAAAAAGGGGGGATATCGATCGGTGGGGAAGGAAAGGAGGGATTTCCTTCCTCCCCCTTTGACCAATGCCCCTAGGGCCTTGGAGGGCAAGCCACCAGCCCCCTCCACGCCTATATAAAGGTGGGGAGGCGTTAGGGGCAGCCACCCTTCGCCCCTTGCCTGTTACCTCTCCCAACTCCTCCCACGTTTCACCGGTACGCGCTTGGCGAAGCCCTGCCGAAGTTCCGCTGCCACCGCCACCACCATGCCGTCATGTTGGTTCAGATCTCATCTACCTCCTCTCCCTCCCTTGCTGGATCAAGAAGGATAGGATGCCGCCGAGCCGTACGTGTGCTAAACTCGGAGGTGCCGCACGTGCGGTACTTGGATCGGATTGGATCTCGACGCGAGTACGACTACGCCAACCATGATCGCTAGATCGTTAACGCTATCGGTCTACAAGGGTATGTAGACACCACTCTCCTCTCGTAGATTGATCTTGGTGAGCGTAGGAAATTTTTTGTTTCCCATGCAACGTTCCCCAACAGTGGTATCAGAGCTAGGTCTATGCGTAGATGACATCATGAGTAGAACACAAAGGAGTTTGTGGGTGTTGATATTCAGATTGCTTCCTTCCTTGGTATTTTCTTGTTTCAGCGGTATTGTGGGATGAAGCGGTCCGGACCAACTTTACATGTCCATGTACATGAGATCGGTTCCATCGATAGACATGTGACTTTGTTGCATAAAGATGGCTGGCGGGTGTCTGTCTCTCCCACCTTAGTTGAATCGGATTCAACAAAGGCGGTCCTTGTAGAAGGTTAAATAGCAACTTGCATATCACCGTTGTGGCTTTGCATAGGTAAGAATCATTCTTGCTAGATACCCATAGCAGCCACGTAAAACATGCAACAACAATTAGAGGATGTCTAACTTGTTTTTGCAGGGTATGTTGTTATATGATATGGCCAAAGACATGATGAAATATATTTGATGTATGAGATGATCATGTTTGTAATAGTTTATATTGACTTGCATGTTGATGCATACGGCAATCGACAGGAGCCATAAGGTTGTCTTTAATTATTGTATGACCTGCGTGTCAATCATTAAGCGCTATGTAATGCTTTACTTTATCGCTAAGCGGTAGCAATAGTAGTAGAAGCATGGTTGGCGTGACAACCCCGATGGCGACACGATGATGGAGATCATGATGATGGAGATCATGGTGTCATGCCGGTGATAGGGATGGCAATGGGTAGGGTATGGGCGGGTACAACCTCCTTCTGCCCAAACCCATACCCACAGAAACTTTCTATACCCATCCACTTTAATACCCATGGGCATAAATTGACACCCATGCCCATACCCATCGGGTATCCTATACCCAATGGGTACCCAGTGGGTACAATGTATAACATTTAAATTTTCAAAAGGTAGAGAAATGAGTTTAAAAGACATGTGATGATGGGCGAGCAGTATAGTAATGACACGACCTCCTCATGTGGTTAGCCTCTTGGAGGCGTCAGGAGAGTATGAGCAGCGGTTGGTAGAAGCCAACGCAGTGGGAGGCAGTGGTGGAAATTGGGGATCGCTTGATCGAGAGTTGGACAACATTCCAAGGGAGAAGAGTCGATATTTTATCGTTTTGAGGAGTCACATAGGACATAGGTGGAGTGGCGTGAATAAGTGATTATGGGCCTATGAGCTATGGAAGGTATAAGGAATACAAGATTTAGGGTGGGCCATAGGATTTGGATGTTGTCACACATGCCACAGGAATTATTTTCATTTATTATTATCTTCTGGGTATCCATCGGGTTACCCATGGGCACAAGCTCATACCCATGCCCAACCCGTATATTTTGCGGGTATGGATACCCATTACCCGTGGGTACAAATATCTCCAAGTCTTGCCCATACCCATTGTTTTCGGGTAGGGTACCCATGGGTACCCATACCCATGGGCAAAATTGCCATCCCTAGCCGGTGACGATGGAGATCGTGCCAGTGCTTTGGAGATGGAGATCAAAAGCACAAGTTGATGGCCATATCATGTCACTTATGATTTGCATGTGATGTTAATCCTTTTATGCATCTTATTTTGCTTAGGACGATGGTAGCATTATAAGGTGATCCCTCACTAAAATTTCAAGATAAAATTGTGTTCTTCCCAAGTGTGCATCGTTGCGAAAGTTCATCGTTTCGAAGCACCACGAGATGATCGGGTGTGATAAACTCTACGTTCACATACAACGGGTGCAAGCCAGTGTTGCACATGCGGAACACTTGGGTTAAACTTGATGAGCCTAGCATGTACAAACATGGCCTCGGAACACAAGAGACCGAAAGGTCGAACATGGGTCATATAGTAGATATGATCAACATGGAGATGTTCACCATTGAAACCACCTCATCTCACGTGATGATCGGACTTGGGTTGGTGAATTTGGATCGTGTTACACTCGGACAACCGGAGGGATGTTGATTTGAGTGGGAGTTCTTAGGTAATATGATTAGTTGAACTAAGCTACCTTTGCAAATTTATGTTGTAGATCAATGGCTCGCACTGTAGCTCCCTGTTTTAATACGTTCCTAGAGAAAGACTAAGTTGAAAAATATTGTAAGCAATTATGAGGACTAGGGATGTAGTTTGAGGATTGTCCTCACTACTGCACAGAAGGCTTATGTCCTTGATGCACCGCTCGGTGTGCCAACCTCTCTAGCGTCGTCTGTGGATGTTGTGAACATCTGGCAGACATGTTCTGATGACTACTTGATAGTTTAGTGCGCCATGCTTTATGGCTTAGAATCGGGGCTCCAAAGGCGTTTTGAACGCCATGGAACATATGAGATGTTCCAAGATTTGAAATTGGTATTTCAGGCTCATGCCCGTGTTGAGAGGTATGACACCTCTAACAAGTTCTTTGCCTACAAGATGGAGGAGAATAGCTCAGCCAATTAGCATGTGCTCAGAATGTCTGGGTGCTATAATCCCTTGAATCAAGTGGGAGTTAATCTTCCAGATAAGATAGTGATTGACAGAGTTCTCTAGTCACTATCACCAAGCTACTGGAGCTTCGTGATGAACTATAACATGCAAGGGATGGAGATGATCCCGGAGCTGTTCACGGTGCTTAAGGCTGTGAAGGTAGAAATCAAGAAGGAGCATCAAGTGTTGATGGTTAACAAGACCACTGGTTTCAAGAAGGGCAAGGGCAAGATGGGAAACTTCATGAATGGCAAGCCAGTTGCCGCTCCAGTGAAGAAACCCAAGGTTGAACCCAAACCCGAGACTAAGTGCTTCTATTGTAAGGGGAACGGTCACTGGTAGCGGAACTACCCCAATAGATAAGAAGGCCGGCAACTTCAACAATAGTATATTTGATATACGTGTTATTGATGTGTACCTTACTGGTACTCCTAGTAGCACCTGGGGATTAGATACCGGTTCAGTTGCTAATATTGGTAACTCGAAACAAAAGCTACAGAATAAACGAAGACTAGCTAAGGGCGAGGTGACGATGTGTGTTGGAAGTGTTTCCAAGGTTGATGTGATCACCATCGCACGCTCCCTCTACCTTCAAGATTAGTGTTGAACCTAGATAAATGTTATTTGGTGTCTGCGTTGAGCATGAACATGATTAGATCGTGTTTATTGCAATATGGTTGTTCATTTAAATCAGAGAATAATGGTTATTCTGTTTACATGAATAATACCTTCTATGGTCATGCACCCAATGTGAATGGTTTATTGAATCTCGATCGTAGTGATACACATGTTCATAACATTAAGGCCAAAATATGTAGAGTTGATAATGATAATACCACTTTCTTGTGGTGCTGCCGCTTAGGTCATATTGGTGTAAAGCACATGAAGAAACTCCATGCTGATGGACTTTTGGAGTCACTTGATTTTGAATCACTTGACACATGCGAACCATGCCTCATGGGCAAGATGACTAAAACCCCGTTTTCTGGAACAATGGAACGGGCAATTGACCTATTGGAAATCATACATACTGATGTGTGTGGCCCGATGAGTGTTGACACGTGCGGTGGATATCGTTACTTTCCCACCTTCACCGATGATTTGAGTAGATATAGGTATATTTACTTGATGAAGCATAAGTCTGAAACGTCTGAAAAGTTCAAGCAATTTCAGAGTGAAGCTGAGAATCATCATAACAAGAAGATCAAATTCCTACATTATGATCGAAGGGGAGAGTATCTGAGTTATGAGTTTGGCAATCACTTAAGATAATGTGGGATTGTTTCACAACTGACACCGCCTGGAACACCACAACGTAATGGTGTGTCCGAACGTCGTAATCGTACCTTATTGTATATGGTGCGTTCTATGATGTCTCTTGCCGATATATCACTATAGTTTTGGGGTTATGCATTAGAGACAACTACATTCACTTTAAATAGGGCACCATCTAAATCCGTCGAGACGACACCGTATGAATTATGGTCTGGCAAGAAACCTAAGTTGTCGTTTCTTAAGGTTTGGGGCTGCGACGCTTATGTGAAAAGGCTTCAACCTGATAAGCTTGAACCCAAAGCGGACAAATGGATCTTCATAGGATACCCAAAGGAGATGATTGGGAATACCTTCTATCTCAGATTCAAGGGCAAAGTGTTTGTCGCTAAGAACGGGTCCTTTCTCGAGAAAGAGTTTCTCTCGAAAAAATTGAGTGGGAGGAAGATAGAACTTGATAAGGTTGTTGAACCTTTACTTCAACCAGAGAGTAGCGCATCACAGAAAGATGTTTCTGTGGCACCTACGTCAGTTGAAGAGGAAGCTAATGATGATGATCATGAAGCTTTAGATCAAGTTACTGTCGAACCTCGTAGGTCGACAAGGGTGCGTACAACTTCTGAGTGGTACGGTAACCCTGTCTTAAAGGGTGAACCTACGAGCTATGGAGAAGCGATGGTGGGCCCGAATTCCAACAAATGGCTAGGAGCCATGAAATCCGAGATAGGATCCATGTATGAGAACAAAGCATGGACTTTGGTGGACTTGCCCGATGATCGGCAAGCCATTGAGAATAAATGGATCTTTAAGAAGAAGACAGACGCTGATGGTAATGTCACCATTTATGAAGCTCGACTTGTCGCAAAGAAGTTTCCAACAAGTTCAAGGAGTTGACTATGATGAGACTTTCTCACTCATAGCGATGCTAAAGTCTGTTGGAATTATGTTAGCAGTTGCTGCATTTTCATTTACGAAATCTGGCAGATGGATGTCAGAACAAAGTTTCCTTGACGGTTTCCATGAGGAAAGGTTGTATGTGATACAACCAAAAGGTTTTGTCGATCCTAAGGATGCTAAAAGGTATGCAAGCTCCAGCGATCCTTCTATGGACTGGAGCAAGCATCTCGGAGTTGGAACATACGCTTTGATGAGGTGATCAAAGTTTTTGGGTTTATACAAAATTTGCAAGAAACTTGTATTTACAAGAAAGTGAGTGGGAGCTCAACAACATTTCTGATAAGTATATGTGGTTGACATATTGTTGATCAGAAATGATGTAGAATTTCTGGAAAGCATAAAGGGTTGTTTGAAAGGAGTTTTTCAAAGGAAGACCCAGGTAAAGCTGCTTACATGTTGGGCATCAAGATCTATAGAGATAGATCAAGATGCTTGATAAGATTTTCACAGAGCACATACCTTGACATGATTTTGAAGAAGTTCAAAATGGATCAGTCCAAGAAGGGGTTCTTGCCTGAGTTGTAAGGTGTGAAGTTGAGTGAGACTCAAAGCTCAACCACGACAGAAGAAAGAGAAAGGACAAAGGTCATCCCCTTTGCCTTAGCCATAGGCTCTATACGGTATGCCATGCTGTGTCACAAGACCAGATGTCAGTCTTGCCATAAGTATGTCCGGAAGGTTTCAAGGTGATCCAGGAGTGGAACACTGGACAGCGGTCAAGAATATCCTGAAGTACCTGAAAAGGACTAAGGACATGTTTCTCGTTTATGGAAGTGATAAAGAGTTCGTCGTAAGGGGTTACGTCGATGCAAGCTTTAACACCAATCCAGATGACTCTGAGTAGCAAACCGGATACGTATAGTGGAGCAGCCATTTGGAATAGCTCCAAGTGGAGCATGGTAGCAGCATCTACAATATGACATAAAGATTTGCGAAGTACACGCGGATCTGAATGTTGCAGACCCGTTGACTAAAACCTCTCTCACAAGCAAAACATGATAAAACCCCAGAACTCTTTGGGTGTTAATCACATGGTGATGTGAACTAGATTATTGACTCTAGTGCAAGTGGGAGACTATTGGAAATATGCCCTAGAGGCAATAATAAATTGGTTATTATCATATTTCCCTGTTCATGATAATTGTTTATTATCCATGCTAGAGTTGTATTGATCGGAAACTCAAATACATGTGTGGATACATAGACAACAATATGTCCCTAGTTAGCCTCTACTAGACTAGCTCGTTGATCAAAGATGGTTAAGGTTTCCTAACCATAGGCATGAGTTGTCATTTGATAACTGGGTCACATCATTAGAAGAATGATGTGATGGACTAGACCCGACCGTAAGCTTAGCATCAGATCGTTTAAGTTATTTGCTATAGCTTTCTTCATGTCAAGTATCTGTTCCTTTGACCATGAGATCATGCAACTCACTGACACCGGAGGAGTACCTTGTGTGTATCAAACGTTGCAACGTAACTGGGTGACTATAAAGATGCTCTACAGGTATCTCCGAGGTTGTCTATTGAGTTGGCATGGATCAAGACTGGGATTTGTCACTCCATATGACGGAGAGGTATCTCAGGGCCCACTCGGTAATACAACATCACAATAAGCTTGCAAGCAATGTGACTAAAGAGTTAGCCATGGGATCTTGTATTACGAAATGAGTAAAGAGACTTGCCGATAACGAGATTGAACTAGGTATAGAGATACCGATGATCGAATCTCGGGCAAGTAACATACCGATGGACAAAGGGAATTGTATACATGATTAATTGAATCCTTGACATCGTGGTTCAACCGATAAAGATCTTCGTGGAATATGTAGGAACCAATATGGGCATCCAGGTCCCGCTATTGGTTATTGCCCGGAGAGGAGTCTCGGTCATGTCTACATGATTCTCGAACCCATAGGGTCGCACGCTTAACGTTCGGTAGCACTAGGGTAGTATTGAGATATTAATAGTGGAAATTCCGAAGGTTGTTTGGAGTCCCAGATGGGATCCGGGACATCACGAGGAGCTCTGGAATGGTCCGGAGGTAAAGATTCATATATGAAAAATTGTTATCAGGGTTCCGGAAAAAGTTCGAGTTTTTTCGGTATTGTACCAGGAAGGTTCTAGAAGGTTCCGGAGTGGGGCCCACCTGCATGGAGGGACCCACATGAACGTGGGTAGTGGGGAAAGTCCCTACAACCCTGGTCTAGCGCACCAAGATCCTCCCTTGAAAGGAATAGTATCATATCCCAAAGGGATAAGATCAGGATCCCTAAAAAGGGGGGATAGCGATCGGTGGGGAAGGAAAGGAGGGATTTCCTTCCTCCCCCTTTGACCAACGCCCCTAGGGCCTTGGAGGGCAAGCCACCAGCCCCCTCCACGCCTATATAAAGGTGGGGAGGCGTTAGGGGCAGCCACCCTTTGCCCCTTGCCCGTTACCTCTCCCAACTCCTCCCACGTTTCACCGGTAAGCGCTTGGCGAAGCCCTGCCGGAGTTCCGCTGCCACCACCACCACCATGCCATCGTGTTGGTTCAGATCTCATCTTCTTTCTCTCCCTCTCTTGCTGGATCAAGAAGGAGAGGATACCGCCGAGCCATACGTGTGCTAAACTCGGAGGTGCCGCATGTGCGGTACTTGGATCGGATTGGATCTCGACGCGAGTACGACTACGCCAACTGACGGTGTCCTGGACTAGGGGGTACTCACCATGTCGTCTCCCGACCAGTGGGTTGGGCCGAGGACCCCCGTGGCAGTTCACTAATGGGCCAGTTCGGACAGCCGATGACATATACAAGGAAGATTCCACAAGACTTGGTGATCAAGACAAGGACTCCTCTCCACCAACGTAGCCGACTAGGACTCTTGTCATCCTGGGCCTCCGGTACATTATATAAGCCGAGGCCAGGCTCGTTGATAGATAGATTATGACATTACTCATCATACCCCTTGGGTTTAGACCACAACATATGATCTCGAGGTAGATCAACTCTGTACCTTGATACTTCATCAATATAAACAAGAGCAGGACGTAGGGTTTTACCTCCATAGAGAGGGCCCGAACCTGGGTAAAACACCGTGTTCATCGTATCTATTACCATCGATCCTAGATCCATAGCTCGGGACCCCCTACCCCGAGGTCTGCCGGTTTTGACACCGACAATGGTGCTTTCATTGAGAGTTCCGCTGTGTGATCGGCAAAGGATCAATGGCTCGCCCGCAGATCAACTGCGACGTCGGCATCTTCGTCGCCGGCTCGACTGGTCACCTTGGCTCGACCGAGGACTGCGCTCCGTCTCCGATCATCATGTTCGGATGAGGGCCTTCATAAAACATCAACTCCGATCTCTAACATGATCACGGAGGAATCATCCTTGGAGCTCGGCGGCTCAACGTCAACATTGCCCTTGGGTGACCGTGCTGTTTTTCTAGACAACAAACTTTTATCTCCCTCCGCCGCCTCCTCGAGTGTCGTTTTAACTATTGCTTAGGTGGAATTGTGCGGAATTAAGTCTACAACAACCATGCAAAATTTCGCCGAGTTCCGATGGAGGAATCTCCGGCGATCTCCGATATACCGGAGCCCTGTCGAATCTGAACGGGAATCTGGACGAGTTTGGAGCGTGGTGTCCAGCATCTAGCTCGGACGTCCTTTGGAAGATCCAACCGTTGATCGGCTGAGGAATTCCTATATCTACTACCCCTCAAAATTTCAGCTCGATCCGACTGTTCAAACTCCGGAAACCTTCTGATGAGTGGACCAATTTTCAGATCTGTTTTCTGCGCGAATATGGATCCGACCCGAATTCATGTTTCTTTATGAACGTGATATTGGACGACCTTTTTAAAGGAATTTTCTTCTAGGGTATTGTGCGTTGTTTTTAAACACGTGCCCATAAAATTTTAAGCCTCCTATGAGGTAATCTTCATCATCACGCTGGTGTCAAACCAGTACGGCAATATTGCTCCACGGCTGCCGACCTGCGCTAGACACGTCGTCGCTTTTTGAGCCGAGCTCAACTTCTTCGGATCATCATCTCGGCGAGCCGAACAAGAGTTCGGAATCGCCAAGGATAAATCATCACCAACATCGCCGCCCCGCGGATTACACGGAGCGGGCACACCGGCACCGCCGCATGGCCACTTCATCAAGCCGGCATTGACCGCGTCACAAGTTATGACCTGCGTCGGCATGGCCGCACTGTTGCTTCTTCAAGCCGATGTCCATCATGCCGAACTGCTTCAACACCTTGGCTGACATGGCAACTGCAACGTCTCCTTACCAACCTGCTCCCTCACCTCGGCTAGACCGGGGGCTTCGCCATCTCTTCATCAACCTACTCCGGAGACTTCGGCGTCACCAGCCGACCAGCTTCGTTACGTTAGCTGGACCGAGGGCTTTGCCTCGGCGAGACAATCTTTGCCAGCATCGCCATGCCGTCGCTTCATCACCCATCAGGCAATGGGTGTGCGGATCGAGTCCCAATTTTGGGAGTAACCTTTCTCCGGACTGCTACAACAAATAAACCAGGTGCTATTAATCCTAGCAATTTTTGCTTGTTTGGGTTTATTTTTCCCAAGGAATTATTACTCTAGTTTGTTCCATCATCTGTACACAGGTCTATCAAATGGTGGCCGCATTAACGACGGTCGCGTGGTGGTTCGGTCAGTTTCCGTACATAGTTCGGCGAACGCCGCATCCGGAACTCGGACCGACCTGTGAATTCGGGCTTTGCCACGCCTTTACCGCATCACGCCGACGCCCTGCATCGACATTGACTTCGGCGCCAGGCCACATCTCTTTAAATAAATTATTTTTGTGAAAAGCAATTATGCAAGGATTATATATATATTTATATTATTCTTTTTGGACCGCACTATTTTATGTGTGCAGGTGATTGACTTCGACTGCGTCACGCGGTCACTTCGGCAAGCCAATGTCGTCGTCCCAATTGGCATAAATCGGCTCGCATGATCATCTTGTTGATTGAATTGCCATACCGACATGTTCGGTTGCCTCGGGGACTTCAGCATCATCAAGAGGGTCCTACCTCGTCGGGTGTTTGGCGCACGGGCCATATTTCTTTTATTACTCACTTTGCATGAATTATTAATCATGCAATCTTTTTTTATTACTGTTATCTCCGGCTTGCACTATCTTCCGTGCACAGGTAAATGATCCGGATTGGGCAGCGCTGTCACCTCGGCTGGACCGGGGGCTTCGTCATCACTTCATTAACCCACACCGGGAACTTCGGCGTCATACTGCCGGCCTACTCCGTCGCCTCGGACGGACGGGGGGTTCCACCTCGCCACATTGGCCGTGCTGTGTCGCCACTTCGGAGTGCCGAGCTCTTCGCTCCTCCATCTCGGGACCGGCTTAGGGGCTGGGATCTCGTCCCGCTGCAAACTCGAACCGCGTCATCGATGCCGAGCACATTAACCAGCTAAGTCGCTTTCATGCCCAAAGTTTTAAATTTTTAATTTGTGTTCGGTTCGACCGTGCTCACGTGAGTTGTTTGTTAAAAGAAACTCCCTTTACCCATGTTAGCTAGGGGCTCTTAAATTTACATGAGCTATTTTATAATAAGTGTGTTTTCTTCTTGTTCGTTGCAAAGTCTTTTTCTATCACTCCTTCCTCGACTCGAGTGTGTGGTCAATAGCCGGATAGCCTGGGTCTGATCTTGACCCACTTGCAGTCTTGAGATCGGATGTGTCATGTTAAAGCACGACAGAAGCACAAATTTTTTTACACCAATTTTCGGATTGGCACCAATCGACTTGATTTAGTTCGGACGTGGAGTTTCCGCATAAGTCTTTTGGTTTTTAAGCCTATGGCACTTTTAAACTATTTGTGTGTTTCCAGCATAAGTCTCGCAGTACAACGCCGGACACCTTTAGAGATTCGGCAAAACATTCTCGGGTATTGCTTTATATGCATCGGTTTCGAATTGTGTCTTTGGTCAATAGTTGGGTTGCCCGGCTCCTGTGCTTGCCTCCTATGTTCCGCTTTGTTCGGCTAGGTGTGCAAAGGGAGAACCACTGCGATTGTGCTTCCAGCTAGCATGGTTAAGCGCCTCAGTGGAGAAAGCCGAAAGCTGACTGTCACAATAAGTGTAAGCTGGTCAGCGATCCGATGACTGTGTTAAATTATAAGATCGATAGAGGTCACCCCATGTTAAATGACGGTCCGTTCATAACATTGGCCGAAGTGTTTACGGCTTGACCTCGACTGTTGCTGAACACTAACTGGGGGCTAGTAACTGGCCTCCCAACTTTAAGCTCCTATGACTAAGTGAAAGTTATAAAGCCCGCATATTTGATTGCCTCGTTTCCGCTAACACAACCGCCTTCGGGCATTGAGACGTCGGCTAAGGGTTGTTTTGTTATTGCGAAAACACCCTGCGTAGCATCTACAAGGGGGTGGAAGCCGACGATGGGCCACTTTCAAATGATAAACGGTCGCAACGGAGTCAAAATAAACATATCATCGGCGTTTGTATTTAATATACGAGGGCCTCCTTCCGCAATCATCATTATAAAGCCATAAATATGCATCAATTTGACTTAAGATTTTGGCCAAGCTGGGTTGCCTGGCTCCTGCGCTTACCCCTACGTTCCCGATTGTTCGGCTAGGTGGTAAAGGGAGCACCTCTGTGATTGTTACTACCGGGTCATCTGAGTAAGTACCTCAGACTGGGTGAAGCCGAAAGCTAGCAATCTTAAAGGATCACATTGGTCGGCAACGACGGAAGTGAAAATTTTGGTTCATTAATACCATAGAGTTCGGGAACTTCCCCGAACTAAATCCTCAATATTTTCCTCCCACATTGATCGGAGGTGAGGTTTCATGATCATGATAAACATGACGACCCAAAGAAAGGAACCAATAGCGGGACTATTTTATTTGGAAGATGTTTCTTACGTTAAAACATAATATAACATATCTCTCCGTGTACCTTTGTTTATAAAACCGTATGACCGGATTGCCTTGTTTTCCATAAATCTTTGCCCTTATAACTGCTTTATAAAGTAGGAAAACACTCCTCGGCTACTGGCCGAAGAGGTTGAAGCCGATGGTCGGTCGACAAAGTTTTGTACAATGCGGATCCGAGCCCTAATGATGTAAAGTACTTGGATACATAGAGTCATTACACATAATTTGTGATTTTACTATGGATATCGATCCTTAATTCGGCCACCCGTGCCCGCATTAAGACTCGGGGGCTACTGGGCTTCGGGCTTATTATTTACAAATATTAAAGGGGCACATCGATCCCCTGATCTGGTGTTGCCACCCGACCAGTGTCTCGGGGGCTACTGCATTGCTTGTTCAATGCAGAAAATTCAAAGTGCTTAGTGTTCGGCTTGACTGAACTATAGGCAAACGCGTCTTCGGACAACAACAGGTACCATCCAGACCTATCTGGCATCAAGCTAATATATTATGGCAACTTCTCAAGACCCTCTCTCAAGGGCCCGTTCGCCGATCACTATTATCTCTAATATATTACACTGCGTTTCTATTCCTTCGTATGCTGCCGAGCTAGGAGTTGATCCTCAGGCTGATTTCGCGCATCGACCTGAGTCTCAGGGGCTTCTTGGATCAACGGTTTCATGTTTTCCTTCAGGTGCATCTCAGGTTTTAGACCAACACACACCTTGAGGGCTACTGGCTATATATCTCGACAGAGAATAAATTGCACCAATAAAAAATATTCACAAAAAATCAGCCTGCAGTCGGGGTGGTGCACCACCTCGGAAGCAGTCCGGCATAAAGCTCGGGCGCCAGTGGCTGGCTCCATAGAGGGCACTTCCGGCATTAAGCTCGGCTGAATTCATTCAATCTTTTAAAGACTGAGGTAGTTTATGACACCTCGGACGCTGACCATCGTTAGAGCTCGGATACAGTCCGGCGTTAGAGCTCGGATACAGTCCGGCGTTGGAGCTCGGATACAGTCCGGCGTTGGTGCTGGGTTGCAAAAGATACCTCAAATATAGTCCGGCATTGGAGCTCGGATGCAAGAGGACACCACCGCATGGGAACAACTTCAAACCCGAGGTGTGGCGTAACAAACTTACAAGGCATTGATAAAGGCGGATAACTTAAAAAGACTCCTCGGATACCCGACGTATGAACTCTTCGGATACACCTCGGCGATCCTCAAGATCGGAGATGGGAAGATTTGTTGAACCAGTTTTCAAGACCGACGACCGAAGATGAAGAACATTTCGGAAGAATCGAGGAGCGTCCCCAACTTGAAGACCGGTTCAGGGGGCTACTGATGGTGTCCTGGACTAGGGGGTACTCACCATGTCGTCTCCCGACCAGTGGGTTGGGCCGAGGACCCCCGTGGCAGTTCACTAATGGGCCAGTTCGGACAGCCGATGACATATACAAGGAAGATTCCACAAGACTTGGTGATCAAGACAAGGACACCTCTCCACCAACGTAGCCGACTAGGACTCTTGTCATCCTGGGCCTCCGGTACATTATATAAGCCGAGGCCAGGCTCGTTGATAGATAGATTATGACATTACTCATCATACCCCTTGGGTTTAGACCACAACATATGATCTCGAGGTAGATCAACTCTGTACCTTGATACTTCATCAATATAAACAAGAGCAGGACGTAGGGTTTTACCTCCATAGAGAGGGCCCGAACCTAGGTAAAACACCATGTTCATCGTCTCTATTACCATCGATCCTAGATCCACAGCTTGGGACCCCCTACCCCGAGGTCTGTCGGTTTTGACACCGACACCAACCACGATCTCTAGATCGTTAACACTATCGGTCTACAAGGGTATGTAGACACCACTCTCCTAGATTGATCTTGGTGAGCGTAGGAAATTTTTTGTTTCCCATGCAACGTTCCCCAACAGGCTGTAGCATCAGTGTTGGCACGATGCGGCAGCCAAAGCTGACCAGCAAGAGGACCAGCAGCAGCAGGAGGATTAGGCACATGAACGCCTTCAAGTGGTTGAGTGAAGCTTTGGAAGGTAGCATTGTCTTCACGAACAGGTTCCTTGTAGGCTCAGGATATATGGCTTCATGGGACATATCCACTTCAGGCAGAAAGACAACATGGTTGCGTGATGAAGCTTGATGGTTGATGGTGGAGTGAAGCTTAATCAGCCGCATGACCCATGGAGCTTAGAACTTGAGGCCGAACAAATCAATGCCAGAAGCTGCCAACTGACGGATGAAGAAGTCTTGAGTGTTGAACCTGATGCCATTGATGATGTAGAAGACCAATGTCTTTATAGAGCCTTCAATCTTGGCATGAGGAGAATGCCCTTTGATTGGCCACAGAGTATGCCTCAGTATGTGATAGATAGTGCGGGGCAGGTACTTGAGGTCATTGACAAGAAATTCCTTGGGGTATTCAGCATCAACAGGCAAAGGCTTCATCATACTGAGCATCTGGCTCATGTTGGGCTCAGGCTTCTGAAAGATGCTCTGCAATTCTTGCTCATAACGCTGACAACCTAGCTCATAGAGATCACCAGGAGTGGGCAGGGAAGTTAGCTCGATGATGTCTTGAGCTTTGGCTTCGTGATGTACATCGTCTGACATCCAGTCAAGGACCCATGTCTTCGGATCCCTGTTGTAGCATGATATATGTAGAGTGGCCTAGAATTGCAGCAAGAGTTCTTCATTCCAATGCTCCTTGTCGACAACAAATGGGAGCAAACCAACTTCACGAAAGTAGTCAAGAGCTTCCTCAAGACAGGGGAGTCCAGCAATGGCATCGCAACACAGGCGCTTGTGGGGGAAGATCCTGTCCTGGTTGTACAAGATGCATGAGTAATAGCTTCATTGTTGGTGGCTCCAGAACCTGTCAGAGGAGATCTTTGGCTTCTTGTATGGATTCTTGGCCTTGTCAAAGAATGTGTTGTGCTCTCTGAAGCTGAGCACACTGAATGAGCCTTGAGTGGTAACAGCACTGGGAAGCCTTGGCAGCCTGGGCTTTGGCTTCTGCGTCTGAGGCCTTTGCTCTACATGGTAGTCATACTGAGGACCAGGAGCAGCCGGTGGTGTCATGATTGGCCACTTGACATTTACAAGCTCACCACGATAGAACGCCCGTTCCATGGTGTGAGGTACAGGAGGAGCAGCAGCAACATCCGAGGTGGATGGCTGAATGTCTTCAGTGGCATCATGGGCTTCAGGCTGAATAGTGGCTTCGGGCTGCACATTGTCTTCAACCATGACAATGTCATTGGCTTCAGCAGTGGTTGTATCGGCAGCCTCATTTGCCGCGGCTTCAGTGGCTTCAGGAATAGGGGGGTCTGGCGCAATCACATCTTCATTCTCTCTTGTTTCAACAATAGGGGGAATAACAACTTGTTCTTCTTCTTTGTCCTTGGCTGATGCAGCCGAAATATCTTTAGCCTCTTTGGCTTCAGATTCTTGAGCAGTTTCTGTAGGGATGGCTTCAGGGAACACTTGACGTGCAACTGAGCTTGTGGCGTGCACATCCTCTTCAGGAATGCTTGACATGGAGACCATTGGCCTTGGGCCTCGGCGAAGCCTTCGGAAAGAGGGCGACGCCTGCGGTGAGGGAGTGGTCTTCTCCATCTCTTCAGGGGTGTCTTGCGGAGTCTCAATCACAGGAGTAGTAACTTGAGCTGGTGGAGTGCAAGGAATGACCTCGTGGAGCAGAGTGTTGGGGTGGTGCTCTTCCCAGAAATCATCTTGTGTGATTGGCGTCATGGGACTGCCAATGCTAATCTGTTCACTGCTCGTTGGAGCAGGCGATGATACTGGCTTGGGCATGATCTGGGGGAACTAAGGAAGGACTTCATCATCAACTACATTGTCTTCACGACCATTGTCTTTAGCTGCGATGGTGTCGGCAGCTGGAATATCTTCAGTCTCATGAGCCTCTGTGGTAGCAGGCTCATGGACTACTAGGCGGCGCTCATGATTGGAGGAGGCAGTCAAGGCAACAGAGATGGGTTCAACAAACGGCGGCTCTGGTGGTGCAGTTTGGTCCTTTCTTGAAGACTTTGAAGGCTTAGTCTTCAGCTTCTTCTTGGAGGGAGCAGCATCAGAGGCTTCATGATGCTTTCGCTTCTTGGCCTCAGCCTCAGCCTACTTTGTCTTCTTCTTTTCAGAAGCAGCTGATGGGACCTTTGGCTTCGAGCCAGTCATGCTGGCAGGGAAGACAATGCTTGGTCTTTCCTGCCTTG
This sequence comes from Thinopyrum elongatum, assembly GCA_011799875.1. Lineage (NCBI taxonomy): Eukaryota > Viridiplantae > Streptophyta > Magnoliopsida > Poales > Poaceae > Thinopyrum > Thinopyrum elongatum. The sequence goes on from CM022299.1 coordinate 525,205,803, forward strand.
GAGCTTCGGCTTCAATTGCAGCTGGCTTCTTCTTCTTGGCAGCCAACTTGGGGTCAATGCCTGGACGCCCAAGAGCTTTCCTCTTCAAGGCTTCATTATGAGCCTGAACGCATTTTTCAGCGTAATGCTTCAGGTGCTCTCTTGAGCCTTTGGCTTCATCACGGCGCTTAGCAAACTCAGCCTTGAGATCAATCATCATCTGTTTGAAGTTTTGCACTTCAGTGGCACTGAGCTTGGCCATGTGCTTCTTGAAGAGGGTCTTTTCATGGTCAATCTTGTTCTTCTGCTCAATAAATTTTTGAACAATGGCAAGCTCTTTGGTAATATAGCCCTGAAATGTTACGCTGATGCCAATAGGAAGCTGCAGATCATCGAGAGTAAGAGAGGTATCTTCAAACCACTCGTCAATGAAATTGTTGAGAATATCAGCGTCAAACAGAGGCAGATTGTTGAAGATTTCGGCCTCCTGTTTGCTCTTGATCAGCATCTCAAGGGCATCATCATCTATGTCTTCATCGCTAGATAGATCGACAATATCTTCATCATTGCGAAAGATGTTTGCAGGTGTAAGAGCTTGCCCTGAGGTTTTCTTGGGCTTCTTGGAGGTGCGAGACAGGTCTTCAGACTGCACACTGGATTCAGGAGGTGCAGACTTCAGTGGCTTCACTCTTGAAGCTTTTGGTGCAGCAGAAGATTTTGAAGCCTTTGCTTTCTTCACTGGCTTTGGGGGCTCTGGAACTTCAGCATGTTCCTCATCAGCAGTAGCATCTTCAACACTGGCCCTTTGAGCGGCACAATGTGCCAGAAATGTGTCAAAGTCCTCGAAGGGGCCAATGAGATTTGGCTCAGCTTCACGACTGCCATCCGGCCTTGGAGCAGTTGGACCTGGGTTGAAGTTAATCCCAAGGTCCTTCTTGTTTTGAACTGCTGAGGCCCTAGCAAACTGGAGATTGGCTTCAAACAGATCATCCTCTCGACACCATCGAAGACTTGACGGGTCAGCATTTTCAGGCATAGGTCCTCTGACCATGCAAGGATAGAAGTCTTTTGTAATGGCTTCAGCCTTGGTCTTGGGAATAAGCTTTCTGTACACAATATCAGCCCATGGTGGCCTCACAGCATTCTTCTTTGCATACTCTGGTGTGACAAAATGATACTGAAACCATTCCTTTGCCCAATGTCTGTGAATCCATTGGACTCTAGACTTGCGTTCACCATAGGTTTCTTTAGGGTCAGACTTGTACATCTCATATAGATCTGGTGGCAAGTCTAAGGCAGTGTTATCATGGCGCTGTTGGCCGCCCTTCTTTACAGATTTCCCACCAGCCATTGGCTTCAAACTGAAAGGCTTCACCACAGTGTTTGGCTTCAGACGGCTGGTCAGACAAGAACTGGCTTCAGGCGACTCAATATGATGCTGTAAGAATTCTGCAAATGAATGCAGACTATGAGAACCAAGGGACTCTCCCACGGACATGTACCTGTGACATCATTAGAGATGCGAGGGAAGGGGAAGAGGTCATATGCATTCTCAGAAGATTTTGAAGATAAATCAGTTTGAAGACAATGGCCTCATAGCGCGAAGACGTTCCCTTATAGATGTAAGTTGGTTCCAGATTTGTACGAATCCAAAAATAAGCACAAGTGAGGAATCAAACTAGATGTGAAGCATTCATAAGTGAAAGTTCTTTGCAGATTATGAGATTCACAATAGACAGGATCCAGATTTGGAAGTGTAAAAACATCATTTGGAGGATATGGATACTTCAATGGATCAAATAAATGGTAAAAAGTGAGTTCTTATTTACCGCACGAAGAACTGCTAGACGAGAAGGATGGAGACCGAGCAGTCCAATCTCCCGCGCCCTAAATTGGCGGCGGAAGACACCTACGGCGGTGGCGGGGGAGAAGATGTCCGCGGCCGGCGTGAAGACGACGCCGGAGAAGTCGCGGCAGTGAAGCGCTTCGTCTCCGGCGACGACTGATGCTAGCGGTGGCGCTAGGGTTTGTGCGAGATGGAGAGGGGAGAAGAAATAATGACCGCAGGGGTTGAGTATTTATAAGGAAGAGGGACGGCACAGTGTAATTACTCAGGTGCCCCTGGCGGTTCACATCTGAAGGACACATGGCAAGCATGCAACAGATTGAAGGTTGTGGCACGACCCCACGCGTGCGCTAGTTTGTCGGGTGGTTGTTCCGGCTTCTCCGGTATTCAGGAAAAAGGATAGAGATAGTAAAAGCAATTTAAATTTTTTGTCTTTATATCTTCAGCTGACAAGGATGCAGTGAAGACAATCGAAAAGTGTCAGTAAAATGCATATGAAGAGACAGATAGAGTTAGAGGGGTAAGCACGGACGGGGTTAGGGTCCAATCACATTCACTTAGCGCAAAAAATGGCAACTTGAAACACAGAACACACACCACACACAACACCACACACACCCACCCACACACACACACACACACCCCACACACACAACAACACACACACACACAACACACACCCCACACACACACACACACACATATATATATATATATATATATATATATATATATAATCAGAGAAGACCAAATCGAACATTGCGAAGATAAATCATGAAGACAAGGCAATGTTGAAGACAAACCAACTTTGAAGATAATGCAACATGACGCCAAGCAAAAAATCTTCAAGAAAGATTAGTGGTGGCGTTACCCACCGTATAGGAAGTATTAGACCCAGTCACGACGCACAATTATCGTGGCGCTCTGAAGTCAAATTCCGCTTTAATGTATTCACACTCAGAGTGTATGTCTTCATGAGTTGAAGACATACGTTACTTTGTGTGTTGCACACCTAAGTCATCAATATGAATAAGCGTTAGGATGTGTGCCCATTCACAGGACATTCGAGGATTCTAAGATATTTAGCTCACACCGCAGCTTGCAAAACCTTTTCTCATCCAAGGGCTTCGTGAAGATATCAGCCAATTGCTCTTCAGTGTTGACGTGAAAGATATCAATGTCTTCCTTCAACACATGGTCTCTTAGAAAGTGATGACGGATCTGTATGTGCTTTGTCTTCGAGTGCTGAACTGGATTGTGAACAATCTTGATGGTGCTCTCATTATCGTAGTAGAGGGGCACCTTCTTCATGTTGATGCCATAATCCTTGAGAGTTTGCTTCATCCAAAGAAGCTGAGCGCAGCAAGATCCAGCAGCAATGTATTCAGATTCAGCAGTGGAGAGTGACACACAGTTTTGCTTCTTTGAAGACCAATAGACAAGAGATCGTCCAAGAAAGTGACATGCGCCTAATGTGGACTTGCGATCAACCTTGTCACCAGCATAATCAGCATCTGAGAATCCAACTAGATCAAACTCTGAGCCCTTTGGATACCATAATCCTAGTGTAGGGGTGTGAGCCAAATATCGAAGAATTCGCTTCACCGCAAGGTGATGCGATTCCTTTGGTGCAGCTTGGAATTGGGCACACATGCAAACGCTAAGCATTATATCTGGCCTAGATGCACATAAGTACAATAAAGAACCAATCATGGAGCGGTATACCTTTTGATCGAACTCTTTACCATTGTCATCGGAGCCCAATTGACCTTTGGTTGGCATTGACGTCGTGTACCCTTTGCAGTCTTGCATTCCAAACTTCTTCAGGCAATCTTTGAGGTATTTTTCTTGTGATATGAAGATGCCATTTCTCTGTTGACGGATTTGAAGACCAAGAAAGAATTTCAGCTCTCCCATCATGGACATCTGATATTGCTCTTGCATCATATGCCCAAATTCATCACTGTATCTCTTATCAGTGCAGCCGAAGATAATGTCATCCACATAGATTTGGCATGCAAACAGTTCTCCATCATATGTCTTCGTGAAGAGAGTGGGATCTAGAGAACCAGGTTTGAAGCCTTTGCTCTTCAGGAAGTCTTTGAGTGTGTCGTACCAAGCGCGAGGTGCTTGTTTGAGGCCATACAGTGCCTTGTTGAGTTTGTAGACCATATCAGGACGCTTTGGATCTTCAAAACCAGGTGGTTGAGCAACATACACTTCTTCTTCAATTTTGCCATTGAGGAAGGCACTCTTCACATCCATTTGGTACAGAAGGATGTTGTTGTGGTTTGCATAGGCTAGCAGTATGCGAATGGCTTCAAGCCTAGCCACAAGAGCAAAGGTTTCATCGAAGTCAATTCCCTCCACTTGTGTGTAACCTTGAGCAATGAGACGAGCTTTGTTTCTGATAACTTGGCCATGTTCATCTTGTTTGTTGCAGTAGATCCATTTGGTGCCAATAATATTGTGCTTGCGAGGATCAGGACGCTTAACTAGCTCCCAGACATTTTTGAGCTCAAATTGTTGAAGCTCTTCTTGCATAGCTTGAATCCATTCAGGTTCCATAAAAGCTTCATCGACTTTATTGGGTTCAGATATGGACACGAATGCAAAGTGCCCACAAAAGTTTGCTAGTTGCATTGCTCTTGATCGAGTGAGTGGACCAGGTTCATTGATGCTATCAATTATCTTCTCAATCTGAACTTCATTGGCCACACGAGGATACACAGGGCGAAGATTTTGCTGTTGCTGATCAGTGTCTTCATCTTCAGCATTATCTTTAGGCTTAGCATTGTCTTCTCGTTGAGTAGGAGCTGGGATGATGATTTCTTCTTCAGCCTGTTCCTTGGTGGGTATGATTTCCCAGTACCCATTAGCTTGATAGATTCACTAGGAGAAGCTTCATCTAGCACATTTGGCAGGTGCTCTCTTTGCGAGCCATTAGTCTCATCAAACTGCACATCTACCATTTCAACCACTTTATAGTGAAAGAGGTTGAAGACTCTGTAGGTGTGCGGATCCTTTCCGTAACAAAGCATAAAACCTTCATGTGCTTTCGGTGCAAATTTGGAAGTGTGATGTGGATCCTTGATCTAGCACCTAGCCCCGAAGACTTTGAAATAGCTTACGTTTGGCTTCTTACCAGTGAGTAGTTCATAAGATGTCTTCTTGAAGAATTTGTGAAGATAAACTCTGTTGATGATATGGCATGCAGTGTCAATGGCTTCAGGCCAGAACTTCCTTGGAGTCTTGTACTCATCAAGCATCGTACGAGCCATCTCAATAAGGGTCCTGTTCTTGCGCTCCATGACGCCATTCTGCTGAGGTGTGTATGGAGCAGAGAGCTCATGAGTGATGCCCAATGTATCAAGATAACTGTCGAGGCCAGTGTTCTTGAATTTTGTGCCATTGTCACTCCTAATGTGCTTGATCTTGATGCCATAGTTGGTCATGGCACGGTTGGCGAAGCGTCTGAAGACATCCTGCACTTCAGTCTTATAGAGAATTATGTGCACCCAGGTATATCTAGAATAATCATCAACAATAACGAAGCCATAAAGATGTGCAGTGGTAGTAAGGGTAGAGTAGTGAGTAGGGCCAAATAAGTCCATGTGTAGCAGCTCAAAGGGACATGAGGTCATCATGATTGTCTTCGAGGGATGTTTTGCCCTAGTCATCTTCCCGGCTTCACATGCACCACATAGATGATCCTTCTTGAACTTGACGCCCTCGATGCCAATGATATGCTTCTTCTTCACGAGAGTGTGCAAGTTCCTCATGCCCTCATGTCCTAGCCTCCGATGCCAAAGCCAGCATTCTGAAGCTTTTGCTAGAAGACATACGGCAAGCTATGGTCCTGCAGAGACAGACATTAAGTTGTATCCAAGGGATTCAACAAGCATCACTTTATCCATGTGTTGATCCTTTGAGATAGCAACTCTACCTAGGCCCAATACCTTGCTTTTACCCGTGTCAGCGAATGTGATGTGGCTTTTAGTAGATGGACGAAGAGTTGAATCCATGAGAAGACTTCGATCACCAGTCATGTGGTTAGTGCATCCACTGTCCATAATCCATTCAGTAGCTTTCGGAGTCATACCCTATAGTGCAGTTAGCGGGATAGGTTTCACCAAGAATATTGTGAAGCATAAACATTTGACGAACAAGCATACTATCAAAGTTAAGATTCTTGGATGGTAAGATGGGATGATCATCAAGAAATCCAGGGACGAAATAAATGGTAAGACCATTTTGTCATTTTATCTTGCGTCCCACAAGATGTTTTAGGTCCCCAGCATTGTCTTCAGAAGTCAATGATTTCTTGCTGGAGTGTCGGGGATATCGTGCGACATATGCCAGGGGGTGGCTTATCGTGGATGGGGACAAAAGTACGTCACCGGGCTCTAGAAGCGGGAGTGAGCGAGACCGCATATGCCTGCGAATCTTACGCAGGTTCGGGGCTCTCCTAGGAGATAACACCCCTAGTCCTGCTCTGCGGGGTCTCCGCATGATCACTACCTCAACAAGTAGCTACAAACTTGCTCCTTGAGCTATTTTGCTAGAGGAGGAGGAGGGCAAGGCTAGCTCTACTCCACTCTCTCTATGTGTGTGTGTGAGTGCTGAACTAAGAAGGCTCTCTCCTCTCCACCAAGGTCCCAACCCCTTGCATGGGGTGACCTGGGGGGTTTATATAGGCCTACCCCCCAGGGGTACAATGGTAATCCGGCCGGGCGTAGGACCCGGCCGTCAGTGTCTCTGGTCGCCGGCTTCTCCGCCGACTGCAGGGGCCCGCCGTCTGGTGGGTCCCCCCGGCTGTCTCGTACTCGGTCGACAAGCCGGGCCCGCCGCTTGTGGGTCCTGTCGGCTGCGTAGCACTGTAGCCGTGCCACTGATGATGCATGCTTGGTCGGGGAGAGCGAGGCTACAGTTCCGCCGCCTGGCGGGCGTTTCACTGTAGCCACTCCCCGTCTCTTCTGGTTAATGGCGCATAAACTTCAAGGAAGGGGGAGGGCCGCCTGCTAGGAGCCGGCCTCCCCCTGAGCCGACTGGTCAGGGCTCGCCGCCTTCTGGCCTCTCACGGACAGGTAGGGCCCGCCGCCTGCGGGTCGTACCGACAGCCCGTCGTGGGAGCATGGCTTCCTCTGCCATGGGTGATGTCATGAGCAGCATGACAACAGTGCCGCGTCGGGCGTGGGATGTCCGCTTGGTACGCTGCACTGTGGCCACGTTCTGCCCTGGATTCGGGGGTGGCAGGCTTGTACTGTAGCCACGCCCCGTCTCATCGTGTTTATGTGGGTGCTAACTTTGAGGGCACGAGGGGCCGCCTGCTAGGACCCGGCTTCCCAGGAAGCCGCCTGCTAGGAGTCGGCCCACTTCATAGCCGTCTTCTGGATTCCGCCGCCTCCTGGCAACCGGCCGCTTGGACCAGCCGGCCCCAAGAAGGCGGTCCTTTATCTTTGATGTTTGAGGGACGCAGCCTGCCCCGATGTCTTGAAATACCAAGGGGAGCTGATGAGGCTACCCGTGGTCATTTACTTCGACATGGAGACCTTTCCCTGCAAGAGAAGTTAATTCTTCTTAACCACCAACATTTTAAGGGGTGGCTTAGAAGCAATGAGTCTAAGTGCAGCATCCGAGAATTTTGGCTTTGGAGCCCTAGCAAATAGTTTTGTAGGAGGTGAATAGTACTCATAAGAATATGCAGAAAAGTTCTTTGACTTATGAACATAGCGGTTTGAAGAAACATGCTCATATTCATGAGTCTGATGTTGGTTTCCCTGCAAAACATTGGTGTTAGGGTGACCATGTGAGGTCCTCTGTCTGTATGAAGCCTTTGGTCCATATGAAGCCTTTGGTTGGGGGTTTGTCTTCTTCCCAGGTGGTGTCATGATGACATTCATGGGAAGCTTCTCAAGATAACTTTTAGGAACCCAGATCTTCTTCATAGGGGGCCCATTCCTGCAGTTAGTACCAATAAACCTGGCAAACACTTCACCATTCTGATTCTTGAATAGTTTATAGTTCGAGTCAAATGACTCATTGATGATAATAGGGTTAGCACAAGTAAAGCCAGATAAAGTGGATGGATCCACTGAAGGACCTTTTGCAGCAACCCATGTGGTTTTGGGGTACTGTTCAGGCATCCAGTAAGAGCCATCAGCATTCATTTTCCTCTCAAAACCAACACCCTCTTTCCTAGGGTTTCGGTTCAGAACCTGTTTCTTGAGGACATCGCATAGTGTTTGATGCCCTTTGAGGCTTTTGTACATGCCTGTTTCAAGCAATGTCTTCAACCTGGCATTCTCATCAGCAATAGTAGTGGTATCCTCAGAAGAAGGGTTAGTTACCACATCAACAGTTGAAGATAATGCAACTTCAGAAGCAGTAGAACATTCAGCAACAGAGGTAGCATTGTCACGCTCAAGACATTTTAAGCAAGGTGGCACAAAGTCTTCCTGAGCGGAACTGATCTGTTGAGCGAGTAGTGAACTATTTTCTATTTGAAGATCTTCATGAGACGCTATCAGTTTCTCTAGATCTTGCTTCCTTTGAAGATAATCATAGGAAAGCATCTCATGAGAAGCTAGGAGGGTTTCATGACGACTTTCAAGTTCTTCGTACTTAATGCGAAGACTTTTGATGTCTTTGATTAAGGACTGAGTTCGATTCATTTCCTCGTCCAATAGGTCATCGCTTTTGTCTAGCAATTTTTGAATGTGTTCCATAGCAGTTTGTTGTTCAGTTGCAATTTTAGCAAGAGTCTTATAACTGGGTTTGGATTCACATTTAGAGTCATCTTCACTGGAGGTCTGAAAGTAAGCATCTCGAGAGCTTACCTTGGCACCTCATGCCATGAAGCAGTAGGTTGGAGCAGAGTCATCTTCATCATCAGCTTCAACGTCGGCGACATGACCATTGTCTTCAGTCTTGAAGATGGACTTGGCGACGAATGCCAAAGCTAGAGCCAGGCTTGCCATGTCTGAATCAGACTCCTCTTCATACTCCGCCTCTGCCTCTACCTCCTCAGAAGCAGACTCCTCCTCTGAATCCATTTCCGTGCCAATGAACGCATGAGCCTTGCCAGACGAGCTCTTCTTGTAGGATGAAGACTTTGAAGAAGACTTTGAAGAAGACTTCGAGGATTTCTTCTTCTTCTTCTTCTTCTTCTTCTTATCATCAGAGTCATATTCCTTGCTCTTCTTCTTTTTCTTGTTTTCCTTTTCCCATAGAGGACAATCAGAGATGTAGTGACCTGGCTTCTTGCATTTATGGCATGTTCTCTTCTTGTAGTCACGAGTGGAAGCCTCATCATTTTTGGAGCTGGATCGTGAGGACTTTTTGAAGTGATTCTTCTTGGAGAACTTTTGGAACTTTCTCATGAGCATTGCTAGCTCTTTGCCAATGTCTTCAGGATCACCCGAACTATAGTCAGATTCTTCTTCAGACGAGGAAACAACTTTTGCCTTCAAAGCACGGGATCGGCCATAATTGGGGCCATAGATATCTCTCTTCTCAGATAGCTGGAACTCATGTGTGTTGAGCCTCTCAAGTATGTCAGATGAATCGAGATCTTTAAAGTTAGGGCGTTCTTGAATCATCAGGGCCAAGGTGTCAAATGAGCTGTCAAGTGATCTCAGTAGCCTCTTCACTATTTCATGCTTGGTGATTTCAATGGCGCCAAGTGCACGAAGCTCATTTGTGATATCAGTGAGGCGGTCGAACATGAGCTGGACATTCTCATTGTCATTCCTCTTGAAGCGGTTGAAGAGATTGCATAACACATCAATCCTTGAGTCTCTCTGTGTTGAGATGCCTTCGTAGACCTTGGACAGCTAGTCCCAGACTAGCTTTGCAGTTTCCAGAGCACTCACACGACCATACTGCCCTTTGGTCAGATGACCACAAATGATGTTCTTGGCGGTTGAGTCCAGTTGTGCGAATCTCTTGACATCAGCAGCGGTGACACCTTCACCGGCTTTGGGAACACCAGTTCTGACGACATACCAGAGGTCGATGTCAATGGCTTCAAGATGCATGCGCATCTTATTCTTCCAGTAGGGGTAATTAGTGCCATCAAAGACGGGACACGCAGCAGAGACCTTGATTATCCCTGCAGTCGACATAGCTAAAACTCCAGGTGGTTAAACCGAATCACACAGAACAAGGGAGCACCTTGCTCTGATACCAATTGAAAGTGCTAGTTATCGACTAGAGGGGGGTGAATAGGCGATTTTTATGAAAGTCTTCAAAAACACAAGGTCTTTGAAGACAGACAACCATATGGAACCTATACAATATGCAGCGGAAGATAAACTACACTAGACAGGCCATAGTCAAGTAAGCAATACACTGAAAGCACGAAGAAAAATAGCAGCTAGGTAGAAAAGATTGAAATAGAAAGATAGTATGAAGCCAAACAGGTGAAAGTCGTCGCACAGTGAAGTCAAACAACTCAGGCGAACATGCAATGACTTCACGAAGACAAACTGAAATGTAAAGGAGGTAGGGGATAGAACCAGTTGCTTGGTGAAGACATGAATTTGGTAGACCAGTTCCAGTTGCTGTGACAACTGTATGTCTGGTTAGGGAGGCTGAGATTAAACTCAGAAGACCACGTCTTCACCTTATTCCTCTTGAGCTAAGGACACTTAGTCCTCGCTCAATCACTTAGGTAAGTCTTCAAGGTAGACTTCCAAACCTTCACAGATTCCGTTCACTGGCGATCCACAATGACTCTTGGATCCTCAGAATGTGCCGCCTAACCGGCTGGAGGATACACAGTCCTCAAGTGTAATAAGTCTTCAGATCACACGGACAGAAAGACTTCAGTGATGCCAACACTCTTTGGGCTTTGGGTGTTTTGTGTTTTGTCCTCGCAAGGATTCTCTCTCAAAGGCTTCGGAGGTGGGTTGCTCTCAAACGACAAAAGCCGTGTACTAACTCTGAGCAGCCACCAATTTATGGTGGAGGGGGTGGGCTATTTATAGCCAGTAGGCAACCCGACATGATATGTTTGAAATGACCCTGGGTCACTAAGGAACCGACACGTGTCCAAAGGTCGGATTTCAAACACACGCGGCAGCTTGGCTTGGGCTACAAGCAAAGCTGACTCATCCAACTCTGGATAAGATTTGCTCTCATTGTCTTCACTCGAAGACATAGGATTTGGGTTGAGCATCACATCAGTCTTCCGACTTTGTTCACTTGGACCCCACTTAGCAGTTCGGTGGTTCCTATGACTCAATAAAGAAGAAAAGGAAACTACGAAAGAAACTATGTCTTCGCACTCCATAGTCTTTAAGTGAATGTCTTCACACGTCATTATATTCAACGTGAATGTCTTCACGAACCACCATTGTCTTCAATGTCTTCATACATTTTTAGGGGTCATCTCTGGTAGGTAAACCGAATCAATGAGGGACTACTACCTGTGTTATCCTGCAATTCTCACAAACACATTAGTCCCTCTACCACGTTTGTCGTCAATACTCCAAAACCAAGTAGGGGTGGCACTAGATGCACTTACAGTCTCCCCCTTTTTGGTGATTGATGACAAACTGGTTGAAGTTTTCAACGGGGATAAAATTATGTGTAAGTTAAAGAACGTGGTCATTGGCTTCATAAGTTGAAAAGGCTCCCCCTAAAGATGTGCATATAAGTAATTTGCCTTTGAATGCAAATGCACATGGCAGGTTCTGCTTTGTGGAGATCTTCTTTAACTCATGAAGACAATTCATCATGCATACACAAATGTAATGAAGATAATGATATGCACAATGAGAAATGGGCGTCTGTAGAATGACTTCATGCAGAATTTATCATCGCAACAAACGGTAGTAGCAAAAAGTAGCAGACGACCATCAAAGTTTAAGTGTTACAACTCAAAACCAGCAGTTCAAGAACGAGAGTTGTAAAAACTTAGCAAAAATAAGCACCCGACCCATATAGACCCGCTTAAAGACTATCAACTCATATGCTTCTCCCCCTTCTGTCAGGAATGACCAAAAAGGTGGGAAGACATAGAGTGCCTATGCGTTCCCATGCGGTGCTGTAGAAGATGTTGGGGCAGCAGGGTCGACGGTGGAGTTGGGCGGTGCAGACGGGCCTGATGCAGAATCTTGGTGCAGCGAAGCCATAGCTGGTGAAGTGGCATCATCCTCTTCATCAATGACTCGTGCAACAATAGTTGGAGCCGAAGATGAATACTCAGAATCTTCAATGGAAGGAGTTGGACGCCAGCTTGCTGACTATGGTGGCCTGGAGTCAAACTTGAATCTCTCAGTGAAGCCATCTGCTTGAAGATCATCTTCAGAGCATAGCATTGTGAGGCTCTTCCAGGCACGGCGACAGGCTTCATGAGCAACAAATGATTTCTTGGTTGCAAGGTTGTGTATGCGATTTACATCAACAAGAAGACTTTGCATCTGGCGCTTCATCTAGTCATGATGCCTATCCTGCTTCTGATGAAGTGAAACAAGAAGCTCTCGGTCATGAAGAACTATGATGAACTCCGTGAACTAGGGCATCCTAATGTGGATATGAGAAAAGGGAAAGATGATACCTGACGGTGTTGATGAAGAGCGGGAGTGCGCCGCGGTTTTCTGGTTCGGTCGGGTTGATGCAGCGGCCTCGTCGGAGTTGCTGATGGAGAACGGTCGGGGCGGTGGAGCTCTTGTGCAGCGGAGGTCGCGAGGAGGAAGAAGAAGTGGAGGCGAAGGGGGTAAAAGTGAGAAAGGACCCTCCCGTGCCTATTTATAAGGGAAAGAGTGAAATAGTAAAATGGCAGGTGCGGAAATCGAGGAGACATCATGATTATCTCAACACTGGAGGCGCCTCGATTCTTGGATGATCAATTAATGCAAAAAGATCCGTTGTGATGTCATGGGTTTTTTCTGGATTTACTTCGCGTGATGTCATGGCGGGTTACAATGATTTATTCAAGGTTAAACATTGGAAAGAACACTCGCCAACCCGAAGCAGTGAAGATTGACATGAACAAGTTCAAATCAATCTAGGGCCTAATGTTGGGGATAAAACCCCGAGATGTGACCTGCCCAGGAGGGGCCGGGTTACACTATTGGTGACTCAATATGAGAAAAGCCCAAGTTGGCCCAAGAGGGTGAAACATGAAGACCGGTGGCGGCTTACAAGGTGGGCGTGTTGAAGACCCAAGACCTGGCGGTAAAATTGTGACCCGGAAAGTGTGAGCCGCCATGTTGGCGACTTGCCTTGCAAGGCAGGGCGACTTAGAAACCGAGTTGGTCATGTTGTGTGATCCGGTTTGGACTCTTGTAAGCCCAGGGCCTCGACCTGTGCATATAAAGGCGAGACCCTGCGGCGGGTTAACTTAAGAAACAATTGATCGAGAGCTAGGTTAAGTGATTCCGCTCCCTTGTAATCGATATTCGAGCAATAGTCAACAAAAGCAGGAGTAGGCTTTTACCTCGTTGTGACGGGCCGAACCTAGGTAAACCTTGTGTCTTTTGTCCCGTTCAACCCCTTCGAGCTAACCTACATTGCGATGGCTCCACACCTAAGTCCTTTCACAAGGGCATCTGCCGTGACAAAACCACGACAGTACCGGATAGTCATCGGAGTATCGGAGGGGGTACCAGACACCCTCGGGAGGATAGTGGGCCTATAGGGCCATAAGAGGGGACCACACCAGCCCACAAGGGGCTGGCGTTCCCCCCATCGCAGTCGTCCAAGTGGGGGAAAGGAAAGGGGGGATTCGGCCTCCCCCTTCCTTCCCTCTTTCCCCTTTCCTTCCCCCCTCCGACAAATATGGCAGGGGGCGCGACCAAGGGCAGGAGCCCAAGTAGGATTCAGACCTACTTGGGGCGCCCCTTGGCCTCTCCCCTCTCCTTCCCACCTATATATATATGTGGGAGGGGGGCGCCTAGCACACCCAAAACAATTGCTTAGCCATGTGCGGTACCCCCCTCCAATGTTTACACCCCCGGTCATATTTTCGTAGTGCTTAGGCAAAGCCCTACGGAGATAGCTTCACCATCACCGTCACCACACCGTCGTGCTACCGGAACTCATCCACTACCTCGCCGTCTTGCTGGATCAAGAAGGCGGAGGACGTCATCGAGCTGAACATGTGCTGAACATGGAGGTGCCATACGTTCGGTACTCGATTGGTTGGAGCACGAAGAAGTTCGACTACATCAACCGCGTTAATAAACGCTTCCGCTTACGGTCTACGAGGGTACGTAGACTCACTCTCCCCTCTCGTTGCTATGCATCTCCATGGATAGATCTTGCGTGTGCGTAGAATTTTTTTTGTTTTCCATGCAACGTTTCCCAACAGTGGCATCCGAGCCAGGTCTATGCGTAGATGATATGCACGAGTAGAACACAAAGAGTTGTGGGCGGTGATAGTCATACTGCTTACCACCAACATCCTATTTTGATTTGGCGGTATTGTGGGGTGAAGCGGCCCGGACCAACCTTACATGTCCACGCACATGACACCGGTTCCACCGACAGACATGCAACTAGTTTTGCATAAAGGTGGCTGGCGGGTGTCTGTTTCTCCTACTTTAGTTGAATCGAATTTGACTGCGGCCGGTCCTTGAAGAAGGTTAAAACAGCAAACTTGATAAATCACCATTATGGTTTTTGCCATAGGTAAGAACAGTTTTTGCTAGAAGCCCGTAGCAGCCACGTAAAACTTGCAACAACAAAGTAGAGGACGTCTAACTAGTTTTTGCTGGGCATGTTGTGATGTGATATGGTCAAGATATGACGTGATATATGTTGATGTATGAGATGATCATGTTTTGTAATATCGACAACCGGCATGAGCCTTAGGGTTGTCTCTCTATTGTATGAAGTGCAAGTGCCATGTAATTGCTTTACTTTATCACTATGCGTTAGCGATAGTTGTAGAAGCAATAGTTGGCAAGACGACCCCGACGCAAAGATGGAGATCAAGGTGTCGAGCCGGTGACGATGGAGATCATGACGATGCTTTGGAGATTGAGATCAAAAGCACAAGATGATGATGGCCATATCATGTCACATATTTTGATTGCATGTGATGTTTATCCTTTATGCATCTTATTTTGCTTAGAACGGCGGTAGCATTATAAGATGATCCCTTCACTAAATTTCAAGATAAAAGTGTTCTCCCCGAGTATGCACCATTGCCAAAGTTTGTCGTTTCGAAGCACCTCGTGATGATCGGGTGTGATAGACTCTACGTTCACATACAACGGGTGTAAGACAGTTTTGCACATGCAGAATACTTGGGTTAAACTTGACGAGCCTAGCATGTACAGACATGGTCTCGGAACACTGGAGACCGAAAGGTCGAACGTGAGTCATATAGTAGATATGATCAACATAGATATGTTCACCATTGATGACTACCCCATCTCACGTGATGATCGGACATGGGTTAGTTGATTTGGATCATGTATCACTTAGATAACTTGAGGGATGTTTATTTAAGTGGGAGTTCATTAGTAATTTGATTAATTGAACTTAATTTATCATGAACTTAGTCTTATAGTTTTGCATATCTATGTTGTAGATCAATGGCCCGAGCTACCGTTCCCTTGAATTTTAATGCGTTCCTAGAGAAAGCTAAGTTGAAAGATGATGGTAGCAACTACACGGACTAGGTCCGTAACTTGAGGATTATGCTCATTACTGCACAGAAGAATTATGTCCTTGATGCACCGCTAGGTGAAAGACCTTCTGCAGGAGCTGAAGCAGATGTTATGAATGTCTGGCAAGCTCGATCTAATGACTACTCGATAGTTCGGTGTGCCATGCTTTACGGCTTAGAACCGGGACTTCCCAGACGTTTTAAACGTCATGGAACATATGAGATGTTCCAAAAGTTAAAGTTAATATTTCAAGCAAATGCCCGGGTTGAGAGATATGAAATCTCCAACAAGTTCTATAGCTGCAAGATGGAGGAGAACAGTTCTGTCAGTCAACACATACTCAAAATGTCTGGGTATCATAACCACTTGACTCAGCTGGGAGTTGATCTTCCAGTTGATAGTGTTATTGACAGAGTTCTTCAATCACTGCCACCAAGCTACAAAGGCTTCGTGATGAACTATAATATGCAAGGGATGAATAAAACAATTCCTGAGCTCTTCGCAATGCTTAAGGCCGCGGAGGTAGAAATCAAGAAGGAGCATCAAGTGTTGATGGTTAACAAGACCACTAGTTTCAAGAAAAAGGGCAAGGGAAAGAAAGGGAACTTCAAGAAGAATGGCAAGAAAGTTTCCACTCCCAGGAAGAAGCCCAAAGCTAGACCCAAGCCTGAGACTGAGTGCTTTTACTGCAAAGGGAATGGTCACTGGAAGCGGAACTGCCCCAAATACTTGGCGGATAAGAAGGATGGCAAAGTGAACAAAGGTATATTTGGTATACAAGTTATTGATGTGTACCTTACTAATGCTCGTAGCAGCGCCTGGGTATTTGATACTGATTCGGTTGCTCATATTTGTAACTCGAAACAGGAGCTACGGAATAAACGAAGATTGGCTAAGGACAAGGTGACGATGCGCGTCGGAAATTGCTCCAAGGTCGATGTGATCGCCGTCGGCACGCTACCTCTACATCTACCTTCGGGATTAGTTTTAGACCTCAATAATTGTTATTTGGTGCCCGCGTTGAGCATGAACATTATATCTGGATCTTGTTTATTGCAATACGGTTATTAATTTAAATCGGAGAATAATGGTTGTTCTATTTATATGGGTAATATCTTTTATGGTCATGCACCCTTGATGAGTGGTCTATTCTTGTTGAATCTCGATCGTAGTGATACACATATTCATAATATTGATGCCAAAAGATGCAAAGTTGATAATGATAGTGCAACATACTTGTGGCACTGCAGTTTAGGTCATATTGGTGTAAAGCGCATGAAGAAACTCCATGCAGATGGACTTTTGGAATCACTTGATTATGAATCATTTGATACTTGCTAACCATGCCTCATGGGCAAGATGACTAAAACTCCGTTCTCTGGAACAATGGATCGAGCTAATGACTTATTGGAAATAATACATACCGATGTATGCGTCCGATGACTGTTGAGGCACGCGGCGGGTATCGTTATTTTCTGACCTTCACAAATGATTTGAGTAGGTATGGGTATATCTACTTGATGAAACACAAGTCTGAAACATTTGAAAAGTTCAAAGAATTTCAGAGTGAAGTGGAGAATCATCGTAACAAGAAAATAAAGTTTCTACGATCTGATCGCGGAGGCAAATATTTGAGTTACGAGTTTGGCCTTCATTTAAAACAATGTGGAATTGTTTCACAACTCACGCCACCTGGAACACCATAGCGTAATGGTGTGTCCGAACATCGTAACCGTACTTTATTAGATATGGTGCGATCTATGATGTCTCTTACTGATTTACCACTATCGTTTTGGGGTTATGCATTAGAGACAGCCGCATTCACGTTAAATAGGGCACCGTCTAAATCCGTTAAGACGACACCATATGAACTGTGGCTTGGCAAGAAACCTAAGCTGTCATTTCTGAAAGTTTGGGGTTGCGACACTTATGTCAAAAGGCTTCAGCCTGATAAGCTCGAACCCAAATCGGAGAAGTGCGTCTTCATAGGATACCCTAAGGAAACAATTGGGTACACCTTCTATCACAGATTCGAAGGCAATATCTTTGTTGCCAAGAATGGGTCCTTTCTAGAGAAGGAGTTTCTCTCGAAAAAAGTGAGTGGGAGGAAAGTAGAACTTGATGAGGTAATTGTACCTTCTCCCGAATTGGAAAGTAGCACATCAGAGGAATTCGTTCCCATGATGCCTACACCAACTAGAGAGGAAGCAAATGATAATGATCATGAAACTTCAGATCAAGTTGCTACCGAACCTCGTAGGTCGACCAGAGCATGATCCGCACCAGAGTGGTACGGTAATCCTGTCCTGGAAGTCATGTTACTAGACCAAGGCGAACCTACGAACTATGAAGAAGCTATGATGAGCCCAGATTTCGACAGATGGCTTGAGGCCATGAAATCTGAGATAGGATCCATGTATGAGAACAAAGTGTGGACTTTGGTGGACTTGCCCGATGATCGGCAAGCCATAGAAAATAAATGGATCTTCAAGAATAAGACTGACGCTGATGGTAATGTTACTGTCTACAAAGCTCAACTTGTTGCGAAAGGTTTTCGACATGTTCAAGGAGTTTAGTATGATGAGACTTTCTCACCCGTAGCGATGCTTAAGCCTGTCCGAATCATGTTAGCAATTGCCGCATTTTATGATTATGAAATCTGGCAAATGGATGTACAAACTGCATTACTTCATGGATATCTTAAAGAAGAGTTGTATATTACGCAACCAGAAGGTTTTGTCGATCCTAAAGGTGCTAACAAAGTGTGCAAGCTCCAGCAATCCATCTATGGACTGGTGCAAGCATCTTGGAGCTAGAATATATGCTTTGATGAGGTGATCCATGGATATGGTTTTATACAGACTTACGGTGAAGCCTGTATTTACAAGAAAGTGAGTGGGAGCTCTGTATCATTTCTGATATTATATGTGGATGACATATTGTTGATTGGAAATGATATAGAATTTCTGGATAGCATAAAAGGATACTTGAATAAGAATTTTTCAATGAAAGACCTCGGTGAAGTTGCTTATATATTAGGCATCAAGATCTATAGAGATAGATTGAGATGTTTAATAGGACTTTCACAAAGCACATACCTTGATAAAGTTTTGAAGAAGTTCAAAATGGACCAGTCAAAGAAACGGTTCTTGCCTGTGTTACAAGGTGTGAAGTTGAGTAAGGCTCAAAGCCCGACCACGGCAGAAGATAGAGAGAGAATGAAAGTCATTCCCTATGCCTCAGCCATAGGTTCTATAAAGTATGCCATGCTGTGTACCAGACCTATTGTGTGCCTTGCCATGATTTTGGAAAGGGGGTACAATGGTGATCCAGGAGTAGATCACTGGACAGCAGTCAAAATTATCCTTAGTTACCTAAGAAGGACTAAGGAGGTATTTCTCGGTTATGGAGGTGATAAAGAATTCATCGTAAAGGGTTATGTCGTGGTAATCTCACGTCAGATGCCAGGGGGTGGCTTATCGTGGGTGGAGCCATGAGGATGTCGTCGGGTTCCGGAAGCGAGAGTGAGCACGAGCTCGAGCGCACATGAGACGTACCCAGGTTCGGGGCCCTCCAGAGAGATAACACCCCTAATCCTGTTGTGATGACTATGATCGATAGTATACATAGTTGCTCCTGGAGCTATATTGCTAGAGGAGGAAGAAGGGTAGAGCTCTCCCTCTTCTCCGAGCTATGGCATGGGTGTGTGGAATGAAGGATCAACCCTTTGCATGGGTGAGCCCGGGGGGGTCTTAGAGGCCGACCCCCCAAGGGTACAATGGTAATACGGCCGGGTGTAGGACTCGGAAGTCAGTGTCCAAGGTCGCCGGGTTCTCCGCCGGCTGCTGGGGCCCGCCTCTAGGGGGGCCCCACCGGCTGCCGTGAATCCGGCCGACAAGTAGGGCCCGCCGCCTGTGGGCCACGTTGATTGCCTTTTGCTGTAGCATCGTCCTTGCTGACGAGAGCCGCGTCATGTGTCATATGGCCACAGTCCCGCGCCAGGCGGGTAGGTGACCGCTCGGTCAACGCGCACTGTAGCCACGCCCCTCCGGGATTCGGGGAGCAGGCGGCACTGTAGCCACGCCCCGTGTCGTCGTAGTGGGTGAGTGCAGACTCCGAGGAGGAGGATAGGCCGGCTGCTGGAAGCCGGCTCGCCCCCATAGCCGCCTTCTAGGAGTGCGCCGTCTTCTGGAAGCCGCCCGCGGGATCCCAGCCGGCCCAAGGAGCCGGCCACGCGGCTAGTCGGCTTGAGGGGTTTTGCCAGCCCCGATGTCTTGAAACGTTATTGGGTGCGGATGAGGCTACCCAAGGTACATCCCCCCGACAGGTTACATCGATGCAAGATTTAACACCGATTCGGATGACTCTGAGTCTCGATCTGGATACATATTGAAAGTGGGAGCAATTAGCTAGAGTAGCTCCATACAAAGCATTGTAGACATAGAAATTTGCAAAATACATACGGATCTAAATGTGGCAGACCCGTTGACTAAACTTCTCTCACAAGCAAAACATGATCACACCTTAGTACTCTTTGGGTGTTAATCACATAGTGATGTGAACTAGATTATTGACTCTAGTAAACTCTTTGGGTGTTGATCACATGGCGACATGAACGATGGATGTTAATCACATGGCGATGTGAACTAGATTATTGACTCTAGTGCAAGTGGGAGACTGAAGGAAATATGCCCTAGAGGCAATAATAAAGTTGTTATTTATAATTCCTTATTCATGATAAAGGTTTATTATTCATGCTAGAATTGTATTGATCGGAAACTTAAATACATGTGTGAATACATAAACAAATACCGTGTCCCTAGTAAGCCACTACTAGACTAGCTCATTGATAAAAGATGGTTAAGGTTTCCTAACCATAGACATGTGTTGTCATTTGATAACGGGATCACATCATTAGGAGAATGATATGATGGACAAGACCCATCCGTTAGCTTAGCATATTGATCGTTCAGTTTATTGCTACTGCTTTCTTCATGTCAAATACATATTCCTTCGACTATGAGATTATGCAACTCCCGGATACCAAAGGAATACCTTGTGTGCTATGAAACGTCACAACATAACTGGGTGATCATAAAGATGCTCTCCAGGTATCTCCGAAGGTGTTTGTTGAGTTGGCATAGATCGAGATTAGGATTTGTCGCTCCGAGTATCGGAGAGGTATCTCTGGGCCCTCTCAGTAATACACATCATTAGCTTGCAAGCAAATGAATAAGGAGTTAGTTACGAGGTGATGTATTACGGAACGAGTAAAGAGACTTGCCGGTAACGAGATTAAACTAGGTATGAAGATACCGAGGATCGAATCTCGGGCAAGTAACATACCAATGGACAAAGGGAATTGCGTATGTTGTCATAACGGTTTGACCGATAAAGATCTTCCTAGAATATGTAGGAACCAATATGGGCATCCAGGTTCCGCTATTGGTTATTGACCGGAGAGGTGTCTCGGTCATGTCTACATAGTTCTCGAACACGTAGGGTCCGCACGCTTAACGTTCGTTGACGATATAGTGTTATATGAGTTATATGATTTGGTGACTGAATGTTGTTCGGAGTCCCGGATGAGATCACGGACATGACGAGGAGTCTCGAAATGGTCCAGAGGTAAAGATTGATATATAGGACGATGGTATTCGAACATCGAAAGTGTTTCAGAGTGTACCGGATAGTCATCGGAGTGCCAGAGGGGGTACCGGACACCCCCGGGAGGATAGCGGGCCTATTGGGCCATAAGAGGGGAGCACACCAGCCCACAAGGGGCTGGCGCGCCCCCGATGGCAGCCGCCCAAGTGGGGGAAAGGAAACGGGGGGATTCGGCCTCCCCCTTCCTTCCCTCTTCCCCCTTTCCTTCCCCCCTCCGACAAATATGGCAGGGGGCGCGACCAAGGGCAGGAGCCCAAGTAGGATTCGGACCTACTTGGGGCGCCCCTTGGCCTCTCCCCTCTCTCTCCCACCTATATATATATGTGGGAGGGGGGCGCCTAGCACACCCAGAACAATTGCTTAGCCATGTGCGGCGCCCCCCTCCACCGTTTACACCCCCGGTCATATTTTTGTAGTGCTTAGGCGAAGCCCTACAGAGATAGCTTCACCATCACCGTCACCACACTGCCGTGCTGCCGGAACTCATCCACTACCACGCCGTCATGCTGGATCAAGAAGGCGAAGGATGTCATCGAGCTGAACATGCGCTGAACGCGGAGGTGCCGTACGTTTGGTACTCGATCGGTTGGAGCGCGAAGAAGTTAGACTACATGAATCGTGTTAATAAACGCTTCCGCTTACGGTCTACGAGGGTACGTAGACTCACTCTCCCCTCTTGTTGCTATGCATCTCCATGGATAGATCTTGCATGTGCGTAGAATTTTTTTCCATGCATCGTTTCCCAACAGCTTGCACGCCAAAGGGGGCCTCCTGAGCATTGTGCGTCAGGGGCTCTTACCGGACCTCGGGCCGCTCACCTCCTAGCCTTGACCACGGCATCGCAACCTGGCATACCAGCAAAGACTGAAGCTTGCCTGGGGACTGGGTCCTGTCCGTGTAGAGCACTAAGCTGCTACAAGGGTAAAAAGGGGGGCCCGTGCCCAAGCGAGAAACGCAAATATGTTGCAAGATAGGAATATTAACATTAATGCGCAAGCGCCACGGCCCTTACATGCCCTAGCGGGGCCCTTCACGATTTTCTACGCAGGAAACAAAACAAAAGAAAAGGCCTCCCAAGGACCATAGCTCAGGAGGCGCCGGCATCACAGCGCCCAGTCGGCATCATCCCCCTCCTAGACCTGAGCCCGGCGGCGTGGTGGCTCGTTGTAGTCGTTGTCACTTGAGCTCGACCTGGAGGAGGCGCCGCTGCTACTGGAGTTATTGAGGCCAAGGGCAAGTTCACTGCGGGAGGCCTCGCCGCCACTGCTACCGCCCCTGGGGCAGCACTCCAGGCGTTCGCCGTCCTCCCCGAAGACCTTGAAGAAGAGTATCGACACCCTGTTGTACCTAAAATGAAGGGCATGCCTCCCTTCCGAGCCACAGGCGTGGGCGACCGTCCCCCAACTCCGGGTCATGAAGACATCACCGGAGAAGGTGGCTTCGACCTCCGCCTGCGAGGCTTGGCCGCAGCAGCTGTCGTGCTATAGCCACAGCTCGATGGGTCCCCGCGCCGGCAGCTCCTCAGCCAAGGCGCGGGGAAGCCAGATCTAGGTGCGCGGCGGCATTGTCACCCACACCACGAACTCGTGGGTTGTGCTGTCGGTATGGGCCCGTGGGTGGGATGGTCGGGCGACCGCCGCCTCCTTCCCTCCACGGCCTCGTCCTCCACAGTGCCCGTGGTCACCCCCGTGGGAAGGGCCCTGTGTGCGGACGATCGGGCCGGTGTGGACTCCCGGTGGTGTGCACTCACGTCAGGGAGGGGTGGTCGTAGACGTTGTGGTGACTCGACGAGGGCGGCCACGGCCCTCTTCGGTGGGAGTGGCTTCGGCACCTCCTGCGGAGCCTTCCCTTTCTCAGCACCGGAGAACCTCCTAATCGGTGCCATGGAGGCTGCGGCAATGAGACAAGAAGATGAGGATGGGCTAGGGGGCTCCGCCCCCTCGCCCATTTATAGGCAGAAGAAGGATAACCAGCGTCCCTCCATGTTCTGAGTGATGATGGCTCAGCCGCATGCACCAGGCTGCTGTCAACTCAGAATGGTTGCTGAGGCAACGTGGGGAAGCGGAGTCCTCCGCGTCCCGTCGAGCACGACGCGTCAGCCTGGCCCGCAGGCGGTTGGGGCCCGCGGCGCTTCGCCCTTGCCCCTTGGCTTCGCCTCGAAGCCAGCCCGAGTGTGCCTTGGGCCCGGGGGCTACTGTCGGCGTTCTGGGAACCAGGGTACCCAGACTTGCCTACCTACGGCCCATAGCGCAGCTCCATCGACGGCCTGGTACGACCCATCTGCAAGACTGCCAAGACAAGACCTTGGCGAGGGCCCCGGCCTCGTGAGGCGGATGACACCAAGACCTCCAAAGGGAGCGGCCTCCCCAGGTTGCCTCCCGAGGAGCGGAGATTTCTATGCAGGTACCCAGCCTCATGAGGCTGCGATGATGTGAGCCATGACGACCAAGGCCAGGCGGGCGCCAGCGGGCGCAGAGGAGGCAGTTTCCTCTTTGGTGCTAAGGAGGTAAGGACAGGCGTGGGCTCCCAAGGAATCTCCCAAAGGTTTCCATTCCGGTGCTACAAGACCAAGACCATGGGCTCGGCAGGACGGATGTCATCGCCGAGCCCACAGCTGCGTCACGACCAGAAGCTTTGCAGGCGAAGACCACCTTTCATCAGGATTAGATGTACTACTTCTCCCCTTTCAAAATTGGCCGTTGTGGAATCCCTTCCCGCCTAAGTTTCGAGGGAAGAGGACCAAGGCCACTATAAATGTAGGTTAGCCACCACCATAGAAGATCGACTCATTCTCACCCCCCGAGGGACTCATTCTCACCCCCCGATCCCTCACGAGGCAGCTCATCCACTGTACTAGTTCATCCTCAAACCTCCTTGTGAGGCCAATCTATCACAAAGCAAGAGTAGGGTTTTACACCGCAAGGTGGCCCGCACCTGGGTAAACTGTCGTGTCCATCTTCTTCCCCGCTCGCGCAAATCCGGCAAGGCTAGGCTATAGGGTGACGAGCTCGAGGCTTGAGAGGTTGAGATCTTCGCACACGCCCTAGAGTTCGAACCTTCTTGGGTCTGCGGAGCCCTGAATCCGACAGATACCTATCCTTACGCAAATGTAACCAAACAAGATCTCCAGGTGCAAAGACAACACATTTTCTACCCTTATCTCCAGCAAGTTTATATTTAGCATTCATATGCTCAGTGTTCTCCTTAGTTAAGTCATGCATTTTTACGAACAATTCAACACGTTGTTTAGCATCAAAATTAACCTTCCCCGAAGATGGGAGAGGCAACAAATCAGTAGGTGCACGAGGTAGGAAACCACACACAACTTCAAAAGGGCACATCTTAGTAGTAGAATGCAGCGATCGATTATAAGCAAATTCAATATGAGGCAAGCATTCTTCCCATATTTTCCTGTTATTCTTCAAAACAGCCCTAAGCATAGTAGACAATGTTCTATTGACTACTTCATTTTCTCCATTAGTTTGGAGGTGTCATGTAGTACTACAAAGTAGTTTAGTCCCCAACTTAGCCCATAAACATCTCCAAAAGTGGCTAAGAAATTTAGTATCACGATCAGAAACAATTGTACTTGGCACACCATGCAAGCGAATAATTTCACGAAAGAACAAATCAGCAACATTATCAGCATCATCGCTTTTATGACAGGGTATAAGGTGTGCCATTTTCAAAAATCTATCCATGACAACAAATATACTATCCCCCCTTCTTTGTTCGAGGTAAACCTAAAACAAAGTCCATAGATATATCCTCCCAAGGAACACTAGGTACAGGCAAAGGCATATATAAACCATGAGGATTGAGTCGTGACTTAGCTTTTTGACATGTAGTGCAGCGAGCAACAAAACGCTCAACATCCCGTCTCATCTTTGGCCAAAAGAAATGTGTAGCAAGTACATCCTCCGTCTTCTTCACGCCAAAGTGTCCCATTAATCCTCCTCCATGCGCCTCCTGCAACAACGAAAGACGAACGGAGCTAGCTGGAATGCATAGCTTGTTAGCACGGAACACAAATCCATCATTAACGACGAACTTAGTCCATGTTCTCCCTTCTTTACAATTCTGCACTACATCTTTAAAATCAGCATCATGCACATATTGATCTTTGATGGTCTCCAAACCAAATATTTTAAAGTCAAGTTGTGAAAGCGTAGTATAGCGACGAGACAATGCATCAGCAATAACATTTTCTTTACCCTTCTTGTGTTTTATGACATAAGGGAAAGTCTCAATGAATTCAACCCATTTAGCTTGTCAACGGTTCAGTTTTGCTTGACTTTTAATATGTTTCAAAGATTCATGATCAGAATGTATAACAAATTCTTTGGGACATAAATAATGTTGCCATGTTTCTAAAGTCTGAACTAGAGCATATAATTCTTTATCATAAGTAGAATAGTTCAGACTAGGCCCACTCAATTTTTCAGAAAAGTATGCAACATGTTTGCCATCTTGTAATAACACACCTCCTAATCCAATTCCACTAGCATCACATTCAAGCTCAAAAGTCATATTAAAATCAGGAAGTTGGAGTAATGGAGCATGTGTCAACTTATCTTTCAATACCGTGAAGGCTTCTTCCTATGCGGCACCCAAAATAAAAGGCACATACTTCTTTGTAAGCTCATTGAGAGGTGCAGCAATGGTGCTAAAATCTCTCACAAAACGCCTATAGAAACCAGCGAGGCCAAGAAAACTCTTCACTTGTGTGGCCGTTTTGGGTTGTGGCCAACTCTCAATAGCTTCAATCTTGGCTTTATCAACTTCAATTCCCTGTGGAGTAACAACATAGCCAAGAAAAGATACTCGGTCGGTGCAAAATGTGCACTTCCCAAGTGTCGAGGGGATGGACCCCGGGCAGGCAATGGAACCCGGATCCCTTTCAAAAACATTGGGGCTAAGCAATGCCCCTCAATCCGGCTTGCCCTTGGCCGGATTCCCAGCGCAACCTGGCCAAGTCCCGCAACACCGGTCAAGCCCACTGGCGCATGCCGGCCGGCCCCAGAAAGTCAAGCCTTCATCGACAAGCAAGCACAATCATAGTACGCTCCTCAACCCGGCCGCGGGTCAGCTCCCGTCCCATCCAAGGCATACGACGGAACAAGTCCCCATGAAGGGATGAGCATGGCAACAGTGGCCCACCTACCCCACTGACCGGAAGGAGCATGGCAACAGTGGCCCACCTACCCCGCTGACCAGGGCGGGCATGGCTACAGTGCACCCCCGTCCCGCTGACGCAAGCCGACGGCGACCAGACGACGCGCCACTGTAGCCAAGCCGGCTCAACCACTCTGTGACGCATAGCAAGATGGGGAACAGTGCCCTCTGGTGCATGGGGCCCGCGCCCGGAGAACCTGGCGTACCCCAGTACCCGGCGGGCCCTAGCATTGGCTTCCCAGACGCTGACATCCCGGCCCCACGACCATGTAACTTTACCATTGTAACCATGGGGGGTTGACCTACAAAACCCCACAGGAGGCCTCCATGCACGGGAGACACGCGATCAGATCATCAGTAGAGTACACACACAAGGAGAAGGAGCAGCCTATGCCCTGGCCTGTCTTCCTTCCTCCCCAAAACAGCTCTAGGAGCAAGCTTGTATCATCCACACATAAACCACACTCGGCAGGACTAGGGGTGTTATCTCTCCGGAGAGCCCCGAACCTGGGTATGTCTTGCGTCCCTCGCTCGCTCATGCCGACCTCGCCTCTGGAGCCCACCGGTGCCCTTGAGCCTGTCCCTCTCTTTAGCCATCCCTTGGCATCTGCCGTGCGCCCACCTCGACAGTTGGTGCCCACCATGGGGTAGCTCGAGGTCCGGCCGGAGACATGTTCCAGATGGGGGCCTGCATCGACTTCGGTGAGCACATCGCACACTGCACATTCCCCGCGCCCGGCGCGCCAGCGGCTGGCCCCACTGACTCGCTCACCGTCTCCTTCGGCGCGCTGCGCATCGCCGACGCGTCCACGGCCGATAAGTACCCCAGCGGGGTGCTTGACGTCACCGACTCGCCTGTCCCCCTCGGCGACGACGTCTCCGCCGGGGTGGCGGATCTCTGTGTCTGGGTGGAGGTGCTCGCCACTGACTCCGGCTCCACTTCGTCTAGCACCACAAAGAAGGCCGCTGCCGCCAGGACTGCAGCGGAGCGCGCCAGCATGCCCGACCCGCTGCGCGCCATGATGCAGAACCTTGGCGTTCCCATTGCCACTGATATCAACGCCACCAACACCGCCTAGGCGCAGGCCCAGCTCGAGGAGAAGCGCAAGCGCCTGCTGGACGAGGCCGAGACGCTCGCTGCTGCACAGCGCCGACTGGAGTCCGTTCAGCGGGAACAAAACGCCGCGTACGGTCTCACGCCGGCCGCGGCCGAGCCCGGCCGGGTTGGCGAAGTGAGGAACCATGGCGCCGCCATCGGCCGTGCACTGGGCGCGGTCCCACCCGTCTACGACACCCCTGTCAAGAACATGCGCGCTGCAGAGGCGGCCGCAGTGGGCCTGGAGAACCTGCAGGGCGAGGAGCTGCAAGAGCGCTTGCAGCGCATGCGCGAGCTGCTCGGAGCTACGAACACGCAGCAAGACCGCCTCGACCACCCCGTTGTGTCCGATTCGCGCCGCACCAAGGATCCCGAGCAGTGGAACATGGCGTCCTTACCACCCCCAGTGAAGCTCATTCCGGTTGTACCCGAACCCAGTGCAACCGCGCTCTAACAGCTGGCGACGGCCAGGGCAACGA
This sequence comes from Thinopyrum elongatum, assembly GCA_011799875.1. Lineage (NCBI taxonomy): Eukaryota > Viridiplantae > Streptophyta > Magnoliopsida > Poales > Poaceae > Thinopyrum > Thinopyrum elongatum. The sequence continues at coordinate 525,233,670 of CM022299.1, forward strand.
GCCGGCCCCGAAAGAGCGGCGCCGGCAAGATCTCCCCCGCAATCCGGCCGACCCGGCCGTCCGGCTTCAGTCGACCCAGCTCCCTGCGGCCCGGTCGCAAGCCGGCTAGGCCTGCGTGCCATCGATGATACTGATGCTCACCATCGCCTCGATCAGCTTGCCCTCTCCCTCGAGCTGGAGGAAGACAATGCTGTCAGGCCGGCATGCTTCGGTCCACACATCCGGGATGAGCCCTTCCACAAAGGATTCACGCTGCCCCGTGACACCCCCAAGTATAACGGGACCATCAAGCCGGAGGACTGGCTCATCGACTACACCACCGCCATCGGCATCACGGGCAACAATCGCCGCCTTGCCGTGCACTATGCTCCGCTTGTGCTCCAAGGGTCAGCCCGCACGTGGTTGAACAGCCTGCCGGCTGGCAGCATCAACGCGTGGGTTGACTTCGAGCAAGCTTTCGTGCGCAACTTCACCGGCACTTACAAGCATCCCGGCCGTCCCAGTCAGCTTGCCATGTGCAAGCAGGGGCCAACCGAAACCGGCCGCGAGTACCTCGCACGCTGGACCGAGCTCCGGAACAGCTGCGAGGGCGTCCATGACGTCCAAGCCATTCAGTACTTCATGAGCAGCTGCCGGGATGGCACCCTCCTCAAGCACAAGCTCCTGCGCTCCGAACCAACCACCATGGCCGCGCTCAAGGTCACAGCGGACAAGTACGCCATGCCGATTCCGCCATGAAGATCCAAGTAGTACTGGACGAAGCCGGCACCACCCGCCAAGCCAGCTGGCGAGAGCAGCCGCCAGCAGAACAACCAGCAGAATAACAAGCGCAGGGCCGATCAGCAGGCCCCCCGCTACGACAACCGCCTCATCGCGGCCGCCGACCAGGCGCCCGGGATCGAGCCGGCCGGCAAGACGGCATGGCAACCCGCCATGAGTTTTGAAGAGATGCTCGATGCTCCCTTCAAGCACCACAGCGGCGCAAGGCCGTCCACGCACACGCTTCGGCAGTGAGCCATCACTAAGCACATCATGAGGGGCGACATCCCGCTGGCTCAAGCTCCGGGCAGCCGCCTTCGGTTCCGGCTTCGGGTGCAGGGCAGCCGCCTCCGCCTCCTCCCCCGCCCCCGGCAAATGACGCGATGTGCGATGAGGTCTACCCCAACCAGAACACGAGCTACGTCATCTTCACCAGCCTTGGCGACGACAAGCGTAGTGAGCGCCTGCTCCGGCAGGAGGTGAACACCATCGTCCCGGTCGTCCCAGAATGTATGCACTGGTCGGAACGCCCGATCAGCTGGACCCGGGAGGACCACCCGGCCGTCATGCCGAACCCGGGTGGCTACGCCCTCGTCCTTGACCCCACCATCATCGCTGCCAAGTGCACCTGCAAGTTCTCGCGAGTCCTCATTGATGGCGGCAGCAGCATCAACATCCTCTACCACGACACCATGAACAACCTCGGCATCAAGGCCAAGCAGTTGGAGCCATCCCAGACGGTATTCCAAGGCATCGTGCCAGGTCTGTCCTGCTCCCCCATCGGCCGGATCTGGCTTGATGTCCTGTTCGGCACGAGCGATGATTTCCGGCGCGAGTCTATCTGGTTCGAGGTGGTGGACCTGTCCAGCGCGTACCACGCGTTGCTGAGCTGGCCTGTGCTCGCCAAGTTCATGGCGGTCCCCCACTGCACCTACCTAAAGATGAAGCTGCCGGGTCCCAAGGGCCTCATCACTGTCGTCGGCGACTACAGAAAGTCTTTGGAGTGCGCTCAAGCGGGAGCCAAGTTGGCCGAGTCGCTGGTCATAGCCGAGGAGCGGCGCCAGCTCGACCGGATTGTTATGCTAGCCAGCACAACCAGCTTTGACTAAGGAGCCGGCCGGCGAGGCCTCATTCCAGCCATCCAAGGAGACCAAGATGGTCAAGCTGAACCCGGAAGACCCCAGCTGTAGCAAGTACGTTGTTGTGGGCGCTAGCCTCAGCAGCAAATAGGAAGGCGAGCTCGTCGACTTCCTCCATGAGAATCGGGATATCTTTGCATGGTCCCCAAAGGACATGCCAGGAATTCCGAGGAAGTATGCCGAGCACAAACTACATGTCCGCAAGGACGCCAAGCCTGCCCGTCAACCATTACGTCGCTTTTCAGAAGAGAAGAGAAGAACCATCGATGAAGAGGTCGCCAAGCTACTCGCGGCCGGCTTCATCATGGAAGTGTTTCACCCTGAGTGGCTGGCTAACCCGGTCCTCGTCCTGAAGAAGAACACCTGGCGCATGTGCATAGTCTACACCAGCCTGAACAAGGCCTGCCCCAAGGATCCTTTCGCTCTCCTGCGGATAGATCAAGTGATCAACTCCACCGTCGGCTGTGAGCTCCTATCCTTCCAGGATGCTTATTCCGGCTATCATCAGATCAAGCTGGACCCAGCCGACGCCCTGAAGACGTCCTTCATCACGCCCTTTGGGGCGTATTGCTACATCACCATGTCATTCGGCTTGAAGAACGCCGGTGCCACCTTCTAGCGCTGCATGCAGAAATGCCTGCTGACGCAACTCGGCCACAACATCCACGTCTACGTCGATGACATCATGGTGAAGACCAAGCAGCACCTCACGCTCCTTGACGATCTAAAGGAAACTTTTGCCTATTAGCGCCAGTACCAGACCAAGCTCAACCTAGAGAAGTGCGTGTTCGGCGTGCCGACCGGAAAGCTGCTCGGCTTCCTCATCTCGAAGCGCGGCATTGAGGCAAACCCGGAGAAAATCAAGGCCATCGAGCGCATTCGCAGGCCAACCCGGCTGCGTGATGTCCAGAAGTTCACCGGTTGCTTGGCCTCGGTCAGCCGGTTTCTCAGCCGGCTGGGCGAGAGGGCTTGCTCCTATATCAGCTGATGAAGAAGACGTCGCCGTTCGAGTGGAACGACCAGGCAGATGAGGCATTCCGGGATCTCAAGCACATGCTCTCCACCGCACCCGTCCTGGCCACGCCGGCCGATAAGGAGCCGCTGTTACTATACATTGCTGCCACCTCGCGGTCGGTCAGCACGGTGCTGGTGGTCGAGCGACCAGAGAAGGGCAAGATCCAGTCCGTCGAGTGCCCGGTCTACTACCTGAGCGAGGTGCTTTTTGCCTCCAAGCAGAACTACCCGCACTACCAGAAGATGTGTTACGGTGTGTACCTTACCGCCAAGAAGCTGAAGCAGTACTTTCAAGAGCATGTCGTCACCGTGGTCAGTACGGCCCCCATCGGCGAGATCATGGGTTGCCGGGATGCCTCTGGCCGGGTTGCCAAATGGGCCATCGAGCTGGCCAGCCACACCATCCTCTACGAGCCCCGCACCACGATCAGGTCCCAGGCCCTGGCCGACTTCCTCATCGACTGGACGGAGACCCAGTATCTGCCGCCGCCGTGCGGACTCAATGCACTGGCGCATGCACTTCGACGGCTCCAAGATGCGCTCCGGCTTGGGAGCCGGCATCGTGTTGTCTTCCCCGAAGGGCGACCGGCTGCGGTACGCACTCCAGATCCACTTCGCCGCCTCCAACAACGTCGCTGAGTACGAAGCCCTTGTGCACGGCCTCCGGCTTGCCAAGGAACTCGGCGTCCGGCGCATCCTATGCTATGGCAACTCGGATCTGGTGGTGCAGCAGTGTTTCGGCGAGTGGGACGCCCGGGATGCCAACATGGCCAGCTATCGCTTCCTGGTCCAGCAGCTCTCTGGCAACTTCGACGGCTGCGAGTTCCTACACGTCCCGCGCGTGGAAAAAAAAGCCGCCGACACGCTAGCCAAGATTGGCTCATCCCGGCAGGCCATACCATCCGGCATCTCCCTCGAGCACTTGCGCAAGCCGTCTGTCAAGCCATCTCCGGATTCCGAGTCCATCTTCATCCCGGACGACCCTGCAGCACCCCTCCCCCACCCGGACCTCGGGGCTACCGGTCCAAGCTCGGGGGCCGCTGTCCCCAAGTCAGTCCCGGGGGCTGCGGATCCCGGCCCAGGGACTGCTGATCCTGGCCCGGGGGCTGTATTCTCGACCCCGGCGACCATCAACCCCGGCCCGGGGATTGCTGAACCTGACCCGAGGGCTGTTGTGCTCAACACGGCCGCCGCTGTCCCTGACCCGGGGGCTGCCGCCCTGGAACCCGTCTCAGTGGCCGTCTTCACCATGGTGACGGCTCCGTCATGGGCCCAGCCAATCCTAGCCTCCCTGGAGAGCGGAGCACTCCCCATGGACGAGACCGAGGCCCGGCAAGTGCAACACCGGGCGTCCGCCTACAGCATCATCAACAACGAGCTTGTCAAGCGCAGCGCGACAGGGGTGTTCCAGCGTTGCGTCGAGCAAGACAAGGGCATAGAGATCCTCCTTGACTTACATCAGGGCGAGTGCGGGCACCACGCCGCTTCCAGGTCCCTAGTGGCCAAGGATTTTAGCCATGGTTTCAACTGGCCCACGGCCCTCAAAGACGCCGAGTCGCTCGTCCTCAAGTGCGAGGGTTGCCAACGCTTCAGCAAGCGCAGCCACCAGCCGGCTTCAGCCCTGCAAACCATCCTGATCACCTAGCCCTTCGTGGTCTAGGGGCTTGACATGGTGGGACCCTTCAAGACCGCTCGGGGCGGCATGAGGCACTTGCTGGTGGCGGTCGACAAGTTCACTAAGTGGATTGAGGCACGGCCAATCAAGAAGCTGGATGGGCCTACGGCCGTCCGGTTCGTCAAAGACATCACGGTGCGCTACGGCGTCCTGCACAGCATCATCACACACAACGGCACCAACTTCGCCAAAGGCGCTCTGGCGCAATACTGCTCAGTCTCCGGCATCCGGCTTGACCTGGCCTTCTTCGCTCATCCTCAATCCAACGGCCAGGTCGAACGGGCCAACGGCGTGACTCGTCGAGCCCCTCATCCGCTCACCCGGCAGCTGGCTCGATGAGCTACCGGCCATCCTCTGGAGTCTCTGGACAACGCCAAACCGGTCGACCGGGTTCACCCTATTCTTCCTCGTCTGTGGAGCAGAAGCCGTCATCCCGACCGACATTGAGTTCGACTCACCGCGAGTCGCAATGTACACAGAAGCCCAAGCCAAGGAAGCCCGCAAAGACGGCGTCGACCTACTCGAAGAAGCATGCCTTTTGGCCCTTAGCCGATTGGCCATCTATCAGCAAGGCCTGAGGCATTACCACAACAAAAAGATCAAGCCCCTCGCGTTCCGCGAGGGAGACCTCGTCCTCCGGCTTGTCTAGCAGCAAGCCGGCCAGCACAAGTTGGCCTCCCCACGGGAGGGCCCCTTCATCGTCAGCAAAGCTCTGTGTGACCGCAACACCTACTACCTCATCGACGCCCGCAAGCCGAACAAACACAAGAGAGACACTGCCGGTGAAGAAACAAGCCGGCCCTGGAATGCAGAGCTCCTCCGCCCGTTTTACAGTTAGCTGTATGCACGTATTTATCGCTACCTTTTGTAATTCAATAAAAGACAATGGGACCCCCGAACGGCACTCGGGGGCTACCTTTTCCTATTAAACTATCATGTCTCACACATCCATTGTGATCTTCTGCCCTCCGCCGCCGGGTCAGTCTGTCCGTCTCTGGGGCTAGCCGGCTTGACCGCAACCTGCCGTCCTCCTTAGTGCATGCCGGCGTGTCCGAGTTACCGAGCCCCCCCACTTCGCCCCAAGCTGCAGTCCGGCTTCGGCTGCTGGCTGGCAAGAACAATGGGCCAAAGCGCCGGCGCACTGAAAGACCACTAAGTTGGATTCGCCGGATCGGTCAATCTGGCCTCATCACAATAAGTCGCCGCACGACCGACTGCGCGCCGGCTGGCTTCGCCGGCTGTCGCCAGCCGGCCCAGTGGGTGTTTTGCAAGGCCGGACTCCTTGTCACAGACCGGAACCCGGCTGTTCAACTCGCAGGGGGAGGCCCAAAGAAGGAACAATCAAGAAAAAAGCTTAGAGAACAAAGAACAAAGGCGCAAACACTCACGAAAATATTTACATTACAGAAATATGGGCCCAAGGCCAGAGTTCATTTCATTCACCATACACCCCAGTGGGCGGGTGGTCCGGTCACTTAACAGAATGCGAAAAAAGTAAAGCAGGACGGCTTCAGGCGACCCCCGCGTCGGGTTGCACAACTGCCGACTCCTCCGTGGTGGCCTCTGGGTTCACCGAGGAGCCGGTATCGTCCAACTCGGCCTTGTCATCCGCATAGGGGCCCGACTCCTCGGAGCTGCCCACCAGATCGTCAAGCACCCAGCCGAAGTCATCGGGCGGCACCACCCCGCCGTCTTCGTTTCGCTCCACCTGGAACTCGTCGTGCGACGCGAACAAGGCGAGATAGCTAGCCCGCGTGGCGATCTGATCCGCCTCCGCCGCCAGCTAGGGCTCTGCGCCGGCTCTCTGGGCCGCCAGCTGGTCCAGCTTCAGACCTGGATACGAGGACATGACGAACCGCAACACCAAGTCGGCGCCGGCTCGGGCCGCAGAGACGCGCCAAGCGTGAAGCCGCGCCGGCCCGACCGCCAGCCAGTGCGCCAGCCGCAAGAAGCTGGTGGGCACAACAGCGCCGGGCCAGGGCCGCTGCCATCCCCAACCCGGCCTCAGACAGCCGCGCCGTCTGCTCGTCCAGGGCCTTCAGGCGGGCCTCGGCGGCGTGCATGATGTCCGGAAAACTCCAGGCGGCGTGCGGATCATCTTCAGCGCCCGCGTCCACCTGGGTCGACCGGTGGTCGAGCATGGCCTTGTCCGCCCTCCCCTGCATTTCTGGGAAGTACTCTGTCTAGCAGAGAAGCAAGACAGTCAGCCACAAAATAAACAAAGCCGGCTTACAACCCGGCGAAACCAACGAAGAAACACTTACTGGCGAAGGCCTCATCCAGGTGCTGCGCTTCGCACAACATATCGTGCCGCTCCAAGTCCCCGACATGGTCGCGCGCCTCAAGTTCCTTCTCTAGCTCGGTGAGCTTGTTGACGGCCGCCTTCAGCTCATCGTCCTTGGCGGCAGCCGTCTTCTCATTCTCCTCCTTGAGACGGAGGAGCTCCGCCTGGTGGGCCTCCGCCGCCTTGGCGGCCTCCGCCTTCAAGCGCTCCACCTCGGCCTGGAGCTGGCTCTTGTCGTCGGCCAGCAGGTCACACTGCTGGCCGACTTCGGCAAGCACCTGCTGGGCCTCTGCCACCTTGGTGGCTTCCGCCTTCAGCTGCCCCACCTCGGCCCGGAGCTGGCCGGCGTCGGCAACCGCCTGATCGCCCTGCTGGCCGGCTTCGACCAACCGGGTTTGCAGGTCCGGCACCTCGGCCGCGGCGGCTGCGCGGCGAAGGTTCAAAGTCAAGACGACGGAAGAAAAGACAAAACACTTTAAGATTCGACCCAACTACTACGTAGTTGGCCCAAATCTCGGGGGCTACACCCAGTGGGTGCGCTAGCGCCCCCCCACTAAGAGAACGCAAGACGTCCCTTCGATGAGGCAGAGCGCCTCCTCCTTGGCGGCAAGCTGTGCCGTGACCTGCTGATGCTTCTCCAGAAGCCGGTTGTAGATGCCCACTCGGAGGGCGTCCAGGTGCTGGAGAAAAGCAAGGATCAGCACAAGAAACTTTTTAAGATTCGACCCAACTACTACATAGTTGGCCCGAACCTCTGGGGCTACACCCAATGCGTGCACTAGCGCGTCCCCTCTAGCCGGCTGAAGAGGAAAAACCAAAGGAAGAAAACTCATGATCATGGAGCGCTCCAGCTCCCGCGCCCGCTCCAGCTCGGTCTAGGTGAAGGCCTGAACCCGGTCCGCATTCCCACGGAGATGCCGGCGCACGGCGTCCATCGATGCCTCCTCCTGTGTCAGCGGCCTGAAGACGGCTCAGCTGGACCCGGCCCAAACCTGCCGCGACCCGGCGGCAGGACGACCACCCGGCGCCGTTTGCGGCTGCCTGATCACCAAGGCGTGCTCGCCGCCCGCCGTCTCCTCTGCGGCCGGCCTCGACTCCGGCGCACCGGCCGGTGTCCCCTCCGACGCTCCGGCCGGCGTCACCCGCGGCGCCTGGTCCGGCACCCCCTACGGTCCTCCCTCCGGCGTCGCCTGCGGCGCCCTTTCCGGGGTGGCCCCCCTTCACCTCCTCCAACCTCCACCCGATCGACCACGTCGTTCCGGGGTGGGGTGTCATCGTCAATCTCCATGACCTCCCGGTCATCCACTACTATCTCCACCTGGCCGTTCGAGTCACGCCCCTCCTCCGCCGACGGCACGATGACCGTTTCCGTCAGCTCCATGCCCTCCGGCATCTCCGGCCAAGCCTGCTCCCCGACGGCCCGTGATACGTCTCCAACGTATCTATAATTTTTGATTGTTCCATGCTGTTATATTATCATTCTTGGCTGTTTTACAATCATTTTATAGCAACTTTATATCATTTTTTGGGACTAACCTATTGACATAGTACCTAGTGCCAGTTGCTGTTTTTTTGCTGGTTTTTTACTTCGCAGGAAATCAATACCAAACGGAGTCCAAATGCAGCGAAACTTTTTGGTGATTTTTTCTGGACCAGAAGACACAAGTTGGGCCAAGGAAGTACCAGAGGGGTGCCCCGAGGGGGGCACAACCCACCTGGGCGCACTTGGAGGCCCAGGCGCGCCCTGGTGAGTTGTGCCCACCTCGATGGCCTCCCGCACCGCCTCTTTGCTCTATAAATACCCCAATATTCCAGATACCCTAGGGGAGTCGACGAAAATCCCTGTGCGGGGGCCGAGTGCGTGACGAGGCGGGCCCCAGCCCACTGTTCCGTCCCGTCGCGCGCGTGGCCTGGCAGGGCCTCTCCGGCTACCGTTCGCCATGTGGCGCATGTGTCGGGCCGTGGGAGGTGCGTCCCTTCCCCTTCAAGATTCGGTGGACTCCTCGGTTTCCCGCTCGGGCCGAGATGCCGCGATCTGGCTTCCGGAAGCCGGCACATAGTGGGTGTTGCCAGACCTGGCGGCCGCAAGCTTCATCAACACCAGCCGCCTTCTCAGGGGGTGAAACTGCGAAGGCCCCCCCTGCTTGAAGCCGACGAGCCTTCACAACTTCGGGGACTACTATCGGGGGGATGGACCGCGGGCAGGCAACGGAACCCGGATCCCTTTCAGAAACATCATGGCTAAGCAACGCCCCTCAATCCGTCTTGCCCTTGGCCGGATTCCCAGCGCAACCCGGCCAAGTCCTGCAATGCCGGTCAAGCCCACTGGCGCATGCCGGCCAGCCCCAACAAGTCAAGCCTTCATCGACAAGCAAGCACAATCATAGTACACCCCTCAACCCGGCCATGGGTCAGCTCCCGTCCCGTCCAAGGTGTACGATGGAACAAGTCCACATGAAGGGATGAGCATGGCAACAGTGGCCCACCTACCCCGCTAACCGAAAAGAGCGTGGCAACAATGGCCCACCTACCCCGCTGACCAGGGCGGGCATGGCTACAGTGCACCCCCATCCCGCTGACGCAAGCTGACGATGACCAAACGACGTGCCACTATAGCTGAGCCATCTCAACCACTCCGTGACGCATGGCAAGATGGGGAACAGTGCCCTCTGGTGCACGGGGCCCACGCCCGGAGAACCCGGCGTACCCTGGTACCCGGCGGGCCCCAGCGCCGGCTTCCCAGACGCTGACATCCTGGCCCCACGGCCATGTAACTTTACCATTGTAACCCTGGGGGGTTGACCTATAAAACCCCCCAGGAGGGCTCCATGCACGGGAGACACGCGATCAGATCATAAGTAGAACACACACACAAGGAGAAGGAGCAGCCTATGCCCTGGCCTGTCTTCCTTCCTCCCCAAAACAGCTCTAGGAGCAAGCTTGTATCATCCACACATAAACCACACTCGGCAGGACTAGGGGTGTTATCTCTCCGGAGAGCCCTGAACCTGGGTATGTCTTCCGTCCCTCGTTCGCTCATGCCGACCTCGCCTCTGGAGCCCACCAGTGCCCTCGAGCATGTCCCTCTCTTTAGCCATCCCTTGGCATCTGCCGTGCGCCCACCACGACACCAAGGTTACCAAACAAACGTGCATCACCTAAAGCAATAAAAACTACATGTAAATGTTCCAAATGTTCCTCCAAAGGTCTGCTATAAATCAGTATATCATCAAAGCAGACTACCACAAATCGTCCAATGAAAGCATGTAAAACTTCATTCATTAATGTCATGGAAGTACTAGGTGCATTAGTTAACCCAAAAGGCATGACTAACCATTGATATAATCCAAACTTAGTTTTAAATGTTGTTTTCCATTCATCTCCCAATTTCATAGGAACTCGATGGTATCCACTACGCAAATCAACTTTGGAGAATATTGTAGAGCCACTCAATTCATCTTGTATATTATCTAGCCTAGGAATAGGATGATGATAACGAATAGTAATATTATTAATGCCTCTACAATCAACACACATACGCGATGTACCATCCTTTTTAGGCACTAGTATAATAGGAATGGCACAAGGACGAAGAGATTCACATACATAACTTTTGTCGAGCAGCTCCTGTACTTGATGCATAATCTCCTTTGTCTCCTCTGGATTGGTACGGTATGGCGCATGGTTTGGCAGTGATGCACCAAGAATTAAGTCAATCTGATGCTCAATCCCTCGAATATGTGGTAATCCCGGTGGCACGTCTTGTGGAAAGATGTCAACGAAGTCCTGCAAAATGTTAGTGACAGTTGGAGGCAAAGAGAAAGGCATGTCCTCGAATGAAAATAATGCCTCTTTGCACACAAAAGCATAGCAACCAAATTTGCTGAAATCTGGATCATCAATATCAGATTTGGTGGCAAGCAAACATCCACTTTTCAATTTAATTTCAGAGGCAACACTAGATTGTTTATTATTAGGCTTCATTTGTTGCTCAAATTCTTCTTTGACAATCTGATTTTCACTCTTATTTTGCTCCTATTTTGCTTTACTAACTCGATTAATATCATCTTTCAAAATGGAATCAGGAGACATAGGAAGCAATGTAATATGTTTATCCTTATGAACAAGAGTATACTGATTGTTTCTACCATGGTGTACAGAATTTTTATCAAATTTCCATGGCCTACCAAGTAATAAGGAACATGCTTGCATGGGTACCACATCACAATCAACAAAATCAGCATCTGTAGAGATACTAAAATGCACACGAACAGTACGTGCTACCTTAACCTTGCCGATGTTGTTGAACCATTGGATGTAGTAAGGATGTGGATGTGGTCTTGTGGTGAGAGACAGCTTCTCCACCATCTCCATGCTAGCCAAGTTGTTGCAGCTCCCTCCATCTATGATGATGCAAACAGAAGGTTCCTTCACAACTCCCTTTGTATGGAACAAATTGTGCCTCTGATTTTGCTCAGTTTGTGTGACCTGCACACTCAAAACACGTTGAGCAACTAAAATTTCATACCTGTCAGCGTCTTCAGCAGCCATGTATTGCGTCTCATGTTCAGAATCATCTTCACCGTGTTCTTCACTTGTAATAAGAGCCAAAATCTCATCATCATAGTCACCAGCGGACTCATACCCACCATCCTCAGTAGCAATCATCACGCGCTGAGATGAGCATTCTCTCGCATAATGACCTCTACCTTTGCAACGACGACAAATAATATCATGTGTTTGCCCTGTTGATGGCATGGATGAAGAAGAGCTCTGTACAGGCCCGACAGGTGTGCTCTTGGCAGATAGTGGTGGTTGTGCCTGCTTTCTTGTATCATGGCTGGAGGTGGCAGCTGACGAAGGTGTTGGTGCAGCAGAACATGTGGAAGTAGAGGATGCACGCGGTGTCCATGATGAAGGTTGACCTGCAGAAAAGTTAGTCTGCGCCAATGCCTGTCGATCCTGCACTTCATGTTCAGCTTTGCAAGCCAGATGGAATAAACGAGTGATATTGTTATACTCCTTATACTCTAAAATGGTCTGAATCTCTCTATTTAACCCACCCATGAAACGTGCAAGCATAGCTTCATTATCCTCAACAATACCACATCTAATCATGCCAGTTTGCAATTCCTGATAATATTCTTCTACAGAATTTTTCCCTTGTCTTAAACGCTACAATTTTTTAAGTAATTCACGTTGATAATATGGTGGAACCCAACGAGTATGCATAGCAGTTTTCAAAGCAGCCCAAGTAGCTGGAATAGGATATAATCTACAATGTTCAGACCACCATACACAAGCAAAACTAGTGAAAGCACAAACAACAACAGCAACACGTCTATCCTCAGGATATTGTAAGCATGTAAAATGTTGTTCAATTTCTAATTCCCAAGTAAGATATATATATCAGGAACATATCTCCCCTCAAAAGTCGGAATATTCAATTTCAGTTTAGGAAGATGATCAAGATCGCGTACCTGAGGTGGTGGTGCAGCCCTACCGTTGCGATTATATGCATGAGGATGACCTGGTGGTGGTGGTGCTGTTGGTTGCATGTTGTTCTGATTTTGATCAACCTCATCCTCGTAATAGTCCTCCTCTGCAGTTGCAATAGGAGCTACAGAAGCATCAACAGCAGTAGCAGCGGCACCAGAAGTTTGTCCTGGCCCAAGAGGAACACGCTGCGCTCGCCCTGCTGGATCGCGACGTGGAGGTGGTTGTTGATGTTGTTGTAATGGTGCAGCAGATGCGGGTGGTGGTTGTGGTAGACGCGCGAGTACTTCATCAAACTCGGCGTCCAACTTGGTGTTAATTGTCTTCTCAATGTCATCAATCCTCTCTAGTGCCTTTCCAAACCTGGCCATCACATCTTCCACCTGTTGACCCAACATTTGCTGAAATTTATCATGAAGCTCCTTCTTCGTCATGTTCTCCCAGTCAATCTCGTCGGCTTGTGGTCCTGCCATGGTTAGCAGCAATGGAAACACACAAGAATATGATCCTACAGACTACTAGAAAGTGGTGGTGGTGGGGTATCACAAATCCGTCAAGCAAATCACAAATTCTTATCACTTCTAACCCAGCAGCAGGCAGTGATCAGCAACCGTTGTAGTCAAAACTCTCAAAGCTTGGATAGAGCGATTACTAGGGAGAATCAAACGCACAACATAGATGTATGTGGAGCTGGGATGGCTTATAGTATGGTAGCAAAAAGGTCAGCAATAATCAATTCAGAGATGCCAAGTTGAATAAATGCTCAACGACGATACTGTGCTGGTCCTAGGCTAGACTGTGCTAGAGATGCGAGCCTAGAACACTAACAAAATCTCGGCGCTGCACGGAAACAAGGGAAAATCACAGTCTGTTTTTTTCGCTCTCTTTTTTTTGCGCTCTGTTTTTTTGCGCTCCTCTTTTTTTTGTCGGAAATCAGTATAATGGCGAGTGTCTCAAAACTCTTCCCAAGTCAAGATAACAGGATAGACATGAAATTTTGCGACTAATAATTTTTTTCGATTGCCTAGACCAAAATCTGGAAACTGCTCAAAAAAAACTTTCTATAATGGCGCATGTCTCAAAACGCTCGAAAACACCTAAAAATAGGATAGCCAGAAAATTTTGGGCCTAAACGGAGGGTGGTTTCTGGACATTTTTTTTTGGAAACCAACCTCTTCTACAAACGGTAAAAGATTGATGGAATCCGAAACCTACTCTGACAAGGAAAGACGAATATGACTAGAGATGGACCTCGAAAGCAACCCGAATATGGGATGGACTCAGATTGGTGCGGGACAAGCGGTGGTATATGTGGACTCGGATTGGTGGCGTGGTATATATGGACTCGGATTGGTGGCAGATATATGGTGGTATATAGCAGCGATGATGTATCTGGAGTGGTGGTGGTATATGGCAGCGGTGATGTATCTGGTGTGGTGGTGGTATATGGTAGTGGATGATGATGGTGCGGCGGCGGCGTGAGTACCCGTGAATAGAACTCAAAACTCTAAAGGACTAGACGCTAAGACCAGCAACTAGACACGACAATGCAACCGCAAATTCAACAAAGCAAATGACTGAAAAGATTATGCAATGGCTCAGACTGGTTCGGATATGATGAACTAAACCTAATTTTTTTTGTCTTTTCGTGGACTGTAGGTATGAAGAACAGACTCGATCTAAACTACGAAAAACTGGAAAATCTCACCGAGCAACCTAGAAATCTGATACCACTTGATAGAGGCAAATGTGTCTCGTCTTTCGATGAGATGGTGGCTATCGTTTTTGTTGGAGTAGACTTTGACGATCCGACTATGAACATGTGAGGACGTCGCGCCTTAGCAATCGCTAAACCAACTCCAAGTGGTTATTGACCACACCGAAGCATGATCAACCTGACCACAAGGGTCTGTTTCCTGCACGGAAATGAAGAACAAGCAAGAAACTGAGATTGCAATCTGGATATTGCGAATATAAGAGGAAAGCTTTATTAATCAAGTGGGGTTCTGTGACGTCTTGGTCTGGTCGTTGAACACAAACGAAGTACGCGAAGTTGCAGCTATGGCGAACTTTTAATCTAAACAATACCCAAAGTTTGAACGACGCCCTAAGGGCTGTATATATGGAGGAAGAGGGGGGAATTTCGTGACCCTTGGAGGAGGGATCCAAAACCAACCCTAACTCTTGTTTCCCCACACATACGGACTCTAAAAGCAGCCTATGATCAAGTATTTCAAAATTACATGGGCCTGGCCCAAAAATAAGGTGGCGCAGCACCTATTATAAGCTATGGACGAAATTTATGAAAGGGTATCTTGTATATTTTGTCCATGTCCTTGTATGTCATCAAGGAAGCTTCAAAGTACTAAAATCCGCACTAGGAACACCGTTCTGGTTCCCTTCACACCTGCCTTCATCTCCATGCTTGTTTCTGCTCTAGTGTTCATCCCTCTTGTCCATGCTAGGCCCTTCATTAGTAATCAACACAAAAGTATCCAATTTAGGCAGCATCATATTCTCATGAACATTAGAATTGTTACCCAGAAATGAAAGTACCCGGTAATTCAATTGCCGTGCGCGAACTCTAGTGATTGGTCCAATATGTATAGCAGTAGGGGCTGTGGGTGTAACAATGGTATTGATGTCCTCATCATCCCTCAATCCTTGTACGCACTTCATTCTCCCAAATCCAGTCTGCGAAGAGGGCCGAGGGCCAGGTGGAGCTCGCGGCGTGCGCATGCTGCTGGGGCGCACACGAGTGGCAGGAAGGGGCCGGCCCGACCTTGGGCTTGTCCATAGCCATGGCCATGGTGGCCAGGCCCAGAAGTGTGTTGTGGTATATGCAACAGCGACAGTGTTGCAAACGACAGCGGCAATCGACAGTGTTGCTCAACGTTGGCCCACAGTCGCGCTCACCTCCCTCATCCATGGTGCACTCGCCTCCCCATCCATGGTTGTGTTTTTGTTCCCGCTGCAGGGACATATTTTTTGCAATAGGACTCTTGTTGCAGTAATCTCTCTGCAACATAGCTAATGTTATATAGATCAAGCGGAAAAAGATGGTTCGAAAAAGTTTTGCAACAAGGTCATTGTTGCAAAAGGCTGAGCACAACAAGGCTCATATTCCAGATATCGGAGAAAATATATGGTCCAAAAATGTTTTGCAACAAGGTCCTTGTTGCAGAAATATGAGCGCAACAAGGCTCATGCTGCAAATAAAATATCAGGGGAAAATGGTCCAAAAAAGTTTTGCAACAAGGTCCTTGTTGCAGAAGCATGAGCGCAACAAGGCTCCTAATGTAGAAATCAAAGGGAAAAAACGGCTTGGGGAAGATTGCAACAAGACCGTTGTTCCAGAGAGATGAGTGCAACATCAAGCTTGTTGCAGAGATCAGCGACTATTTGACACTCCATCCAGCGGCTACTGAGGCGACGGATCTTTTCGAATTATCCACCAGCTGACTCGTAGTGCTGCCCATATTCTTTTAGAAGAAAATCTCTAAAAACCGGTGGCAGAGCCGATACTCGAGACCTGCCTGAAAGCACAAGTGCTCCCCGGGTGATTTTGGTAATTAATGTCAACATATCTCTTGTTGGACTAATACCTTTACCTAGTGTATTTTAGATCAGTTCAACAATGGCGTGGCAAGGACAAGAGGATGTGGAACCCCTTCTAAATGCTAATGACAAAGATTGACAAAAGCTCAAGACTCTTCATTTCCATTTTAGTTATCCAAGATCACATTGAGTCCATAGGAAAAGCCAATACTATTAAAAGGGGATGAGGTGTTGCTTAATGGTCTACTTGCTCAAAATGCTTAGTGATATTGCTCCAAAACCCTCAGCCACTTTCTCTCTTTTCCATATATGTCCAAAACCCAAAGTCAAACTCAGCCCCACCGATTTGATCTATCCGGCGCCACTGAGTTCAGTTGACATAGCCACTGCCAGAAACCCTAGACAATTCGGTCCCACCGAGTTTGCATGACAAACTCTCTGTTTCCCTGCGTAACATTTCGGTCTCACCGAAATGAGCGATCGGTCCTACCGAGTTTGCCTGACCAACTCTCTATTTGCTCATTGCTGAAATCGGTCCCACCGAGTTCATGCAATCGGTCTCACCGAGATGAGGTTTGCCCTAAGCCCTAGCACATCGGTCCCACCGAGTTGATCCAGTCGGTCCCATCGAGATTCCTAACATTCACATTTTGAACTAAATCGGTCTCACCGAGTTCTCCTATTCGGTCTGACCGAGTTGGGTCAAATGTGTGTAACAGTTGGATTTTGTGTGGAGGCTATATATACCCCTCCACCGCCTTCTCCATTTGAGAGAGTGCCATCAGAACGTGCCTACACTTCCACTACTCATTTTCTGAGAGAGAACCACCTACTCATGTGTTGAGACCAAGACATTCCAATCCAACCACAAGAATCTTGATCTCTAGCCTTCCCCAAGTTGCTTTCCACTCAAATCATCTTTCCACCATAGCCAAATCTGTGAGAGAGAGTTGAGTGTTGGGGAGACTATCATTTGAAGCACAAGAGCAAGGAGTTCATCATCAACACACCATTTATTACCTTTTGGAGAGTGGTGTCTCCTAGATTGGTTAGGTGTCGCTTGGGAGCCTCCGACAAGATTGTGGAGTTGAACCAAGAAGTTTGTAAGGGCAAGGAGATCGCGTACTTCGTGAAGATCTACCCGAGCGAGGCAAGTCCTTCATGGGAGATGGCCATGGTGGGATAGACAAGGTTGCTTCTTCGTGGACCCTTAGTGGGTGGTGCCCTCCGTGGACTCGCGCAACCGTTACCCTTCATGGGTTGAAGTCTCCATAAACGTGGACGTATGATAGCACCACCTATCGGAACCACACCAAAAATCTCCGTGTCTTCATTGCGTTTGCACACTCCAATCCCATCCCTTACTTTCTTGCAATTTGCATGCTTTATCTTTTCCGCTGCTTATACTCTTGCCATGCTTGCTTGAAATGTATTATGAATGCTTAAACTTGTGCTAAAACTCCACCTCAACTTCAAGAAATTAAAAACTTCTACTTTTGCTTGTTGAGGGTCTAATTACCCCCCCCCCCCTATACACCTCTTCTAGATCCTTTCAATTGGTATCAGAGCTTTGGTCTCCATTGCTTTGGTTTAATCACCATTGGAGGAAGATGGATGAGTCTACGATTGGGAGTATTAGATGTAGAGTGACTATGCTTGATGGAGAATTCTATAGTGCTTGGAAAAATGAGATGCTTGAGATTTTCAATGAATATAATTTGAACATGTATATTACTAGCCCTTGTGCGCCTCTTATTGATTCCTTGAATCCTACCCCCGATGAGTATCTTGACATGACCTGCAATCTTAGAACTATTAATCTTATCATTAGAGGATTGCCTGGAAATTTGTTGGTGTGCTTGCCTACTTTTGAATGTGCTTATACTATATGGAGATATCTTGAGGAGCATTTTCCAAACTATTCGCTGAAAAATCTAGAAGAAATTCTTCAAAAGTCCATAGCTTTTCATAAGATGAAACCTAGTGATCCTAATTTTGATGATTGTCTTTTTGAGCTTTGTGACCTTATGCGTGCCAAAGGAGATGTTGGAGTCATTAGTAGCATCATCTCTCAAGTCATTAGAATTCATAAAGATGAACATTGTCATGAATAAAAATCTAATGAATCACTCTCTAGGTGATGATCAATCACATGACGACGTTGAACATGGATATTATGATGAGGATGATGATAGTGACTTTGATCTTGATGAGTCTATGAGAAATTTTGGTCTTATGGCTAATGTTCGAGGTTACATGGCCAGAGGAAAGGAATGGGTTCTTGATAGTGGATGTACCAATCACATGACCGGAGATAAGGACATGTTTCATGAGCTTGCTGAAAATGACGGTCCCCGAAAGTATGTCACTTTTGGTGATAACTCAAAGGGTAAGGTGGTTGGCCTTGGTAAGGTGGCCATCTCACATGACAACTCTATCCAAAATGTTATGCTCATTGAATCTCTTGGCTACAATTTGCTTTCCGTATCTAGACTAGCCGATTTCAGTTTTAATGTCCTATTCACTGAAGTAGATTGCCAAGTGTTTCGAAGAGATAATCATAATATGGTCTTTACCGGTATACATAGAGGTGATCTATACATTGTTGATTTCACTAAAAAGGCTCAACCTAGAACTTGCTTAATTGCTAAATCTTCTAAAGGTTGGTTGTGGCATAGAAGGTTAGGTCATGTGGGCATGCGAAATCTTGATAAGCTTATTAAAGGTGATCATATCCTTGGTATTAAAGATGTCATATTTGATAAGGATAGACTTTGCAGTGCTTGTCAAGCAGGAAAAAAGGTTGGAGGAAGTCATCCCGTAAAGAACATCATGACCGCAAGGAGACCGTTTGAGCTACTCCATATGGATATTTTTGGTCCCAACGCCTACAAGAGTCTCAGTGGTAACTCGTTCGGTTTGGTCATTGTTGACGACTTTTCAAGATTTACGTGGGTGTTTGATAACCCACAAGTATAGGGGATCGCAACAATTTTCGAGGGTAGAGTATTCAACCCAAATTTATTGATTCGACACAAGGGGAGCCAAAGAATATTTGCAAGTATTAACAGCTGAGTTGTCAATTCAACCACACCTGGAGATTAATTATCTGCAGCAAAGTAATCAGTAGCAAAGTAGTATGATAGTTTTGATAGTAATAGCATCATCAATAGTAGCAGTAACAGGGATAGCAATGATTTTGTAACAAGTGCAATAGTAACAGTAGCAGTAGTAACTTAGCAAGAACAATATAAGAGAAATTCGTAGGCATTGGATCGGTGAATTCGTTGGATGATATTCATCATATAACAGTCATAACCTAGGGCGATACAGCACTAGCTCCAGTTCATAAATATAATGTAGGCATGTATTCCGTAAATAGTCATACGTGCTTATGGAAAGAACTTGCATGACATCTTTTGTCCTACCTTCCCGTGGCAGCGGGGTCCTATTGGAAACTAAGGGATATTAAGGCCTCCTTTTAATAGAGAACCGGAACAAAGAATTAACACATAGTGAATACATGAACTCCTCAAACTACGGTCATCACCGAGAAGTGTCCCGACTATTGTCACTCCGGGGTTGCAGGATCATAAAACGTAGTAGGTAACTATAACTTGCAAGATCGGATCTAGAACATAGATATAATGGTGATAACATAAATGGTTCAGATCTGAAATCATGGCACCCGGGCCCAAAGTGACAAGCATTAAGCATGGCAAAGTCATAGCAACATCAATCTCAGAACATAATGGATACTAGGGATCAAGCCCTAACAAAACTAACTCGATTACATGATGAATCTCATCCAACTCCTCATCGACCAGTGAGCCTACGAAGGAATTACTCACTCCTGGTGGGGAGCATCATGGAATTGGCGATGGAGAAGGGTTTGTGATGACGAAGATCGAAGATCCCCCTCTCCGGAGCCCCAAACAGACTCCAGATCTGGCCTCCCGATGAAGAATAGGAGGTGGCGGCGGCTCCGTCTCGTGAAACGCGATAATTCTTTCTCCCTGATTTTTTCTCCGAAAATATGACTTTATAGCATCAGGGTTGGAGTCTGCGGGGCCACCAGGTGGGGACAACCCACCTGGGCGCGCCTGGAGGGGGGGGGGGGCGCCCTGGTGGGTTGTGCCCACCCAGGTGCCCCCCTCCTGTGGTTCTTGGCTCCAGAAATTCTCTTTTATTATATAAAAATTCCTCGCAAAGTTTCGTTCCAATCCGAGAACTTTTATTTCTGCACAAAAACAACACCATGGTAGTTCTGCTGAAAACAGCGTCAGTCCGGGTTAGTTTCATTCAAATCATGCAAATTAGAGTCCAAAACAAGAGGAAAAGTGTCGGGGGGATGGACCTCGGGTAGCCTCATCCGGGCCCAATAACTTTTCAAGACATCGGGGCTGGCGAAGCCCCTCATGCCAGCTGGCCATGCGGGCCGGCTTCCAGAAGACGGCGCACCCATAGAAGGCGGCTTTGGGGGCGGGCCGGCTTCCATCAGCTGGCCCCTCCTTCCCCCCGGAGTCCGCACTCACCTGCTATGACGGGACGGGGCGTGGCAACAGTGCCGCCTGCTCCCCCGAATCCCAGGGGAGCATGGCTACAGTACGAGCTGACCCGACGGCTACCTACCCGCCTGGCGCGGGACTGTAGCCATGCGACTCATGACGCGGCCCTCGTCAGCAAAGACCGTGCTGCGGCAGAAGGCAATTAGCGTGGCCCACATGCTTCCAGAAGACGGCGCATCCCTCGAAGGCGGCCTCGGGGGCGGGCCAGCTTCCAGCAGCCGGCCCCTCCTTCCCCTCGGAGTCTGTGCTCACCCACTACGACAAGACGAAGCGTGGCTACAGTGTGCGCTGACCAAGCGGCCACCTACCCGCCTGACGCAGGACTGTAGCCATACGACTCGTGACGCGGCCTCCGTCATCAAGGACAGAACTACATCGAAAGGCAATCAGCGTGGCCCGCAGGCGGTGGGCCCTACCTGTCGGCCGAATTCTCGGCAGCCGATGGGGCCCTCCAGAGGCGGGCCCCAGCAGCCGGCGAAGAACCCGGCGACCATAGACACTAAGGTCTGGGTCCTACACCCGGCCATATTACCATTGTACCCCTGGGGGGTTGGCCTATAAAACCCCCCAGGGTTCACCCATGCACAGGGTTCAGCCTACATTCCACACACACCATAGCTAGGAGAAGAGAGGTAGCTCTACCCTTCTTCCTCCTCTAGCAACACAGCTCTAGGAGCAACCTTGTACACTCTTTGATCATTATCATCATGCGGAGACCCCGCAGAGAAGGACTAGGGGTGTTATCTCTCCGGAGAGCCCCGAACATGGGTACGTCTCATGTGCGATCGAGCTCGTGCTCACTCCCGCTTCCAGGGCCCGACGACGTCCTCTTGGCTCCACCCATGATAAGCCACCCCCTGGCATCTGACGTGAGATTACCACGACAGTTGGCGCCCACCGTGGCGCCTTTCGCGGCATCGGCCGGAGACACGTTCTGGACGGGAACCGCCTTCCTCTCCGGCGAGCACGTTGCGGCCGGCCTGATCAGCCAGCCTGATACGTTCGCTTGCGCTTGCACCAATGCATCGCTCGACGCGGGAGCCGTTTACCCTGTGAGCTGCCTCGCCGACCTCTTCGGGAAGCTCAGCCTCTCCGACGCACACGCCACCGACGGGTTCCCCGGCGACGTGGTGGTAATCGATGACCCGCTCCCTCCCGTCTCTAGCATCGCCTCTATCGGCGCGCTCGACGCCGGTGACTTCGTGGAGGTGATGGTCACTGGCAACAGCCAGGACTCTGGCGGGGCCGTCCAGGAGCCATTGCGAGCAGCAATGCAGGACCTGGCGGCTCCCGTCGGAGCCAACGCCGACGCGGCGGCGCTAGAAGAAATCCACGTCAAGCTCCTCGACAACGCCACCAAGATGGCGGCCATGAAGCGCCGCGCTGAGGCCAACCAGCGTGAGATCGACCGCATAGCTGGTGGCACGCTGGCTGCGGCCGAGCCCAGCCAAGCTAGCGCCGTCCGGCAACACGGTGCGGCCATCGCTAGCATGCTGGGAGTCAGGCGTCCGATCTACGACACCCCAGTGTAGAACCTGCGCGCCGCGCAGGCGGCGGCAGAAGAACTTGAGAACCTGGAGGGCGACGAACGGCGCAGCCAGCTAGACCGCCTTCAGGAGCTCCTCGACGTTGCGAACACGCAGCAAGACACGTGCAACCGCGTGGTGGGAGCCGGCCGGCAGGCCGACCCCTCGGAAGGAAACCTTCCACCCCGCCGTGAGAATGGGGCGACCTCTTGATCCCCAAGTGGCGGCGGCCGCGGCCAGTGGAACCCGGAGCCGGCTGCTAGCCGCAGCCGGCGCTCCCACGCGATGGTTGTGAACAGCCGGCAAGTTCCTTCAAGAGCGAAGGGCCGGCGCCAGCAGGATGAACGTCCTCCTCCTCCCCGCAGGAAGAGGCGGCCTTCTCCGGCGCCGGTTGACCACCCGACTCTGGGGGGGCCGGCTAGGCCCCCGCGAAGCAGTCGGTGAGAATGACGCTCGTCACCGGATCGAGCGGCTGGCTCGGTCCTTGGCAGTGGAGGAGGAGGAAACAGTCGGCCCGGCCTGCTTTGGCCCCCGCATCCACGACAAGCCCTTCCCCAAAGGGTTCTCACTCCCTCGCGACACTCCTAAGTACAGCGGCGCCATGAAGCCGGAAGATTGGCTGACCGACTACGCCACGGCAGTCAGCATAGCGAACGGTAACAAGCGCGTTGCCGTGAAGTATGTTCTGCTCATGTTGCTGGGCACGGCCCGGACATGGCTGAATAGTCTCAAGGCCAACGGCATCAACAGTTGGTTGGACTTCAGTGAAGTCTTCGTACGCAAATTCAACAGCACCTACAAGCGGCCTCCCAATCCTCGCCAGCTCTCCATGTGCGTTCAGGGGCCGGACGAGTCCACTCGTGACTACCTGACGCGCTGGACTGAGTTGTGCAACTCCTGCGAAGGGGTGCACGAGGTGTAGGCCATCGAGTACTTCACAGCCGGGTGCAGGGAGGGCACCCTGCTCAAGCACAAGCTTCTGTGCGACGAGCCAACTACCCTGGACGAGCTCCTGGTTGTGGCGAACAAGTACACCAGGACCGACTCTTCCATGAAGTCGGAGATCCGGATTGACGCGTCCGGGAAGGTGATCCCGCCGGCTTCTCAAGCGCCGGCTGGTGACTCCAACCGGCGCCTACAGCCGAACGACAACAAGCGCAAGGCCCAGTAGCCGGCTTCCAACAGCCGGCAAGTGGCCACCGTCGAGGATCAGCAGCCGGCCGGGCAACCCGGCCCCAAGCGTCAGCGGGGCGGCAAGGGTGCCTGGCTGCCTGCCTTCTCCTTCGAGCTGGCCCTCGATGCCCCGTGCAAGTTCCACAGTGGCGCGAAGCCGTCCAACCATACGACCCAGCAGTGCAGCTGGCTCACCCGAATCACCAAGGGTGAGGGCTTGCCGCCTCCTCCAGCCGGCCCGGCGGCTCCGGCTCGTCAGCAGCCGGCCCGCCCTGTCGGCATGCTCCAAGATGAATTCCCAAACGAGAACGCCACTTACGTCGTCTTCACCAGTGAAGCCGACGACAAGCGCAGTCGGCGTTAGCAGCACCATGAGGTGAATGATGTTATTCCAGAGGTCCCCCAATTCATGCACTGGTCCGAGAGGCCCATCACCTGGAGCCGTGATGACCATCCGGCTGTTATGCCTTCATCGGGTGCTTATGCCATGGTGCTGGATTCCACCTTCTCAACAGAGAGGCGGGCGTGCCGCTTCTCCCGAGTCCTGATAGACGGCGGCAGCAGCATCAACATCCTCTATCGCGACACCATGGAAAAGCTGGGCATCAAGGAGAAGCAACTCCAGCCCAGCCGGACCGTGTTCCATGGCATCGTCCCTGGGCTTTCCTGCTCTCCAATCGGCAAGATCAAGATCGATGTCCTGTTCGGCGACAAGACCCACTTCCGCCGCAAGCCTATCTGGTTCGAGGTGGTCGACTTGGACAGCCCCTACCACACGCTCTTGGGCCAGCCAGCACTAGCCAAATTCATGGCAGTTCCGCATTATGCGTACCTGAAGATGAAGATGTCGGGTCCAAAGGGCATCATCACCATTGCCGGCGACTACAAGAAGTCGCTCACGTGAGCCGCAGCCAGCTCCAGGCTGGCCGAGTCCCTCGTCATCGCCGAAGAGAAGCACCTCCTTGACCGGGCTGTGGCCATGGCCAGTGATCAGCTGGCCATGCCATCTGACCCCAAGGAGGTTGAGGCCGAGGGCTCCTTCCAGCCGGCCAAGGAAACCAAGAAGATCATCTTGGACCCGGCGCACCCGGAGAAGTACACTATCGTGGGCGCTAACCTCGACAGCAAATAGGAAAGTGAGCTCGTCGACTCCCTTCGTGAGAATCAGGACATCTTTGCATGGTCCCCCAAGGACATGCCGGGTGTTCTGAAGGAATTCGCCGAGCACAAACTACATGTGTGATCGGATGCTAAGCCGGTCAAGCAACCCCTCCGCCGCCTATCAGAAGAGAAGAGAAGGATCGTTGGTGAAGAAATCGCCCGGCTTCTGGCAGCCGGCTTCATCATGGAAGTGTTCTACCCGGACTGGCTTGCCAACCCAGTCCTCGTCCTGAAGAAAAACAACCAGTGGTGCATGTGTATCGATTACACAAGCCTCAACAAAGCCTGCCCCAAGGATCCATTTGCCTTGCCCCGGATTGATCAAGTGATCGACTCCACGGCTGGCTGTGAGCTTTTGTCCTTCTTGGACGCCTACTCCGGCTACCACCAGATCAAGCTGGACACGGCCGATCGACTGAAGACCGCCTTCATCACCCCTTTCGGTGCCTTTTGCTACATCACCATGACGTTCGGCTTGAGGAATGCCGGCGCCACCTTTCAGCGCTACATGCAGAAGTGCCTTTTGAAGCAGCTCGGCAGAAACGCCCATGTCTATGTGGATGACATAGTGGTGAAGACGGAGAAGCGCGGTACCCTTTTGGAGGATCTGAAGGAAACCTTCGGCAACCTACGTCGTTTTCAGATCAAGCTCAACCCGGAGAAGTGCATCTTTGGGGTACCAGCCGGCCAGCTCCTTGGCTTCCTTGTTTCTGAGCATGGGATAGAGTGCAACCCCGTAAAGATCAAGGCCATTGAGCGGATGAAGAGACCGACCTGACTGCGGGACGTCCAGAAGTTCACCGGGTGCCTAGCATCTCTCGGCCGGTTCGTCAGCTGGCTGGGCGAGAAGGCCCTCCATCTGTACCAGCTGATGAAGAAGACCACATGCTTCGAGTGGACCGACCAGGCGAACAAGGCATTCCTCCAGCTCAAGCGGATGCTGTCCACGCCGCCTGTTGTGGCCGCTCCGGCTGCTAAAGAGCCCATGCTCCTCTACATCGCCGCCACCAACCGGGTCGTCAGCACGGTGATTGTCGTCGAACGCCCAGAAGCCGGCAGGGCACAGCTGGTCCAGAGGCCGGTCTACTACCTGAGCGAGGTGTTGTCCACCTCCAAGAAGAACTACCCCCACTACCACAAGATGTGCTACGGTGTGTACTTTGCCGCCAAGAAGCTGAAGCAGTACTTCCAGGAGCACACCATCACGGTCGTCTGTACCGCCCCCCTTGCCGAGATCATGGGCAACCGAGATGCCTTGGGCCGGGTGGCCAAGTGGGCCATCGAGCTGGCTCCCCACACCATCCTCTACCAGCCCCGCACCACCATCAAGTCCCAAGCGCTGGCCGACTTCCTTGTCGACTGGGCCGAGACCCAGTACCTGCCGCCTGCGCCGGATTCCACGCTTTGATGGATGCACTTTGACAGCTCGAAGATGCGCACCGGTTTGGGAGCCGGCATCGTCCTCACCTCTCCCAAAGGCGACAAGCTAAAGTACACGCTGCAAATCCACTTCGCCGCCTCCAACAATGTGGCCGAGTACGAGGCACTCGTTCACGGGCTCAGACTGGCCAAGGAGATCGGCATCCGTCGCATCTTGTGCTACGGCGACTCGGACCTTGTGGTCCAACAGTCCTCTGGCGACTGGGACGCCAAGGATGCCAACATGGCTAGCTACTGCTTTCTTGTCCAGCAGATCAGCGGACACTTCGATGGGTGCGAGTTCATCCACGTGCCACGGGCCGACAACGAAGCAGCCAATGCCCTGGCACGGATTGGCTCTACCCGACAAGCCATACCAGCCGGCATTTCCCTCGAGTGCTTGCGCAAGCCGTCTATCCAGCCTTTGCCAGAATCAGAATCCATCTTTGTGCCGGCTGACCCTAGAGCAGCCGGATCCGGCTCGGGGACTTCAGCAGGCGGCCCGGGGACTTCTGCAGGCGGCCCGGGGACTGCAGCACCTAAACCCGGCCCGGGAACTCCAGAACCCGGCCCGGGGACTGCTGTAGTCGGCCCAGGGACTTCCGTGACGCAACAAGGAGCGGCCGCGTCCAACCCGCCGCCTCCCAACCGAGCCACCCTTGGTAGAAGCTCCATCTTGGGGGCAGCCCATCCTCAACTTTCTGGTGAGCCGCGAGCTCCCAGCCGACGAGGTGTTGGCCTGGCAAGTGCAACGCCGGGCGACTGCATACACGGTCATCAATAGAGAGCTCATCATGCGCAGCGTGACTGGTGTCTTCCAGCGCTGCATCGAGCCGGAGAAGGGCATAGCAATCCTCAGGGACATTCATCAAGGCGAATGTGGCCACCATGCCGCCTCCAGAGCCCTCGTCGCCAAGGCTTTCCACCACGGTTTCTTCTGGCCGACTGCTCTGGACGACACCAAGGAGTTGGTCCATAAGTGCAAAGGGTGCCAGCATTTCAGCACCAAGCAGCACCAGCCGGCCTCCGCCTTCAAGACTATTCCCATCACCTGGTCGTTTGTCGTATGGGGATTGGACATGGTGGGCCCATTCAAGACTGCACGCGGCGGCATGACCCATCTGCTAGTTGCCGTGGACAAGTTCACGAAGTGGATTGAAGCGAAGCCGATCAAGAAGCTGAACGGCCCCACAGCCGTTACATTCATCGCGGATATCACCGTTCGATACGGCATCCCGCACAGCATCATCACCGACAACGGCACGAACTTCACCAAAGGCACCTTGGCTCGTTTTTGCGCAATGCAGGGCATCCGACTTGACATTGCGTCGGTTGCTCACCCGCAATCAAATAGCCAGGTGGAGTGGGCAAACGGCCTCATTCTTTCTGGCATCAAGCCTCGGCTGGTCGAGCCACTGGAGCGCTCGGCTGGCTGCTGGATCGAGGAGCTGCCGACCGTCCTTTGGAGTCTCCAGACCACACCAAACAGATCAACCGGCTTCACACCTTTCTTCCTCGTGTATGGGGCCGAGGCCGTCATCCCAACTGACATCGAGTTCGACTCGCCTCGCGTCACCCTGTACATGGAGGCGGAAGCAAAGGAGGCCCGCGAAGACGGCGTCGATTTGCTTGAAGAGGCCCGGCTGCTGGCACTCAGCCGGTCTACCATCTACCAGCAGAGCATGCGCTGCTACCACAACAAGAAGATCAAGCCACGTGCTTTCCGCGAGGGCGACCTTGTGCTCCGGCTGATCCAGCGAACAGCCGGCCAGCACAAGCTCTCGGCTCCTTGGGAGGGGCCTTTCATCATCAGCAAGGCCCTGGGCAACGACTCCTACTACCTCATTGACGCACAGAAGCCCAGGGCACGCAAGAGGGACACAACCGGCCAGGAGTCGGAGCGCCCATGGAACGCGAACCTTCTCCGCCCGTTTTACAGTTGATGCAGTGTATGTACCACGCCATCTTTTGTATTAAGTAAAGACAACAGGTACCCCGAGGCGCACTCGGGGGCTACCTTTTTATCTATATGATAAGCTTCGCCTATGTATGAGTATTCATTCTTTTGCCCTGCCCGGGTCCGGTCAGCCGGCCCGGGGGCTCGCCGACTTGGCCCAAGTTGGTATCATCCGAAGTCGGCTCAGTAGTGTGCCGACACCAAAGCCCTCTCTTCACCCCAGCCACAGCTCGCAGCGCGACTGTCCGGTTGGCAAGAGCTAAAGGCCGGAAACGCTATCCACATGAAAAATGACTAAGGAAGAATGCTGATTCAGGCCAAGCCGGCCTCTCGCCTCCCCCGTCCGACTGCTCAGCAGCCGGCCGGCCGGCTTCTCACTTGACTAGCTACGCTTTAAGCGGCTGAAGTAATTTGCCTACTCTAAACGGCCAAGTCCCTGACCCGTCCGCAGACTACAGCGCGGCTGTCCGGCTGGCAGGGCGGCAGCCAAAGGAACACGGCAAAAGAAAAAGCCAAAGAAAGCAAAGGAAAAATCGAGTCAGAACTCGGCAAGGCACACAAGCATGTGGGGAAAATAAATTCATTTACATTGCAAAAGGCCAGAGGCCGGTATTCATCAAGGTTTAAAATACACCCCCAGTGGGTGGAACTGTGCATAACTAACTTGTTCTTGAGCGCCCGGGTACCACGCCTTCACGAACTCCAGCACCGCCTTGGCGCCGGCCCGTGCCACGGCGCCCTTCCAGGCGTCGAGCCGCTCCCCCGACACCTCCAACCAGTCGGCAGTCCGGCTAGGAGTACGGGGGACCTGCACACCCGGCTAGAGCCCTTCCAAGACCTGCGACCCGGCGCGCTGAAACCGGCGGAGCAGACGACGCGCTGGCTCAAGACGCAGCCGAACGGCCAGGAACTGTTCGCCTAAGTTCCGGGCCCGGTCCGGCGCAATCTCCATGCCCACACTCCTCCGTTGGTCGCGTCGTGCCACAATCGCCTGGTCGATGGCACCAGAGTGATCCGGGAAGTACTTTGTCAAAAAGAAGACAAAAGAATTTGAAGCCGGCTGACCACGGTAGCTGGCAACTAACCAATCAAGGAAGAAAGAAGATCTACCTTCGAGCAGATCCTCAAGCACCGAGTAGCCCTTCAACAGGTACTTCTCTTTTTGGCCCAGCCCGAGCGCTGGGACTCAAACTCGGCCTTGAGGCGCTCCTCCTCGTCCTTCAGCTGCTGGACCTGCTCCGCATGCCGGGCCGCCTGGTCAGCCAGCTCCTTCTCGAGATGGTTGCGCTCCGCGGCCGCGTGGCTGCGCTCCAGCTCTTTGGCCTGAAGCTGGCCCTCGAGCTCATGCACACGGTCCCGCAGATGGGTGGTGGCCTCTACAAAGGCAAAAAAGAATCATCAGCAATAGCATCAACAAAGACAAGAAGTCGCCGGGAAGATCCGGCCCGACTGCTCAGCAGTCGGCCCGAATCTCGGGGGCTACACCCAGTGGGTGCGCTTGCGCGCCCCCACTGAAAGCCAGCCTATGTACCTCGGCTCTTCTTCAACTCGGCGGTCCGGTTGACGAGCGTCTGCTTTTGGGAGTTGAAGGCGGCCGCACGCAGGTTGTGGTAGTCCTGCGTCAAGCACGACATCTCAACATTCGGAAACACACCTTAAAGTTCCAACCCGCCTGCTCAGCAGCCGGCTTGGAACTCGGGGGCTACACCCAGTGGGTGTGCCGACGCGCCCCCACTGAAGATCACAAAAATAAAAAGCAAGGTCAAGAGCATACCCGGACAGACATGTGCATCACCACCATCTTGCTCCTCGCCTTCAGGAGGGTGGCGCCGTGGGCGGAGAACTTGTCCAGGACATCCTGCATCGCGAGGTTCAGGGCGGCCGGGCCGGCCCCTGGCGTCCAACCAGGCGGAGCGGAACTCGTGGCCTCGGTGTCGGCTCCCTGTGAGCTCGCGGCCCCAATTTCTACTGGCCTCGGGGCGGAACTCGCCTGCACCGGGCGTAGGCGCACGGGGGTGCATGTCATCATGGCCTGGCTCATCGCCAACCCGGCGCTGGCCAACGGCATCTCCGGCCCTCCGGGGTGGCCGTCACCCCGCTCGCCAGCACCCGGCGCGCGCTGAGTCACCTCCGCCTCCGGGATGACAGAGTCAGCAACCTCCAGCTCCGGCGCCGTCTGGTCGGCTCCGGCTGCCCCAGACGGCACCTGGGCCTCCACCACCGGCTGCTCTAGATTCGCAGCCTCCGGGATCCTGCTGCCAGCCGGATCCTCCGCGGCCTTGGCGTTGGCCTCCGCCTACGCTACGGCTTGGGCCTCCGCCTGCACTGACGCGGCAGCCTGGGCATCGGCGTCCGCCCACGCCGTAGCAGCTTCCCGCTCCACCCGCTCCTCCCGCGCGTTCCTTTCTGTCGCCTGCCGAAGGGCAGCGGCCGGGTCCATGCGCCAGGCCTCCTCAGAGCTGCCTGCCGATCCGATTAGCGAGGCGGATGGAGCCCGTGATATGGAAATGGCAGCCCTGCTCAGCAAAGCAAGTAGAGATGAGAAGTCTGTGAGAAAGAAAAGCAACCAAGGTGGTGCACTTAACGCACTTACCCAGACACCATTGGGTGATCCTTTGGGGCCCACCGGATGGAGGCCGCCTTCACGGCCTCCTGCCGCTTGGTCACGACCACTTGCTTGGCCTTCTTGGGCGGCGAGCTACCAAACAGCCCCTCGCCGCGACGTTTAGGTGCGCCGGGTGCACCAGTCAGTACTCCACTTGGCGGCCGCACCGTCGAAGGGCCGGCGCCTGTCCCCTCGGCACCTTCGGGGTGGCGTTGCCCCTCGTTGTCCTCATCGTCATCCGGCCAGGACCGGATGTCACCGTCTCCTCCTGCGCCACCTCCTGCGGCTCCGCCTCCCCCGGTGGCGTCATCCTCGCCTTCGTCTTCCAACACAGCCGCCCCTAGCTCGGGGTCGCCCACGTCACTCTCCTCACGGTTCGGCATCCATTGATGTCCCGGAGCTGACGCACCTGTTGCTACCTGACCAGGGAAGCACTGCCCCGCGTCTAGGTGGTCAGGTGGGATGAAGAGCACTGCATGAGCAAAGAATGGGGACCAGATACTAACCGGCGGTGGCGGATTGGCGCGACTGTATGGCTGCTTGCCGAATTGCCAGTCGGTCTCGCTGAGCTTGCTGTCGGAGAAGTAGTTGACATGGCGGACCACCTCCACCATCGGCAGCTCCTTCGTGGACATCCGACAGGGGTCCCGGCGGCCGCACATGTCTCAGATCAGGTGCGGCCGGGCTTGGAGGGGCGAAACTCGGCGGTAGACGAAGGCGGCCAGCAAGTCCGCCGGCTTGAGGCCCTCCGAGTCCATCATCTCCTGAAGCCGGACAAGGACGTTGGTGATGGAAGCCGGCACCGGTTTGGGTTGTTGCCCCAGTTGTTCTGCGGCTCGCCAGGCGGGCCGATCATGAAGGCCGGCAGGTTGATGTAGTCACGAGTCGGGTGGAGGTTGCGGACGTAGAAGTATGACTTCTGCCACAGCTTTGCCGACTCCAGCAAAGCGATGGGAGAAAAGAGGGTCCCGGAACCGGTGCGCCGCATGACGACGCAGGATCCGCACTGGGCTTGCTCGCCCTTGGCCTGGGTACCCAACTTCAGGTAGAAGAACCTGCCCCACAGCTCGAGCGTGGGTAGGACGCCGAGGTAGCCTTCGCAGAAGGCCACGAAGGCGGAGAGAAGCACCACCGTGTTGGGAGTGAGGTGATGAGGTTGGAGACGGTAGAAGTTGAGGAAGGAGCGGAGGAAGCCGCTAGCAGGCAAACCAAATCCGCTGAGGAAATGGCTCTGGAAGACGACGAACTCGCTGGCCCTTGGCACCGGCGAGATCTCTCTCTCGTCGGGGATCCGCGTCCCCACGACCACCTCGATAGGAAGCCTCCGCGTCGCGCGGAGGAACTCGATGTGGCCTTCATGGACGTTGGAGCCATCCCACTCGCCTCGCGCCATGGCTTGCAGTGGCCTGGCGGCGGCAGGGCTAGGCTGGATGGCGGCAAAGCTACGGCGGCACTTCGGCAGCGTGCGGCGCGGCGGCAGCGAGGAAGCAAAGGAACGAGGGAGAAGAAGAGAGCGGAGGGGGCACGCGTGCATTTGGCCGCCCCCTCCCTCCTATTTATATGGCCGAGACGGCAAGGCCAAGGCGACGCTTCATGGGGGGCGTGGGATTAACTGCGCCCATGTCCCGCACGCCCCCGCAAATCCCGCGCCTTAATGGTGCGTAATCATTTTGCCCTGGAAGGGCAACCATCTGCCTCGGCCGCAGCGGATCCGCGCGCGCGCCGAGGCTGTGTAGTGGTGGGACCGGGCCTGTGGTGGCGTCTCATCACACGCGTGGGCTTGCAGGCCGGCCTGGCCTGCTGGCAGCGCGTGGCGTGTGTGCAACGAGTGGCAGGCACGCCACCCGGTGGGGTACCACCCGGCGCCCGCCATGACGATTCAAATTCACCAAGCGGCTGGCTTCGCCTCTGCCAGTTTCTGGCCCCAGCCGGACGAAGCAAATACGCAGGATCTCTTGGAGGACGAAACTGCTGAGGCACTCCAACGTTGAGCCGTGGCCCCTCACTAGCTTCGGGGACTACTGTCGGGGGGATGGACCCCGGGTAGCCTCATCCGAGCCAAATAACTTTTCAAGACATCGGGGCTGGCAAAGCCCCTCATGCCAGCTGGCCACGCGGGCCGGCTTCCAGAAGACGGCGCACCCATAGAAGGCGGCTTTGGGGGCAGGTCGGCTTACATCAGCCGGCCCCTCCTTCCCCTCGGAGTCCGCACTCACCTACTACGACGGGACGGGGCGAGGCAACAGTGCCGCCTGCTCCCTTGAATCCTGGGGGAGCGTGGCTACAGTACGAGCTGACCCGACGGCCACCTACCCGCCTGGCGCGGGACTGTAGCCATGCGACTCATGACGCGGCCCTGGTCAGCAAGGACCGTGCTGCGGCAGAAGGCAATCAGCGTGGCCCACAGGCTTCCAGAAGACGGCGCATCCCTCGAAGGCGGCCTCGGGGGCGGGGCGGCTTCCAGCAGCCGGCCCCTCCTTCCCCTCGTTGTCTGCGCTCACCCACTATGACAAGACGGAGCATGGCTACAGTGTGCGCTGACCAAGCGGCCACCTACCCGCCTGACACAGGACTGTAGCCATACGACTCGTGACACAACCTCCATCATCAAGGACAGAGCTACAGCGAAAGGCAATCAGCGTGGCCCGCAGGTGGTGGGCCCTACCTGTCGGCCAGATTCTCGGCAGCTGGCGGGGCCCTCTAGAGGCGGGCCCCAGCAGCCGGCGGAGAACCCGGCGACCATAGACACCGACGTCCGGGTCCTACACCCAGCCGTATTACCATTGTACCCTTGGGGGGTTGGCCTATAAAACCCCCCAGGGTTCACCCATGCACAGGGTTCATCCTACATTCCACACACACCATAGCTAGGAGAAGAGAGGTAGCTCTACCCTTCTTCCTCCTCTAGCAACACAGCTCTAGGAGCAACCTTGTACACTCTTTGATCATAGTCATCATGCGGAGACCCCGCAGAGCAGGACTTGGGGTGTTATCTCTCCGAAGAGCCCCGAACCTGGGTATGTCTCGTGTGCGATCGAGCTCGTGCTCACTCCCACTTCCAGGGCCCGACGACGTCCTCTTGGCTCCACCCATGATAAGCCACCCCCTGGTATCTGACGTGAGATTACCACGACAAAAAGCGTTAGGAAAAGTAGATACGACGGAGACATATCAACTCCCCCAAGCGTAAAACTTTGCTTGTCCTCAAGCAATTCAGTTGATAAACTGAAAGTGAAAAATAAAAACTTTTACGAACTCTTTTGCTCTTGTTTACATAAATAAGCTTAAGTAGCACCCAGGTTTTCAGCAAAGATTATAACTAACCATGTCGATAGTAACTCTTAAAAATTATATTAACTCATAACAATGGCATAATCAACTAGCGAGCAATAACAAGATATCTCAAACAACAACACTTTGTCAAAGCAACCATGATATAATATGACAATAGTGGTATCTCGCTAGCCCTTTCTGAGACTGCAAAACATAAATGCAGAGCACCTCCGAAGTCCGAGCAGCGACTAAACATTGTAATTCATGGTAGAAAAGATCCAGTCATGATGCACCCAACATTAGCTACACACAATGCATGAGGATGACAATAGTGCTCTCAGGTTCTGGTGCTTATTTGAGAAGGTGATGACACAACTTAAAAGTAAATAGATAGTCCCCTCGCAGAGGGAAGCAGTGATTTGCAGAGGTGCCAGAGCTCAAGTTTTAAAACAGAGGTAAATGAAATTTTTAGAAATGCACCCTTCTTATTTACTTCGCGACCATTAGTTATCGGTATCTTCCATGCTAAACACATTAGTGGCGGTTCCCAAGCGATAAAAGTAAAGGTTTACTCCCCCTCCACCAACAATCACACTCCACGGCTTGTCCGAAACAGTGGGTGCCATCCATACCAACAACATTCCTGGGGGATTTTTGTTTAATTATTTGCAATTTGAATTCGGGACTGGGAATCCCTATTACCGCCCCTCTCGTGCAAGGATGAGTGAATAAACACTCATCATGAGAATAAACCGCTTAGCATGGAAGATACTGACTACCTCCTGTCGCTCTATGAACAATCCAGGCACACAAAAAGGATATTTATTTGAAGTTTTTAGAGGTGGCACATGCAAATTTACTTAGGACGACAGGGTAATACCGCATATAGGTAGATATGGTGGACTCATCTGAAATAACTTGGGTTTCAGGGTTTTGATGCACAAGCAGAATTCCCACTTAGTACAGGCGAAGGCTAGCAATTAGGTTGAGAAGCGGCCAGCTAGAGAGCGAAAACAGTCATGAACATGCATTATGCATAAGTAACATTGGATACTAGCATGAGTAGGACATGAACACCATGAACATAAATATCATAGAGGCTATGTTGGTTTTGATTCAACTACATGCATGAACATGTGCCAAGTAAAGCCACTCGAACATTCAGAGGAGGATACCATATCATCATACTACATCACAATTATTTTTACGCAATGTTGACGTCCAAGATAAAACATTATCCACTCCTAGCTACTTAAGCATGGCATGAGAAACTATAATTTCTAAGGGTCATTGCAAACATGTTTGATCATAATGAGCTGAATCATGGATACTAGGTTAAACATATTTACAAAAATAGAACAAGTTGAGTTCATACCCGTTTCTCTCTGCCACAGCTAGTTCATCAAATATCGTCATTATTGCCTTTCACTTGCATGACCGAACGATATGAAAATAATAATAGTGCAAGAGTGCCATGGACTAAGCTAGAATCTGCAATCATTTATTCAAAAATAAGAAAACAAGGTAATATGGGCTCTCTGTTAGATCAACAACAATGCATATGAGAGCTACTCAACATTTTCATCGTGGTCTTCTCCTCGATATGACTCAATAAAAAGAAATTCAGAGAAACACACTGAAATATTTTTGATGTTTTTGGTTTTCTGAAAGAAAGCAAATTTAAGAAAGGAAAAACAAAAACGAGAAAAACTATTTACACGGGAGAGCTCCCAACAAGCAACAAAAGAACAAGGAAATCTTTTTGGGTTTTTGTTTTTAAATACTACAGCTAATTATACTAGAAAGAAAAATAAAAAAGAAGCAGGAAATATTTTTGTATTTTCTCAAAGTTTTTTAAACACACAAGAATACGGCGAGATAATAAATCTAGCATGGATAATACAATGAAAAAGTGTGGACACCGACAACTAGAATGAAAAGTGTGAACATGAAAGTAATGACAGTGGAAATACGTACTCCCCCAA
Source organism: Thinopyrum elongatum (assembly GCA_011799875.1). Taxonomy (NCBI): domain Eukaryota; kingdom Viridiplantae; phylum Streptophyta; class Magnoliopsida; order Poales; family Poaceae; genus Thinopyrum; species Thinopyrum elongatum. The sequence continues at coordinate 525,269,262 of CM022299.1, forward strand.
GCTTAGGCTTTTGGCCTAACTTGGTACTCACCACTCGAAGAAGCCATGGGGCCCTATGTTGAAGTGTCGGGGAGCTAGTACCTGAGGGTCCCATTCCTGAGGCTCCGCCTGTGCTGCAGCCAGGTTGTTCCGGTAGGCGACAATGTCCTCAGGCATAATCATGTATCCGCCCCTGGCAATAGGATCAAACAAAGCAGGTGCAGGCAACGGAATAATATCACGAGTGTCCTCACTAAAAACAAGGTTATAAGGAAAATCACTAGTAGTGTTCTCGCCATCAATAAATTGGTGGTGTGCCATCGCCGAGCGATCTAGATAATCCTTGGGTAAAGTATAATCATGCTGGTGTATCTGAATGTTAAAGTGACTTGCCAACTGAGTAGCATAAATACCACCATGTATCTTACCCTTGGATCTGTTAATGTGGAGGCGACGTGCCACAATAGCTCCCAAGCTATAAGTGTTGTCGCCGTAAAGTGCACGACGTAAAACAGCAAAGTCAGGCGCACTGAGTGCACCTACCTTCTCTCTAGCAAGCAAACACTTCGCAATGAATAGAGCAAAATAATGCACAGCCGGAAAGTGTAAGCTAGTGGCAGTGACAGCCGATACCCCTCTCTCATCCCACACAGTCAGAGTGCGGTAAAAACTATCAAACTCTGCGGGCCTAGGCTGTACTAAATCCACGTCAGAAGGGATCATGCATATGTCACAAAACTCAGAAAGTGGTATCTGATAGGGTTCAGCATATAAGTTAAACTGCACCTCAGGAGGATTATTCCTACTCAAGAAATGAAAACTTTGCACAAAGGAATTTGTGAGGAGATGATAATGTATTCAGCTACGATGAAGTCGGTGAGGCCGGCATTAGCAGCATATTGTGCAAACTCTTGAAGGATTCCGACCCCTTCCATGAATGGGTTATGCGGCCATTCGCACGGCCGTACCTCTGCCGTTCTCCGGGTTCGGAGATCACTGTCAGATGACTCCCCAATAACACCCTTGGAGTTCTTCTTGGAAGCAAAGTTCCTAAAGATACTCATCTTTTTCCTATGAACAAAATTCTGAAATTTTTAGTTCACAAAATTTTTCTCAACAAAACTTCACAAGATTGATAGCAGCTACTCATAGGGATGCATAGAGGCCATATCATGCATTCAAACTACTTAGAACTCTAAGAATTCAACATGCAAGTCCATCTACAGCAGCACCAAGAGTCACTAATTATTCTAAATATAAACCACTAAAGAAAGAACTAATTGGACCAATGGAGGAGGCACATACCAAGCAACAATCCCCCGAAACAGTTTCGGAAATGGAGCTTCGAGCAGAGAGATCGAAATCCGCGGGTTTGAGAGCAAGAACACGAGAGAGAGAGAGAGAGAGAGAGAGAGAGCAATGGTGATTTTTTTTCGAAGGTAGGTGATGATGTGGGACGAAGAGATAAGTGAGGGGGCCCACGTGTGGACCACAACCCAGCAGGGCGCGCCTGGGGGTGCTGGCGCGCCCAGGTGCGTTGTGCCCACCTGGAGCACCTCCCTCTAATGTTATTTGCACCAAAAATTCTTAAATATTCAAAAAAAAATCGTATTAAATTTTTAGAGCATTCTGAGAACTTTTATTTTTGGGTCATTTTTTATTGCATGGAAAACTCAGAAAATAGGCAAGGCATGGCATTTTATTTTATTTAACAAATAAAAATAGAAAACAAAAGGTAGGAACAGAAGGTAGTGCTCACTGAATTCATCAACTTCATACCTCTCAAAAATGATTTATTAATAAGGTTGATCAAGTCTTATTAACAACCACTTCCGATTAGCATGAAACCGAAGAACTTTCGTGAAACACTAAGTTACCTCAATGGGGATATGGATGTCCCCGACAATAAGCATTTCGTATTTCTTTTTGGCAGTAGGTAGAGGTAGTTGAAAACTTCCAATAGTGATCGTCGGAGATTTTTCAATAACATTAATACCATTCACTTGGAATTGTTTCTTCGGAAAGTGCACCGTATGTTCATTACCATTGATATGAAAAGTGACCTTGCTTTTTTTGCAATCAATAACAGCCCCTGCAGTATTCAAGAAGGGTCTACCAAGGATAATCGACATGTTGTCGTCCTCGGGCATCTCAAGTATAACAAAATCAGTTAAGATAGTAACATTAGCAACAACAACGGGCACATCCTCATAAATACCGATAGGTATGGCAGTTGATTTATCAGCCATTTGCAAAGATATTTCAGTAGGTGTGAGTTTATTCAAATCAAGTCTTTTATATAAAGAGAAAGGCATAACACTAACACCAGCTCCTAAATCACATAAAGCAGCATTCACATAATTTCTTTTGATGGAGCAAGGTATAGTTGGTATTCCTGGATCTCCAAGTTTTTAGGTACTCCATCCTTAAAAGTATATTTAGCAAGCATGGTGGAGATTTCAGCTTCCGGTATTTTTCTCTTATTGGTGATGATATCTTTCATGTACTTTGCATAAGGAGGCATTTTCAAGATATCAGTCAAGCAAGTATGCAAAAAGATTGGCCTTAGCATTTCAGCAAAGCGTTCAAATTCTTCATCATCTTTCTTTTTGGTTGACTTAGGTGAAAAGGGCATAGGTTTTTGAACCCACGGTTCTCTTTCCTTACCATGTTTTCTAGCAACAATGTCTCTTTTATCATATCTTTTATTCTTGGGTTGTGGGTTATCAAGATCAACTTCTGGTTCTATCTCAACATCATTATCTGGTTCTTTATTATTTATTTGAGTGTCTTCATGAACCTCATCATTGTCTTTTTCATTATCAAAAGGTGAGTGTTCACTACCAGATTGAGTTTCAGCATCAGAGATAGAGACTTCATTATCATTATCAGGAGGTTTATCAACTTCAGGTTCACTAGAGGCATGCAAAGTCCTATCATTTTTCTTCTTCTTTATCTTTTTTGAAGGACTAGGCACATCAGTGTTAACTCTTTGAGAGTCTTGTTCAATTCTTTTTGGGTGTCCCTCAAGATAAAGTGGTTCCTGAGTCATTCTACCTCCTCTAGTCATTACTGTAACAGCATGATCATTGATATTATTATTCATTTCATCAAGCAACTCTCTTTGAGATTTAGCAACTTGTTCTAATTGAGTTTGAACCATAGAGGCATGTTTTCCTACACCTCTAACATCATTTGAGATTCTAAATAACAAGTCACTCAAGCGAGCAATCATATCAGAATTGTATTTCAATTGTTTCATAACATTTGCATTGAAGTGATCTTGCTTTCTAATGTAATTATAAAACTCATAAAGGCATTGACTAGGATGTTTATTATAAGGAATATCACCTTCATCAAACTTTAGTAAAGAATTTATCTCTACCACCTTAGGTGGTGGTGGTGTTTCAAGCCCATGTATTTCTTCGATAGGTAGTAAATTTTTAACATCCTCTGCTTTAATACCTTTTTCCTTCATGGATTTCTTTGCCTCTTGCATATCTTCAGGACTGAGATATAAGATACCCCTCTTCTTTGGAGTAGGTTTGAGTGGTGGTTCGGGAAGAGTCCAATCATCATAATTTTTCAATATGTTATTCAATAATTCTTCAGCTTGTTCAACAATTCACTCCCTGAAAACACAACCAGCACAACTATCTATGAAATCCCTAGAAGCATCGGTTAGTCCATTATAGAAGATATCAAGTATTTCATTTTTCTTAAGAGGATGATTAGGCAAAGCATTAAGCAATTGGAGAAGCCTCCCCCAAGCTTGTGGGAGACTCTCTTCTTCAATTTGTACAAAGTTAAATATTTCCTGTAAGGCAGCTTGTTTCTTATGAGCAGGAAAATATTTTTCAGAGAAGTAATAAATCATATCCTGGGGACTACACACACAACCAGGAGCAAGAGTATTATACCAAGCCTTATCATCACCCTTTAATGAGAACGGAAATAATTTGAGAATATAATAATAGCGAATCTTCTCATCATGAGCAAAAAGGGTGGCTATATCATTCAACTTAGTAAGATGTGCCACAATAGTTTCAGTTTCATAACCATGGAAAGGATCAGATTCAACCAAAGTAATTAACTCTGGGTCGACAAAGAATTCATAATCCTTATCATCAACAAAGATAGGTGAAGTAGCAAACTTAGGATCACATTTCATACTAGCATTCAAAGTCGTTTCTTTATACTTGCATAATAATTTTTCCAGATCATCTCTATCCTTACAAGCAAGAATGTCTCTAGTTGTCTCCTCATCCATAACATAACCTTCCGGTACTTTTGGCAATTCATATCTAGGAGAACTAGGTCTAATAGGTGTTTCAAGATTTTTAGTTTCAAGCTCCTCATCAGTTTCAACAATTTCATCAGTTTCAGCATTCTCAAAAGCTTTAGTTCTAGCAAGTTGTTCATCAAGAAATTTACCTAGTGGCACATTATCATCAAGCAAGGTACTAGCATCATCATGAGTAGCATTCATAGCAGAAGTAGCATCATCAATAACTTGCGACATATCAGAATTGATAGCATGTGGCGGTGTTTCAAGTCTACTTATAACAGAAGGTGAATCTAAAGTGGAGCTGGACGGTAGTTCCTTACCTCCCCTCGTCTTAGAGGGAAAAATCTTAGTCTTAGCATCCTTCAGATTCTTCATAGTGATAATTTGATAATAATCCCAAGTGACTCAACAAATATAGCTATGCTCCTTGGCAACGGCGCCAGAAAAAGGTCTTGATAACCCATAAGTATAGGGGATCGCAATAGTTTTCGAGGGTAGAGTATTCAACCCAAATTTATTGATTCGACACAAGGGGAGCCAATGAATATTTGCAAGTATTAGCAGCTGAGTTGTCAATTCAACCGCACCTAGAGATTAATTATCTGCAGCAAAGTGATCAGTAGCAAAGTAGTATGATAGTTTTGATAGTAATAGTAATAGCAATAGTAGCGATAACAGGGATAGCAATGATTTTGTGACAAGTGCAATAGTAACAGTAGCAGTAGTAACTTAGCAAGAACAATATGAGAGAAATTTGTAGGCATTGGATCGGTGAATTCGTTGGATGATATTCATCATATAACAGTCATAACCTAGGGCGATACAGCACTAGCTCCAGTTCATAAATATATGTAGGCATTTATTCCGTAAATAGTCATACATGCTTATGGAAACAACTTGCATGACGTCTTTTGTCCTACCCTCCCGTGGCAGCGGGGTCCTATTGGAAACTAAGGGATATTAAGGCCTCCTTTTAATAGAGAACCGGAACAAAGCATTAACACATAGTGAATACATGAACTCCTCAAACTACGGTCATCACCGGGAAGTGTCCCGACTATTATCACTCTGGGTTGCCGGATCATAACACATAGTAGGTGACTATAACTTGCAAGATCGGATCTAGAACATAGATATAGTGGTGATAATATAAATGGGTCAGATCTGAAATCATGGCACCCGGGCCCAAAGTGACAAGCATTAAGCATGGCAAAGTCATAGCAACATCAATCTCAGAACATAATGGATACTAGGGATCAAGCCCTAACAAAACTAACTCGATTACATGATGAATCTCATCCAACTCCTCAACGACCAGCGAGCCTACGAAGGAATTACTCACTCCCGGTGGGGAGCATCATGGAATTGGCGATGGAGAAGGGTTGGTGATGACGAAGATCGAAGATCCCCCTCTCCGGAGCCCCAAACGGACTCCAGATCTGGCCTCCCGATGAAGAACAGGAGGTGGCGGTGGCTCCGTCTCGGGAAACGCGATAATTCTTTCTCCCTGATTTTTTCTCTCCGAAAATATGACTTTATAGCATCAGGGTTGGAGTCTGCGGGGCCACCAGGTGGGGACAACCCACCTGGGCGCGCCTGGAGGGGGGCGCCCTAGTGGGTTGTGCCCACCCAGGTGCCCCCTCCTGTGGTTCTTGGCTCTAGAAATTCTCTTTTATTATATAAAAATTCCTCGCGAAGTTTCGTTCCAATCCGAGAACTTTTATTTCTGCACAAAAACAACACCATGGTAGTTTTGCTGAAAACAGCGTCAGTCCGGGTTAGTTTCATTCAAATCAAGCAAATTAGAGTCCAAAACAAGAGGAAAAGCATTAGGAAAAGTAGATACGACGGAGACATATCAGTGTTCTTTCTTGATGATAAATCGCAGGTCCAAAAGATCTTCAAGAACTTCGCTAGGAAGGCCCAAAACAATTTTGAAGTGAAAATCAAGAAGGTTCAGAGCGACAACAGAACAGAGTTCAAGAACGCCAATGTGGACACCTTTCTTGACGAAGAAGGGATTTCACATGAGTTCTCGGCTACGTACACACCTAAAAAAGTGGAGTTGTTGAGAGGAAGAACCGAACACTTATCGACATGGCAAGAACGATGCTTGATGAATACAGGACGCCAAGACACTTTTGGGCGGAAGCGGTTGAGACAGCTTGTCATGCAACAAATCAATTATATCTTCACAAGCTTCCCGGCAAGATGGCATACGAGCTTCTCACTGGTAACAAACCCCAAGTTGGATACTTCCGAGTATTTGGCTCAAAGTGCTATATTCTAGATAAGCATTATCGTTCGAAATTTGCTTCTAAATCTCATGAAGGTTTCCTACTTGGTTATGGCTCAAACTGTCACACTTACCGTGTCTACAACCATTTCACCCAAAAGGTTGAAGAGACAGTAGACGTGAAGTTTGATGAATCTAACGGCTTGCAAGTAGAGCAATTGCCAATTGATGTAGGAGACAAAGATCCTTCAGAAGCAATTCAAGACTTGTCTATTGGCAAGATTCGCCCAATGGAGGTGAAGGAGAGTACTTCGTCCATTCAAGTGGAAGCCTCAACTTCACGACAAGGTGAACCACAAGTTGACTTGGAGGCATCCACAAGTGGAACACGTCAAGACGAAGGAAATGAGAAAGTGCAACAAGATGAACCACATCGACCTCCCTCTCCACCTCCACAAGAGAACAACAATGTCAACAACAATGAAGAAGGACAATAAGAAGAAGAGGAAGACAATGAAGAGGATGTTCCACCCCGACCCAAACAAAAGCTCTCATGAGTTAGAGCAAGAGTCTCAAGAGATCATCCCGTCGAACAAATCTTCGATGATATTCAAACCGGGAGAATTACTCACTCTAAAACTAGTTTGGCTAACTTTTGTGAACACTATTCATTCAATTCTAGTATTGAACCTATGAAGGTTGAAGAAGCTCTTGATGATCCGGATTGGGTGAACGCAATGCATGAAGAGCTACACAATTTTGAGAGGAATCAAGTATGGACGTTGGTTGAAAAGCCTGATGAGAAGCACAATGTCATTGGAACCAAATGGGTGTTTCGGAATAAGCAAGATGAGGATGGACAAGTTGTATGCCACAAGGCCCGTCTCGTCACTCAATCCTACACTCAAGTCGAAGGTATGGACTATGGTAAGACATATGCCCCAGTTGCTAGACTTGAGTCCATACGCATCTTACTTGCTTATGCCAATCATCATGATATCACTTTATACCAAATGGATATTAAAAGTGCTTTTCTTAATGGTGAAATTGAGGAGGAAGTCTATGTTAAACAACCTCCCTACGTTGTTAATCCCAAGAAACCCGATCATGTTTACAAACTTCACAAAGCTCTTTATGGTCTTAAACAAGCTCCTAGAGCATGGTATAAATGCTTGACCAAGTTTCTTATTGAAAAAGGCTTTGAAATTGGGAAGATTGATTCTACACTTTTTACTAAAAGGGTTAATGGTGAACTATTTGTGTGCCAAATTTATGTGGATGATATCATATTTGGTTCGACTAACCCTCACTTTAGTGAAAAGTTTGGAAGGCTAATGTCAGAGAAGTTTGAGATGTCTATGATGAGTGAACTCAAATTCTTTCTTGGTTTGAAAATCAAGCAAACTAAGGAAGGTACCTTTGTTTCTCAAACAATGTATACCAAGGACCTTTTCAAGAAGTTCAACATGCAAGAAAGCAAAGGTATGAAAACACCCATGCCTACTAGTGGACATCTTGACTTGACTAAGGATGGCAAACTGGTTGATCAAAAGGTTTACCGCTCTATGATTGGTTCATTATTATATCTATGTGCCTCCCGTCCCGATATTATGCTAAGTGTGTGCATGTGTGCACGATATCAAGCGGCCCCTAAAGAATGTCATCTTAAGGCTGTGAAAAGGATAGTGAGATACTTAATTCATACACCAAACTTTGGCATTTGGTATCCTAGGAGGTCTTCTTTTGATCTTGTTGGCTACTCCAATTCGGACTATGCCGGTGACAAGGTTGATAGAAAGTCCACTTCGGGTACTTGTCAATTTCTTGGTAGATCTCTTGTGTCTTGGTCTTCCAAGAAACAAAACTCGGTATCCTTATCCACCGACGAAGCGGAATACATTGCCGCCGGATCATGTTGTGTTCAATTACTTTGGATGACCCAAACCCTTAAGGATTATGGGATACATGTCAAACATGTTCCATTGCTTTGTGACAATGAAAGTGCTATTAAGATTGCTCACAATCCCGTGCAACATTCTTGAACTAAGCATTTTGAAGTTCGACATCATTTCATTCGAGATCATGTTGCTAAAGAAGACATAGATCTTAAGCATGTTCGTACCGATAAGCAATTGGCAGATATATTCACCAAACCGCTTGATGAGAAAGTATTTTGCCATTTGAGAGGTGAATTGAACATCATTGATGCCTCAAACTTGGAGTAGGAACTCCATTTGAATACATGCAAGGCATGAGCCTTATTGACTAATCCTTGATATTTCTTTTATGATGATCTATACTTACACCCTTGCATGTTATCTAACCCTTGTAGGTACTTGGATGAATTCAAATCTATGGGATTGCAAGTCATTCACATCTTAAGCAATCTCTACATCACCAAGTCTCTACTATATGGTTGTTGATTACAAGGAAGCATGAATCCACTCAACATATCCTTTGACAATTTCTATATATCAATTTCATGTGGTATCAAGTTTCATGATTATCGATTTGGATACACAAGTGCTCTTCCTTGCAAAACTAACTCATGTAGGAAGATGAACTCAAACGACAAGTGGTGCTCCCAACTTATGATGAACTACATCAACCTTGAGCATCCAACACAAGTTCAACTACATGATCAAGATCAACACCACCCAAGGTATGTCATTCCATCTTAGAGAAGCTTTACCCCAAGTCATGAGTCAAAGCAACTCAGCAAGAGGTGAATACATCAAAATGCTTAAACGAAAAATGGTAACCCCATTTTGAGCTTAAATGATGAGTATGACCTATGATCAATTGATCTCACTTGACTCCTAAGTCAATATACTCTAACATAGGTGACTTTGTGGCCGACCCCTTCTAGATGAAGTTATCTAGTGTTTCTTTGTTCACTTACTTTGTGTGCTTGCATATATTTCTTGCGATCATGTTCCCCTTATCAAAAAAAAAACTTCATCTAGAGTTCTTTTCTTCTGTTTGTTTTTCTCTCTATTTTCTGCATCTAATTCATTGAAAATCTTTAAGTTAATTCGTTGCAAATCCTTGTGAGATTTAATTTTCCTAGTGAGCTGAGTTGACAATTTTTTTTCCTTTGCTTTGAACTCGGACTCACCGATCCAAGCCTATCGGCTAGACCGAACTACAAGAATACCTTGTAGATAGTTCATCGGTACAACCGACACGGACTAACCCGTTCTGACCGAGATGCATCATCCATGACACTGCCAAACTCAGTGTCACCGATGAAAACAGATCGGCGTCACCGATTTCACTGCTGAGAAAACCTTTTTCATTGAATATTTCATTTCTTCTCCAGCTCCACTCGATGATTCTTATCCTCTACCCGCATCTTAATCTACATGCTACTTTGTAGTGTGTCTCTAGGACCCAACCTATTTGACTCATGCTCCAGAAGTTCCCTTCTTGGAAATTGATGTCAAAGGGGGAGAGAGAGCACATCAAAGCTTATCACATGGGAAAGAGAGCACATGTAAGCTCCTCCAGATGCCTGTTTACAAAAGAGGAGAGAAGTTACATGTCTTTAAGAGGGGAAAGACATGTCAATGTATGGTTGATTGCACCATTTCCTGCTCTATTTTTTTTCTTGCTCTGATTTTCTCTTACCCTACCTTCTCCCATTATCCATTATCAGATTCAGGGGGAGAAAGAGTCCATATCTAGGGGAGAAAATATTTTGGAATTCATTGCATACCTTTAATCTTTGGGGACATGTCTATATCCAAATGAAGTACTAAGTACTCACTCATTACATGTCATCCCAGTCTTGGTACTCTTGTGGTTTCCAGAAATTGCTTTGTTTAGAGTGTTCTTGTGTTATCTAACCTTGTTTTCTCAAGTTCACCTCTTCCAAAGCCAGCTCAAGACCACAAGCTAAGTATATGCATCACACTCATGTCCATAATGATCTCTTGCTGATGAACATATTGTTTGCAAGAAGGATTCATGAACATGAAGGTACACTTCTCTTTATCTACATCATTTGCTCTGATGCATATAGCCAAGATACATGTAACTTATTTCTTGCTCTGACATGCTTATGCATTCACATGTTCTTATATCCCATTCTTACATGAGTGCATATATGTAGGGGGAGCCTATGCATGTTACATGTCTTTCCAGAGCTTTACTTGTTACTCTTCATATCCTTTATCTAAAGCTTTGATGTATGTTGTCATCAATTACCAAAAAGGGGGAGATTGAAAGCACAAGTGCTCCCCGGGTGATTTTGGTAATTAATGTTAACATATCTCTTGTTGGACTAATACCTTTACCTAGTGTATTTCAGATTAGTTCAACAATGGCGTGGCAAGGACAAGAGGATGTGGAACCCCTTCTAAATACTAAGGACAAAGATTGGCAAAAGCTCAAGACTCTTCATTTCCATTTTAGTGATCCAAGATCACATTGAGTCCATAGGAAAAGCCAATACTATTAAAAGGGGATGATGTGTTGCTTAATGGTCTACTTGCTCAAAATGCTTAGTGATATTGCTCAAAAACCCTCAGCCACTTTCTCTCTTTTCCATATATGTCCAAAACCCAAAGTCAAACTCGGCCCCACCGATTTGATCTATCCAGCGCCACCGAGTTCAGTTGACATAGCCACTGCCAGAAACCCTAGACAATTCGGTCCCACCGAGTTTGCATGACAAACTCTCTGTTTCCCTTCGTAACATTTCGGTCTCACCGAAATGAGCGATCGGTCCCACCGAGTTTGCCTGACCAACTCTCTGTTTGCTCATTGCTGAAATCGGTCCCACCGAGTTCATGCAATCGGTCTCATCGAGATGAGGTTTGCTCTAAGCCCTAGCACATCGGTCCCACCGAGTTGATCCAGTCGGTCCCACCGAGATTCCTAACGTTCACATTTTGAACTAAATCGGTCTCACCGAGTTCTCCTGTTCGGTCTGACCGAGTTGGGTCAAATGTGTGTAACGGTTGGATTTTGTGTGGAGGCTATATATACCCCTCCACCCCCTTCTCCATTTGAGAGAGAGCCATCAGAACGTGCCTACACTTCCACTACTCATTTTCTGAGAGAGAACCACCTAATCATGTGTTGAGACCAAGACATTCCAATCCAACCACAAGAATCTTGATCTCTAGCCTTCCCCAAGTTGCTTTCCACTCAAATCATCTTTCCACCATAGCCAAATCTGTGAGAGAGAGTTGAGTGTTGGGGAGACTATCATTTGAAGCACAAGAGCAAGGAGTTCATCATCAACACACCATTTATTACCTTTTGGAGAGTGGTGTCTCCTAGATTGGTTAGGTGTCGCTTGGGAGCCTCCGACAAGATTGTGGAGTTGAACCAAGGAGTTTGTAAGGGCAAGGAGATCGCCTACTTCGTGAACATCTACCCGAGTGAGGCAAGTCCTTCGTGGGCGATGGCCATGGTGGGATAGACAAGGTTGCTTCTTCGTGGACCCTTCGTGGGTGGAGCCCTCCGTGGACTCGCACAACCGTTACCCTTCGTGGGTTGAAGTCTCCATCAACGTGGACGTACGATAGCACCACCTATCGGAACCACGCCAAAAATCTCCGTGTCTTCATTGCGTTTGCACACTCCAATCCCATCCCTTATTTTCTTGCAATTTGCATGCTTTATCTTTTCCACTGCTTATACTTTTGCCATGCTTGCTTGAAATGTATTGTGAATGCTTAAACTTGTGCTAAAACTCCACCTCAACTTCAAGAAATTAAAAACTGCTACTTTTGCTTGTTGAGGTTCCCTTTTCTTCGACGTTGCCTCAGTAGCGGAGGAGAACGATGGTGGGCGACTTTTTGGCGTGGCACAAGATTCTGCCAAAGTGAAATTCTAGTTTGATGCAATATTGCAAGACATCTATGTATGTCTCTTGTGATGACCACATGTGTACTCTTTGTAATATGTTTGTCTAATGAAATATATGTGGTTATTTAAAAAAAAGACAGGGCTAACCAACAAAGCGATGTTTGTTCTCTTTTTTTGAACATAGTACAGACGCAGGCGCTCATACATACGCGCATACACTCATCCCTATGAATGCACACACGCACACCCTACCCCTATGAGCACCTTCGAGAGACTGAGCCGGCATATCATCTTGAGATTTACGAAGTCACCGTAGGTGCCTCGTCGTCGACGGGAACGTCTCCTCCCATTGAAAGCACATCGCCGGAAATCCTGAAATAAATCCAGAAATAATGCGAGCACCAGGACTTGAACCTTGGTGGGCTGGGGATACCACTATCCTTCTAACCATCCAACCACAGGTTGGTTCGCGGTGACATTTGTTCTTGACAGCGCCTTCTTTCATTGCACGGTATTTAGTTCCATCGTATCTCTAACCAAATACTCCCTTCGTTATACATTCAAAGCAAGTGCAGCAAACTATATGTTTAAAGTTTCCCCTACGCGGCGGCTAGGGTTTCCTATCCTCTCTGGCGATCTACTCGTCGGCGAGTCCCTATCCAACATAGACTGTCGGTGCAACAAACCCCTAGGTGTGTTGCCCGGACTGTACACAGGCTCAAGAGCAAGGTTACAACATTCAAGACAAGGCCAAGCAGAAGAGATGGCTCTTTGAGAAATCAAAGGGCGGATCAAGAAGACCAAGACCAACCAAATAAGCAAGATATCACTAAGAAAAAACCTCCCTTGCCGGGCAGGCGAGCCTGGCGGGGTCGAGGTTACCCCAAGACAAGCCTCAAGATTCCCCCGGCAGGCTTGCCGGGGACGCCAAGGGCGGATTACCCCGCCAAAGCTCCACCGCTCCACCTCACAGCAACGCAAGTCACCCATCGGTGCGGTGTCGAACCCCCAAGTGACTAAGTGGCTGTTACTTGGTACATGGCAGGCCATTTCTGAGGAAGATCATCCCTAAATGACACCCGTCCAGGTGACGTGTCGCGCGGGCAGGCGAAAAGGTGGCTGAATGACACGGCAAGGCTTGCCGGGCTACGCCACAATGTGACACTAAGCGGCGCATTTAATGCACCCTGTCCTGTCTGCAGAGTTAGGTATGATAGCACTGTGGCTATCTAATCAGTGCATAATGACTATTTTGCCATTGTGGTGACCCCTTGACCTATAAAAGGAGGGTCGTGGCTACCTTAGAAAGGATTCGGACCCTTGTACGCTCGTACGCGCGTATCTGCTCTCGCCTCGAGGCGACCTTGCCGGGCTAGAGCGCTAGGTCTCCACCACGGTCCTTCCATCAATCCTCCAAAGCAGGAGTAGGGTTTTACGCCTCGTGGCGGCCCGAACCTGGGTAAAACTGCCCATGTCATTGTTGCCATGCTGCTCTGTGCTTTCCGCTCTTTATGCAATGCGCTCTTTCCCCTTGCCGAACCACTAGGGGCCGATGGCCCCAGAGGTGGCCGTGTGATACCACGACATCTTTGGTGCGTCAGGTAGGGGGAAGCGCTTGCGCGAACCCAAGAGTGTAAGCAGCAAGCCGTCTTCATCATCGTTTTCTTCATCAACGGCTTCATCATCCATGGCGCCCAAAAAGAAATCCGGTGCTTCAGCTCACCCGTCTACCTCGAAGGCTCCCTCGCATGCGGCCACTAATGCCGTGGGGGCTGCGGGGGAACATGGGAACGCCGATGCCGCGGGGAACGTGACTGGCGCAGGCGGCGCCATCACCGTTCCCCCTGCGGCCGAAGCAGGAGCAGGAGGCACCGGAGGAGGGTGACACCAACAACAACCCAGCGGCCATGCTCCACAAGGTGCGGGTGTGGAGAACGCTCCATCTCCGCCTCCCCACCTCGCCGAGGGACACAGCCATAGCGGTGGCGTTCGCCCTGATGCGGATCATAATTACTTAGCTGCCCCCGCCGCGGGTGCGGCTACAGGGCCCGTGCCACCCCCAGGGCAAGCTAGCCGAGACAATACGCCAAATGGGGTCGTCAACCCCCAAGCGCATCCGCCTAATTGTCACGCCGCCCTAGCGACTGGCTCGCGGCGGCGAGAACATGGCGCCGCCACTACGGGCACCATCAGAAGTCGGGCGATGTCGCGATCCGCGTCGTCATCCATGCCAAGCACCGCTTCGGAGGCCATGGCGCGGGCCCAACTCTTTTTGAGATTTCTGCCAGCGGCCAATCAAATGGATGAGTGGAGGGCCACTATCCAGAGCTTGATTGGTTTCGCTGAGGCGGGAGGATCACTGGAGGTAGGCCCGCCACGGCCTCCACCAACGGCGGCAACGGCCCAAGCCACTAGCCGCACCGAGGGAGCCGTTCCGACGGTGAAGTCCCCTCCACGACAGCCAGCGCAGGGGCCATAACGAGGGCCACGCGACCAAGAACCCGACGACGTATCAATGGCTTCGTCTGATCCTCAGACACGTCGAGACCAGCGACGGGTCCTGGAAGACAGGCGGAGGGAAGACACGCGCATCACCATCGAGCGACGCCACGACACCCGCCGCCAGTCTGATAGGCGCAATGGCCCCGACGTCGACGAACCCATGCCCAGTGGGGGCGGGTACCTGTCTTTCGAGGTTGGGTGCCCCGCCTCCGTTGGCTATCTGCCCGTACGTTCAAACCAGAGATACCAGAAAAGTACGATGGAAGATTGAACCCGACAGAGTTCTTGAGCATCTACACCATCGCTGATTAAGCTGCCGGAGGAAGGGACGAGAGGGTGTTCACCAACTACTTCCCTTTGGCACTCAAGCCAAACGTGAGGTCGTGGCTGATGCACTTGCCAGAGAACTCCATCTCGACCTAGGCTGATCTGTGCCATGAGTTTATTGGTGCCTTCACGGGCGGCCATCAAGAACCAGGGCGGCCCAGCGACTTGCAGCTCCTCCCATAGAAGGAAGGAGAGAGTTTGTGGAAGTATATGCAGAGGTTCAGCCGAGTGCACAGGAACATTCCAGACATCCATCCAGCAGCTGTGATAGCTGCGTTCCAGTCCAACATGCGCAACCACAGGATACGTTCCAAAATGAACGTTCGGTTGCCCAAGACTGTGAATGAGCTATACACTCTGGCGGACAAGTGTGCCCGAATAGAGGAGGGGAGGCGACTCCCCGGTGAAGAAGATGGTGTCGACGTTGACTCAGAGGACGATGACGACACCACCAATCAGAAGAAGAAGAACAAGAAACGCAACAAGAAGCGCAAGGATAAAGCAGTGATGGTTGTTGAAGGAGCGAGCACTCCTAGTATCGGAAAGAAGGCCAAGACCAAGGCTCCTGGCAAGGAAGTTGCTGCTTGCGCTGACTGCCGGGAAGCCGCGGCTGCCGAGAATGCTGGGAAGGCTGACGGGCCATACTGCAAGATCCATCGGACTAAGGGACACGATCTTCAAGAGTGTCGTCAAGTAGAGCAGCTCGTCAAGAAGCAGAAAGCTGAGTACGAGAAGCGTGACAAAGAGAGAGACCAAGATGGTGCTAGCGGGAAGGGCCAAGGTAGTAGAGGAGGTCGCCCCCGCAAGGCCCCTTAGTATCAAGGGAAATCGGCCAGAGGCCGTGAGAAGAAGGGATGCGATGATGGGAGTGATGAAGGAGATGAAGAGGAAACCAGCGAGCAGGAATTCCAGAAGGCCACTGATGCCCTGTGCATTGACGAAGGTGCGCCCTTTCACTCCTCTCACCGCCAGCTCAAAAAGTGGGCACGTGAGGTCAATGCCATGGAGCCGGCGGCAGATTCTTGGAAGCCGCTCAAGTGGTCCCACACGTCCATCATCTTTGATGAAGAGGATCACCCTGACCGCACCACTTCGGTAGGATGTTTGCCATTGTTGGTTTCACCAACGATTCGCAACCTCAAAGTCACAAAGATGTTGGTTAACGGAGGGGCCGGGTTGAATCTGATATCTCCCAAGGTCATCAGCAAGCTCCAAATAGCAGATGAAGAGCTCAAGGTTACCGGTACTTTCCAAGGCATCAACCCCGGCAGGAGTCGTCCTAAGGGGAAGATCACACTGCGGGTAACGTTCGGGGGGGAGTTGAACTACCGGACCAAGAAGATCGTGTTTGATGTGGTCGACCTCTCCCTGCCATACAATGGAATCCTTGGCCGCCCTGCCCTGGCAAAATTCATGGCGGCATCCCACTATGCCTACAACACTCTGAAGATGCCAGGACCGATGGGCGTCATTTCCATTCCATCAGACAAGAAGGACGCAGTCATATACGTGGATAAGATGTACCGGGAAGCAGTCACTGCAGAGGCCGCGGAAGCTACCGCTCCCTCCAAGGAAGGCAAGAAAGGGAAGAAAGCTAGAAAGGATGCCAGCAAAGAATCTGGGAAGCGCGCCTCTTCGGATTGCGCTGCGCTTGTTGATGATTTGCCGGAGAGTTCCAATAGAAAGAGATCAAAGGTTGCTGCGCCTGCTGTGAAGAAGGTCCCGGTAGGGTTGGTTGGCACTGATGGTACATTTACTATCAGCTCCACCCTTGATGACAAATAGGAAAGCGCGCTCGTTGCCTTCCTGCGGGCGAATATCGATGTGTTTGCTTGGCAACCATCTGACACCCCCGGTGTTCCCAGGGAGGTAATCGAACACCACCTTGCTATCTGCCCACATGCCCGACCCGTCAAACAGAAGGTCCAAAAGCAAGCTTTGGAGCGGCAGCAGTTTATTGCTGAGGAGATCAAGAAACTCGAAGCTGCTGGTTTGGTCAGAGGAGTGTTGCATCCAACTTGGTTGGTGAATCCAGTGGTGGTGCGCAAGGCGAATTGGAAATGGAGGCTTTGCATAGATTTCACAGATCTAAATAAAGCATGCCCGAAGGACCCATTCCCCTTGTCGCGCATCGATCAGATTATGGATTCCACCTCTGGATATGACCTACTTCCCTTCTTGGATGCCTACTCCGGGTACCACCAGATTTTCATGTCCGAAGAAGACGAAGAGAAGACCGCGTTTATAACCCCATGCGGCACGTACTGCTTTGTACGTATGCCCTTTGGGTTAAAAAGCACTGGATCCACTTTCGCGAGAGCAGTACAGATTGGCTTTGAGGCCCAGTTGCACAGGAATATTGGAGCCTACATGGATGATATAGTGGTCAAAACCAAGGACAAATCAACTCTCATTCAGGACTTGGAAGAGACCTTTGCAAATCTACGCAAGATTAACTTGAAGCTGAACCCAGAGAAGTGTGTGTTTGGCATTCCTTCCGGCAAGCTGCTTGGCTTCTTTGTGTCCCACCGGGGGATAGAGGCCAACCCCGACAAGATCAAGGCAATTGAGTAGATTCAAGCACCCAAGATAGTTAAGGACGTGAGGCATTTGACTGGATGTGTTGCCGCGCTAAGCAGGTTCATTTCCAAGTCCGCCGAACGTGCCCTGCCATTCTTGAAAATCTTGAAGAAGGCTGGGCCCATGGAGTGGACCCCGGAGGCAGACACTGCACTGCAGGATCTGAAGACCTATCTTTCCTCTGTCCCCACCTTAGTCGCTCCAAAACCACAAGAACCACTGCTGCTATACTTAGCGGCAACCAATCAAGTGGTTAGCGCAGTGCTGGTGGCGCAGCGGGAAGTAGATGAAGAAGCAGCTGCAACTGCCGTCCGCTCTGGAGGAGGAAGTGAACTCGCCACGGCATGGTCAGAGGCAGATCAGAACAAGGAGTAGCGGGGTAATGGAGACAGCTCCAGGGTCGCGGCAAGGAAGAAAGTGGTGCAGCGGACAGTGTACTTCATCAGCTCCCTGTTGCAGGGGGCTAGGTCGAGGTACTCTGGTGTGCAAAAGTTGATTTTTGTCCTCATCATGGCCTCAAGGGAACTGCACCACTACTTCCAAGCCCACGAGATCACGGTTGTCACCCGCTTCCCCTTGCAACGCATACTGAGGAACCCTGAGGCCACTGGCAGGATAGTGGAATGGGCTTTGGAGTTATCCAGCTTTGGTTTGAAGTTTGAGAGCACGTTAATCATTCAGAGCAGAGCACTGGCGGAGTTTATTGTGGAATGGACGCCTACCCCTGACGAAGACGTGTTGGAGACAGTTATCCCCGGCAAGGAAGCGCCCCAAGAATGGATCATGTACTTTGATGGTGCCTTCTCCCTACAAGGTGCAGGAGCTGGTGTGCTTCTTGTTGCTCCCTCTAGGGAGCACCTCAAGTACATGGTTCAAATGCATTTCCCCCGGGAGAAGGCTACCAACAATACAGCAGAATATGAAGGACTCCTTGTCGGGCTCAGGATCACAACAGAACTAGGAATCAAGAAGTTGATCATTCATGGAGATTCACAACTTGTGGTGAGGCAAGTGAACAAGGATTATCAAAGCCCATTGATGGAGGCATACGTCGAGGAAGTGAGAAAGTTGGAGGAGCGCTTTGATGAATTGCAAACAGAGCACATACCGCGTGCGGAAAACAGCATTGCTGATCATCTGTCAAAGTGCGCTGCGCAAAAACTCCCTGTGGAACCAGGGACTTTTGTTCTCCATCTGACTCAACCCTCCGTATCCCCGGCAACAATGGCCAAGAAGAGGAGGAAACTGGACTCCGGCAGGCCTCTCCCGGCAGAGCCCTCTGGGGTCCCCGGCAGAGAGGTTGGCGGGAACAACTCCGTTTTGCCCGGTGAGCAGCACCCTCCCGCTAAACCACCTATTCCTGTGGTCGAGGCATACGCTCCCGTGAACGAGGAGGTGCCGCTAGTCCTTGTTGCCGAGCCTCAGGCTCCAACGTGGGCGCGACACATAGTCCATTTCCTCCAAACAGGAGAACTTCCCGAAGAGCAAGAAGAAGCTGAAAGAGTAGCCCGGAGGGCCAGTATGTATCAGTTCGTTGATGACACGCTATATAGAAGAAGGCCCAACGGAGTGAAATTGAAGTGCATTTGCCGGGAAGAAGGAAAGGAACTATTGGCAGAGATACACAAGGGTATATGCGGCTCCCACATTGGATCGAGGGCCCTGGTTGGAAAAGCCTTCCGGCAAGGTTTTTACTGGCCCACGGCCCTCCAAGATGCAATTGAGCTAGTCACCAAATGTGAAGCCTGCCAGTTCCACTCCAAGAATATCCATCAGCCTGCTCAAGCTCTCCAGACGATCCCTTTGTCATGGCCCTTCTCGGTCTGGGGGCTCGACATCTTGGGCCCCTTCCCCCGTGCTACCGGGGGCTTTGAGTTCTTGTTCGTCGCTATCGATAAGTTCACAAAGTGGCCAGAGGTGGAGCCCGTGAGGAAGGTGACCGCACAGTCAGCTATCAAGTTCTTGAAAGGATTGGTGTGCCTTTTCGGAGTGCCCGCCAGGATCATCACTGACAATGGCACCCAATTCACAAGCCGCGCCTTCATGCAATACATTCATGCCCTCGGAAGCAAAGTCTCATTTGCCTCTGTTGCCCATCCCAGAAGCAATGGACAAGCTGAGAGGGCAAATGCTGAAGTGATGCGAGGACTCAAGACAAAAACATTTGATAGGCTGCAGAAGTGCGGCAGGCGGTGGATCGACGAGCTGCCAGTGGTTCTTTGGTCCCTCCATAGGACACCAAATCGAGCTACCAGGCAGTCTCCCTTCTCCCTAGTCTATGGGGCAGAAGCAGTTATCCCCAGGGAACTCATATACGGATCACCTCGAGTGCTTGCCTACGATGAAGTAGTGCAGGAACAGCACCGGCGTGACGATGTTGTGCTACTTGAGGAGAACAGTCTCCGGGCTGCTACGCGTGCTGCACACTACCAGCAAGCCCTGCGTCGCTATCACAGCCTCGGGGTTCATGCCCAGAGCTTTGAGGAAGGCGACCTTGTCCTTAGGCGTGTTCAGTCCGCTAAGGGTGCAAACAAGTTGACGCCAAAGTGGGAAGGACCTTACCGGGTAGTACGAGTCACCAGACCCAGCGCAGTCCGTCTGGAGACCGGAGATGGCATTTAGTTGCAAAACTCATGGAACATTGAGCATCTCCGTAAATTCTACACATAAGGCGCGGCTATCGGGCCCTGCCCAACAGCCACCCTTTTGTACAAGCCTTGCCAATGTTGCATGTAACCCTTTGTACAAAGCCAGATGCAGACCCTGAGCAACAGATGAATAAACGAAGCGCTGGGGGCCCCCAACAAGATTGCATGCATGCATAAGCATATCATGAGCATAGCATGATCATGTAGATGAGGTCGCATGTAGCACTGTTTTCATCCGCACTAAGTTGCAGGGTTCTTGCCATGGACTTGATCCCAAAGAGAAGAAATGAAGCCAAGCCTACACAGCGATCCCCGGCAAGCCAAACAGATAAGTTTCTTCTTATCCATATATACCTGTTCTGTAAGGTAAAAACTTGTGCATATGAAAACCTCGTTACCTTCGAAACATAGGTGCTCCCATCCTTTGTCCCGAACGTTGCTTCGGAAAAGGTGGTCGCAGTTGCCTTTGATGGAGAGGGTTCGACGAGGGGCCGGTCCCTTTTTATAGTTTTATGCCCGGCAGGCCTTGCCCCACGGCAGCAAACTAAGGGTACCGGCAGGATAATTTGCCGGGGGAAACTTGTTTACTTGAACGTATAGAGGCACCTCACCTCTGCATGCACATGATACATGCACAAGTACCCGGCAAGGCTTGTCTTTTTCATTAATATGCTGATAAGAAAGTACAGATCTTACAAAGCACAAACATGGATAAAGAAGTTTACATAATTTAGACTAAAGTTTGGCAAGTGCCTACATGTTTTAGACTAAAAAAAGATAAGTGCCCCGTAATCCCTTTCTTGTCCCTCTCCTCCTAGGCACTACGGTGGGAGGTGAAGAAGGCAAAAGGAGCGCCTGGGCAGAAGCCCAGCCTGACCCCGTCAGGCCCCGTGGCGAGGAGCCTGACAAGATCAAGAGGGCGCGGGCGAAGGTGATGGTGAAGAGAGCGGTGGAAGGGTCCCCCTGGCCACCGCCACCAGGGCTAGCAGGACGCGGCAGGGCGAACGAAGCTGCAACCCGAGAGGAAGCCTGCCGGGGTCCAGCTAGAAGGCTGCTGGAGGAGCCGAGGGCACCACCCCCACTTCTGCATCCAACTCCCCGGCAAATCGCCTTGCCGGGAAGGAGATGCAGGTGCTGATGATGGTGCCGCTGCCTGACGGTGATGGTGCGACTGGTGTTCAGTCGGAGTCGGAGCCGGAGTCCTGCCCGTCGGCGCCGTCGTCATCGCCAGCACTGTCCTCCTCGTCGCTATCACTCGGGGAGGAGCTTTTGTCGTCGGTCGAGCTCTCCACGCAGCACCCTAAGCGAGCACCCGAAGACCTTGACGGAGAGCAGATCGGCCTCCATTAGTTTAAAATGGAGGACGTGCCCCTCCGACAAGCTGTGGGCACGAGCAACGGTTTTCCAGCCGCGTCGGAAGAGTGTAACGTGAGGAGTGGGGAAGTGCACATCCACCCACATGCTGCCGTTGCAGCAACCCCTCATGTGCAGCTTCAACGCGTGCGGCTGTTCAAGCTCCATCACCCTCGCAAACGGAGTAGGGAGGCGGAGGCGACCGCGCGGGGGCTTGTACAGCCTGATGATGAATTCCAGTGGTTGGTCTCCGACGTGGCCCTCCATTGGGGGTTGAGCGGCCGGCGGAGGGGCGGCCCGAGCGCCCCCTTGCCCTCCTCGACCCCGAGCACCACGACGGCCGCAACCTCGCCCCCTCCTACATCCTCTCGGAGCGGGCTCCGCCCCTACATCTTCGGCGGGAGGAGGGAGGCACTGTCGAGCAGAAGCCCTCGTCACCACTACTGGGGTGCCATTGCATCTTCTTCCCCTCACCATGAAGATGAAACGACACCAGAAGAAACAAGAAGGGAATGGATATGAGCCTGCACCCCCGCCCGCGTCCCCTTTTATAAGGAAAATGAGGCCGGGGGCTGGCTCCCTACTCAGGGGGAGCGACCGCCCCACTCCGCCAATTCGGCTCTCTCCCGCACCACCAACGGCTCGTGGAATCGAGGCCAACCCCGTGCGCCAATCCATGGCGTCTGGATTTCTGCCATGGCAAGTGTTTCCACGCTCTCCGCATCCACCACCAACCCAGCACAATGCATGCTGCACACGTGGCAGAAACGCCAGAAGCAGGGAAGATAGCGGAATGGCAATTACCACCCCGTGAACGTGGGGCGTGGGTAGCCCACGGATCGTGGCTTACTAACCTCCCCACTACGTCTCGTGCGACGCATGAGAAAACTGGAAACTGACTCAAGCACATGTTAATGGAGAAGCAAATAAGATCTCAAAGGATGAGCTACCACAACCCGCTCGCCTGTGTACTAGACAGGGCCTACCCCGATGATGCTCGGCAGCACGTTCAGGCCAGGCCCGGGGGCTCCTGTCGGTGCAACAAACCCCTAGGTGTGTTGCCCGGACTGTACACAGGCTCAAGAGCAAGGTTACGACGTTCAAGACAAGGCCAAGCAGAAGAGATGGCTCTTTGAGAAATCAAAGGGTGGATCAAGAAGACTAAGACCAACCAAATAAGCAAGATATCACTAAGGAAAAACCTCCCTTGCCGGGCAGGCGAGCCTGGCGGGGTCGAGGTTACCCCAAGGCAAGCCTCAAGACTCCCTCGGCAGGCTTGCCGGGGATGCCAAGGGCGGATTACCCTGTGAAAGCTCCACCTCTCCACCTCACAGCAACACAAGTCACCCATCGGTGCAGTGTCGAGGCCCCAAGTGACTAAGTGGCTGTTACTTGGTACGTGGCAGGCCATTTCTGAGGAAGATCATCCCTAAATGACACCCGTCCAGGCGACGTGTCAAGTGGGCAAGCGAAAAGGTGGCTGAATGGCACGGCAAGGCTCGCCGGGCTACGCCACGATGTGACACTAAGCGGCGCATTTAATGCACCCTGTCCTGTATGCAGAGTTAGGTATGATAGCATTGTGTGTTGGGAAACGTTGCATTGAAAACAATTTTGTTTCTACGCACACGCAAGATCTATCCATGGAGATGCATAGCTATGAGAGGGGAGATCATCTTCATACCCTTGAAGATCGCTAAGCGGAAGCATTTATCAACGCGGTTGATGTAGTCGTACACCTTCACGATCCGTCCTGATCAAGTACCGAACGTACGGCACCTCCGCGTTCAGCACACGTTCAACTTGATGATGTCCTCGCCTTCTCAATCCAGCAAGAGAGGCGAAGTAGTAGTTGAGTTCCGGCAGCACAATGGCGTGGTGATGGTTGGTGAGGAAGAACAATCTCCGCAGGGCTTCGCCAATCACTACAGAAACTATACGAAGGATAAACTAGAGGGGACGGGGTTGCCGGCACACGGCTTGGTGAATCTTGATGTGTCTTGGGTGCTAGCCCTGCCCCTCAATGTATATGTTGAGCCCTGGGGTCAAAACTTGGAGTAAAAGCCTCCTCAAAGTCAGTTTTGCCCGAAAGGCAAGAGTCCTTCTCGGACTCCAGGGCCAGACGCCAGGGTTCCCGGCGTCTGGGCCCAGACGCCACGGTCTCTGGCGTCTGGCCTCTGGTCTCCGCAAAGCTTCCTTTTGCTCTTTCCAAAACCCTCGTGGGCTTTCCCCTTTAGCCCAAATAAAGTGTTCTCGTACCCAAACATTTCGGGAAACATCCGAAACCCCTTTCGGTGAATTTCGGAACCCTTCCAAAGAACAAACACTATTATCCCATATATCAATCTTTACTTTTGGACCATTCCGTAGCTCCTTGTTATGTCTGTGATCTCATCTGGGACTCCGAACAACATTCGGTCACCAACATACAAAACTCATATAATACTATATCGTCAACGAACGTTAAGCGTGCGGACCCTGCGGGTTCGAGAACTATGTAGACATGAACGAGACGCCTCTCCGGTCAATAACCAATAGCGGAACCTGGATGCCCATATTGGCTCCTACATATTCTACGAAGATCTTTATCGGTCAAACCTTATGACAACATACGTAATTCCCTTTGTCCATCGGTATGTTACTTGCCCGAGATTCGATCGTCGGTATCTATATACCTAGTTCAATCTCATTACCGGAAAGTATCTTAACTTGTTCCGTAATACATCACCTCGTGACTAACTCCTTAGTCATTTGCTTGCAAGCTTATGATGTGTATTACCGAGAGGGCCCAGAGATACCTCTCCGATACTCGGAGTGGCAATTCCTAATCTCGATTTCTGCCAACTCAACAAACACCTTTGGAGATACCTGTAGAGCATCTTTATGATCACCCAGTTACGTTGTGACGTTTGATAGAACACAAGGTATTCCTCCGGTATCCGGGAGTTGCATAATCTGATAGTCGAAGGAATATGTATTTGACATGAAGAAAGCAATAGCAATAAAACTGAACGATCATTATGCTAAGCTAACGGATGGGTCTTGTCCATCACATCATTCTCCTAATGATGTGATCCCGTTATCAAATGACAACACATGTCCATGGTTAGGAAACCTTAACCATCTTTGATCAACGAGCTAGTCTAGTAGAGGCTTACTAGGGACACGGTGTTTGTTTATGTATTCACACATGTATTTAAGTTTCCGATCAATACAATTCTAGCATGAATAATAAACCTTTATCATGAATAAAGAAATATAAAATAACAAATTTATTATTGCTTCTAGGGCATATTTCCTTCAGTCTCCCACTTGCACTAGAGTCAATAATCTAGTTCACATCGCCATGTGATTAACACCCATAGTTCACATCTCCATGTGACTAACACCCAAAGAGTTTACTAGAGTCAATAATCTAGTTCACACCGCCATGTGATAAACACCCAAAGAGTACTAAGGTGTGATCATATTTTGCTTGTGAGAGAGGTTTAGTCAATGTGTCTGCCATATTCAGATCCATATGTATTTTGCAAATTTCTATGTCTACAATGCTCTGTATGGAGCTACTCTAGCTAATTGCTCCCACTTTCAATACGTATCCAGATTGAGACTCAGAATCATCTGAATTAGTGCTAAATCTTGCATTGACGTAACCCTTTACGATGAACCCTTTATCACCTCCATAACCGAGAAACATTTCCTTACTCCTCTTAGGTAACTAAGGATAATTTTAACCGCTGTCCAGTGATCTACTCCTGGATCACTATTGTACCCCCTTGCCAAACTCATGGCAAGATGCACAACAGGTCTGGTACATAGCATGGTATACTTTATTGAACCTATGGCTGAGGCATAGGGAATGACTTTCATTCTCTTTCTATCTTTTGCCGTGGTCGGGCTTTGAGTCTTACTCAACTTCACACCTTACAATGCAGGTTAGAACTCTTTCTTTGACTGATCTATTTTGAACTCCTTCAAAATCTTGTCAAGGTATGTACTCATTGAAAGTCTTATCAAGCATCTTGATCTATCTCTATAGATCTTGATGCCCAATATGTAAGTAGCTTCACCGAGGTCTTTCATTGAAAAATTCTTATTAAGTATCCTTTTATGCTATCCAGAAATTCTATATCATTTCCAATCAATAATATGTCATCCACATATAATATCAGAAATGCTATAGAGCTCCCACTCACTTTCTTGTAAATACAGGCTTCACCGTAAGTCTGTATAAAACCATATGCCTTGATCACCTCATCAAAGCGTATATTCCAACTCTGAGATGCTTGCACCAGTCCATAGATGGATCGCTAGAGCTTGCACACTTTGTTAGCACCTTTAGGATCGACAAAACCTTCTGGTTGCATCATATACAACTCTTCTTTAAGAAATCCATTAAGGAATGCAGTTTTGACGTCCATTTGCCAGATTTCATAATTATAAAATGCGGCAATTGCTAACCTGATTTGGACAGACTTAAGAATCTCTATGGGTGAGAAAGTCTCATCGTAGCCAACTCCTTGAACTTGTCAAAAACCTTTCGCCACAAGTCGAGCTTTGTAGATAGTAACATTACTATCAGCCTTAGTCTTCTTCTTGAAGATCCATTTATTCTCAATGGCTTGCCGTTCATGGGGCAAGTCCACACTTTATTCTCATACATGGATCCTATCTCAGATTTCATGGCCTCAAGCCATTTATCGGAATCTGGGCTCATCATAGCTTCTTCATAGTTCATAGGTTCGTCATGGTCTAGTAACATGACTTCCAGGATAGGATTATCGTACCACTCTGGTGCGGATCGTGCTCTGGTCGACCTACGAAGTTCAGTAGTAACTTGATCTGAAGTTTCATGATCATCATCATTAGCTTCCTCTCTAGTTGGTGTAGGCATCACGGGAACAGTTTTCCGTGATATGCTACTTTCCAATTCGAGAGAAGGTACAATTACCTCATCAAGTTCTACTTTCTTCCCACTCACTTCTTTCGAGAGAAACTCCTTCTCTAGAAATGTTCCATTCTTGCCAACAAAGATCTTGCTTTCGGATCTGTGGTCGAAGGTGTACCCAATTGTTTCCTTAGGGTATCCTATGAAGACGCACTTCTCCAATTTGGGTTCGAGCTTATCAGGCTGAAGCCTTTTGACATAAGTGTCGCAACCCCAAACTTCAAGAAACGACAGCTTAGGTTTCTTGCCAAACCACAGTTCATACGGTGTCGTCTCAACGGATTTAGACGGTGCCCTATTTAACGTGAATGCAACTGTCTCTAATGCATAACCCCAAAATGATAGTGGTAAATCGGTAAGAGACATCATAGAACGCACCATATCTAATAAAGTATGGTTACGACGTTTGGACACACCACTACGCTGTGGTGTTCCAGGTGGCGTGAGTTGTGAAACAATTCCACATGGTTTTAAATGAAGGCCAAACTCGTCACTCAAATATTCGCCTCCGCGATCGGATCGTAGAAACTTTATTTTCTTGTTATGATGATTCTCCACTTCACTCTGAAATTCTTTGAAATTTTCAAATGTTTCAGACTTGTGTTTCATCAAGTAGATATACCCATATCTACTCAAATCATCCGTGAAGGTTAGAAAATAACGATACCCGCCGCGTGCTTCAACACTCATCGGACCGCATACATCGGTATGTATTATTTCCAATAAGTCATTAGCTCGCTCCATTGTTCCAGAGAATGGAGTTTTAGTCATCTTGCCCATGAGGCATGGTTCGCAAGTATCAAATGATTCATAATCAAGTGATTCCAAAAGTCCATCTGCATGGAGTTTCTTCATGCGCTTTACACCAATATGACCTAAATGGTAGTGCCACAAGTATGTTGCACTATCATTATCAACTTTGCATCTTTTGGCATCAATATTATGAATAAGTGTATCACTACGATCGAGATTCAATAAACCATTCACATTCGGTGTATGACCATAGAAGGTTTTATTCATGTAAACAGAACAACAATTATTCTCTGACTTAAATGAATAACCGTATTGCAATAAACATGATCAAATCATATTCATGCTCAACGCAAACACCAAATAACATTTATTTAGGTTCAACACTAATCCCGAAGGTAGAGGGAGTGTGCGATGGTGATCGTATCAACCTTGGAATCACTTCCAACACACATCGTCAGTTCTACCTTAACTAGTCTCTTTTTATTCTGTAACTCCTATTTTGAGTTACTAATCTTAGCAACTGAACCAGTATCAAATACCCAGGGGCTACTACGAATACTAGTAAGGTACATATCAATAACATGTATATCAAATATACCTTTGTTCACTTTGCCATCCTTCTTATCCGCCAAATATTTGGGGCAGTTCCGCTTCTAGTGACCATTCCCTTTGCAGTAGAAGCACTCAGTTTTAGGCTTAGGTCCAGCTTTGGGCTTCTTCATGGGAGTGGCAACTTGCTTGCCATTCTTCTTGAAGTTCCCTTTCTTTCCCTTGCTCTTTTCTTGAAACTAGTGGTTTCATTAACCATCAACACTTGATGCTCTTTCTTGATTTCTATCTTCACCGATTTCAGCATCGCGAAGAGCTTGGGAATCATTTTCTTCATCCCTTGCATATTATAGTTCATCACGAAGTTCTGGTAGCTTGGTGATAGTGCCTAGAGAACTCTGTCAATCACTATCTTATCTGGAAGATTAACTCCCACTTGATTCAAGCGATTGTCGTACCCAGACAGTCTAAGCACATGTTCACTGGCTGAGCTATTCTCCTCCATCTTGTAGGCAAAGTACTTGTCAGAGGTCTCACATCTCTCGACATGGGCATGAGTCTGAAATACCAATTTCAACTCTTGGAACATCTCTTATGTTCCGTGGCGTTCAATTTTTTTTGAAGTCCCGGTTCTAAGCCGTAAAGCATGGCGCACTAAACTATTAAGTAGTCATCATATTGAGCTTTGCCAAACGTTCATAACATCTGCATCTGCTCCTGCAATAGGTCTGTCACCTAGCGGTGCATCAAGGACATAATTCTTCTATGTAGCAATGAGGATACTCCTCAGATCACGAACCCAGTCCGCATTATTGCTACCATCATCTTTCAACTTAGTTTTCTCTAGGAACATATCAAAAATAGGGGAGTTATATCACGAGCTATTGATCTATAACATAGATATGCTAATACTATCAGGACTAAGTTCATGATAAATTAAGTTCAATTAATCAAATTACTAATGAACTCCCACTTAAATTAACATCCCTCAGGTTATTTAAGTGATAAGTGATCCAAATCAACTAACCCATGTCCGATCATCACGTGAGATGGGGTAGTCATCAATGGTGAACATCTCTATGTTGATCATATCTACTATATGATTCACGTTCGACCTTTCGGTCACCAGTGTTTCGAGACCATGTCTATACATGCTAGGCTCGTCAAGTTTAACCCAAGTATTCTGCATGTGCAAAACTGTCTTCACTACAAAAAAAAGACACATCCGTGACATTTTGGCCAAAACGAATTTTTTTCTATCATGCTTATGACACTTCTATGACAATAATTGTGACAAAACCCGATATCATCATAGATGTGGTGGGCTCCTACTTCTATGACAAAAAATCATGACAGAAAATGGGCTTTTCTTCCTGGGCGGGTCGGGGACGCACCTGCATGACATTCTTTGGGCCGTCCATGACGGAAAAAATCGTGGTAGAAGCGAGGGCGAGGTAAATTTTGGGGAGTTCCCGGTTACGGTGGGTGGTCGGGGCGAGCGATGCACGGAGGTTTGCGCATTTCTCTCGTACACATACACGCGTGTGTGCGAGGCGTTGGGCTCTAACTGAACCCGAGCGAGGCGTTGGGCTCTAACTGAACCCGAGCGATTGCACTAGCTACGTTACTGAACCCCGATCGATCCCTTGGCTGTTAACTGAACCCGAGTGATTCCTTCGCTACTGCTGCTAATTGAAGCCGATCGAAGCTGCCTCTTGATGAACAGTCCCCGGTGGGGGTTGGCTGAACAGGACCCCCGTGGTAGTAGAGGCCGTTGCCGCTGGATGAACAGGACCCCGATCGAGGAGGTGGGGGTGGATGAACAGTAGTCGGTGGAGGGACCCCATGGAGGGCTGGTTGAATAGTAGCCGGTGGAGGCTGGATGAACAGGACCCCATGGAGGGCTGGTTGAACAGTAGCCGGTGGAGGCTGGATGAATAGGACCCCATCGA
This sequence comes from Thinopyrum elongatum, assembly GCA_011799875.1. Taxonomy (NCBI): domain Eukaryota; kingdom Viridiplantae; phylum Streptophyta; class Magnoliopsida; order Poales; family Poaceae; genus Thinopyrum; species Thinopyrum elongatum. The sequence goes on from CM022299.1 coordinate 525,299,197, forward strand.
TGAACAGTAGCTGGTGGAGGCAGGAGGAAGTCGACGGTGGATGAACAGTAGCAGGTGGAGGCTGGAGGAAGTCAACGATGGATGAACAGTATCCCGTGGAGTCCCGTTTTGTGGTACGCCACATCCCTCCCGATGAACAGGACCCCCGTTTCGACCGTAGCGCTCCAACACAAGTCCGTTTTCTCCATTTTGCGGTACACCAAACCCCTCCTGATCAACAGGACCCCGTTTCGACCGTAGGCACTCGAACAGAAGTCCGTTTCCTCCGTTTTGCGGTACGCCAGATCCTTCCCGATGAACAGGACCTCGTTTCGATCGTACGTGGTTGAACAGAAAGGCCGTTTCCTCCGTTCTGCGGTAAGCCAGACCTCGTTTCGGCTATTCCGTTCAAGCCGGTTGGCTCCCGATGAACACGACACCGTTGCTGCCGTCCGCTGCCTCTCCATGTACACGAGCCCTGGCCGTACGTATGCGTGAGTAGGCGTTCGAGGCCCCGCCCATATGTACATACGTGCTTGTATTTTTTTGCGATCGGGCTGTACGTACGTGTACACAGTTTAGAAGGCACTGCCTGAACTGCTACGTCGGGGGCTCTACTACTACAAGTGCCGTTGCTTGCTCGGCCACAGTTCATCATTGCAGAGAGACCGATCGACCAGTATGTACGTACATGTTCGTGATCAGAATGACAACGCTACGTACGCTTCGACCAGGTGGGGCCCGGCTGTCAGGGAGGATAAGGAGGCACGTCCTTGCGTGTGAAGTTATTGATGGTGGGTCCGAGCTGTCAGGGGGAGGATTCAATTTTTTTCGTGCCTAATATGGAGGCACTTCCTTGCGTCCAAAGATATTGCTGGTGGGTCCCAGCTGTCAGGGGGAATTTTTTTTTTGCAAAATACAGCCCTTCCGGTAGGTCCCCGATGTCAGCTGGAGGAATCATTATTCTGCGCGTAATAAGGAGGCACTTCCTTGCTGCAGCCCTGGACCCAGCTGTCAGCCTCTCCACGTACAATCCTCTTTCGATGTAAGTCATTCCTTAACCATGTTGACCACGCCGCGGCGAGAGCACCAAGGCAGTGGATGACGGTGAGGCCTAGGAAGGGAATGACCCGAAGCCGGGGAAGACTCGGCAGTTCTTTCCCACACGGAGGGGAGTAGAGGGTTTACTGGTTGGGCTGCAGTGTGAGGCTGCCGTCGCCGGAGAATAACAGGAGGTCTGGGTGAGTACAGGGATGGCCAGGCCAGCAATGGGAGTAGGGTGGGGCGGTGAGGCTTGCGCGGCAGCAGAGCGGGCCATGGGAGGCAGGAGCAGGCATCACGACTGGCGCTGGTTTAGGCGGCTGGAGCAAGAAGACCAGAGGTTGAAGAAGCACTACGGCTGTTGGATGGACATCGTACGGTCACTGGAGCTAGAATCGTTCATATTGACTAAGTTGACAAAGCCCTCCGTCCGCGTCAACTTAGTAGGCCCACAAGTCAGCCTCCAAATATGGTGGGTCCCAGACAGCAGGGGGAGTATTCATTTTTTTGTGCGTAATAAGGAGGCACTTCCTTGCGTGAGAAGATATAGCTGGTGGGTCCGAGCTGTCAGCGGGAGGAACATTTTTTTTCGCGAAATACAGAGGCCCTTCCGGTGGGTCCCTACTGTCAGGTGGAGGAATCATTATTTTGCGCGTAATAAGGAGGCACTTCCTTGCGGCGTGCGTCCGTGGACACAGCTGTCAACCTCTCCACGTACAGTCCTCTTCCGATGGATGTTGTTCATTGACCACGCCGCGTCGAGAGCACCAGGGCGGTGGACAACGGCGAGGCCTAGGAAGGGAACGACCCGGAGCTGGGGAAGACTCGGCAGTGGTTGCCCACGCGGTGGGGAGTACGAGGGTTTACTGGTTCGGCTGCCATCGCCGGAAAATAACAGGAGGTGTGGGTGAGTAGAGGAATGGCCTGGCCAACGATGGAGTAGGGTGGGGCGGTGCGGCCTGCGCAGCAGCATAGCCGGCCATGGGAGGCGGGAGCAGGCAGTCCCACCGGCGCTGGTTTGGGTGGCTGGAGCAAGAAGATCAGATATTGAAGAAGCAACACGGCCGTTGGATTAACATCCAACGGTCACTACTGCTAGAATCGTTTGTGGACTAAGTTGACAAAGCCTTTCGTACACGCCAACCTGGTAGACCCACAAGTCAGCCTCCAAATCTGTCTCAAACAGCATACAACCCAAAATTTCTAGCCAGATTCAAATTAATTTAAAAACTAAACATACCTTAATTTAAATCCAATGAAATTTTACCCGCACAAAAACAATGAAATTTAAAATATCAAAATCCGAAAGAAAAAAGTATTTTGGAACTAATTGTGTGTTTGCTGTATTTTTTCATTTTACAGCCCATTTCTTATTACTTCTAGCCCATTTCTTATTACTTATAGCCCATTTTCTGGGCAAGCCCGAATGCATCCCTCCACGTCTTGAAAGATTTCTAGCCCAGCAGGGCGTAGAAAAGCAAGTAGGCCTACATTGGTTATTATGCAAAAAACAAAATAGCTGGGCTAGCCATTTTCAGAAAGGAAAAAAAAACTTGGCTGGTCATGTGGTAAACATATGAAATAAAAGCCTAGGCTAGATGGGCCACAGCTCCTGCACAACCCAGTTGATACCCTTCTCTGTCCCGAAAACAAAAAAAAAAGAAAATATTGCGCGCGCTGCTGGGTCCCGGGTGGCTGCTGCTCCTTGTGCAGTTATCTCGCTTATTGACTATGTTGACAGTGGCGTGCGATCGAGATGTCAGGTGATACGTCTCCAACGTGTCTATAATTTTTGATTGTTCCATCCTATTATATTATCTGTTTTGGATGTTTTATATGCATTAATATGCTATTTTATATTATTTTTGGGACTAACCTATTAACCTAGAGCCCAGTGCCAGTTCCTGCTTTTTTCCCTATTTTTAAGTTTCACAGAAAAGGAATACCAAACGGAGTCCAAACGGAATAAAACTTTCGCGATGATCTTTCTTGGACCAAAAGGAAACCAGAGGACTTGGAGTGCAAGTCAGAGAAGCCACGAGGCGGCCACAAGGACAGAGGGCGCGCCCCCCACCCTTGTGGGCCCCTCGTGCATCTCCTGACCTAATTCCTTCGCCTATATATACTCTTATATGCCCAAACCACCAGAGGCATCCACGAAAAGACTTTTCCACCGCCGCAACCTTCTGTACCCGTGAGATCCCATCTAGGGGCCTTTTCCGGCATCCTGCCGGAGGGGGATTCGGTCACGGAGGGCTTCTACATCAACACCATTGCCCTTCCGATGAAGCGTGAGTAGTTTACCTCAGACCTACGGGTCCATAGCTAGTAGCTAGATGGCTTCTTCTCTCTCTTTGATTCTCAATACCATGTTCTCCTCGATGTTCTTGGAGATCTATTCGATGTAATACTTTTTTGCGGTGTGTTTGCCGAGATTCGATAAATTGTGGATTTATGATCAGCTTATCTATGAATATTATTTGAATCTTCTCTGAATTCTTTTATGGATGATTTGATATCTTTGCAAGTCTCTTCGAACTGTCGATTTGGTTTGGCCAACTAGATTGGTTTTTCTTGCAATGGGAGAAGTGCTTAGCTTTGGGTACAATCTTGCGGTGTCCTTTCTGAGTGACAGTAGGGGCAGCAAGGCACGTATTGTATTGTTGCCATCGAGGATAAAAAGATGGGGTTTTCATCATACTGCTTTAGTTAATTCCTCTACATCATGTCATCTTTCTTAATGCGTTACTCTGTTCTTCATGAACTTAATACTCTAGATGCAGGCAGGAGTCGGTCGATGTGTGGAGTAATAGTAGTAGATGCAGAATCATTTTGGTCTACTTGACACGGACATGATGCCTATATTCATGATCATTGCCTTAGATATTGTCATAACTTTGCGCTTTTCTATCAATTGCTTGGCAGTAATTTGTTTACCCACCGTAATATTTTCTATCTTGAGAGAAGCCTCTAGTGAAACCTATGGCCCCCGGGTCTATTTTCCATCATATTACTTTCCGATCTACTATTTTGCAATCTTTTATTTTCAGATCTAAATACCAAAAAACCCAAAAATATTTACTTTATCTTTTGTTTAGTTTTACCTATCTCTATCAGATCTCACTTTTGCAAATAACCGTGAAGGGATTGACAACCCCTTACCGCGTTGGGTGCAAGTTTGGTGTTTGTTTGTGCAGGTATTCGGTGACTTGCGTGTTGTCTCCTACTGGATTGATACCGTGGTTCTCAAAACTAAGGGAAATACTTACTCTACTTTGCTGCATCACCCTTTCCTCTTCAAGGGAAAAACCAACGCAAGCTCAAGAAGTAGCAGGAAGAATTTCTGGCGCCGTTGCCGGGGAGATCTACGCCAAGTCAAGACCTACCAAGTACCCATCATAAACTCTCATCTCTTGCATTACATTATTCACCATTTGCCTCTCATTTTCCTGTCCCCCACTTCTAAAACAATTTTCAAAAAGATTTGCCTTTTTATTCGCCCTTCTTCCATTCGTCTTTTCGTTTGCCTCTATGTCTTACTTGGCTCGTTTGCTTGTTTGCTTGGTATATTTGTGTGTTTATTGAAAATCAGAAACCAAAAACTTTATGGATCCTCATCCACTTGCTAATCTTTTTAAGAGATCCAATTATGATGAACCTATTGATAGTAAGTTGAGTGCACTAGATTATCTTTATGAGGTTTTTCTTGAAATTCGTGAATCTGAAAATTGTGATGAAGTGTTGAAAGAAGAAAATTATAAAGTGATTCTCGATAGCTCCTTGAATAAAAAGCATGATTGTAATGATGTTATTACAAATTTTATTAATGTCAATTGTGTTAATGATATGCAAAACCCTAAGCTTGGGGATGCTAGTTTTGCTATGTCCATTACTTGTTGCAATGATCATGATTGGGGTGATTCTTCTTATGATCTTGAAAATTTATTTAAGCCCCATGATGAATATAAGATTGATAATAATGTTTGCAATAATATTGAAAGTGGGTCTGGAAGAGTGTCAACTTTAGATCCCACATATTTGGAGAATATTCAATCTTATGAAATTTTTGATAAAAGTGGGTTTGGAGAGGTCATGACTTTAGTTAATGTTAATCCCACTATTTTGGAAGAGTGTCAACTTCGCATGCATGTGGATCATGTTGAGAATATGTTATGTGATAGCTATATTGTTGAATTTTCTTATGATCCTACATGTAATTATTATGAGAGAGGAGAATATGGTTGTAGAAATCTTCATGTTATTAAATTACCTCTCTTCATGTTGAGATTGCTATCGTTTCCTTTTTCTTCCTTGCATATGCTAGTTTTTGTTTGCCTTGATAATTTGTTTGCCTATAAAATGCCTATCCATAGGAACTACGTTAGACTTAGATGTGTTTGTCACATGTTTTATGATGCTCTCTTTGTGCTTCAATTCTTCTCTTTTATGTGAGAGTCATTGGAATTATCAATGCCTACTAAAAGGATTTAAAGAAAAGCGCTTGTTGGGAGACAACCCAATATTTTTCCTTGTTGTTTTGCAATAAATAATTCATCTAGTCTCTGGTTAGATGTGGTTTTATGTTTTAATTAGTGTTTGTGCCAAGTAAGACCTTTGGGATAGCTTACGGTGATAGTTGATTTGATCTTGCTGAAAAACAAAAACTTTTGCACCCAGGAAAATAATTTTTATAATTCACAGAAGAGTGATTTTGAGTTGATTCTTTTTGCATAATATTAATAAAAAAAATTCTTAGGTCGTCCTAATTTTTCAGAATTTTTGGAGTTACAGAAGTATTCGAGATTTCCAGATTGCTACAAACTATTCTGTTTTTGACAGATTCTGTTTTCTATGTGTTGTTTGCTTATTTTGATGAATCTATGGGTAATATCGGGGGGTATGAACCATGGAAAAGTTGGAATACAGTAGATATTACACCAATATAAATAAAGAATGAGTTCACAATAGTACCAAAAGTGGTGATTTATTTTCTTATATTAACGGAGCTTATGAGATTTTCTGTTGAGTTTTGTGTTGTGAAGTTTTCAAGTTTTGGGTAAGGATTTGATGGACTATGGAATAAGGAGTGGCAAGAGCCTAATCTTGGGGATGCACAAGGCACCCCAAGGTAATATTCAAGGACAACCAAGAGCCTAAGCTTGGGGATGCCCTGGAAGGCATCCCCTCTTTCGTCTTCGTCTATCGGTAACTTTACTTGAGGCTATATTTTTATTCACCACATGATGTGTGTTTTGCTTGGAGCATCTTGTATGATTTGAGTCTTTGCTTTTTATTTTGCCACAATCATACTTGCTGTACACACCTTTTGAGAGAGACACGCATGAATCGTGATTTATTAGAATACTCTTTGTGCTTCACTTATATCTTTTGAGCTAGGCAATTTTGCTCTAGTGCTTCACTTACATCTTTTTAGAGCACGGCGGTGGCTTTATTTTATAGAAATTGATGAACTCTCATGCTTCACTTATATTATTTTGAGAGTCTTTAAAACAGCATGGTAATTTGCTTTGGTTATAAATTTAGTCCTAATATGATAGGCATCCAAGAGGGATATAATAAAAACTTTCATATAAAGTGCATTGAATACTATGAGAAGTTTGATTCCTTATGATTGTTTTGAGATATGAAGATGGTGATATTAGAGTCATGCTAGTGAGTAGTTGTAAATTTGAGAAATACTTGTGTTAAGGTTTGTGAGTCCCGTAGCATGCACGTATGGTGAACCGTTATGTAACGAAGTTGGTGCATGAGATATTTTTTGATTGTCATCCTTTGTGTGGAAGTCAGGGTCGCGCGATGGTTAACTCCTACCAACCCTTCCCCTAGGAGCATGCGTCTAGTACTTTATTTCGATGACTAATAGATTTTTGCAATAAGTATGTGAGTTCTTTATGACTAATGTTGAGTCCATGGATTATACGCACTCTCACCCTTCCACCTTTGCTAGCCTCTCTAGTGCCGCGCAATTTTTGCCGGTACCATAAACCCACCATATACCTTCCTCAAAACAGCCACCATACCTACCTATTATGGCATTTCCATAGCCATTCCGAGATATATTGCCATGCAACTTTCCACCGTTCCGTTTATTATGACACGCATCATCATTGTCATATTGCTTTGCATGATCATGTAGTTGACATCGTATTTGTGGCAAAGCCACCGTTCATAATTCTTTCATACATGTCACTCTTGATTCATTGCATATCCCGGTACACCGCCGGAGGCATTCATATAGAGTTATATTTTGTTCTAGTATCGAGTTGTAATTTTTGAGTTGTAAATAAATAGAAGTATGATGCTTTTCATTATTAGAGCATTGTCCCATGTGAGGAAAAAAAGAGAAAAGAAAGAAAGAAAAAAAAGGAGAAGAAAGAAAGAAAAAAAAGAGAAAAGAAAAAAAGGGGAAAAAGGAAAAAAAAAGAAAGAAAAAAAATGAGAGAAAAAGAGAGAAGGGGCAATGTTACTATCCTTTTTCCATACTTGTGCTTCAAAGTAGCACCATGATCTTCATGATAGAGAGTCTCCTATGTTGTCACTTTCATATACTAGTGGGAATTTTTCATTATAGAACTTGGCTTGTATATTCCAACGATGGGCTTCCTCAAATTTCCCTAGGTCTTCATGAGCAAGCAAGTTGGATGCACACCCACTTAGTTTTCTTTTTTGAGCTTTCATAAACTTATAGATCTAGTGCATCCGTTGCATGGCAATCCCTACTCACTCACATTGATATCTATTGATGGGCATCTCCATAGCCCGTTGATACGCCTAGTTGATGTGAGACTATCTCCCTCCTTTTTGTCTTCTCCACAACCACCTTCTATTCCACCTATAGTGCTATGTCCATGGCTCACGCTCATGTATTGCGTGAAAGTTGAAAAAGTTTGAGAATACTAAAGTATGAAACAATTGCTTGGCTAAAACCGGGGTTGTGCATGATTTGAGTATTTTGTGTGATGAAGATGGAGCATAGCCAGACTATATGATTTTATAGGGATAAGCTTTCTTTGGCCATGTTATTTTGAGAAGACATAATTATCTTGTTAGTATGCTTGAAGTATTATTGTTTTTATGTCAATATTAAACTTTTGTTTTGAATCATACGGATCAGAACATTCATGCCACAATAAAGAAATTACATGGATAAATATGTTAGGTAGCATTCCACATCAAAAATTCTGTTTTTATCATTTACCTACTCGAGGACGAGCAGGAATTAAGCTTGGGAATGCTTGATACGTCTCCAACGTATCTATAATTTTTGATTGTTCCATGCTATTATATTATCTGTTTTGGATGTTTTATATGCATTAATATGCTATTTTATATTATTTTTGGGACTAACCTATTAACCTAGAGCCCAGTGCCAGTTCCTGTTTTTTTCCCTGTTTTTGAGTTTCACAGAAAAGGAATACCAAACGGAGTCCAAACGGAATAAAACTTCCGCGATGATCTTTCTTGGACCAAAAGGAAACCAGAGGACTTGGAGTGCAAGTCAGAGAAGCCACGAGGCGGCCACAAGGACGGAGGGCGCGCCCAGGGGGGTAGGGAGCACCCCCCACCCTTGTGGGCCCCTCGTGTGTCTCCTGACCTAATTCCTTCGCCTATATATACTCTTATATGCCCAAACCACCAGAGGCATCCACGAAAAGACGTTTTCACCTCCGCAACCTTCTGTACCCGTGAGATCCCATCTAGGGGCCTTTTCCGGCATCCTGCCGGAGGGGGATTCGATCACGGAGGGCTTCTACATCAACACCATTGCCCTTCCGATGAAGCGTGAGTATTTTACCTCAGACCTACGGGTCCATAGCTAGTAGCTAGATGGCTTCTTCTCTCTCTTTGATTCTCAATACCACGTTCTCCTCGATGTTCTTGGAGATCTATTCGATGTAGTACTTTTTTGCGGTGTGTTTGCCGAGATCCGATGAATTGTGGATTTATGATCAGCTTATCTATGAATATTATTTGAATCTTCTCTGAATTCTTTTATGGATGATTTGTTATCTTTGCAAGTCTCTTCGAACTATCGATTTGGTTTGGCCAACTAGATTGGTTTTTCTTGCAATGGGAGAAGTGCTTAGCTTTGGGTTCAATCTTGCGGTGTCCTTTCCCAGTGACACTAGGGGCAGCAAGGCACGTATTGTATTGTTGCCATCGAGGATAAAAAGATGGGGTTTTCATCATATTGCTTGAGTTAATTCCTCTACATCATGTCATCTTTCTTAATGCGTTACTCTGTTCTTCATGAACTTAATACTCTAGATGCAGGCAGGAGTCGGTCGATGTGTGGAGTAATAGTAGTAGATGCAGAATCATTTCGGTCTACTTGACACGGACGTGATGCCTATATTCATGATCATTGCCTTAGATATCGTCATAACTTTGCGCTTTTCTATCAATTGCTTGGCAGTAATTTGTTCACCCATCGTAATATTTTCTATCTTGAGAGAAGCCTCTAGTGAAACCTATGGCCCCTGGGTCTATTTTCCATCATATTACTTTCCGATCTACTATTTTGCAATCTTTTATTTTCAGATCTATAAACCAAAAAACCCAAAAATATTTACTTTATCTTTTGTTTAGTTTTACCTATATGTATCAGATCTCACTTTTGAAATAACCATGAAGGGATTGACAACCCCTTACCGTGTTGGGTGCAAGTTTGGTGTTTGTTTGTGCAGGTATTCGGTGACTTGCGTGTTGTCTACTACTGGATTGATACCTTGGTTCTCAAAACTGAGGGAAATACTTACTCTACTTTGATGCATCACCCTTTCCTCTTCAAGGGAAAAACCAACGCAAGCTCAAGAAGTAGCATCAGGAAACCATCAGGAGGAACCCTTTTTTTCTTGTAATAAAGGAGGCACTTGCTTGCCTACTGCCATGATCTTGGTGGGTCCCTACTGTCATCCTCACCACGTACAGTCATCTCCTTATTCCTCTCGGTTGTTGACCATGTTGACAACACCGGAGGGCGGCGCCGCGGCGAGTGAACCAAGGTGGAGGACGATGGTGAGGCCTCGGACGGGAACGAACAGGAGCCTGGGAAGATGCATAGAGTTTTAGGGTGCGATGTGGCCACGATGCGTGCGCAGCAGCACAGCCAGCCATGGGAGGCAGGAGCAGGCGGTCCCGCCAGCGCTGGTTTGGCTTTGGCCGCTGGAGGAAGAAGAGACTGAAGAAACACGATAGACGTTGAATGTCAATCCAACAGTCAAGGTTGGCACAATCGTTTGTTGACTAAGACGACACCAAGTAGCATACTTTTTTATATATAGCAAGAAAAGAAAAACTGGGCTCGTTCGCCAGATAACATTCCCAAAACTGCGACCGTTTGATCTTGCGTCGCAACTAAAACTGCGAGGAAAATGCGTTCATTTGTCGTCCTCCTCCCAGGGAACGTTCACCACGTAAGTGACTGGCACCCTTGGTTTTCAACCGAGAGGTCTTGGGTTCGAGTCCCAGGAACCCTCAATTTTCTCCTCCTTCCTTCCTCGCAAAAAAAAAGAAAATCAAAGACTTGAGAAGGCGTACAGAACAAGCTAGTGTACCAGTAAAGAGACGTTGCTGAGTTCTAGAAAAAAGAGAGACGTGCTCTTGTAGCTGGTTCGAATCCAAACCTAGACTATGACTATATATGGTGCTATGCTACTCTGCAAGTAATGAAACTGATATATCCAACGTTTGCTTCTCCTCTTCTCTACTTACTCTGCCTAGCATCAGAAGCTCTGGCCGCAGCAACCATGTCCGCTGGCGGCTCGTCCACATGCTCTTCAGCAGGCAACAACCAGATATGCGCCAAGTCGCCACACGTACCATCGCCTGTGGGTCTCATCACACCCCCGCCGGCACACGCACCGCAGTCGGTTGCTCATCGCAACCCGCTGCCGTTGGTGTGGTGCCACTGCTGCAAATCACGTAGAGTCATCCGTCGCGTCTCAACCACAATCCTCAACCCTGGCCGAGTCTTCTACAAATGCCTGAATCATGGGGTAATAGTATGTTTAAGTGTTGTTCCGCTGCTTTCAGTTGATGATTTTTTAATAGTTTGGTTGATGATATTCCAATTTGATTCGTGCAGAAAAGGGAAGATTTTTGTGATTTGTATTTCTGGGAAGTTGATGATGTGGGGGAATGGAACTACGCTGATTATTTGGTTAGCCGAGGAATCCCAATACCAGCAGGTTGGGGTGTTGGACAAGTAACTGAAGGAACAGCAGAAGAGGAAGGTGCAGAGCAGAAGGTTAAAGATGCAGTCCCTCTGATCATGGCCAAGCAACAGCTGCTGAATGACCTTGAAAGTAATGAGGAGATGAAAGAGCTTGTGAAGATAATGGGCAAAATCGATGTGCTCTGTAGGATGATTGTCTCTTTATTTGCAGTGTATGTAGCACTCGTGATGTATTCAGTGGCTATGACATGAGCACTTTGCTGAAACTAGTAATGAATGAAACCTGTTTAGCAGGCCGTGAGTAGTGTTGTGAACATCTAATGATTTCTATTAACGGAAATCGAGGGGTATCTCCTTTTGCTCATAAATAAATAAATAGCAGAGGCCCTTTTGCTAATAAATAAATAAATTAGCAGAGGCCCTGTCAGGTCAGCTTCGTTCCCATTCGAAGACGTAGAGCAAATTGCAGTCCAACAACAAACTATGTCATCAAATACAAGTTTCACAGCCAAATATGAGTACAATTAAACAACAATGTCATCATGTTTTAGTCGTCATACAATCACCAAACACAAATCAACATACATAATAAGTGATGTTCTCACAGCAAAATAATAAACAACAACTTCATCAGGTTTCAGTTGTCATAGCAAACACAATTTCACATATTAGATAAAAAGTCATCTTCTGACAGGCAAATACGACAAAAGCAATCTAACCATCATCTACAGCAGCAGCGTCAACATCTTTGCCATGTGCATCAGTCTGAATTGTAATTCCCCCCAGTGTCATCTTCTTCTTCATCCTCATTGTCCTCAAACATTGGCATCATATTGATCAACTCTCGTATGTCCACAGCCCGACAGGCAATCTTTTCGCCAGCGTCATTGACATGATGGTTCTCAAAGATATGAGGAACATTTGTGGAATCTTCTACATCAGGAGCAGTGTAAGCATCCTCTTGTTGTGCAACTTCATTAAACGAATTCCTCTGCTCAAACCTTTGCAATACTCTCCAGTCATCGCTATGTGCATATGTGTCTTCCAAGAAAAATATCTGTGTTGCTTGATTTGCCAAAATAAAAGGCTCGTCAGTCTGGTACGCCGCCTTGACATTGATGGATTTGAAATAATCATCAGCTCTGGGTTTTGCAATCCTGGAAAACAGGTTATACCAACGACAGCACAACAACACCACACACCGATGAACCTCGAAACTGGAGATATACTGCAACTGAACAATGTCTGTTATGTTAGCATACATTTCGGTTGTCTCTTCGCCGTACTTATCCGTGCTCATGATGGCACCATTTTGTGTCTTCCTGCCTTCGTCGCGTGCAAGGGTGTTGTAGCGCACATCTCCAACAACGCAATATTCATAATGTCTTACCCGCGTATCAGGACCCATTGCTAGTGCGTAAAGGGCATCATTAACTGCCTGCCCATCCTCCCGCATCTTCTTAACCAATGGTTAGAAAATAGACAAGCTGATCATCTTTTGTACTCAATATATTAAAAAACTGATAGTGCAATTCAAAAGCTTACATGGCTCTTGAACCATTTCGCAAATCCTGCCATAACCAGTTTGTCAATGATTCTTGGATTTTGCGGCAGTAACTCCTTTTTGTAGATGCTGCACAACATAGTGATTGCATCAAACATCTAAATATATAAGAATGTCTGCAAGTTTAGTAGATTACGATGTATAAGATGTAGTGCTTAGCACTTACTCGATATACGGTAGAATCTCAGGATAGTTATTCAACACATACCAAACCATTTTGTCCAAATCTTTAGGTTTGTTGTCTTGTCGACTCTTCCCTATAACTCTAACAGAACAATCAAAAACATTGAGCTCGGGACTATCTTCACCCACCTCTTTGCTAAGCTAATCAGCTGTTTCAATGTATTTTGAGCAGAATGTCAACACTTCTGTAGCAATGTAGGCCTCTGTAATGGAACCCTCAGGTCTAGCTCTGTTCCTAACATAGCCCTTGAAAGTGCCTAGCCGCCTTTCAATAGGGTACATCCAGCCATACTGTACTGGACCTCTAAGTAGTGCCTCATCAGGTAGATGAACAGCCAAATGCACCATCACATCAAAGAAGGCTAGTGGATATTCTTCTCAAGGTTGCATAGTATAGTTGGTATCTTGTCTCTAAGATGCTCCAAAGCATCTATCCTGATATTTCTGCTGCAGAGTTCCCCGAAGAATTGTCGCAACTCTGCAACTGCTCTGTATAAGTCAGGGCAGCCCAATCCTCTAAGGATAACAGGTAAAACCCTTTGAAGTAGGACGTGGAAGTCATGAGTTTTCAACCCTTGTAACTTGTTTCCATCTGCACTGACTCTCCTTTCAGGGTTGGAAGCAAATCCATGTGGGAATCTCACACGTGACAGGACCTTGCAGAATTCTTTTCTTTTTACCTTGTCCAAGACATACACAGCTGGTGCCATATCCTGTGGTTTACCTTCATCTTCCACCTGCAAATCCTTTCTGATACCTAGGTGTGTCAAATCAATCCTAGATTTTAAGGTATCTTTCGTCTTGCCTTCAATATTAAGAAGTGTGCCGATAATGCTGTCACATATATTTTTCTCGATGTGCATCACATCAAGATTATGCCGCACATCCAAATATTTCCAATACTTCAAGTCCCACAAAGTGGACCTGTGAGTAAACAATAATCTCTCTTTTGCCCTGACATGCTTCCTTTTCCCGCTACCATTATCAGGATGGTTTCCTGGTGTAATATGCCTGACCTTCTCTAATTCCACTTGCAACTCATCGCTGGTGAGCCTCTTTGGCGCATCACGGTTTTCATGCTTTGCATTGAACACATGTCTTTGGTATTTTGTAGGACACGGCTTGTCCTTGGCAAGGAAACAGCGGTGTCCAATGTAACAGATCTTGCTAAGTATTGCGTATGACAGCGGATTGTTGTCACAGCGAACACATGCATTGTAACCATGTGTCATTCGCCCTGACATAGTGCCCAAAGCTAGATAATCATTGATGCACCAAATTATAATAGCACGCAGAAAGAAATTAGCTGGTGGGCTGCTATATAGGTCTCGAGTGAGAACACCCCTCCATAGCTGTTGAGGTTCCTCCACAAGAGGCTCCATGAATAAATCAAAATCCTTTCCAGGACTTTTTGGACCTGGGATGAGCAAGGCCATCATGTAGTTTGATTCTTTGGTGCATACATTTGGAGGCATGTTGTAAGGGATAACAAGCACTGGCCACATGCTATATGTGGCGCTCTGGTGGCCAAATGGGTTAAATCCATCTGTAGCTAAGCCAAGTTTAATGTTTCTCGGGTCAGCAGCAAACTTTTTGTGTTTTTGATTGAAGCTTTTCCAGTCACTACCATGAGATGGATGGCTCATTACATTCTGATCTCTGTACTCCTGGTTCCTAGAATGCCATAGTACATCCTCTCTTGTTTCAGCATCATGAAACAACCTCTGCAATCTTGGTATAATTGGAAAATGTCTCAGAACATTATGAGGAATCCTCTTCACAGCATCGCCATCTTTCCATCTTGATGATTTGCATTTTGGGCATTCACTTAAGTTGGCATAATCCTTTCGGAACAGAACACAATTATTCTTACAAACATGGATCATATCATATCCAATTCCAACTGCACGAAGGAAATTCTTCATTTTACTGTAGGTGTGTGGCAGCTCAGACGAATCTGGGAAAGATTTGCGGAAACCAGCCAACATCGCATCGAATGATTTGCTGGTCATCCACTCAGATGTCTTCACCTGAAGAAAGGTGACCATAGCTGAGAATACTGACAGCTTATTTCCTGGGGTGACAACCACGTTGCATTGTTCCAACATGCGGACCCACTGTTTTTCTTCTGCAGGTGAAAGTTCACGAAGTGCGCGAGCATTTCGTAGCAGTTTCAATGTTGGTTAAACTCACTGGCTCCGCCACCATCACCTCCTCCTCCTCCTCTTCCACCTGAGCATCAGGCAGATCAAGAGGGTGATCTGCTACTTCCACATAGTCAGTAACATTGATGTTCACAGCTTCACCATGATGAACCCACCTAGTATATGTGACCGACATCCCATACAAGTGTAGATGATTTTGCACAGTTGACTGGGGTCTTGTAACTGAATTCATACAACTACTACACGGGCAAAGCACATCTGATTTCGGACCACCGTACTCAGCTCTGATAAAGTTCATGAAGTTTTCAACCCCCTCGACATATGCAGCGGAGAATCTTCGAGCAAAAGTTATCCAAGTCCTGTCCATCTATTAGACCTACAAATTAGTTCTTCTACTAGATATTACAGGAAAAACATATATGCTTTTTTATGAAGTCCAGAAAAAAATACCTAGGTCGATGTCTAAAGCTATGGCAAGATATTTGGACAAGCAGATCTAAGTAACGAAATATATGTAAAGCTAATTCAGCAAACAGATTTGAGTGCTAAATTATGGCAGGCTGTTTCAGCAGTCAATGAGGCCGAGCACACAGTCGTCGAAGGCCATCTGAGCAACAAAGATCGAGTATAAAATGGTGTAGAGCTATTTCACCTAACAGATTGGCTACTAGACCATGGCAATCTACGTCACAATAAATATATGGCGGGATATTTTAGCAACTAATCGGGCATGGCATGCCATCTCAGCTACGCAGATTGAGTGCAGAACAGGGCAAGGAAGCTTCTTAAGCAGAGCATATTGACTATAAACTATTTTGGCAAACAATGAGATTAACAACGTCTATCAGCTAACATTCAGCGCTACTCCGACATGCACGGGGCCTCAGTCTAGAATGCGCGTACCGTGGGAGAAGCTGACCGCCGTGCATCTCCACAAGAACATCGCCAGCGGTGGCGGTGCGGCTAGAGGACGGCAGTCTACGAGAGCGTACTGTGGGAGCGAGAGGATCGCCGTGCGTCCCCTCGACGAACCGCGGCGTCGACGTATCGGCGCGGCGGGGAGGGCGGCTTTGGCGGAGCGAATGGAGTGGAGGGGGCCGGGGGGAGGGGGTTTGTGGAATATTATTTGCTAGTTGGCCGAAGGGCAGTTGAATTTGGGATTTGGGGGGAATTTTTGGGGGGAATTTTCACGCGGTGGGCGGGGGAGTTTAGCGCATGATCGGTTTCTCCAAGTGCGGTCCCACGTGTCAGTGAAGAGGCAAGCCGAAGCGCGTTCCGTTTGCGTGAGCCATGTCCAGGACCGACCGTGTGAGGGGTGCAATGCGACCGCGACAGGCGTGCTGTGAGTGTACCGCCTTTTTTCCTTTTAAACTTGGTGCTTCGCGCGATCCATCAATACTACTACTAGTAATTCGGTAATCCCGACTAAATCGGCGTGGCCGGGTCTTTTCCCGCGCGATATGCTGGGAGGTTGGCTTAGTTGGTTTTTTTAGGACGAGTAATGCTACACCTAAATAATCCCAGTTATGTAATTAACGTAATGTGAAACATGTGGGCTGTTGATTGGAGATTGGGGGGAGGGAGAGGCCCACCACCATGAAAACCAGGGGGAGAGAGAGAGAGGCAATTTACGTTAACCCTTTCGTAGGTTCCCGTAGATGTAGAAAGATGTGAAATGCGTGAATGTGTAGTGGACGTACTATTGGAGTGCCTAAGATAAATTGTGTATGTAGACCCTATGTGTTTATTTACTTTGCATGTTAGCTTTGTCTCGGGTCAAACCTTCTAAGTTTATACAAACAAAAACGAATCATCATTCCATATATTTTCATACTCCTACAATATATCTTACTATTATTGTGAAACTTCATATACACCGGACGAGATTCATGCAAACACGGTAGATTTTCATTACATTTCAAACTTTTATAGGACAGAAAAATAAAAGAAACCCGACCCCTAAACCTATTCTACGGTGGCGACCGATGTCCTCCATCAACCATCTCCATGTACGGGGGCGTGGTTCAAGACCCGTGAAGTGAAGGCGCGGTCTCCGGTGAGGAAGAGTAGAACACGAGAGACGGACCGGCCAGTTGGCACACCATGCCCTGCCACCTCCCATGCCCTACTCATCCTCGGAGGAGTCCCCAACCTCGGCGGTCCTGGTGGACGTGAGGTCGATGATGATGGTCGTGGACGGTCCGTTGCTTCACCTGCCACATGCACCACCGAACGTTGGACGGTGGCAAGTAGGACGCGTGGCTGACGGTGCTCCCGTCGTCGGCCGCCAGCGTGGCCACCGCTTGTGCGGTCGCGTCTGTGTCCCGCTATGCCGCTATTGCGTTGCGAGCGGCGACTTGAGTGAGGGCGGCAACCTCGAGCTTCATCCCCGAAGACAAGCTCTCCCGCATAGCATTCGCGCTCGCGGGCATGGTGGATGTGGTGCCAGGTAGCAGGAGGATGCGCTATGGTGTGGAGTTTAGCTGGGCATTGCCACTTTAAGTAGCACATTCCGGTGAGGCCAAGCGTCCAGGTGCGTCATTAAGTCACCGGAGTTGGTTCGTCAGGCACCGAGCCTATTAACGATGCCATACGGATGGATGGCATGAATGCGGCCAGTTGGCGCCGGCTGGGAAACACACCGCGCGACGGCGTGAGACAAGGGTTTTTAGTGTGCCAAGGTAGTCAGCTGCGGTCGTGGCAACGTTGGAGATGCCCTTTGCTCACATGCGATCCCCACATGTCATTGAAAAAACAAGACGACTCGGCATGGTCTCAGGTCCTGGGGATGCAGTTGGCCGTGCTAGAACACTCTGCGGATGCGTCGCAGTGCGCGCGCACTTCGGCGCCCCGTGCATCCTCGACGAGCCGGGTGTTGATCAGCTGGTCGTGCCACAGCGCTAACGCCACCCTCGGCACCCTGAAGCCGAGCGTGTCCAGCGACGATGAGCGTGTCGCTCACTGCGGTCGCCATGTCCAAAGGTGGTGCAAGAGCTGCGCCACGTTGCTGGCCCCCACGACCCACATGAATGGTTGCCAGTGGCGAGGAGGTCGTCGGCCAGCTCCTCCATTGGACTAGTCTGCGCCATGTCATCCCGACAGGTGTGCCCCACATGTTGGTTTGCCTGTTTTCCCGGCCAAATTCGAGCGTCAATGCTCCGCGTTATGCATTAGGCGCAGAACAGGTGGTTTTTGTGCCCTGGTTCAAATGTGGTACAGTACCAAGTTGTTACCCTAGCCCCAAGTGTAGTGGTTTTGGGTACAGTACCCTTTTCCTTTTTAACTCGTGAAGCCTAACACTTGATTAAGTAGCCGGATGGTGTGCTAATTTAGGTGTCCGACTGTTTGAAGGAATAATTGAGGTGTGCCCGGTCCGTGCCCGCATATAGGGGTCCAACTTACCATGTTCGGGCAGTAGTAACTATACTAGTCCCTGCGTACTGCCTTTGTTTTTATTTACTCCGCATTTTAGCTTTGCTGAAAATCAAACTTTGTAAACTTTGACAAAGTTTATAGACAGAAATAATAACATATACAATAACAAATCAATACCATTAGATTCATTATTGAATATACTTTCACATCATATAGATTTACTATTGTAAATGTTCATATTTTTTCTATAAATTTGGTCAAATTTTATGAAGTTTGACTTCAGTCAAACCTAATATGCTGAGTAAATAAAAACGAAGGGAGTATCTTACTCTGTGACCAAGACGGAAGGGAAAACAAGACAACTTAATGTTTATTTGAGCCGTTCAAGTATAATCATGTGGCGCTGCTTATTTCTCATTCCTCTCTGATACGTCCATTTTGCATTATGTTTTCCTACTGTTATTTATGATGTTTTTATGCATAATAATGCTTTTTGGAGTAATTCTAATGCCTTTTCTCACATAATATGCAAGGTTCACACAAAGAGGGAGAATTCCGGCAGCTGGAAATCTGGACATGAAAAAGCTACGTCAGGCTACCTATTCTGCACAACTCCAAATGAGCTGAAACTTCACGAGGAATTTTTATGGAATAAATAAGAATTATTGGAGAAAATACCAGAGGGGGCCCACCAGGTGGGCACAACCCACCTAGGCGCGCTAGGGAGCCCAGGCGCGCCCTGGTGGGTTGTGCACTCCTCGGCCCACCTCCGGTGCCCCTCTTCTGGTATATAAGTCATTTTGACCTAGAAAAAATAAGGGAGGACTTTCGGGATGAAGCGCCGTCGTCTCGAGGCGGAACTTGGGCAGGTGCACTTTTGCCCTCGGGCGGAGCGATTCCGCCGGGGGAACTTCCCTCCCGGAGGGGGAAATCATCGTCATCATCATCACCAACAACTCCCCCATCTTGGGGAGGGCAATCTCCATCAACATCTTCAACAGCACCATCTCCTCTCAAACCCTAGTTCATATCTTGTGTTCAATCTTTGTACCAGAACTATAGATTGGTACTTGTGGGTGACTAGTAGTGTTGATTATATCTTGTAGTTGATTACTACATGGTTTATTTGGTGGAAGATTATATGTTCAGATCCATTATGCTATTTAATACCCCTCTGATCTTGAGCATGATTATCATTAGTGAGTAGTTACTTTTGTTCTTGAGGTCACAGGAGAAATCTTGTTGCAAGTAATCATGTGAACTTGATATGTGTTCAATATTTTGATGATATGTATGTTGTGATTCCCTTAGTGGTGTCATGTGAACGTCGACTACATGGCACTTCACCATATTTTGGGCCTAAGGGAATGCATTGTGGAGTAGTTATTAGATGATGGGTTGCGAGAGTGACAGAAGCTTAAACCCTAGTTTATGCGCTATTCCGTAAGGGACTGATTTGGATCCAAAAGATTAATGCTATGGTTAGGTTTATTCTTAATACTTTTCTCGTATTTCCGGATGCTTGCGAGGGGGTTAATCATAAGTAGGAGGTTTGTTCAAGTAAGAACAACACCTAAGCACCGGTCCACCCACATATCAAATTATCAAAGTAGCGAACGCAAATCAAACCAACATGATGAAAGTGACTAGATGAAATTCCCGTGTACCCTCAAGAACGCTTTGCTTATTCATAAGAGACCATTTTGGCCTGTCCTTTGCCTCAAAAGGATTGGGCTACCTTGCTGCACTTTTTTTACTATTACCGTTACTTTCTCGTTACAAATTATCTTGCTACCAAACTACTCGTTACTTATAATTTCAGTGCTTGCAGACATTACCTTGCTGAAAACCGCTTGTCATTTCCTTCTGCTCCTCGTTGGGTTCGACACTCTTACTTATCGAAAGGACTACGATTGATCCCCTATACTTGTGGGTCATCAAGGCTCTTTTCTGGCACCGTTGCCGGGGAGTGAAGCGCTCTTGGTAGGTGGAAATCGGTAAGGAAAAATTATTACTACGTGCTGAAATTTATTGTCACTTATTACTATGGAGAACAATCCTTTGAGGGGTTTGTTCGGGGTATCTTCACCTCGATCGGAACCACAATTAGTTACCCCTCAACCTACTACACCTACTGAAAATATTGGTTATGAAATTCCTTCGGGTATGATAGAACAACTGCTAGCTAATGCTTATGCAGGAGATGGAACCGAACATCCTGATATGCACTTGATATATGTGGATGAAATTTGTGTGTGCGTCGGTCATGTACCATCTAGCTAGATCGATTGAAAGAGGACGAGGGTGGGTTCGGAGATCGACCGATCTAGATAGGGGCGGAGAGGATGAATGTATGCTTAAAAAAAGATAGATGAAAGGCTTGGTTACAATTAATGCATGGAAGAGTGACCTAGGCGTGTGTCGAAGAGCGACCTGACAACGAGCGAGATACAATTCCAATACCTCGGGAGATCAATTTGGTTTGACAAGCACAAAGAGAAACAGAGGTGGTATGTTTGTGTGTGTGTGCGAGAGAGAGAGAGAGAGAGAGAGAGAGAGAGAGAGAGGGAGGGAGAGAGAGAGACCCCGAGATGAAACCGAGAGAGAACGAGTGGGTGCATGTGTGATACCTAAGGCGGATTCAAAATTTTGAACCGGTGATCATAGCATCAGCAAATCATATATAAAGGGTATTCAATGTTCGTTTCGCTTTTGAACGTACAATATACTCCCTCCGATCCTTTCTAGTTTACATATAAGTTTTATGTGTAGTCAAAGTATCTCTACTTTGATCAAACCTATGGAAAAAAGTATCAACATTCAACAACGCGCAATCAATATTGTTAGATTCGTACGTACTCCTAGATTTGTATTCAAACAGAAATGGTTTCCAATTTGTTTTCAAACACGTGAATGCTTGTTCTCGCGCTTGCTATTCCTACTAGGATTTCGCCACGTATAGCCAGTCCAATAGTAACTTTTTTAAGCTCCCTGTCCAATAGTAGTATAAGTAGTAGTACTAGTGGAGTACTGACAACATCTACAGTAGAGTATGCAGTGCTCATAGTACTAGTAGTATACTCCCTCCGTTTTTATTTACTCCGCATATTAGAGTTCACTGAAGTCAAATTTTGTAAAGTTTGACCAAATTTATAGAAATGAATATAAATATTTAGCATAACAAATCTATATGATGTGGAAGTACATTCAACATATTAGAGTACTAGTAACACTCGGCCGACCTCTCTCTCTTCTAGTAGTATAAATGATGCAGGCAGGGGAGGGGGAGGGACGTCGGTTTGCTCTCAACTGCGGTCCCACAAGCGAGCGAAATTGCAAGACGAAGCGCGTTCCATTCGGTGAGCGATGTGGAGGGTCCAGCGTGCCCGGGGTGCAACGCGAACGCGACAAGAGTGATGTACACCATCCGTTCCTTATGAACTTGCATACTTCGAGTACTCCTTTTTTTTAACACAGTACAGACACAAGCACTCATACGTGCACGCATACACTCACCCCTATGAATGCACACATGCACACCCTATCCCTATGAGCACCTTCGAGAGACCGAGCCGTCACACCTCTATCTCTAATCTTATCTCTACTCTCGGTGATAATGGTGTGCCTGCCATCTTGCAATATAGACCGTCCGATCTATATCTGACGGATAGAAAGCAAACTATGGCAATTTTGCAAAAGGATACCCACACCTCTATTGTTCATCCTTATCTCCCACAACTTCATTGTTGAGTAATTAAAAAAGGAAGCCTCTAGAACAATCTGGCATGGTGGCTCCTGCCGGCGTCATCCATCCCCATGCCTCCGCTAAGTCCGACCACCAATCACCACCGCGCCCCACTCCTCCTCACCTTATCTCTCATCTTTCTCGAGATACCATTTTTTGATGAAATTCTCGAGATATCATAAAAAAATGCATCCTGATGTTCCGTGCAATGCACGGGCATCTTGCTAGTCATCTTGAGATATACAAAGTCACCGCCTCGTCGTCGATAGGAACGGTGGGGAGGTCCGGACATCTGCCACGTGAAACTCTGAAACTTTGGTCCCATCCCACCCCACAACTCTCTAGGCTCCAGCCATCCGGCTTTGCAAACTCCACACAGTCAAAACCGATTGACCGGTCGTCACCGGAACCACTATTCACACCAGAACCTTCGCTGCTCGGCCTACGCTAACTACTTGCCGGCCGGTCACCACTGCCCCAAAACCACACCTCCTCTCCAGCCCATTCCCCCACCTTTCGATCCCCTAGCCCGCATCAACCGTCCCCTAGTTCACCGGAAAGCCATGGTGCGCCGCAAGATCACGTACTACAAGATGCTGACGCCGGAGCGCCGCGTAGAAATCGCGGCGGCGGTCGGTGCCACAGACCTCCGTTCCCAAGCTCGCTTTGCGGCGGGCCAATCACCGAGTTCTCTGGAGCCAAGCTCCGAGGAGGAGGAAGCCGGTCCAATGTTCATGGCTGAGGTCATGGCGCAGAAGGCCCCCGATGTGTATGAGATGATGGATGTTGACTTCATGCCGGCGTCCGGGTCCCCCATGGTGCAGGAGGACCAGCGGTTCAACCTGGCGATCCTAAAGGAGGACCGGGAGGCGGAGGCTCAACTCGACACCGAGCGCGCGGATGCCGCTGCCATCGAGGCCCTCCTGCAGGCGGAACTAGATGTCGTGGATGTGAACCGGGTGGCGGAGGCTCAACTTGACGCGGAGCGCGCGGATGCCGCTGCCATCGAGGCCCTCCTGCAGGCGGAACCGGACGTCCTGGACTTGAACCGGGTGGCGGAGGCTCAACTCGACGGGGAGTGCGCAGATGCCGCTGCCATCAAGGTCCTCCTGCAGGTGGAACCGGACGTCCTGGACTTGAACCGGGCGGCGAAGGCTCAACTCGACGCGAAGAGCGCGGATGCCGCTACCATCGAGGCCCTCCTGCAGGCGGAACCGAACATCGTGGACGTGAACTAGGCGGTGCTCGCGTCCGTGCAGAGCGCCCGCACGCTCCGCGTGAACGAGTAGCTGGAGGCTGAGGATAACCACGGTGCGGAGACACACGTTGGCAGCTACGGCTGGTTCACGCCGGTAGCCAAAGACGACGAGGCCATCTCGTTTCGCGAGCAGTGATAGTTTTTCTTTATGTTGTTGTTTTTAGGGATCTTTTGCTGTGTAAAAACATATATTTATGCAAGTCGCCTGACTTTCATCATTTGTGTCAGTCGACCATTTCAGGCGGTTGGATGAATATCCTATGTCTCTTAACCCTTCTTCTTCCTCAGCTCTTCTTGTTCCCCTACAGACCACCGCACGGGCCGTACAGATCTTCCCCAACATGCGGTTGGATCAACATACTGTATGAACAAAAATTATGTGTCAGCGGTAGGATGGCTGAGTTTGGTTTGATCACATGCGGTAGCACGTGTCAGTGAGGGTGCGTTCCCTTGGTTGGGTTTGCGGCGTGCAGGAGCGACTGTGTGAGGGTGCGGTGCGACCGCGACAGCCGTGCGCAAGTGTACCTCCTTTTCATTTTGAAAACTTTAGGCAAGCTTGGCAAAAATGTGTGGCGAAGTATGGTAATACAAGGCCTAGACCCAAACAGGATATAAGTACGTACGTACTACTTGTGTTAAAAAAGAAAGACGGGGTTTTCCTTCGCGGGATTGATCGATACAAATCCTCATTTGACGTGTCAATTAATGCTATTTTTTTGTCCAACGCCCAAAGAGCTAACCATCTCACTCCTCATTACTTGATTAATGGAGCGCCATGCAAACCAACCTTCTCACTTCCGCATGCATGCAAGGGTATATTAATGTCCTTGGTTGCTAGTACGAGGCAAACCCCATCAATTTTGCCTCGATTAGTGTTAGTGGCCTTCTGCAAATTGTAATTTTGATACTGGCCTTGTATACAAAAAAATGGAGGTAGTAACTATTTGACTTCCTTCCCCATTGCGGTGACGTCGACAGTATCTCGAATGTTGTGGCTTTGGCGAAGTGCGTTTGACGGAGCACACCATTGAGGGAGACCACAGTAAGTCATTCGCAAGTGCCGCCTGCAAGCCGAGACAACCACCTTCTTTGCATCCAGGAAGTCCGTTGAACCAAAGGACGCGTAAATGTACTAGTACTACACAATAGCGTCGTCCGTCCAGCTTAGTGCGGTAAGGTGGTTTCTTGAAGAAGACGATGGAGAAGCAGAGTCAGCGAAGAGTGAAATGATGGTTGCTTCGTCCGTGCTTTGTGATTTGACGCCTCACTGCTTTGTGATTTGTGATAGAAGGGACAGGGGAGTAGACTCTGTACTCTATACTGTACATGCGTCCAAGCACGGGAGAAAGAGGAGAGAGGTTGCATTTTTCAATTCCTTCAATCAATCAATTAGGGAGCTTCGGATCCATCTTTTTGGCTTTGGCAGCACCCTCCACAATGGTTCCCATCGATGCCAAAAGCTATTTTTCACATTTGGCTACACATTGTGGATGCCCTTAACCATACCACTTGGATTTTCTCCTGTGTGCTATCTATACAAATCTCAATTATATTGATCTAAAAAATTATAGTATCAAGATTAGTAAAAAGGAGGTGATTTTGCCGCGCGGAAGGCGGGGGAGGTTTCTTATTTTTAGAGGATGTTGGCCTGGCGGTTTGCTAACATGCGGTCCCACGTGTCAGTGCTTTACCAAGCCGATCCGTGTCCCACATGAGGCAGAACAATGGCAGAAGCA
Source organism: Thinopyrum elongatum (assembly GCA_011799875.1). NCBI lineage: Eukaryota > Viridiplantae > Streptophyta > Magnoliopsida > Poales > Poaceae > Thinopyrum > Thinopyrum elongatum. Next base: position 525,324,441 of record CM022299.1, read on the forward strand.
ACACATGGTTAACTTGATGAAGATGAGGGAGAAGCGGATTTAGCAACGAGTGAAATGATGGTTGCTTCGTCCCTCCAACTTCATTTTTTTAGCATTACTTCGTCCCTCCAACTTAACTGCGGGAAATGTGCAGCTTTGTGATTTGATGCCTCATTTCTCATTACTACACCGGCGCCATGACTGGGGTGCTTCACCCCTGCTGCTCTGCACTGTTATTTCGGTATGGCACGTGGACCCGGTTGCTTGATGTCCCACATGTCAGCGAAAGGGACTAGAACATTTATGAAAGCGAGCGCTCCACTCTTACGACGGAGGAGTACACGACACTGCGGCCCAGTGAACTGTTACTTGTACTGTAGTACTACTATAGTTTTCCTGTTTCGCACGATCCATCGATACAAACCCGATTAAACAGGCAAGGGCAGGATTTTTCCCGTGCGGTAGATGATACTAGCCATACATTTCAAAGGCAATTTTAATGTATGCAAACTGAATAATTAAGTAACAATATGAGATCTAGTAAAACTAAAAACACATATGATTTATTGTGTTAGAGTGTAGTAGTAGTGCTGTATTGCATAGTTGTTAGATGTAACATGCGAGAACGTGTAGAGATGTACTTTTGAAGGGCCTACAGAGAGAAATTGGGCATAAGGTGGATTCAAATATTTGTATATGTCTTCATAACATTTGTAACTCATATCTACAGTTTGTACAGTAGATGTGAATGCTTGTTCACTCTTACGAAACTAGTACAGCAATAATGGGGTGGCGTGCGCCAATTTAGGCACTGGCACGTTGGCCTACTCGGCTCCACAGAGAGAGCGAGAGAAGAGATAAATACACGGGCGGTCAGTGTATTTCAAGCGAAAAGCGTAATACGGTCACCGGACTTCAGAATACGCTCATTACGGTCATTATATACATTTTGCGGTGATTATACGGTCACTTGCTCACCGTTCAGCATCGGATTGCACTCTGTTGACCGGCCAAATAGTCTGTGTGGCACTATGATGACTGGTTAAATTGACCATGTTCCTTGTGGGTCCCACCTGTCAGTTCGCATAGGAAAAAGGTAAGATAAACACAAATTTACGCCGGCGCGACAAGACTCCAACCCGTGCGCGTGAACCACCTGGTTGTGTATGTGTCTGTCAGGGCCTGATGTGTGCGCATGCACGTGTAGGTTGAGCACTTGAGCGTGAGAGTGTGTGTTGGACGTGTGGTGTGTGCATGCATGCGTGCGTGTGTGCGACTGTGCGTGTGAGTGTTGCGTGTGTGCGTGGCTGCGTGTGTACGTGTGAGTGTTGCGTGCGTGCGTGACTGCGTGTGTACGTGTGAGTTTCGCGTGCATGCAGTTCGTGTGCATGCGTGCGTGTGTGTATAATCACCACACCATCTCCTGTGTGTTAAAACAGACGGCTCAGCATACCAATACAACGCCACCTTGTCCGCTGTGCCCGCGGTCATGACTTCGAACCACCGTCCAATATTTTTTTATCGTTTGTTTTCATTCTTATACACGCCAACAGGTGGGCCCAATGGTAGTGAGATAATGTGATGCAACACAAGAGGTGACACGTGGAGCGTTTAACTGGTCAACTAGTCGTGTCTTGAGCAAATACAGAGCTGTACGGTGAGCCCGTGACTGTATAATAACCACAAAACATAAATGGTGACCGTAATGAGTGGATTCTGAAGTCCAATGTACATATCGTGCTTTCACTTCAAATACAATGATCGTCACTGTATATATCGCGCGAGAAAGATAAACATGCGTGAATGTGCGGGGGGCGTACTTTTAGAGGACCTGGAGATAGTTTGTGTGCGTACGTGAAAGGGGCGTAGAGGGGGTGTATGCGATGGAGAGAGAGATGCTCTTCGTTTCTCTTCATTATGACTAACTTTATATATAGTATAAAAATATAAAAATTCACAGTGCGGAATAAATATCATTGGGTGCACCATGCAATGCAAATTAACGTTCATACTCCTCCATATAACTTTGTAATGTTGTATATATGTAGAAATTCTAAAATAATTTGTTGGCCACACTTTGTGTGGTTTTATTCAAAAGGAATGTTATATGCGAAATAAACGTGAAGAGAGGGCTTTTTAGATCAATGGGGTACGTGATGTAACATGTGTGAATGTGTAGTTGACGTATTTGGCAGGGCCTAGAGAGGTATGTGTATGTATTACGTATTCGAGAGAGGCATGGATAGAGGGGCCGGCTGAGGGGGATGTGGGAGAGATAGCACGAGAAATGAGAGAGGTCTAGAGAGAGAGACGAATAGGATGTCATGGCGAGAGATGCCCTTGAGTGTGTATATGCAAGGGGGGAGGGGATATGTAACACCCTGGATTTTGCCCATTTTCTTTTTCTTTCGATTTTGGTCTGGTTTTGCTTTTCATTGGCTTAGTGGTCTTGAAACCTGGAGAGATCACCCTCGATTTCTCTCCCTAATGGCTTGTCAACCTCAAAACCATCCCAAGACCCTGTCATTCCCATCTTGGACCAATCCCAATATTCTTTTTCTTGGGAATATTCCTTTTTCTTATTAAAGGAATAACCCTGTCTGCCCTGGGTTGTGAAGCAACCCACATTTCTAGCATTCCAAAGATTCCCAAATAATTCTCATAAACCCTTTGGGACATATCTTCCTCAGATATGTCAAAATACTTCCTTGCCATGTTCAAAAATATTTCACCGATACTTCTTTTCTGATTCTGCCCTAGCTGGCAGTTTGTCAAGCAAGTACCCTTTATCTTTGCTTGCTTTCTCTCAAACTTTTTGGACACTCTTTCCTATCCATATCATTGCCACATGCTAAATTTCAACTTCATTTGCCTAGTAAATATTCCTGAGGAATTTTTCAAAGTTTCTATTCAAACAGAGGCCATGTGAGGGAAGTGCAAGCTAGGCATATCCAAATGAGTTGAAATTTTGCAAGCATCTTCATATGCTCAAATAATAGCTCTCCACCAAATTTGAGCATCATTCCATTATCTATGTGATCATAGCATCAAATCTTTGTTTCTAGTAATTATTTTGGGTTGTGAAGCAACTATAATTTTTATTGCTCCATAATTCATGAATAATTTCCAGAACATGCTTCTACCCGTATGTCACCTATCTACTAAATTTGGGCTCACTTGATCTATCCAATAATTCCCTAGAATTTTTTTAAGATTATGTCCAATGGGATGCTGTGTGAAGGAAGTAACATTTTGGCCTGTCCAAATGGCTTGAAATTTTTATGGCATCCTCATATGACCAAATCATCATCCCTTGCCCATTTTCAGCCTAAGGCAATACTTGAGGTGAGTGCTACTTCAAGATTTGCAATTCTGGCCAGTTATGTCATTTGAACAGCAAGTGCTATTTCTCTTCATCCAAATGAGCTGCAAAGTTGCAGACATAATCACCTTAGCATATGATCACTCTCTAGCGAAGACCAGTCCTTATCTCTTCCTGTATCTTCCTCACCAAGGCACAAACACCTTGCTGTTCCTGAGAGAAACTGCTAGCTGTGGTCAACTCAAGTGCCACTATGCTCGTTTCTTTCCTCCTTGACCTCATCCTTTGAATGACTGATTGAGTTGACATGGTGGGGTTGACCAGAACATGTGGCATCGCCGTGTCCACGCGGTGACCACCGCCCTGGCACGCCATGGACACGAGCTACGTGTTTGTCAGCTCGGGCCCCTCCTCTGCTCGACGTTTCCGCGCGACTCGTCGTGTCCAACAGCTCCCCCTCGTCATCCCCTTCCTCCCTGGATAAGTTTCCCCTGCTCCTGTCCCCTCCTGTGCAGTGCGGCCGCTGTACCCGCGACGTGGCCGTCTCTGCCGCCGCCGCATCCAGTCGCTCGCGCCCTCCCGAGCTCTCTCGACCTCGCCTGAACCCTCTCCGCCCCTCTGTGATCATCCTGGAAGCCTCTCCCCTCCTCCAGGCGAGCTCCCGAAGCTCCGGGACACCGGCGCACATGTCACCGCGGCCGTGCTCGGCCTCCTCTGCCGCTCGCCTATAAATAGGCCTCCCCGAGCCCTCACGAGCTCACCATCGCAACCACCGTCCTCCACCACCCCTCCCTAGCCATCTGCCCAAGCCCCAGAGGCCCTCCTTGCTCGTCATCGCCGCCGTGGCTGCCGCCAAAGCCCAGCTAAATTCCGGTGAGCCGGGGCCCTACTCCCCCTTCCACCACTACCTGAGGTCTCCACCTCCACCACAGAGCCACCCTAGCAACCCTCCCCCTCCTCCGGTGGCCTCTAGCCGCGAGGCCACCTATGCCCGACGCCGCTCTCCGCCTTGGGCATGGCCGCCTCCGTTCCGCTGCTCCCCGGTGGTGGAGACCCCCACCCACCGATGCGGCTCGGTGCCCTGGTCATTTTGGTAGGTCGCACGTCTCATATGGTGGCCGGAATCACCGGCGGTCACCGTCGGGCGCCGGCTCTGCTCCGGCCTCGCGGGCAGGAGCGAGGTAGAAGAAGGCAGCCGGCCAGGCGGGCCCCACCGCCTGCGGACCCAACTAGCCAGCCGCCCAGCCGTTGACTTGGCCCGAGCCCGCGTGTTTAGTGGAAGCGGGTTTCCAGAGAGTCGTTTTTCCTAAGGGAAAGCGTACTCGACGGAAAACCGTCTTCAACGTCACCCCTGCGCGCGCAGTTGGGCCTGGCCCATGTGCATAGTAGCAGCAGCGGCAGCTTCAGCCCGAGCCGGCCCAGTGCAACAGTGCACTTTATTTTTATCAGTGGAATAACTGTCCAGGACCTGTATGTAAATAAAATATTTGCAGAAAAGTCCCTGGCAGCAAAACCACTATAACTTCTTGCTCGTAACTCCAAATGAGGTGATTCCAAAGCCCACTTCTTCGTCTCCTCGAGCCCGTCATGTTGGTATCATTTTCATTATGTGTTCACATAGTGAAAATGACCATTTTGCCCTTGGCCGTAAACAGCCCCCTCCGAGAGAGAACTGTTTCCAGCAATCATTTCCGCGGACTCTCCGCACTTCTCCTCGGTGGTTTCTTCGTACCCAGGCAAGCCACGACAGCCACTTGCATGATGGATTTGCAGTAGCTATGGTTTCCTACCTGAGAAGTTATTTTAATGTCTGCATGTTATTCTGTCTGAAACTACTATATATGCTTATGTTCTATGCTCATCCTTATATTCTGTCCATGTGCATCTTGCTAGTTATCAGGTACTCGTTGGTAGCATTATGCTCATGGTTAATACTGGCAGTAGTTCATGCTAAGATGATGACATGTCTGCATGTTTCTTTATCTGCTGTTATGGTTCATCCTGTTATCATAGCTCAGCACGTCATCATTCAAATTTAACCGGATGATAATCGAACTTGAACACCTGTTGGCTGAGTCATAGTGTGGACCGAATCGAGCCCACCAATGCAACCACACTTGCTGGGATGGGGCAGTCCTAACTCGGTCTATTGTCATGCCTCTCGCCGGTGCCTCCAACCAGGGAAGGTTATGACCGCGTGCTACCCTGGCCCGGTATGCGGCTATAACCTTGTGAACCCAGTTTTGGTATTGAGCTCAGGTCCCCATTTGGGACAGTTTTGTTCGGCCACGATGGTGGTAGGTGTCGGAAGGACACAAGGGTCACCCATGACATAGCCCAAAGGGGAGTTTGTCAGAGTGGCTGGGAGAGTGCCATAAAATAGATTGGGTTTTGTCGGAACGTCGTTGGTCCACCCGAATGGGAGCACAAGGCCATGAGTTCCGTGGTGTGGGTATAGTGTACTAACCTCTGCAGAGTGTATAATCTATCGATAGACGCGTCCTCGGATATGGGCACAGTTCGTAGTAGGACACACTATGGGTCAACAGTATAATAATCTTGCTTATAACAACCCGGTTCGATGAGAAAGAAGTTGGTTGATCTTTATGTGATCGCGAGAGGATCACCGCGGTATCGAGGATACCGATGTTGGTTGATCGTGATCACGAGAGGATCACCGTGGTATCATGGATACCGGATTTGGTTTGGTGTTATGTGGTGATCTCGGTAAAGACCAAGCTCCTTGTGATCATGTTATCACTACGGTATTGTAATACCAAGTTTGGTTGGTCCTGAGGTTATTATGTGGCACACTCGATGGTAAGTTCTTACAGGTGATGGTTACGAGGTAACCTCACAATAGAGTAAGTTGCAACCTGTTGCATGTAGTATATGCCATGCCATGCTTATATTGTTCTAGCATCATCATGTTTACACCTGCTTAACCTGTAAGTGCCATGTTGTTGCTTGTCTTGACTACTTTGGTTGCTGTGAGCTTGCGAGTACATTCAAAGTACTCACCTGGCGTGTCATGCCAGTTTGCAGGTCATGCCATGATTGCTTGCTTGTCGAGGATTTCGAGTTTGCGAGCAAGGATAAGCATTCCAGCCAGAGTCCCTGCGGAGTGGAGTCCATCACCGCTGTCGTTGTTCCGCTGCCGAGGATACTCCATTTCCTCGGGTTGTTCCGCTGTTAGCATAGAGCTACCCTAGGCAGGAGTAGTATCGCCGTGCCGATGTAATCCATGTATCCTTGTAATCCTTATCCATAGTAATAAAGAGCTGATTTGTTCTATGCCAACAATGCCGTATTCCAGAAGACTTGTCTCTGGGCTGGAATACGGGGCGTTCCGGTTTCCTCTGAGCCGGGGTGCCACAAGCATTGTTATCAGAGCAGGTCTGGCCGTAGGACGCCCTAGACCGCACGAACGTTAGTAACCGGTAGTATAGAGTCTACTCGGTTTGCTGCACTTGTTTGTTGTATTTGTTTGTTCATAGCATGCATATAGAATATTTATTCTTTCACTAACGGTGGATCTGGTGAATGTAGGTGGCATCGGTTTCGACCCACTACTTGCACCCTCCAGTTGCATTCTTGTTCGTTGGTGTGGTGTCACCTCTGTCCCAGCGGAGTGATGCCAAGGTGCTTGGTGTGTCGATCCCTTGCAGGATTGATGCACAGGTACCACATCAATATATCCTCTTCAGCCACCCCTATTGTTTCGGTGATAGACATGTTTCTATCCCGAATCTTGCCATCCCTCTAGCCGCTTCGGCAGTCCTTACTGATCTTTGTTATCAGAAAAGGGCAATGCCCGTAAGATTTTCTTTTTATCGCTATCTCACCCTGCCATCCATTCTCTGGACAAGTACGGTTTCTTTTGTACGCTTGATGATGTGGCCGTGACCTCCGTGTTCAGATCCACGATCACCAAGTCCGTCCTTGCCTCTGTACCCGTCCAACTGCAACCAACGTTAAGCCCGGGTTTGGTGTAGCTTTGTTTACACCAACTCTTTCCACACGTGGATTCACTTTCGTGCACATTGCCACAGCATGTTAGACCGTAATACCGGAGTTTCCGCGAGATTTGTGTGCTTAAGTAGGCATGCATTTTATTGCTGTGGATAGCTGTAATATGTGATAATTGTCTGAATGTAATCTTGATACTTGTGTGCTTTTGTTTTAGTCGTTTCTTTTGCTTCTTTCTTTGGGCCCTTGGTGTTACCTTATTTTCCCTTATGGACGTTGCTCACCGACACTGGACTCAAAGAATCAGTGAAGGGGTATATATCAATGTGCATGATCAGCAGTACACTTCGGGTCAAAGGTATGGTTCACATATAAGGTTGGAGTCTGCTATGAGTACAATTTGAACCAGATATATTCCAGAAGCAAGCCAGAATGTGTTATGAGTGTGGTGTGCAGCAAGAAGGATAGCCGAATACCCTATTGCTTACAACAAGTAACCGACAGCAGAAACATTAAGGGATATATATATGTGCACTCAGTCCGCATATGGCAAAAAGAAAGCTTCAGATGTAAGCAACCCAGTCTTCCCTCACAAGCTACCTGAGAAGCGTATGACACAAGTATTCCTGTGTCTTCCTCATGGACATCCTGCGATGCAAGCACGCTGTCCCAGCAAAGCTTCAGGCACAAGCTATTCTGCCTTCCTCATTGGCAGCATATGACAGTGCATACCAAGAGTCAGGTCCGCAACCATTGGACAAAAGGCAAGAATCAGTCAGGACACAAGTCTGCATCAGAAATCACGTGCCCAGCTACACATGCTTTCATGGATATGGTGAACATGCTGCCAAGGTCATATGAGTTAATCATACAATGATGTCAGCCCGGTTTAAATTAATATGCTTATGCTGGAATGCGTAGTAGTGAGCTGTATGGGACACTACTGAACCCTTGCTTGCACTTTCTTTGATAAGGGCACCACGCCTGTGTTCTGAGCTATTTCCGACCGTCCGGGGTGGATGCCGACTTTTATTTCTCTTGTCAGCAACTGGCCTGTGTTCTGAACTGCTTTTCGGCCGTCTCGGGCAGCTGTTGAATTTCTTTCCGTAGCAGTGACCCTATGCTCTGAGCTATTTTTCGGCCGTCTTAGGGAACTGCTACTTTCTTCTTATCGACACCGTCTCATGCTCTGAGCTGCTTTTCTGCTGTCTTGAGTCGGGGTTGAGTTACTCCAGTAATGTCCCAGATCTGAGTTGTAAAGACCATTCTGGTGGCTACTGGTTTATTTGCCGGTTTTATCCAAGGGTTCAGACAATCGTTACCCTACAACTACAACTTGTAAAGTAATATGCCTGCCAGAATATTGTACTTGGCAGTACCCATGGTCATCCGAAGAATCAAGAAACACATAAGGCCAAGCTGTGTCAGCTAAGGATACAGACAAAGAGAACCATAATGAAGGAGCAAGATTGGCCATACAGGTATGATAATGGTTGCCAGATCAACATGGTACAGATACTCAAAACAGTCTGGTTTGGTACCAATCACCATGGGAACACATCCACGGGGTCTAATTCATTTGCAAGGACCCCATATCGGGTCAACCCGCTCAGTCAGCTAGGTATTCTCAGAATCATCAGAAGAGGATATTCAATCCTGTCGGACTGAGCACTCAGAAGGACGAGCAACCGTCTCGAAGCATATGTCCTCCCATATGGGAATCAGTTAAAGAATAACTTGCTGTGAACAACATTCTACTGCCAGGACCACTGTCAGTCAAGTCTATGGACAATATCGTAATAAGGTCGTACACCTTCATGCTGGTCATGACAGGTGACAGCCAAATCTTTGGTACGAATATGATACCCGAGATAATGAAGATACCCAAGATGTTTCAGCAACTCTTGCAAGGAGTCAGGTTCCACCAGGAGAACGGTATGATTCACAGCACCGTTTGAGTCTAGAGGACACACAGTCATTTGAAGCCACCCAATGCAAAGAGTAAAAGATTTCGTGTCCACTAAGAGAATGTGTTCACAACTCAATGGATGGTCGTCCGTATTGCACTTCATTGCAACACGTCCGTGGGGAAACAACCCTCGGACTTGCGAGAAGGACAGGTATTTCAGGATAATTTATCGCACCCCAGATAAGGCAACAGACATAAAAGGAGTGAAGTCAGAGTAATATATGAGGTAAGATTTGCCAGAAAAAGGATCCAGTGAAACAAACCACCCTGAAGTCAGGTAGTCAGACAGATGAAATTTAATAGGAGCATTATACAAAGGCAAAAAGGGAACCCGAGTTGGAAACGGTTTCCTCAAGTGGGAATATCCATGTTTGACCCCTGAGCAACCAAATCTCGAGGACGAGATTTCTTTAAGGGGGGTAGGTTTGTAACACCCTGGATTTTGCCCTTTTTCTTTTTCTTTCGATTTCGGTCTGGTTTTGCTTTTCAGTGGCTTAGTGGTCTTGAAACCTGGAGAGATCACCCTCGATTTCTCTCCCCAATGGCTTGTCAACCTCAAAACCATCCCAAGACCCTGTCATTCCCATCATGGACCAATCCCAATATTCTTTTTCTTGGGAATATTCCTTTTTCTTATTAAAGGAATAACCCTGTCTGCCCTGGGTTGTGAAGCAACCCACATTTCCAGCATTCCAAAGATTCCCAAATAATTCTCATAAACCCTTTGGGACATATCTTCCTCAGATATGTCAAAATACTTCCTTGCCATGTTCAAAAATATTTCACCAATATTTCTTTTCTGATTCTGCCCTAGCTGGCAGTTTGTGAAGCAAGTACCCTTTATCTTTGCTTGCTTGCTCTCAAACTTTTTGGACACTCTTTCCTATCCATATCATTGCCACATGCTAAATTTCAATTTCATTTGCCTAGTAAATATTCCTGAGGAATTTTTCAAAGTTTCTGTTCAAACAGAGGCCTTGTGAAGGAAGTGCAAGCTAGGCATATCCAAATGAGTTGAAATTTTGCAAGCATCTTCATATGCTCAAATAATAGCTCTCCACCAAATTTGAGCATCATTCCATTATATATGTGATCACAGCATCAAATCTTTGTTTCTGGTAATTATATTGGGTTGTGAAGCAACTATAATTTTTATTGCTCCATAATTCATGAATAATTTCCAGAACATGCTTCTACCCATATGTCACCTATCTACTAAATTTGGGCTCATTTGATCTATCCAATAATTCCCTAGAATTTTTCTAAGATTATGTCCAGTGGGATGCTGTGTGAAGGAAGTACCATTTTGGCCTGTCCAAATGGCATGAAATTTTTATGGCATCCTCATATGACCAAATCATCATCCCCTGCCCATTTTTAGCCTAAGGATATACTTGAGGTGAGTGATACTTCAAGATTTGCAATTCTGGCCAGTTATGTCATTTGAACAGCAAGTGCTATTTCTCTTCATCCAAATGAGCTGCAAAGTTGCAGACATAATCACCTTAGCATATGATCACTCTCTGGCGAAGACCAGTCCTTATCTCTTCCTGTATCTTCCTCACCAAGGCACAAACACCTTGCTGTTCCTGAGAGAAACTGCTAGCTGTGGTCAACTCAAGTGCCACTATGCTCGTTTCTTTCCTCCTTGCCCTCATCCTTTGAATGACTGATCGAGTTGACATGGTGGGGTTGACCAGAACATGTGGCATCGTCGTGTCCACGCGGTGACCACCGCCCTGGCACGCCATGGACAGGAGCTACCTGTTTGTCAGCTCGAGCCCCTCCTCTGCTCGACGTTTCCGTGTGACTCGTCGTGTCCAACAGCTCCCCCTCGTCGTCCTGTTCCTTCGTGGATAAGTTTCCCCCGCTCTCGTCCCCTCCTGCGGAGTGCGGCCACCATACCCGCGATGTGGCTGTCTCTGCCGCCGCCGCATCCAGTCGCTCGCGCCCTCCCGAGCTCTCTCGACCTCGCCTGAACCCTCTCCGCCCCTCCGTGATCATCCTGGAAGCCTCTCCCCTCCTCCAGGCGAGCTCCCGAAGCTTCGGGACGCTAGCGCACATGTCACCACGGCCGTGCTCGGCCTCCTCCACCGCTCGCCTATAAATAGGCCTCCCCGAGCCCTCACGAGCACACCATCGCAACCACCGTCCTCCACCACTCCTCCCTACCATCTGCCCAAGCCCCAGAGGCCCTCCTTGCTCGTCATCGCCGCCGTGGCCGCCCCAAAGCCCGACTAAATTCCGGTGAGCCGGGGCTCTGCTCCCCCTTCCACCACTACCTGAGGTCTCCACCTCCACCACAGAGCCACCCCAGCACCCCTCCCCCTCCTTCGGTGGCCTCTAGCCGCGAGCCCATCTATGCCCGACCCCGCTCTCCGCCTCGGGCGTGGCCGCCTCCGTTCCGCTGCTCCCCGGCGGTGGAGGCCCCCACCCACCGATGCGGCTCGGTGCCCTGGTCATTTTGGTAGGTTGCACGTCTCGTATGGTGGCCGGAATCAACGGCGGTCGCCATAGGGCGCCGACTCTGCTTCGGCCTCGCGGGCAGGAGCGAGGTAGAAGAAGGCAGCCGGCCAGGCGGGCCCCACCGCCCGCGGACCCCACTAGCCAGCTGGCCAGCCGTTGACTTGGCCCGGGCCCACGCGTTTAGTGGAAGCGGGTTTCCAGAGAGTCGTTTTTCCTAAGGGAAAGCGTACTCGACGGAAAACCGTCTTCAACGCCACCCCTGCGCGCAGTTGGGCCTGGCCCATGTGCACAGTAGCAGCAGCGGCAGCTTCAGCCCGAGCCAGCCCAGTGCAACAGTGCACTTTCTTTTTATCAGTGGAATAACTGTCTAGGACCCGTATGTAAATAAAATATTTGCAGAAAAGTCCCTGGCAGCAAAACCACTATAACTTCTTGCTCGTAACTCCAAATGAGGTGATTCCAAAGCCCACTTCTTCGTCTCCTCGAGCACGTCATGTTGGTACCATTTTCATTATGTGTTCACACAGTGAAAATGACCATTTTGCCCTTGGCCATAAACAGCCCCCTCCGAGAGAGAACTATTTCTGGCAATCGTTTCCGCGGACTCTCCGCACTTCTCCTCGGTGGTTTCTTCGTACCCAGGCAAGCCACGACAGCCACTTGCATGATGGATTTGCAGTAGCTATGGTTTCCTACCTGAGAAGTTATTTTAATGTCTGCATGTTATTCTGTCTGAAACTACTATATATGCTCATGTTCTATGCTCATCCTTATATTCTGTCCATGTGCATCTTGCTAGTTATCAGGTACTCGTTGGTAGCATTATGCTCATGGTTAATACTGGCAGTAGTTCATGCTAAGATGATGACATGTCTGCATGTTTCTTTATCTGCTGTTATGGTTCATCCTGTTATCATAGCTCAGCACGTCATCGTTCAAATTTAACCGGATGATAATCGAACTTGAACACCTGTTGGCTGAGTCATAGTGCGGACCGAATCGAGCCCACCAGTGCAACCACACTTGCTGGGATGGGGCAGCCCTAACTCGGTCTATTGTCATGCCTCTCGCCGGTGCCTCCAACCAGGGAAGGTTATGAGTGCGTGCTACCCTGGCCCGGTAGGCGGCTATAACCTTGTGAACCCAGTTTTGGTATTGAGCTCAGGTCCCCGTTTGGGACAGTTTTGTTTGGCCACGACGGTGGCAGGTGTCGGAAGGACACAGGGGTCACCCATGACATAGCCCAAAGGGGAGTTTGTCGGAGTGGCCGGGAGAGTGCCATGCAATAGATTGGGTTTTGTCGGAACGTCGTTGGTCCACCCGAATGGGAGCACGAGGCCATGAGTTCCGTGGTGTGGGTATAGTGTACTAACCTCTGCAGAGTGTATAATCTATCGATAGCCGCGTCCTCAGATATGGGCATAGTTCGTAGTAGGACACACTATGGGTCAACAGTATCATAATCTTCTTATAACAACCCGATTCGATGAGAAAGAAGTTGGTTGATCTTTATGTGATCGCGAGAGGATCACCGCGGTATCGAGGATACCGATGTTGGTTGATCGTGATCACAAGAGGATCACCGTGGTATCATGGATACCGGATTTGGTTTGGTGTTATGTGGTGATCTCGGTAAAGACCAAGCTCCTTGTGATCATGTTATCACTACGGTATTGTAATACCAAGTTTGGTTGGTCCCGAGGTTATTATGTGGCACACTCGATGGTAAGTTCTTATAGGTGATGGTTACGAGGTAACCTCACAACAGAGTAAGTTGCAACCTGTTGCATGTAGTATATGCCATGCCATGCTTATATTGTTCTAGCATCATCATGTTTACACCTGCTTAACCTGTAAGTGCCATGCTGTTGCTTGTCTTGACTGCTTTGGTTGCTGTTAGCTTGCGAGTACATTCAAAGTACTCACCTGGCGTGTCATGCCAGTTTGCAGGTCATGCCATGATTGCTTGCTTATCGAGGATTTCGAGTTTGCGAGCTAGGATAAGCGTTCCAGCCAGAGTCCCTGCGGAGTGGAGTCCATCACCGCTATCGTTGTTTCGCTGCCGAGGATACTCCGTTCCTCGGGTTGTTCTGCTGTTAGCATAGAGCTACCCTGGGCAGGCGTAGTATCGCCATGCCGATGTAATCCCTGTACCCTTGTAATCCTTATCCATAGTAATAAAGAACTGATTTGTTCTATGCCAACAGTGCTGTATTCCAGAAGACTTGTCTCTGGGCTGGAATACGGGGCGTTCTGGTTTCCTTTGAGCCGGGGTGCCACAGGATAGAGGCACGAGGAGAAAATATTTTGTGTGGTGTCTGTGTTGGTATGTGTGGGTGTGAGAAGATAACGAGACCTAGGGGCAGAGGGTGTGTCACCGTGTGAGGTCTGGTGGGCCAAGGTGAGGCCCTTGGTTCAGTTCTGTCCTGCACCACATTGGTCGGCCCGTGACGCATTAAGGGAGACCCATGGAGGACTAGTCATACAAGACAAAGATACCAGAGTCGTGAAGGACTATGTGTCCACTGACAAAGCCGGCTAGGATTTGTAACCCTAGGTCTTCGGACTAAGGTAACCCCTTATCTCTGATATTACCATTCATCCAACCTAAATTTAAGGGGCATCCTACAGAATGCTCTGCTAGAATCATACTCGTCAAATAGGAAGAGAGGTGGAGACAATGCGTGCAAGACATGCCTAAAGATAATGTGCGTGTGGGAGACACGTAGGCAGGTCTATGTATATAGAAAGGATCGATGGGGATTGTGCATGTGTATGCATGTGAGATGAAGAGTGCTTGTGATAAAGGTTAGTGAAAACAGTCATAAATGGTTGCGAGAGGGAGGGAGGGTGATATCGAGAGCATGTCTGCGAGAAAGACACCTCGGGAGAGTGTGTGTGAGCATGTGTGAGAGACCACCGATGGATATACACCATGTGCGCGTATGTGTGAGAGAGAAAGCCAGTGCGTGTGTGAGGAGAGGCCTATGGAGAGTGAAACTACACGTAAAAGACTGATGTAGACATTGATCAAAAATATAAATTGTATCCAAATATTAGGATGGGATCATGATATTTGCAATTCGAATAAGGAATGGTCATTGATCCATTAGACATCTATATTTTATCGAATTTGAGCATGTCTATGTTATTATTCGACAAAATTGATCCACAGAGTCAGTATTTTGAACTCCAAACAATGCATCGCTTTAGCAATTCGAATATAAACATGAGTATAGTTCATGTTGTGTTTGTAAAGAACATTATACATACAAAAGTTACACAATGAACATTATAAATAGCTAGCTATGAACTAGCATACATTTGAATTCAACTTAAGGTGGTTTAAAAAATTCGAATTCAACATGAAGTCCATTCAATTATTTGAATTCGAGATCATCGCATTTGTAAATCATACCTAAATTATGGGGGCACCAATCTTTGCTCTGGTTTTGTACATAATAGCATATATAGTCGTGTACAAAATAGATTCAAATTTAGCTCCTCCATTCCAAAATAATCATAGTTATAGGATTTTCAAGTGTCAAAATTTCAAAAAGAAGCGCATAATTTAATGAGGTTTTCAAACATACAAGGTCAAATTTAACGTTGTCTATTTAGGCCAATCCTCAAAGTTCAAGAGTACTCTAAACGTGAATGCTTATGTTTCAAAATTTTGAACGAAGCGCCAAAAGAGTCTCTACTCGCCCGAAACCGCGTGAGACCAATGTTTGGTAGAAGGAAATTACTTTTCTAACTCTGACCCGTGAAGCCTACCGGCCCGACGTCTATAGGTCTATACCGGGGTAGGTTTGTAACTTCATCTAGACGCCACGCAACCGCCTCCAAAAAACATTCATACACCGTGGCCACCTAAACACACATTCGCTCGGCTGAAATCGCTCCCGCCCACTATTTGGGACACCTAGGATTACCGTCCTACCCCCGACCCGCAGTAGGACCGAAATTTAAGAGGGGGCAAAGTTTGTACTTTCCCCAAATTTCAAACAAGCGTGTCCCATCTGTTAAAAAAACAAAAACAAGCGCGTCCCAGACCAAAACATGGTTCCCCCTTAGCTCCCCCCGCCACCCCCGCCCCCCGTCTGATTCCCCATTCATACTCCGTGGGCGCCAAAACTACCTCTCCACCAGCCGCGAAACCCCGGCGTCCTCCGTCCGCCACCCCATCACACCCATCAACCGCCGCCCTCCTCCATCACGCCGGAGCCGATACCCCGACGTCGTCGTCCACCGCAACTACAACCGCAATGCCTTCCACGGCTAGTAGTTGAAGCCGAGGCCGAGCTGCCTCCAAGACGCCGACATGCGCCGTACCCAAGCCAGTTCAACCATGTCGTTTTGCGCCTCACCGCTGCCGCTCCAACGTCTCCACCGTCTACCGCACTGGAGCTGTTCCCGCTACGCCGTCCTTCGCCGCCTCGGATCTGCTTCCCCTCCACCAACAGACGGCCACTGCAACACAGTCAACAATTTGGCCATGGGTTCATCCAAGGCTCCACCCTCCTCCAAAACATCGGTTCCCCCGGTAAAAAGAAGAACATCGCCGCGATATCAGGAGGATACAGCACTGGCAACCGGATCTGGTACTCCTCTTCCCTTATTCGTGCAAATCTTACGTGTCTGCTTGCACGGTATTCATCCCACAGAAGACACTAGTTCACCACTTCTTCCTACACCTTCTTCCTGATACTAGGTGTTCCTAGTAACTCGCGATGCACAAGGTTTCTCCTCATATACTATTTCACCTTAGCTAGAGGTCCGTCGCCCCCTGGATTTCAATTCCTGGTCAGTTGATTCCCAATTAAAGGAAGCATTCCCCGGTGTAACAGGCGCTAGTCCGCTTATTACGCCGGGGAAGTAGCACCTCGGTGTTTATCTTAGGGGTGTGTGGGGCCTAGGAGCTGCTGGCGCCTGATCTGGAGGTCGGTCGAGCTTAAAGGGATGGCCGGGGGGCGCTGCCAAGCACAGCGGTGGTGTGAGGTCGAGGGGAGGGCGGGGCGGCGGAGGCAGGGGTCTGGGCTGGTGGTCCCTGGTGGTTTGAGAAAGATCGTCAACAGTGACTGGCGGGAGGTAGATGAAGGCCATCTGCCCGTTCCTTGTAGATCGGACGGTTCATAAAAAAATCGACAGACCTATTTATTTCCAGTCGACTGTTATTTTGATAGGACCACATGTGATGGTGTGCTGGAGGAGTACCTGCATTTCCCAGCCATCCCTGTGCTAATATATTACAAAATCATACGGAGTAGAATCTAATTTTGTTTGCCATGCAATGTTGTAGAGCTATCATATGTCTCCTATCATTTATTTTTCAGCCACCTGCTATCTGCTACTTTTACAGTGCACTAGTTCTGCACACACTTCTCCCATACTCTCA
This sequence comes from Thinopyrum elongatum, assembly GCA_011799875.1. Taxonomy (NCBI): domain Eukaryota; kingdom Viridiplantae; phylum Streptophyta; class Magnoliopsida; order Poales; family Poaceae; genus Thinopyrum; species Thinopyrum elongatum. Next base: position 525,341,544 of record CM022299.1, read on the forward strand.
CTATTGTTTTTTTATGCATGGGTATTTCAGCCTCTGCCGACCGGTTGATAGAAGCACGAAATAAAAGAGATAAGTTGCTCCAGCTTTCTTCGTGCTTAGGCAAGACACGTTTGGGCGCTATAAAGGGTGTAGTGTCACCAGATGGAGACGGTAAACATAGCTCCAGAGTGGATGATCTCGCTCGCCATGAACCACCATCCCAGGTGCTTGCTTTAACTTCGCGGTGTCATATGTGGTTGCATGTTGCATATGGTGTCTAGCTTGTATTCGAAAGGCCGAAGTTGGTCTTTATTAAGATAAGGAAAGACATTTTTTACGTGAACCACCATCCCGGGAGCACCAGAAGCCAAATAGCTAGTCAGGGCACTGGCCGAGTCAGTAACAAGCCCAACACAGACATGCATCACCTTCAAGCCAACTAAAAAGCCACAATGGTGGCGAAGCAGCCCACCTCCCACAAGGCTCTCAGGTCCTCGATGATCATGCTCACCACACCAGCCGGGTGTCTAGCTTGTATTGCTTCCAATTTGGTTAAATTGCATCTGCTTAGCTTACACATTATACCTTTGAATATGACATGCCTTCCTGTTTTTGGTACATACTACTACATCTATTTATTAACCATGTTCTTACATCAAACTAATGTTCTTGTGTATCCCTCATCAATCACTTATGATAAGACAGTCAGGCTCATGGACTATTGTAAGAAAAGATCCTATTTAAAAGAATGTAGTGTCAGCCTCCCCACATGATTCTCAAGAAACAGCAATGCTAGATGAAGATAGTCAATGTAGCTCTGTAGTTGATGACCGCATTTCCCCTACACCACCATCGCAGGTGCTTGCTCTAACTTGGTAGCGTGATATGTGGTTGCATGTTGCATATAGTGTCTAGATTATAATTCTTCCAATCTGGTTAAATTGCATGTGCTATTCTGCTTAGTTTATACATTATACCTATTAATGTGACATGCCTTCCTGTTTTTGGTACATAGTACATCTGTCTATTAAGCATGTCCTTACATAAAAGTACTATTTTTTTGCATCCCGCATCAATCAATTATGACGAGACACCTTTAGTATATGCAGAGTGATATTGGTTGCATCTTTCATATGATTTATAGCATGCACTGCTTCTAATTTGTTGAAACGCCATTTATGATGGGACGCTTTTAACTTGGCAGTCATATTGGTTACATCTTTCATGTGGTGTCTAGCTTGCATTGCTTCGAATTTGTTGAAATGGCTTCTGCTTAGTTTACACAAATAGTTGTGAATATGCCATGCCATCCTGTTTTTCGTACATATTCCATCCTCGTATCATGTGTTTGCCTTACATCAAAGTAGTGATTGTCAGTATCATGCATGAATGAGTTCTGAAGAGTGAATTTTATTGCTTTTTCTTGTCGATTTTACTTGACAATGCAAAATCAATAAAGCAGAAGGAAATTAGCAAGGTAGTGGATAAAGGTGCTCCTTCCAAACAACTGAAATGGGGGCCTCAACAGATTCTACTCCGCCACCCCCCAAGAAGATTTGCAAGACAACACACGCATAGACACTCAACGTAGTTGTGTTGATGATGAGCATGTCTCCCCTAGTCCACCATCACAGGTGCTCCCTCTAACTTGGCACTGTTATATGTGGTTGCATGTTATGTATGATGTCTAGCTTGTATTGCTTCTAATTTTGTTGAATTCCATCTGCTTACTTTACACATTATACTTGTGAATAAGACACGAGTTCCTGTTTCTAGAACATACAATATATGTCTATCACACCATGTTCTTACATCAAAGTACTACTATTGTGTAACCTGCAACAATCACTTATCATAAGACACATTTAACTTGGGAGTGGGATATAGGTTACATCTCGCATTCTTTCCTAGCTTGTACTACTTCTAATTTGTTGAAATGGCACTTATGACGAGACAGTTTTAACTTGGTAGGGTGATATTCGTTGCATCTTTCATATGGTGTCCAGCTTTCATTGCTTCTAATTTGTTGAAATGCCTTCTGCTTAGCTTACACATCATAGCTGTGAATATGCAATGCTGTCCTATTTTCTTACACATTCAATCGTCCTATCATGCGGTCGCCTTACATTAAAGTAGTGCTCGTCAGCATCCTACATCAATGAGTTCTGAAAAGCAAATTTTTATTCATTTTTCTTGTGGGTTTGACTTGACAAGGCAATAAAATTAAGAAAGAGGAAGGAAAAAATTAAGGCAGGGACTGATGGCGGTCTTCCGGCGAAACCGGCATCCCAGGTGCTTTCTCTAGCTTGGCAGTATGATATTGTCTTGCATGTTGCATACGGTGTCTAGCTTGTATTGCTTGTAATTTGATTAAATTACTTCTGCTTAGTTTACACATCATAGTTGTGAATATGCAATGCCGTGAATATGCAATGGCACTAATGACGAGAGACCTTTAACTTGGTAGTGTGATGTTGTTTGCATCTTGCATATGATTTATTTCTTGTACTGCTTCACATTTGTTTAAATGCCAGTTATGACGAGACACTGTTAACTTGGCAGAGCGATATTTGTAGCATCTTTCATATGGTGTCTACCTTTCATTGCATTGCTTCTAATTTATTGAAATGCCTTCTGCTTAGTTTACACATCATAGTTCTGATTATCTCATGACGTCCTGTTTTTCGTACATATTACATCCTCCTATCATGCGGTTGTCTAACATCAAAGTTCAGTTTGTCTATATCACGCATCAATTTGTTCTGAAGAACTAAATTTTTATTCCTTTTTCTTGTCGGCTTGACTTGACATGGCACAGAGAAAGAGGAAGGAACACAGAATGGCAGGGGTTGGTGTTAGTACTGAGGCGCACGGAAACGAAAGCGGAAGAATTATGCTAATTCTGCTGGTACTGATGGTGCAATAGAAGGTCAAAGTCCACCAGAAAATTGTACAAACACGGTATCCCGTGCTACACCAGCTACAAAACAATCCAAACAGAAACTAATAGCTGTCACCAAACAAGTAGTGATAGCCCTAGTTGTTGCAACACCTTCCACAGTACCACCAGCTACACGAGTTACTCGTTTGTCAACTCAGCTAGCAGCACGTTCCCAAGCTCCCTTGCCACCTGACACTACTTCCGAAGCACTCTTGACACAAGACAAGTTGGCAAGATCAGATGAACCTCGTGAGCTTCAACAGCAAGAAGGTAGTTGCTGGAGTCAAGTTACAGTTGCATGCTTCTTTATATGTAGTCTCACAGTTTGATGTACACTAACACTTCCTATGTTCGTTGTTGGACTAGCACCTAGGTGCAAGAGGAAACAGACATCAGGGATAATGCTTGATAGGTTAACTAAATCTAGAGGAGGAAGAATGGAGATCCGTTTTGAGGCAGGTTTAAAAAGGCCACGTGATGCTACAGAGTCAGCCAAGTTAGTATCAGAGGCAGCGGTTGCCGTTAGGTGTCATGCACGTATCCTCCTCATACGTCCATTTTGCATCATGTTTTCCTACTATTATTTATGATGTTTTTATGCATAATAATGCTTTTTGGAGTAATTCTAATGCCTTTTCTCTCATAATATGAAAGGTTCACACAAAGAGGGAGAATTCCGGTAGCTGGAAATCTGGACCTAAAAAAGCTACGTCAGGCTACCTATTCTGCACAACTCCAAATGAGCTGAAACTTCACGAGGAATTTTTATGGAATAAATAAGAATTATTGGAGCAAATAACTACCAAAGAGGGCGCACCAGGTAGGCACAACCCACCTGGGCGCGCTAGGGAGCCCAGGCGTGCCCTGGTGGGTTGTGCCCTCCTCGGCCCACCTCCGGTGCCCCTCTTCCGGTATATAAGTCATTTTGACCTAGAAAAATAAGGGGAGGACTTTCAGGACGAAGCGTCGCCGTCTCGAGGTGAAACTTGGGCAGGAGCACTTTTGCCCTCTGGCGGAGCGATTCCACCGGGGGAACTTCCCTCCCGGAGGGGGAAATCATCGTCATCATCATCACCAACAACTCTCCCATCTTGGGGAGGGCAATCTCCATCAACATCTTCAACAACACCATCTCCTCTCAAACCCTAGTTCATCTCTTGTGTTCAATCTTTGTACCGAAACTATAGATTGGTACTTGTGGGTGACTAGTAGTGTTGATTACATCTTGTAGTTGATTACTATATGGTTTATTTGGTGGAAGATTATATGTTCAGATCCATTATGCTATTTAATACCCCTCTGATCTTGATCATGATTATCATTAGTGAGTAGTTACTTTTGTTCTTGAGGTCACGGGAGAAATCTTGTTGCAAGTAATCATGTGAACTTGATATGTGTTCGATATTTTGATGATATGTATGTTGTGATTCCCTTAGTGGTGTCATGTGAACGTCGACTACATGGCACTTCACCATATTTTGGGCCTAAGGGAATGCATTGTGGAGTAGTTATTAGATGATGGGTTGCGAGAGTGACAGAAGCTTAAACCCTAGTTTATGCGCTATTCCGTAAGGGACTGATTTGGATCCAAAAGTTTAATGCTATGGTTAGATTTATTCTTAATACTTTTCTCATAGTTGCGGATGCTTGCGAGGGGGTTAATCATAAGTAGGAGGTTTTTTCAAGTAAGAACAACACCTAAGCACCGGTCCACCCACATATCAAATTATCAAAGTAGCGAACGCATATCATACCAACATGATGAAAGTGACTAGATGAAATTCCCGTGTACCCTCAAGAACGCTTTGCTTATCATAAGAGACCATTTTGGCCTGTCCTTTGCCTCAAAAGGATTGGGCTACCTTGCTGCACTTTTGTTACTATTACTGTTACTTGCTCATTACAAATTATCTTGCTACCAAACTACTCGTAACTTATAATTTCAGTGCTTGCAGACATTACCTTGCTGAAAATCGCTTGTCATTTCCTTCTGCTCCTCGTTGGGTTCGACACTCTTACTTATCGAAAGGACTACGATTGATCCCCTATACTTGTGGGTCATCAAGGCTCTTTTCTGGCACCGTTGCCGGGGAGTGAAGCGCTCTTGGTAAGTAGAAATTGGTAAGGAAAAATTATTACTACATGCTGAAATTTATTGTCACTTGTTACTATGGAGAACAATCCTTTGAGGGATTTGTTCGGGGTATCTTCACCTCGACCAGAAGCACAATTAGTTACCCCTCAACCTACTGCACCTACTTAAAATATTGGTTATGAAATTCCTTCGGATATGATAGAACAACTGCTAGCTAATCCTTATGCAGGAGATGGAACCGAACATCCTGATATGCACTTGATATATGTGGATGAAATTTGTGGATTATTTAAGCTTGCAGGTTTACCCGGAGATGAAGCTAAGAAGAAGGTTTTCCCTTTATCTTTGAAAGGAAAAGCATTGGCATGGTATAGGCTATGCGATGATATTGGATCTTGGAATTGGAATCGATTGAAGTTGGAATTTCACCAAATTTTTTATCCTATGCATCTAGTTCATCGTGATCGGAATTATATATATAATTTTTGGCTTCGTGAAGGAGAAAGTATCGCTCTAGCTTGGGGGGGGGGGCTTAAGTCAATGTTATATTCATGCCCCAATCATGAGCTCTCAAGAGAAATTATCATTCAGAATTTTTATGCTCGGCTTTCTCGTGATGATCAATCCATGCTTGATACTTCTTGTACTTGTTCCTTTATGAAGAAGACTATTAACTTCCGGTGGGATCTTTTAGAAAGAATTAAACACAACTCTGAAGATTGGGAACTCGATGAAGGTAAAGAGTTAGGTATTAAGCTCAAGTATGATTGTGTTAAATCTTTTATGAATACCGATGATTTTCAAAAGTTTAGCACTAAATATGGACTTGACTCTGAGATAGTAGCCTCCTTTTGTGAATCATTTGCTACTCATGTTGACCTCCCTAAGGAGAAGTGGTTTAAATATCACCCACCTATCAAAGAAGAAATTAAAGAACCAGTAATAGCTAAAGATGAAACTATTATTTACAATGTTGATCCAGTTGTGCCTACTGCTTATACTGAAAAACCACCTTTCCCTGTTAGGATGAAGGAACATGCTAAAGTCTCAACTATGGTCAACAAAAGTTATATTAGAACTTCCAAACCAGCTGAACAAATCAAAGTAGAACCTAGTGTTGCTATGGTTAAAGATCTCTTGGTTGAAAATATAGATGGGCATGTTATTTACTTCTGTGATGAAGCTGCTAGAATTGCCAAACCCGATGAAAAAGATAAACATAGACCTGTTGTTGGCATGCCTGTTGTCTCAATTAAAATAGGAGATCACTGTTATCATGGTTTATGCGACATAGGTGCTAGCGTGAGTGCCATTCCATTTTACCTTATATCAAGAATTTATGAATGATATAGCACCCGCTGAAATAGAAGACATAGATGTTACTATTAAACTTGCTAATAGGGACACCATCACACCACTCGGGATTGTTAGAGATGTTGAAGTCTTGTGTGGGAAAATAAAATACCCTACTGATTTTCTTGTTCTTGGTTCCCCACAAGATGACTTTTGTCCCATTATCTTTGGTAGAACTTTCTTGAACACCGTTAATGCTAAAATAGATTGCGAGAAACAAATCGTCGGTGTTAGTTTTGGTGATGAGTCTCATGAGTTTAATTTTTCTAAGTTTAGTAGGAAGCATCATAAGGAAGAATTGCCTAGTAAGGATGAAATAATTAGTCTTGCTTCTATTGCGGTGCCTCCTACCGATCCACTAGAACAATATTTGCTAGACCATGAAAATGATATGCATCTGCATGAAAGAAATGAAATAGATAAGATTTTCTTTGAACAACGTCCTCTGCTTAAACACAATTTGCCTATTGAAACTCTAGGAGGTCCTCCTCCACCTAAAGGTGATCCTGTGTTTGAATTAAAACAATTGCCAGACACTTTGAAATATGCTTATCTTGATGAGAAAAAGATTTATCCTGTTATTATTAGTGCTAACCTTTCAGAACATGAAGAAGAAAGATTATTGAAGGTTCTGAAGAAGCACCGAGCTGCCATTGGATATACTCTTGATGATTTAAAGGGCATTAGTCCCACTCTCTGTCAGCATAAAATTAATATGGAGCCTGATACTAAACCCGTTGTTGATCACCAATGATGTTTAAATCCTAAAATGAAAGAAGTGGGAAGAACAGAAATACTAAAGCTTCTGGAAGCAGGTATAATCTATCCCATAGCTGATAGTAGATGGGTAAGTCCCGTTCATTGTGTCCCTAAAAAGGGAGGTATTACCATTGTTCCTAATGATAAGAATGAACTTATTCCACAAAGAATTGTCACTGGCTACAGAATGGTAATTGATTTTAGAAAACTAAATAAAGCTACTAGAAAAGATCATTACCCTCTTCCTTTTATTGATCAAATGTTAGAAAGACTATCAAAGCACACACATTTTTGCTTTCTTGATGGATATTCCGGTTTTTCTCAAATACCTGTCTCACAACCTGATCAAGAGAAAACCACCTTTACTTGCCCTTTTGGAACTTATGCTTATGGAAGTATGCCTTTTGGTTTATGCAATGCACCTGCTACCTTTCAAAGATGTATGACTGCTATATTCTCTGACTTTTGTGAAAAGATTGTTGAGGTTTTCATGGATGATTTTTCCGTTTACGGAACTTCTTTTGATGATTGCTTAAGCAACCTTGATCGAGTTTTGCCGAGATGTGAGCAAACTAATCTCGTCTTGAATTGGGAAAAGTGCCACTTTATGGTTAATGAAGGTATTGTCTTGGGACATAAAATTTCTGAACAAGGTATTTAGGTGGATAAAACTAAAGTTAATGCAATTGAGAAAATGCCATGCCCTAAAGATATCAAAGGTATTCGTAGTTCCCTCGGTCATGCTGGTTTCTATAGGAGGTTTATTAAAGACTTCTCTAAAATCTCTAGGCCTCTTACAAAAGGATGTTCCATTTTTTTTTATGATGATTGTGTAGAAGCCTTTGAAACACTTAAGAAAGCCTTGATTTCTGCACCTATTGTTCAACCACCTGATTGGAACTTGCCTTTTGAAATTATGTGTGATGCTAGTGATTATGCTGTTGGTGCTATTCTAGGACAAAGAGTCGATAAGAAATTAAATGTTATTCATTATGCTAGTAAAACTCTGGACAGTGCTCAACGAAATTATGCTACTACTAAAAATAATTTTTAGCAGTTGTGTTTGCTTGTGATAAATTTAGATCTTACATTGTTGATTCTAAAGTGACTGTCCACACCGATCATGCTGCTATAAAATATCTTATGGAAAAGAAGGATGCTAAACCTAGACTCATTAGGTGGGTTCTTTTGCTACAAGAATTTGATTTACATATCACTGATAGAAAGGGAGCTGAGAACCCCGTGGCAGATAACTTGTCTAGGTTAGAATATATTCTTGATGACCCACAACCTATTAATGATAGTTTTCCTGATGAATAATTAGCTGCAATAAATATTTCTCATAACACTCCCTGGTATGCTGACTATGCCAATTATATTGTTGCTAAATATATACCACCTAGCTTCCCATACCAACAAAAGAAAAAAATTCTTCTATGATTTAAGACATTACTTTTGGGATGACCCACATCTTTATAAAGAAGGAGTAGATGGTATTATTAGACGTTGTGTACCTGAGCATGAATAGGGAAAAATCCTATGAAAATGTCACTCCGAAGCTTATGGAGGACATCATGCGGGAGATAGAACTGCTCACAAGGTATTGCAATCTGGTTTTTATTGGCCTACTCTCTTCAAGGATGCCCGTAAGTTTGTTTTATATTGTGATGAATGTCAAAGAATTGGTAATATTGGTAAGCGTCTGGAAATGCCTATGAATTATTCTCTTGCTGTTGAACCATTTGATGTTTGGGGATTTGATTACATGGGACCCTTTCCTTCCTCTAATGGGTATACACATATTTTGGTTGCTATTGATTATGTTACTAAGTGGGTAGAAGCTATTCCAACTAGTAGTGCTGATCACAACACCTCTATTAAAATGCTTAAGGAAGTCATTTTCCCAAGGTTTGGAGTCCCTAGATATTTAATGACTGATGGTCATTCACATTTTATTCATGGTGCTTTCCGTAAAATGCTTGCTAAATATGATGTTAACCATAGAATTGCATCACCTTATCACCCTCAGTCTAGTGGTCAAGTTGAACTTAGCAATAGAGAAATAAAATCAATATTACAAAAAACTGTTAATAGGTTCCAAAAGAATTGGTCTAAGAAGTTAGATGATGCACTTTGGGCTTATAGAACAACATATAAAATTCCTATGGGTATGTCTCCGTATAAAATGGTTTATGGAAATGCTTGTCATTTGCCTCTTGAGTTAGAACATAAAGCATATTGGGCAATTAAAGAACTCAACTATGATTTCAAACTTGCCGGTGAAAAGAGGTTATTTGATATTAGCTCACTAGATGAATGGAGAACCCAAGCCTATGAAAATGCCAAGTTATTTAAAGAAAAATTTAAAAGATGGCATGACAAAAGAATCCAAAATCGTGAGTTCAAAGTTGGAGAATATGTTCTTTTGTACAACTCTCGTTTCAGATTCTTTGCAGGAAAACTCCTCTCCAAGTGGGAAGGACCTTATGTTATCGAGGAGGTTTATCGATCCAGAGCCATCAAGATAAATAATGCCGAAGGTACTAACCCGAAGGTTGTTAATGGGCAACGAATAAAGCATTATATCTCAGGTACGCCCATTAATGTTGAAAGCAATATTATCCAAACTATGACACCAGAAGAACACATAAAGGAAACTTTTCGGAACACTCCAGAATAACTGAAAAAGAGGAGGTACGTGATACGGTAAGTAAACGGACTCCGAAAAATCCGCAAAAATATTTTTTGTCAGTTTTGGAATATAACAAAAATTAGGAAAATAAGAAACAACCAGGAAGGCACCCCTGGTGGGCACAAGACACCAGGGCGTGCCTGGCTTGCCAGGCGCGCCCAGGTGGGTTGTGCCCACCTCGAGTACCTTCCGGACTCCGTTTTTCTTCCGTTTGCTTGTTTCCCAAGATAAAAAATCTTTATATACCCCCCGAACCTATTGACCATCGTATCGCGGAGAAATCTTCTGTTTTCTTTTCTTGTTGTTTTCCTGACAGATCTGAAAATATGTCGTCTCAAGATTCCGAGGAGGAGTGCCCAATTTCTCATCAGCCTTTAGATAAAAATATCTTCAAGGATAGCTATCCCTATATATGGTTCTCCGATGAAGAAGATGAAGATGAACCAGTCCCTCCTCATTTCAAGCATGAAAGCATGGAGGCGTTATGCAAGAGGATAATAAAGCTTGAGATGGAGAATGAAGAGTTAAGGATAGATAATTTTTACCTTCAAAATAAGTTGGAGAAAAAGGCAGACAAACCTTCTACTTCATACCACCACCTCCTTCTTCATCACCAAAGGAAAATTGAGTATCGGGTACGGGCACTCCCCTTGGTTTGTGCCAAGCTTGGGGGAGGTGCCCCGGTATCGTATCACCTCCACTATATTTTGCCTTTACTTATCTTAGTTCGGTCCATAGTTATCTTTTGCTTTAGATGAATAAAAGTTTAGTTCTATCCTTTCTTTTCGAGTGTTTGCTTAGTGATCTATCTTTGTAATCATGTGCAAGAGATATATAATAAAGTCTAGTTTGAGTTTTGTTTTCTTTACTTTCATGTTCAATAACAAGAAAGGAAATAAATGAAAAAGATCATATGCTAATCTTATGGTATGTAAGGACATCACATAAGGAAGAGTATAAGTAGAAAATTTTATTGGAGATTGACAAACATAGCATAGCCAATGATGCAATTCATGAAAGAATTAATAAGGGAAGAGAAGATTCACATGCAAATACACTATCCTAGACATCTTTTGTGGTTGTGAGCCCCCATCCAAATATTATATGCCAAAATTGTTGACGTTGGACAAGGAAGACAACGTAATGATTTATGTTTGTTCATATTCACATAGAAGTTATATTGTCACAGATCCTTTAACATGTGGTGCTTGCCCCCATCTTTGCTAGCCAAAAATTCTGCACTAAGTAGAGATACTACTTGTGCATCCAAGAACCTTTAAACCCAAATCTTATTTTGAGAGTCCACCATACCTACCTGTGGATTGAGTAAGATCCTCCAAGTAAGTTGTCATCGGTGCAAAAAGGCAATAAAAATTGCTTCCAAAAGTGTTGGATCATTTAGTGTAAGAGAAAATTGACGTTGTACGAACTTGTGATGGCAAAGAATAAAAGCGACAGACTGCATAATAAAGGTTGCTATCACAAGGGGAAATATAACGTGATGTTCTTTTGCACTAAGAGATTGAGCATACAAATAAATAAGCGCATGGCAACCTCTGCTTCCCTCTGCGAAGGGCCTATCTTTTACTTTTATGTATTTACTTTTATGCGAGAGTCAAAGTTCTTCTCTCTATTCCTTTTTATTTTCTCTTTTGGCAAGCATCATGTGGTGAGCAAAGATCTAGGCACATATATCCAGTTGGATATGAGTAGCATGATTTATTATTGTTGACATCACCCTCGAGGTGAGTATGTTGGGAGGCAAAACTTTAAGCCCCTATCTTTCTATGTGTCCGATTGAAACGTTTTGCTCATGTGTATGCGGTGAGTGTTAGCAATCATAGAAGACTATATGATGGTTGAGTATGTGGACTTGCCAAAAAGGCTCCGATACGTGACCCTTCCTGAAAAGATGATCAATTGTAGTTGCAAAGTTGACTGAGAACATAGTTTGTTGGTTTTCAATAGAGTTTATGCTTTATACTTTGATGTTGTGATGAATTGTTACTTGTTCATGAGAAGTTATATGATAAAAGTTCTATGATAAAGTTTTATATTAAAGTTGGTTGCTGATATAATAATATACATGATGCTTCTATGTCCGTATTTTGTTTTTACCGACACCTCTCTCTCTCTAAGCATGTGGACATGTTTTTCGATTTCGGTTTTCACTTGAGGACAAGCGAGGTCTAAGCTTGGGGGAGTTGATATGTCCATTTTGCATCATGTTTTCCTACTGTTATTTATGATGTTTTTATGCATAATAATGCTTTTTGGAGTAATTCTAATGCCTTTTCTTTCATAATATGCAGGGTTCACACAAAGAGGGAGAATTCCGGCAGCTGGAAATCTGGACCTGAAAAAGCTACGTCAGGCTACCTATTCTGCACAACTCCAAATGAGTTGAAACTTCACGAGGAATTTTTATGGAATAAATAAGAATTATTGTAGCAAATAACTACCAGAGGGGGCCCACCAGGTGGGCACAACCCACCTGGGCGCGCCAGGGAGCCCAGGCGTGCCCTGGTGGGTTGTGCCCTCCTCGGCCCACCTCCGGTGCCCCTCTTCTGGTATATAAGTCATTTTGACCTAGAAAAAATAAGGGGAGGACTTTCGGGACGAAGTGCCGTCGTCTCGAGGCGGAACTTGGGCAGGAGCACTTTTGCCCTCCGGCGGAGCGATTCCGATGGGGGAACTTCCCGCCCGGAGGGGGAAATCATCGTCATCATCATCACCAACAACTCTCCCATCTTGGGGAGGGCAATCGCCATCAACATCTTCAACAGCACCATCTCCTCTTAAACCCTAGTTCATCTCTTGTATTCAATCTTTGTACCTGAACTATAGATTGGTACTTGTGGGTGACTAGTAGTGTTGATTACATCTTGTAGTTGATTACTATATGGTTTATTTGGTGGAAGATTATATCTTCAGATCCATTATGCTATTTAATACCCCTCTGATCTTGAGCATGATTATCATTAGTGAGTAGTTACTTTTGTTCTTGAGGTCACGGGAGAAATCTTGTTGCAAGTAATCATGTGAACTTGATATGTGTTCAATATTTTGATGATATGTATGTTGTGATTCCCTTAGTGGTGTCATGTGAACGTCGAGTACATGGCACTTCACCATATTTTGGGCCTAAGGGAATGCATTGTGGAGTAGTTATTAGATGATGGGTTGCGAGAGTGACAGAAGCTTAAACCCTAGTTTATGCGCTATTCCGTAAGGAACTGATTTGGATCCAAAAGTTTAATGCTATGGTTAGATTTATTCTTAATACTTTTCTCGTAGTTGCGGATGCTTGCGAGGGGGTTAATCATAAGTAGGAGGTTTGTTCAAGTAAGAACATCACCTAAGCAGCGGTCCACCCACATATCAAATTATCAAAGTAGCGAACGCAAATCAAACCAACATGATGAAAGCGACTAAATGAAATTCTCGTGTACCCTCAAGAACGCTTTGCTTATCATAAGAGACCGTTTTGGCCTGTCCTTTGCCTCAAAAGGATTGGGCTACCTTGCTGCACTTTTGTTACTATTACTGTTACTTGCTCGTTACAAATTATCTTGCTACCAAACTACTCGTTGCTTATAATTTCAGTGCTTGCAGACATTACCTTGCTGAAAACCGCTTGTCATTTCCTTCTGCTCCTCGTTGGGTTCGACACTCTTACTTATTGAAAGGACTATGATTGATCCCCTATACTTGTGGGTCATCACCTCCCAACATGGATTTAGTACAGGAATGACAAAGGCAAAACCCCGTTCAACACCTTCCTCGACCATTTATCTATAAGTATGGTTATGTATGGAAATTAGTAATATCGTCTTGGTCTGTCCCATACTTTCTAGGTTGCTGGTAATGAGACTCCCATAATTTTCAACAGATGAGGTTCAAGTTGGATAGCCAAGATGATGCAACCAGACAAGCATGCACCCATGTTTTCAAGTCTGCTCTACGACAGTATCGGTATAACTTGAGGAAAACTCACATTGATGGCAAGGCTAACAGTGAACTTGCCCAAACATCTCTAGTGGAAAATATATCGGATGAAGATTGGAGAGGCCTCGTTAAACACTGGTCTGATCCAAAGTATCAAGTACATTATATATATGTGATCAAATCACATGTTGAACTCCTATTTATGCATGTGCCTCACAAATCTATCTTCTTGTAGGTGAACAGTTCAAAGAACAAGTCCAACCGTACGAAAGTGAAATTCCAACAGACGATAGGATCTTGTAGCTGTATTGCACACTGCGAGGCTCTTGTAATTAGCTGCTGTTTCACTCTTTTCGCTATGCCATATTATCAGATCTATATTGACTTGTTCCAAATGCAGAGGAAAGCCCACAAGGACCAAAAAGTACCTGAACCAAATGCTGTGGAAATATTCAAGGACTGTCACACCAGCAAGACGAAGGGCATGACTACAACAGTCAACGCCGCTATTGTAAGTCCTTAATCCTCATGCCTTTTAACTACTACTTACTGTGACTTGTGCATTGAACTGCATGGTTTGCAGCCAATGTCTATTACTCTTTTCAATTTTATACACAATTGTCTTAGCGTATCATTGCACCTTACAAAGTTTAAAAGAGAGGAGTGATGTTCCTTTGATTTTGATCTGTAATCTAGTTCCGTGCTAGACTTGTATACACAACGTTACAATTGCCTGTTTGTCTGTTCTCAGTTGTTTTGTGATATGAATGATGTCATAATATGCTTACCGTATTGTAAACTTTGTCTCTTTATCCTTAGCTGTCAATACAATGTGAAGAAATAGACAATACATTAGCCAATGTACATGGTCATATGTTTGGAACCTGGTTTTATTATGTATTTTGCAGTAAAATACAACTAACATTTTACACGGGTTCACCAGAATAAGTTCTTTATATAGATCAAAGCTATTTTGTTTGGTTTTGCTGCCTCCTTAATATCTTCTGTTCTGGTAGGTACTACTAATGTAAAAACTCAACTTTTTAGCAAGCTGTGGAACAAATGGTGGAACCGCCACCTTCTGAAGGTGACGAGGCAACTATAACCGCAATGTCACCTCTTGCTGCAGTGGGTCAGTACCTGTCCACTAACAATGCCAAAAGCATGTTCCTGCGTAATACTGGGTTGGTTGTTAAGGCAATCTCGTCCAAACTGCCTCATGATCAAGATATGCAAGCTCAAAGCAATGTTATATGTGCTCTAGACACAAGTCCATTCCCTAATAGAGACCCTTTGTGAAACAAGGACAGCCATTATTCGATGTCGTCAAGATATACATGGTTTTGAAACCAGACTAACAGACATTTGCTATGTTGTTCAAGAGCCTAGGAGAAATGAAGGCGAAGGTGGTGCTCCATCAGATAGTACAACATGAAAACGTAACAGTCAGATCAAATGAACTGAGCTTCTGAACTTCTGATGGTGCATTTATCTGCCGGACTGTTAACTTTTATGCCAACCTTCCTTTTGTTTTATGGTTGTAATTTCTTTTGTTGCGATACAAAATTTGTTCTTAACATGCAGCGACCGGCTGAAGAAAACATCAAGCCATTTTTGTATAGTGTAGGGTGTTCCCTATATTTGCACTGGTGGCGAACTTTGATGCCCAGTGGATGTAATCTGTGCAATCGCCTTAATAGCCTAGCGTTAGTTTCTGGCTTATTTATTTCCCTAGTCTTCTTTTTCCTTGGTTTGCTAGTGGCCGCAACAACCATGGGCCATATACGGACCATGGTAACCTTGAGCCTGCTATGGGCCGTAGGACCCATGGGCCTCCTACGGGCTGTCGGATAAATGGGCCTCCAATGGCCCGTAGATTCAGTGGGCCTCGGGCCGTCAGATAAATGGGCCCACATGGGCCGTAAACGGGCGTAATTGGTATTGGGCCAGCACGGTAATGGGCCGTTAACAGGCCAGAAGATAGCAAAGGCTTAATTCTATCACAGGCATAACGGGTCGTTAATGGGCCAGAATATAGGACGGGCTGGAAACGGCACAACGGGTTAACAGGCCACAAACGGGCCGATTCTAACCACGGGTCGAATTGGCCGATTAGGAGAGCATGCCAGTAATGGGCCAGAAGTAATCGAGGGCCGGAAAGGAGCCCAAGAATGTATGGGCCGTCAGTAGGCCGAAAGCTAACATGGGCTGGAAACAGCCCATGTGAATCATGGGCCGTTACTGGGCATAAAGAAATTTACTGTTTATTATGGGCCAGAGTCACCGCGGCCCATTAAAGGGCCCAAAGATACGAAAGGCCTCGTATGGGCTGAAAGACATCGTGGGCCATACATGGCCAAAAATGAAACGGGCTGGTATTATACTGGACGGCCCACATGACGCTGTTGGGCCGATTTCAGGAACGCCATAACGGGCCGTGATTTCCCGGGCCTTAAAATGGGCTATATGCGAACAGACCGTTAACAGGCTTTTCATGGGCCAGCCCGCTATCTTTTGACCAAGTCAAACAGGCTGGCCTTTGTAAGCTAAATGGGCCAGTGTTGGGCCGTCGCATGTGTCGACATATCATAGGAGCGTATCTGACCCAATGACAAGCTGACACCTATTTCCTCCGGCCAATGAGAATTTTACACGTGGAAAATCGCCATTGGTCGTTGCTGTTAACGGGTTATCGGATCCAAAACCGGACCCGATAGATAAACGGTGACCCGTTACGGTGGATGCCATGTGTCGGTTACCCTTGACGAAAGCACTTCCATGACACGTCATTTATCATCATGGAAGTGAACACTTCCGTGATGATAATTTTGGTATTGTCATGGAACACTTCTACGACATCACGGGTATGACTATCTTGATTCTGTCATAAAATCGTCATGGATGTACATGCATGACAGAAAACGTGACCTACTATGACAAACATGTATCATCACGGAAGTGTATTTTTTTGTAGTGCTTACACCCGTTGTATGTGAACGTAGAGTCTATCACACCCGATCATCACATGGTGTCTCGAAATGACGAACTGTAGCAATGGTGCATACTCAGGGAGAACACTTTTATCTTGAAATTAAGTGAAGGCATCATCTTATAATGCTACCGCTGTTCTAAGCAAAATAAGATGCATAAAAGATAAACATCACATGCAATCAAAATATGTGACATGATATGGCCATCATCACCTTGTGCTTTTGATCTCCATCTCCAAAGCATCGTCATGATCTCCATCGTCACCGGCTCGACACCTTGATCTCCATCATTGCGTCGTGGTCCTCTCGCCAACTATTGCTTCTACAACTATTGCTAATGCATAGCGATAAAGTAAAGCAATTACATGGCGATTGCATTTCATACAATAAAGAGACAACCATAAGGCTCCTGCAAGTTGCTTATAAATTTACAAAACATGATCATCTCATACAATAACATATATCACATCATGTCTTGACCATATCACATCACAACATGCCCTGCAAAAACAAGTTAGACGTCCTCTACTTTGTTGTTGCAAGTTTTACGTGGCTGCTACGGGCTTCTAACAAGAACCGTTCTTACCTACGGCAAAAACCACAATGGTGATTTATCAAGTTTGCTGTTTTAACCTTCTTCAAGGACCGGCCGCAGTCAAATTCGATTCAACTAAAGTAGGAGAAACAGACACCCGCCAGCCACCTTTATTCAAAACTAGTTGCATGTCTGTCGGTGGAACCGGTCTCATGTGCGTGGACATGTAAGGTTGGCCCGGACCGCTTCATGACACAATACCGCCGAATCAAAATAAGACGTTGGTGGTAAGTAGTATGACTATCACCGCCCACAACTCTTTGTGTTCTACTCGTGCATATCATCTACGCATAGACCTGGCTCGGATGCCACTGCTGGGAAACGTTGCATGGAAAAAAAAATCCTACGCACACGCAAGATCTATCCATGGAGATGCATAGCTACGAGAGGGGAGAGCACCTTCATACCCTTGAAGATCGCTAAGCGGAAGCGTTTATCCACGCGGTTGATGTAGTCGTACACCTTCACGATCCATCCCGATCAAGTACCAAACGTACGGCACCTCCGCGTTCTGCACATGTTCAGCTCGATGACGTCCTCGCCTTCTCGATCCAGCAAGAGAGGCGAAGTAGTAGATGAGTTCCGCCAGCACGACGGCGTGGTGACGGTTGGTGATGAAGAACAATCTCCGCAGGGCTTCGCCAAGCACTACAGAAACTAGACGGAGGATAAACTAGAGGGGACGGGGTTGCCGGCACACGGCCTGGTGAATCTTGATGTGTCTTGGGTGCTAGCCCTGCCCCTCTATTTATATGTTGAGCCCTGGGGTCGAAACTTGGAGTAAAAGCCTCCTCAAAGTTGGTTTTGCCCGAAAGGCAAGAGTCCTTCTCAGACTCCAGGGCCAAACGCCAGGGTTCCCGGCGTCTGGGCCCAGACTCTAGGGTCTCTGGCGTCTGGCCTCTGGTCTCCACAAAACTTCCTTTTGCTCTTTCCAAAACCCTCGTGGGCTTTCCCCTTTGGCCCAAATAAAGTTTTCTCGTACCCAAACATTTCGGGAAACATCTGAAACCCCTTCCGATGAATTCTGGAACCCTTCCGAAGACCAAACACTATTATCCCATATATCAATCTTTACTTCCGGACCATTCCTGAGCTCCTCGTTATGTCTGTGATCTCATCCGGGACTCCGAACAACATTCGGTCACCAACATACATAACTCATATAATACTATATCGTCAACGAACGTTAAGCGTGCGGACCCTACGGGTTCGAGAACTATGTAGACATGACCGAGATGCCTCTCCGGTCAATAACCAATAGCGGAACCTGGATGCTCATATTGGCTCCTACATATTCTATGAAGATCTTGATCGATCAAACCTTATGACAACATACGTAATTCCCTTTGTCCATCGGTATGTTACTTGCCCGAGATTCGATCATCGGTATCTATATACCTAGTTCAATCTCGTTACCGGCAAGTCTCTTTAATCATTCCGTAATACATCACCTCGTGACTAACTCCTTAGTCATTTGCTTGCAAGCTTATGATGTGTATTACCGAGAGGGCCCAGAGATACCTCTCCGATACTCGGAATGACAAATCCTAATCTTGATTTATGCCAACTCAACAAACACCTTCGGAGATACCTGTAGAGCATCTTTATGCTCACCCAGTTATGTTGTGACGTTTGAGGGAACACAAGGTATTCCTCCGGTATCCGGGAGTTGCATAATCTCATAGTCGAAGGAATATGTATTTGACATGAAGAAAGCAATAGCAATAAAACTGAATGATCATTATGCTAAGCTAACGGATGGGTCTTGTCCATCACATCTTTCTCCTAATGATGTGATCCCGTTATCAAATGACAACACATGTCCATGGTTAGGAAACCTTAACCATCTTTGATCAACGAGCTAGTCTAGTAGAGGCTTACTAGGGACACGGTGTTTGTTTATGTATTCACACATGTATTTAAGTTTCCGATCAATACAATTCTAGCATGAATAATAAACCTTTATCATGAATAAGGAAACATAAAATAATAACTTTATTAGTGCCTCTAGGGCATATTTCCTTCACTGTGGCTATCTAATCATTGCATAATGACTGTTTTGCCATTGTGGTAACCCCTTGACCTATAAAAGGAGGGCCATGGCTACCTTAGAAAGGATTCAGACCCTTGTACGCTCGTACGCGTGTAGCTGCTCTCGCCCCTAGGCGACCTTGCCGGGCTAGAGCGCTGCGTCTCCACCACGGTCCTTCCATCAATCCACCAAAGCAGGAGTAGTGTCTTACGCCTCGCGGCGGCCCGAACCTGGGTAAAACTGCCCGTGTCATCGTTGTCGTGCTGCTCTGTGCTTTTCTCTCTTTGTGCAATGCGCTCTTCCCCATTGCCAAACCACAAGGGGCTGATGGCCCCATAGGTGGCCGTGTGATACCACAACACAGACCCTCTCCCTCCCGTAGGGTTCCCACCTACTTCAAGAAAGCCATCGATAGCCTGGTAACGATGGAAACGGAGACAGACACTCCATCTGGAACAAGCGGCAGTAGTGGTGCCGCCATGAGATCGGATCTCGATGAGTTCATGGAGCAGCTGAACCTGGAGGATGAATTCTTCGATGATCTGGTGATCGATGAGGATGATCCAGAGATCAATGAAAGTGTTAGATGGCTAGCCCTAGCTAGGGTTCACACAGACAAGACCTTCAGCCAGGCCGCCTTCTATAAGGATATGCGTGCGGTGTGGAATCCTGCTCAGCAGGTGAGATTTCGGCCTGTCGGCCCCAATTTGTTCATCGTTCAAGCCTCATGCCTCGGTGACTGGGAACAGATGATCGATCAAGGACCATGGCTGTTCAGAAACTCAATTGTGTTGATGTGTCTATATGATGGTTTTACTAAGGCAGAGGAGGTTCCAATGGTGTTCATGCCAATCTGGCTACATATTCATAAACTCCCAGAGGGCTTCTGTAACAAAAGGTATTGTGGAGCATCTTCTCAGAAATTCAGGGAAGATTTTGGATATGAGACTGAATGGGAATACTCGAGGCGACTATGTCAGAATCAGGGTTCGTCATGATGTACGCCAGCCCCTAACCAAGTTTGTGAGTATTGTAAGGGGCAAAGAGCGCCAGGTTTTCCTGGTGAGGTACGAGAAGCTGGCTCGTTTTTGTAGTGTGTGTGCCATTACTGGCCATGAGTACAAGGAATGTGGTACAGGGATACACGATGAGAAAAGCAAGAAGTTTGGTGCTTGGTTGCATGCTGATGGCCCGAACAAACCACGACCTGATGATGCATTCGGTCGCGGGGGAGGACAGAAGATGGACCATACGCCCAAGTAGAGGAACATGTCAGGGAAGTCTGCTATGGACCCTGATATTCTTGATACTGCTACGAGCTCGTCGAAGAACTCTCCGTCAAACATGCATGTGGATCCATTGGCCAGGAAGCGGTTAGCTATGGAGGATGCGTGCATTGCTGACACAAAGGGGTGCACTAAATCTACAGATGGGGTGCTCACCTTGACCCTTGGCAAGGGGGAGGATGGAGGTGAGATTAACTCGCCTAGCAGCAGCACAGGAAGTAAGCGAGCTGAGATTGGTTCGGAAGATGTCTCTGATGATAGATCGGCAGCCTCCCTTGAGGAGGACCGTCTGGCACAATGAGTTTGTTAGTCTGGAACTGCCGGGGGGGGGATCGCCGGACAGTTCATGAGGTTTGGCCCTCTATAAAGCCAATTCCCCGGGGCTGGTTTTCCTTTCTGAAACAAGACAAGCCTCAAGTAAGATAGAGAAACTTAAGTGGAGATTGCATATGAAGGGTTTTGCGGGTGTGTCTAGTGATGGCCTAAGTGGAGGCCTGGTTCTATAGTGGGATGAGAATTTACAAGTGACAGTACTAGATTCATGTGCACGGTATATAGATGTGTGGATTGTAGATGGTGCAAATGATAAGTCTTGGAGGACAACTTTCGTATATGGAGAACCGAGCGTGGAGAACCGTCATCGCATGTGGAGTTCTCTATCCAATCTAAGAGCATTTTCCTCGGAGCCGTGGTTAGTATGTGGAGACTTCAATGAAGCAATGTGGGAACACGGACATTTTTCTCATACTCAATTGTCGGAAAACTAGATGCAGCAGTTTCGGGACTGTTTATTATCTTGTGAATTGATGGATTTGGGGTTCTGTGGGATCCCGTACACATATGACAGTGGCCAGTTTGGCAACAGAAACATTCTTGTCCGCCTGGATAGAGCGTGTGCAGACGAAGCATGGACATAGTTATTCCCTTTTATGCAAGTTGTTCAACTTGCGTCTTCGTGCTCGGTTCATTATCCGATGCTGGCGCGGCTTTCACATGTGTAACCGCTCAAGGCTAGGGCTACACCCAGATATGAGATCAAGTGGGAATGACACTCGGCGTTGGCAACCGTGGTGGCTGACCAGTGGGGAAAGAGCAAACCAGAAGGAAATCTAGGTGTTGTACATGATGCACTAAAGGAAATGATGACAAAGCTGTGTTCCTGGAGCAAGGAGAACTTTGGTCATGTCACATCTGAACTTGAGAAGCTCCGTGAGGAGCTGGCAGATCTGCAACTTTGTGACACTAATAGATCATTGATAAAACAGAAAATGAATCAGTTGGATGAACTTCTTTATAGAGAGGAGATGCTTTGGCTTCAGAGATCTAGGATCACTTGGTTGAAGGAGGGTGAACGGAACACTGCCTATCTTCATCGCCGAGCGGTGTGGCGAGCTCGGCGGAACTATATCCAACGCCTTCGTCGTGATATTGGCACGTGGTGTACCGTGCCGTTGGATATGGAATGCATGGCTACCTCGTACTTCAAGGAAGTGTATACCAAGGACCCGACGCTAACACCGACGGGTGTGCTAGAGGGCATTGCACCAAAAGTGACGCAAGGTATGAATGGCATTTTATGTGCACCATTCACCGAGGAGGAGGTGTCAAATGCCCTATTCCATATGGGCCCAATAAAAGCACCTGGCATGGATGGTCTACCGGCTAGGTTCTTCCAGCAAAACTGGGCTGTGTTGAAGACGGAAATTATAGCTGCAGTTTTGGAATTTTTCAAGTCAGGAGTAATGCCAGACGGTGTGAATGATATGGCCATAGTCCTCATCCCAAAGGAGCTAAAGGACTTTAGGCCAATAAGTTTATGCAATGTTTTATATAAAATTGTTTCTAAATGCCTGGTTAACCGTCTTCGGCCTTTGCTAGGGGAATTTATTTCTGAGAATCAAAGTGCTTTTATTCCTGGACGACTTATTTCTGATAATTCTATCATTGATTTCAAGTGCATCCACCACATACAGTCGCTGAAACAAAACAGACTGACGGCATGTGCTTACAAGCTTGATCTCTTGAAGGCGTATGATCATGTGGACTGGGATTTTCTGGAGCAAGCCCTAATTAAATGGGGCTTCTCACTGGAGTGGATTTCATGGATAATGGCTTGTGTCAAGTCAGTCAAATATTCGGTGAAATTCAATGGGAAGTTGCTTGAGGCTTTTACCCCTTCTAGGGGGCTTAGGCAAGGTGACCCTTTGTCCCCATTCTTGTTCCTATTTGTTGCTGACGCTCTTTCCTCTCTTATATCAAAATCAGTCAACGATGGGGAGTTGAAGGGGGTGTCAATATGCCGTGGCGCACCGGTAATATCTCATCTCTTGTTTGCGGATGATACTATGTTGCTATTCAAAGCGACTGGCCAGCAAGCAAGCATTGTCAAAGGTTTGTTGAACACGTACTCCACACTGACGGGTCAACTTATTAACCCCGATAAGTGTTCCATCCTTTTTTCGGATAATTGTATTGATGTGGTGGCGGAGGAGGTGAAGAGTACCTTGGAGGTTACGCAACAGGTTTTTGAGCCAAAGTATCTAGGCTTACCTGTGCCGGAAGGAAGAGTCCATAAAGGGCAATTTGAGACCCTACAAGACAGGTTAAGGAGGATACATGTTGATTGGAGTGAACAATATGTATCTTCAGGCAATAAGGAAATTTTAATAAAGGCGGTGGCACAAGCTATCACTACCTATGTGATGAGTGTGTTTCGCCTCCCGGCTTCCGTTTGTGATGATTTAACTCGTATGATGAGGCAGTATTGGTGGGGAGTGGAGAACGGTAAAAGAAAGATGGCTTGGCTTAGTTGGGAGAAGATGGTTTTACCCAAAGATATGGGGGGTATGGGATTCAGAGATATGCGTGCTTTTAACCAAGCGCTGCTAGCTAAGCAGGCTTGGAGATTACTGCTACTTCTTGAGCTTGCATTGGTTTTTCCCTTGAAGAGGAAAGGGTGATGCAGCAAAGTAGAGATAAGTATTTCCCTCAGTTAAGAACCAAGGTATCAATCCAGTAGGAGGCACAAGCAAGTCCCCAATCGATGCACCTGCACAAACTAACAGACACTTGCACACAACGCGAAAAAGGGGTTGTCAATCCCTTCACGGTCACTAGCAAAAGTGAGATCTGATAGAGATAGATATAAAGGATAAGTAAAAGTGCAAAATAACGTAACTATAAATAAAGTGCAGCAAGGTATTTTTGGTTTTTTGGTTTTATTGATCTGAAAATATATGATGATAAATAGACACGGGGGCCATAGTTTTCACTAGAGGCTTCTCTCTTGAAAGAACACATACGGTGGGTGAACAAATTACTGTTGAGCAACTGATAGAAAAGCGCATAGTTATGACGACATCTAAGGCAATGATCATGAATATAGGCATCACGTCCGTGACAAGTAGACCGAAACAATTCTGCATCTACTACTATTACTCCACACATCAACCGCTATCCAGCGTGCATCTAGTGTATTAAGTTAACAAGAACGGAGTAACGCCTTAAGCAAGATGGCATGATGTAGAGGGATAAACTCAAGCAATATGAATAAACCCCATCTTTTTATCCTTAATGGCAACAATACAATTGTAAGTGCATCTAGTGCCCCTTAGTGATTTTGGTGTATTGAAGACTTATATGGTAAGGGACTAATGTGTTTGTGAGTGTACACAAGTTATATAAGTCTCTGAGGAGTTTGATAAATCCGACGAATGTCGACCCCTAAAAATGAATGTCTTCATTTGAAGACTTTGGTTTTCTTGAAGACTTTGAAAATGAGGAAATTGGTGTGACCTTGAAGACATTGATATTGATGCGAGGATTATGAAGCATGAAGACTTTTGTTTTCATAGTTTCATTTTCTCTTTCTTGAGTCATAGGAAACACCGTACTATTAAAGGGGGTCCAGGTAAAACTAAGGAAACATTTCCAAGTGATGCTCATCTCAAAGCCTTCACATACCCAATCCTTCGAGTGAAGCCTTTGGAAATCTCATACAGTTTAGTCAATTTCTTCAGTGAGAGAGACGAAGATCTTCTACTCTCTGAGGAATTTGTTCTGAATGAGGAGTTAGGAATTCGCCAGTGTGGATTGCCTACAGTGAGGAACATGATATCCCTAAGGAATTTGAGAGCTCAAATTTCTGACCATTGCTGTGCTTTGCGCCAGCTGTCCCAAAATATCTTATCCACATAACGGTCATATCATTAGGGGCATTTATGTCTTATCATGTCGGGCTGCTCCCTGGCTATAAATAGCCGCCCCCTCAACCACTAGCTTGTTGGCTGCTCCGAGAGAAACTGACACTTGTCATTTAGAGCATCCCATCCTCCGAGGACTTTGAGAGAAAATCATCAGCGAGGAAAAACCCAAAACCCAAACACCTACAACCCATAGTGATTGAGCATCACTGAAGAGATTGTTCCTGTGTGGAACCGACGCTTGTTACCTTTGAAGACTGTGCATCTTCCAGACGGTTAGGCGTCATGGTCTAGAGCATCCAAGAAGAATTGTGGATCACCGAGTGACCAAGTCTGTGAAGGTTTGGAAGTCACCTGAAGACTTACCAGGAGTGATTGGGCGAGGTCTGTGTGACCTTAGCTCAAGGAGAATACGGTAAGGACTGTGTGTCTTGGGACTGTGTGTCCTTTGGTTTAAATACCAAGCCGCTCCAACCAGATGTACAACTGTCACAACAGTTGGAACTGGTCTACCAAATCATTGTCTTCACCGAGCTACTGGTTCTATTTCCTCAACCCTTTCATTTCCTCGCTCATGTGTTGATGAAATTGATTGTTACTATTTGAAGACTTTGGCTGAAGACTTTCTCAATTTCCTCAATCCTATTTCTTCAGTCATCTTGTCTTCTGCCTGCTTATCCGGTTTACACGCTACCTATGCTCTGTGTATGTTTCTTTTCATCATGATGACTTTGTTTCTGTCTTGTTATGCATGCACCTGAGTACTTATTCCGCTGCTTGTAGTTCGTCACTTAGCAAATTCCTCAAGTAGTATTTCCTCAGTGAAGAATTTGTAAAACTCACCTATTCACCCCCCCTCTAGTCGATATAACGCACTTTCAACAATACGTGCCTCGCTACCCCTTCTGTCACTGGGTGAGGACACCGCAAGATTGAACCCATCACAAAGCACCTCTCCCATTGCAAGATAGATCAATCTAGTTGGCCAAACCAAATCACTAGATCAGAGAGAAATACAAAGCTATCTTAATCATGCATAAAAGAGTTCAGAGAAGACTCAAATAATACTCATAGATAATCTGATCATAAATCCACAATTCATCGGATCTCAACAAACGCACCGCAAAAGAAGATTACATCGAATAGAACTCCAAGAACATTGAGGAGAACATTGTATTGAAGATCAAAGAGAGAGAAGAAGCCATCTAGCTACCAGCTATGGACCCGTAGGTCTGTGGTAAACTACTCACACATCATCGCAAAGGCAGCAAGGTTGACGTAGAACCCTCCATGATCGAATTCCCCCTCCGACGGAGTGCCGAAAAAGGCTCCAAGATGGGATCTCACGAGAACAGAAGCTTGCGGTGGCGGAAAAGTATTTGTGGTGTGCCCTCTCACGTAAGGGGAATATTTTGGTATTTATGGAGCAAAGATTAGGGTTAGGAGTTCTACGAGGGGCGCACAAGCTTGGGGGGCGCGCCCCTAGGGCTTGTGGCCTCCTCATAGGTCTTCTGGCCTTCTCCCAAAGCTTCTTAGGTTTCTTCTGGTCCAAGAAAAATTATCATAAAGTTTTATTCCATTTGGACTCCGTTTGGTATTGATTTTCTGTAAAAAGACAAACAAGGGGGAAAATAGCAACTATCACTGGGCACTAGGTTAATAGGTTAGTCCCAAAAAATGATATAAAATAGCATATTAATCAATGTTGAGGATATCACTTATCGTTATCATCTCGATCAGTTGGGGATTAGAGATTAATCGAAACTCGGCCGATTAATCGATTTTATCGGTCGATAATTAATCAGATTTTTTTTTTTGCCAATCCCAGGTTCCCAACACTAAAATACGCTATATTCAACACCAAGTAAATATTGGACAAAAGTGTTACCTTGATTCCTAGCCTTTGAATCCTCGTATAATGACAAACAAAATAGGACAACAGTACATATTGCGTAACAAGGGTCCAGAAAACACAAATAAACATAGTTTTTGCAAACATAGTGCTATAAATAGGTCTGATTTATCGGTAAATACCCGATAAATCGCTTGTCAGAGTGATAAATCGGCCCAAAAGATAAACAGTGAAGATAAGGCATAATCTTATCGGTCACCCCCCGAGTAGCGATAAATCGGAAGATTAATCGCTGAATCAGAAGATTTTTTGAACAGTGATATCAATGCATATAAAACATCCAAGATGGAAAATATAATAGCATAGAACAATAAAAAATTATAGATACATTGGAGACGTATCAAGCATCCCCAAGCTTAATTCCTGCTCGTCCTCGAGTAGGTAAATGATAAAAAAAAATTTGATGTGGAATGCTACCTAACATATTTATCAATGTATTCTTTCTTATTGTGGCATGAATATTCAGATCCATAAGATTCAAAGAAAAAGTTTAATATTGACATAAAAACAATGAAACTTCAAGCATACTGAATAAAGCAATCATGTCTTCTCAAAATATCATGGCTAAAGAAAGTTATCCCTACAAAATCATATAGTCTTGTCATGCTCTACCTTCATCACACAAAGTATTTGTCATGCACAACCCCGATGACAAGCCAAGCAATTGTTTCATACTTTTAATGTTCTCAAGCTTTTTCAACTTTCAGGCAATACATGAGCGTGAGCCATGGATATAGCACTATAGGTGGAATAGAATATGGTGGAGGTCGTGAGGAGAAGACAAAAGGGAGAAAGTCTCACATCAACTAGGCAAATTAATAGGCTATGGAGATGCCCATCAATTGATATCGATGCGAGTGAGTAGGGATTGCCATGCAACGGATGCACTAGAGCTATAAGTGTATGAAAACTCAAAAGAAAACTAAGTGGGTGTGCATCCAACTTGCTTGCTCATGAAGACCTAGGGCAATTTGAGGAAGCCCATCATTGGAATATACAAGCCAAGTTCTATAATGAAAATTTCCCACTAGTATATGAAAGTGACAAAATAGGAGACTCTCTATCATGAAGAACAGGGTGCTACTTTGAAGCACAAGTGTGGAAAAGGATAGTAACATTGTCCCTTCTCTCCTTTCTCTCATTTTTTTCCTCTTTTTTTTTATTTTGGGCTCTTTGGCCTTATTTTTTGTTGGGCTCTTTGGCCTATTTTTTTTTTAAAGTTCGGAGTTTCATCTTTACTTGTGCGAGAATCATAGCCTCCATCATCATTTCCTCACATGGGACAATGCTCTAATAATGATGATCATCACACTTTTATTTACTTACAACTCAAAAATTACAACTCGATTCTAGAACAAATATGACTCTATATGAATGCCTCATGCATATGAGAACAAGATGACAATGATGGTGTGTGTCATAATAAAATGGAACGGTGGAAGTTGGATGGCAATATAGCTCGGAATGGCTATGGAAATGCCATAATAGGTAGGTATGATGCTATTTTGAGGAAGGTATATGGTGGGTTTAATGCACCGGCGAAAGTTGCGCGGTACTAGAGAGGCTAGCAATGGGGAAGGGTGAGAGTGCGTATAATCCATGGACTCAACATTAGTCATAAAGAACTCACATACTTATTGCAAAGTTTATTAGACATCGAGGCAAAGTACTAATACGCATGCTCCTAGGGGGATAGATTGGTAGGAAAAGACCATCGCTTGTCCCCGACCACCACTCATAAGGAAGACAATAAAAAATAAATCATGCTCTAACTTCATCACATGACGGTTCACCATACGTGCATGCTTCGGGAATCAAAAACCTTAACACAAATATTCTTACTAATCCACAATTACTCACTAGCATGACTCTAATATCACATTACAAAAAATGACACATCCGTGACATTTTGGCCCGAACGAAAAGTTTTTCTGTCATGCTTATGACACTTCTATGACGATAATTGTGACAAAACCACGTATCATCATAGATGTGGTGGCCTCCTACTTCTATGACAAAAAATCATGACAGAAAATGGGCTTTTCGTCTTGGGCGGGCCGGGGATGCACCTGCATGATATTCCTTGGGTCGTCCATGACGGGAAAAAATCGTGGTAGAAGCGAGCACGAGGAAAATTTTGGGGAGTTCCCGGATACGGTGGGTGGTCGGGACCGAGCGATGCACGGAGGTTTGCGCGTTTCTCTCGTATACGTACTCGTGTGTGTGCGAGGCGTTGGGCTCTAACTGAACCCGAGCGAGGCTTTCGCTTATTGAACCGGCCGAGCGATTGCACTAGCTATGTTACTGAACCCGAGCGATCGATCCCTTGGCTGTTAACTTAACCCGAGCGATTCCTTCGCTACTACTGCTAACTGAAGCCGATCGAACATGCCTCTTGATGAACTATGACCGTTGTTGGGGGTTCGATGAACAGTTCCCGATGGGGGTTGGATGAACAGGACCCCGTGGTAGTAGGCCATTGCCGCTGGATGAACAGGACCCCGAGGAGGCTGCCACACCCGAGCCAGTTGGTGGTGGATGAACAGGACACCGTGGAGGGCTGGTTGAATAGTAGCTGGTCAAGGCTAGATGAACAGTAGCCCGTGGATGAACAGTAGCTGGTGGAGGCAGGAGGAAGACACGGTGGATGAATAGTAGCAGGTGGAGGCTGGAGGAAGTCGACGGCAGATGAACATTAGCCCGTGGAGGCTGGAGCGAGGCAGTAGACGGTGGATGAACAGGACCCCATTTCGATCGTAGGCGATCAAACAGAAGTCTGTTTCCTCCGTTTTGCGGTACGCCACACCGCTCCCCATCAACAGGACCCCGTTTCGACCGTAGGATCTCGAACAGAAGTCCGTTTCCTCCGTTTTGCGGTACGCCAGACCCTTCCCGATGAATAGGACCCTGTTTCGACCATACGCGGTCGAACAGAAGGCTGTTTCCTCCGTTCTGCGGTATGCCAGACCTCGTTTTGGTTGTTCCATCCAAGCCGGTTGGCTCCCAATGAACATGATGCATTCCATTGCCTCCTGATGAACACGACGCAGTTTCTTCGTTCTGACCTAGCCGGTTGGCTTCCGATGAACGGGACGCCATTGCTGCCATATGTTGCCTCTCCATGTACACGTGCCCTGGCCGTACGTATGCGCGAGTAGGCGTTCGAGACCCCGCCCGTATGTACGTATGCTGCCGTCTGTTGCCTCTCCATGTACACGTTCCCTGGCCGTACGTATGCGCGAGTAGGCGTTCGAGACCCCGCCCGTATGTATGTATGTGGCATGTGGCTGTACGTACGTGTACACGGTTTAGAAGGGACTGCCTGAACTGCTACATCGGGGGCTCTACTACTACACGTGTCGCTGCTTGCTCGGCCACGGTTCATCATTGCAGAGAGACCGATCGACCAGTATGTACGTACATGTTCGCGACCAGACAAACAACGCTACGTACGCTTCGACCGGGTGGGTCCCAGCTGTCAGGGAGGATAAGGACGCACTTCCTTCCATGCGAAGATATAGATGTTGGGTCCGAGCTGTCAGGGGGAGGATTCATTTTTTTGCCCGTAATATGGACACACTTCCTTGCGTGCAAAGATGTAGCTGGTGGGTCCCAGCTGTCAGGGGGGAAATGTTTTTTCGCAAAATACAAAGGCCCTTCCGGTGCGTCCCCACTGTCAGGTGGAGGAATAATTATTTTGCGCGTAATAAGGAGGCACTTCCTTGCTGCGGTC
Source organism: Thinopyrum elongatum (assembly GCA_011799875.1). Taxonomy (NCBI): domain Eukaryota; kingdom Viridiplantae; phylum Streptophyta; class Magnoliopsida; order Poales; family Poaceae; genus Thinopyrum; species Thinopyrum elongatum. Next base: position 525,372,061 of record CM022299.1, read on the forward strand.
GTGGACCCAGCTGTTAGCTTCTCCACGTACAGTCCTCTTCTGATGAAAGTCGTTCCTTGACCACGTTGACCATACCGCGCCAAGAGCACCAAGGCAATGGACGATGGTGAGGCCTAGGAAGGGAATGACCCAGAGCCGGGGAAGACTCGGCAGTTGATTCCCACGTGGAGGGGAGTACGAGGGTTTACTGGTTTGGCTGCAGTATGAGGTTGCCGTCGCCAGAGAATAACAGGAGGTCTGGGTGAGTACAGGGATGGCCAGGCCAGCAATGGGAGTAGGGTGGGGCGGTGAGGCCTGCGCGGCAGCACAGCCAGCCACGGGAGGTAGGAGCAGGCAGCACGGCCGGCGCTGGTTTTGGGCGGCTGGAGCAAGAAGACCAGAGGTTGAAGAAGCACGATGGCCGTTGGATGGACATCGTATGGTCACCGCAGCTAGAATCGGTTATATTGACTAAGTTGACAAAGCCCTGTGTTCACGTCAACTTAGTAGGCCCACAAGTCAGCCTCCAAATATGGTGGGTCCCACCTAGCAGCGGGGGTAATCATTTTTTTTGTGCGTAGTAAGAAGGCACTTCCTTGCCTGCGAAGATATAGCTGGTGGGTCCGAGCTGTCAGCGGGGGGAATGCTTTTTCGTGAAATATAGAGGCCCTTCCGGTGGGTCCCCGCTGCTAGGTGGAGGAATCATTATTTTGCGCGTAATAAGGAGGCACTACCTACTCGCAAAAAAAAGAAGGCACTTCCTTGCGTGCGGTTGTGGACCCAGCTGTCAGCCTCTCCACGTACAGCCCTCTTTCGATGGATGTTGTTCGTTGACCATGCCGTGCCGAGAGCATCAAGGCGGTGGACGACAGCGAGGCCAAGTAAGGGAACGACCCGGAGCTGAGGAAGACTCGGCAGTTGTTTCCCACATGGAGTGGGTACAAGGGTTTACTGGTTCGGCTGCAGTGTGATGCTATCATCGCCAGAGAATAACAGGAGGTGTGGGTGAGTAGAGGGATGGCCAGGCCAGGGATGCGAGTAGGGTGGGGCCGTGAGGCCTGCCCGGCAGCACAGCTGGCCACGGGAGGCGGGAGCAGGCGGTTCCGCCGGCGCTGGTTTGGGCGGCTAGAGCAGGAAGATCAGAGACTAAAGAAGCACGATTGTCGTTAGATTGACATCTAACGGTCTGACGCTGGTAGAGTCGATTGTTGACTAAGTTACTTTTTTTGAGAAACCTTGTGTACGCATGAACTTAGTAGGCCCACAAGTCAGCCTCCAAATTTGTGGCAGACAACATAGAGCTCATTTGCTAAAAAAATTAATAATTTGCAGCCCATTTGCTAATTCTTAAGGAATTTATTACAACCCATTTTCTGCCCAGGAGCACGGTCAAAAAGTTCAACCTAATTTTGCATATTTCGGTGGAGTCCGAACTGTTTTAATCCAGAAGTGATAAACATTTATTTTTAAGAACTTATTGATTTGCCAAATAAAATATTGTTTTATTTTTGTAAGCTAATAAGACATGGGACAATTGAGTTGGTTTTAGGGAAAACCAGTTGTAAAAAAATCAGCGCTGGGAGGGAAAACAACAACAAAAAATAAGGATGTAAAGATGAAAAGGGAACTTTACGTATTTTCAATATAATAATACATGTATATGAACTAGTAAAACTATAGGTAGAGATTAGAAAATGGAAGTAGGGCACGACATTTTTAGAGGAAAATAGAACCGGGCTGTGTGTTTTCTTCAGTAAAAAAACTGCTTGCGGATGTTCTAAGAGAAAATATAACTAAGGCTGGCGGGCCAGAGGCTAGTTGATACCTGCTGGATCTTTGTGCCCCATTGTCGTCATGGGCTGGGCCTATTAAAAACAAAACCAAGCCTGGGTAGTCTACAGCCAGTTGAAACTTGCTCAACCTGAAAAAACAATATACCAGCTGGATCCCAGTTAGCAGTCTGTACTTGCAGAATTCTCTCGTTTATTGACTACGTTGAAAATTTCATGGGTTTCACTGTCTCAGACGTCAGCATTAATTTTTCATCATGACATTAAGTGCATGCACTTGTTTGCGTACGGCCATGGACCTGCTGGTTCCGTACGGTTAGGCTCTGTATGGACAGCCGTCTTGTGGTTCCACGGATGAATTTCATGTAAATCGGATGGTTTTCAGTGAAACCGGACTAAATTCATTGCATTTTACATATTTCTTTTTATTATGGAATATTTTACATATTTCAACTAATAATAACCGACTAGGCCTTTTTTTTAGTCCATGGGAGGCGCTTCACGCCATCGAGGTCGTGACACTTCACTATTCTGGAAGGCCCAAATCCATCGCTCCTCTCTTTTAACAATTTGCAGCTGGGCTTGGCATGCCACAGCCCAGTTCCGACGTGCTGCGTCCAACTATCAGCCTGTGAAACCGGATGGATCCCGTGCGTACTTCGAAGATGTAAAAAATTTGGAGAACTGGGAATTCAAACAGCACGTGCTTGTGCTACCCATCAAATAAAAATCAGGTGCCTGAAAATTCGTTTCGAAACAAATGATTCAGCTTTATATCCACGTGGACCCTCGACATGATGGTTGGAAGAAAATGCCAAGTTAATATCGAAAGATCCTTAACAACAATACCAACTTGCAGACGACCAGGTAGTACAAGTACCAATACCAAACTAACTTATAATCTTTTTAGTCCTAGCCCTAGTGTTCATCTAGTAGAAAATCTTGTAGATGACCAGCTCTCGCTTCTTCTCTTGCTCCAGGTCCCCAAGGTGGTACTGGTGCATCACCCAGTTGGTCCTTTGCTGGTCCAAGTTCTTGTTAGTGTGCATCACCAGAACCTTTTTGCTGCCCGTCTGCCGGCCGTTGACCATCACCGGCAAGGTATTGCCAATCTTGTGCCACATCGCGTGCATGCCACACACCGATTGTATCTTGCGACACGTCTGCATGCCCCTTTTGAACGCCCTAGAGTTGCGCTGGAAGAAATGCTTGCTTAGGCCACTCAGTGTGATACCTGCAGTATTGGCGAATACAGGTTTTAGGATACGTAGTTGGCATTTTCATAACATCTTTGGCATGTTGCAGTCACTTGCTTCACTTTTTATTTACTGTCAAATTGTAATTGCTTCACTAGGTCTGTGTCTAAAAAGAAAAATAGAGGTATAAACAAAGGAATATGTTTGTGCAAGTAGACGGCCGATCGGTGTCTCACCTGGAAGTTTCTCAGGATGGGTGTAGCATATGTCGTGCTCGCTGTCGATGGTTAGTATGAACAAATCGATGAGAGGGTGAGATCTCGCGCTGTCAGCACTCACTTTGGCCTCAAGGTGCTCGATCAGCTCTTGATCCGTGGGATCAAACTTGACGCCAGCCGGCAGCACCGGCCAATCCTTCTTGGACTTGCATCGGTAAATACCAGTTAAATGGTACTCAATGTATGATCAATCAACTGTTTTAAGTAAATGATGAAAGATTTCGACAGATAAGTGGTACTCCAAATTAGAAGTCCACAATACCCGAACAAACTGGGGTCTCGGCTTCATTACTACATGCAGACTCTAAAGACTTGAAAAACCCCATAAAGATCGAAATCATCACACAGGGCGATAGGACGAATACTCACATGAGCGGCCTCGCTGGTTCCTTCCTTCATCCGGCTAGCTTGAAGAGCATCCTTGTTGAGATTTTCAGCGTCTTCCTTTTGACTACTTGCAATGAAGTATAGCAGCTCCAGTAGCTCATTGCTCATCGTACCAAATGGATCAGAACAAGGCGGCAGCTGGGAGGTGGGGAGACCGAGAGAGAATGGGAGAGTGATTTTGTAGAGAGTGGGAGAGTGCTGTTGTACTATGAGAGGGGTGAGGCTCACTTTGGTGAACCAAACACGCCACCGGAACTCTTGTGTCACCTCACGCGCAGCATGTTGTCACATCAATTCAATGTGAGGACATGATGAATAATTTAACCGATGTATACTAGTACTATTGTACTACTTACCAGTCATATTTAGTGTCACATTTTAACCATAGGTTTAACTAACAAAATGTCAATGCATGTCACTAAAAATTATACCATTGGAAACTATGTTCAAATACGCATCCAATGATATAATTTTTTGTGACATGCATTAACATTTACTTAGTTAAATTTATGGTCAAAATTTGACACAAATTACAAAGGGACGAATAAACCAGGAGGGAGGTAGTAGTACGAGTAGCGCAATATACGGTATAGAGGACTACCAGTACTAGTACAAATTTAGAAATGGAGTACGAAGTTACAAGGCTGTGCGATAGACTTTGTAGGCTACATGAGTAATACAAAATATAATTCCCATTGGACAACACTTTCACCAACAAGTACGCACTTGAAGCCTAAATGATATATATATGGCTTCTGCACAGCATCTCCATCATCATTATCAGTACATGCTACGCAGGTGAGTTAGGATGCACTTGATCCCAGAAAGGTATCTATCCTTCAAACTAACTACAGTACATAATATCCAACAAAAGAGGGTCATGCTACAGCAGCAGGATACATGCTACATGGCTCAGTCTAGATATCACTACGAATCAAGTTGTGCATATTTGTTGTTGGCATGAACCACATCGCCGCATGTCGGGTTTGCAAAAGCCATTCATCGCTTGGAAGCTTGATGCCTTTCACACACTGAAGATCATCTGGCAACAAGCTGTGTTGATGAATCTCTGGATATGGTGATTCATGAAACCCATGGTACGATGTGTAAACACAGTTCCCCCTGGCGAATGGAGGTTGCATAGCACGGTAATCATCGCCGGTGATATGATCGATGATTGGTTGGATGATCGGATAATTGAGCCCGAGGAACATGGAGTGGTTACCGAGGCTGTAAACCCGCCTCCAGTTGAATACGCCTAGCCCAACTGAGCTGGGATCTTTCTCGAACACGAAGCAGCCATGGCCATCACAGTCACGAACGCCCCAGGCATTGTACTCCATGTGGTTTGATGAAATGGTTTGGTCAATTTGGTACGTGTGAATGAGCATCAAATGACCACCGTCAGTTGAACGAGCGATAAACCACCACCCATTGACTTGTATATTTCTAGGTCCTGGAATTATGAAGGCCAGCGCATTTACGTCTTCTGCAACAAATCAAATTGGAGACCAAAAGGACAAAAATATACAATCATGTTCAGAGTATGTGTGGAATTAAGATTATTATAACAGTGACACAGATCATAGCCAGAGAATTGCCATGCCGTGGTCATAATCATACCCCAAGTTAAAAAATTAAGCCAATGGTTTTCATATTCTAGCAATATGGCATGGTTCAAACTTCATGTAAAAATGAGAGGAAAACAGCTATGCCAGGGTCTACTCATATTCTACCATAGCAGTTACTACTGTTCTCATATCAACTCTAACAATAACATGCGTGGTTATAAAAATCTTGGAAATGAGAGTAACATATAGCAATCATGAGGTTATACTCATAATATCTATTTTAACAATCATTAGATGCCAATTGTTCTCATATGAACTCTAACAATAACATGTGTGGTCATAAAAATCTAGGAAATGAGAGGAACATATAGCAATGATGTGCTTATAGACATACTATCTATTCTAAATTTCTAACAATCAACAGGCAGTCGTATTCAAAAGGTAAAGATGAGATGAGATAGAACAATTACACGATGATAGATTTCACCAGTATATGCAGCCAATCTGCGCGTCGACCGCGTAAACGATGCCATCATGCACTATTGCATCAGACAGAAATGGAGGGTCAACAGGATTGATGATGAGCCATAACCATGTATGGCGCCCGGATTCCAGATAGACTAATCCCCTGTCGAACAAGGCAATGAGCTTGTAATCCATGTAGTCTTCTGATGGTGTGGGCACTTCGCAGATTACAACCTTCAGCAAACAGAGGTCGTACCAAAAGCTCGATGCGTCTCGTGCGTAGTAGGCAGGAGTGTCCGGCGGGCTGCGAGGCTCGATGCCGACGATATCCAACGATGGAAGGGTGATCTCTCGCTGGGTGTATATGTACACGAGATGCCACGGACTACCAGATTGGTAAATGAGGACGATCCAGTTGGCCTTCATGCCTGCCCAGTAGTGGCCGCGCATGAAGGACAGGTGGGCGGGTAGTGGTAGCATGTCAAGGGGCACGACGGCAACCTCCGTAGGATCGTCAAGTCGGTGTCTGGGCCACTTGCGAGGATTGGGCATCGGTAAGCAGGGTGTCTTGAAAAGGGTCGGCCGGTTGCAGATGAGTACACAGTAGATAGACACTGAGCATGCGGCCAGATGCACGGTTGTGAGCAGGTCCATACGATTACAGATCCGCTCCAAGAGAACATCGGGGAGGGAATTCCTATCGCGGCTCTGCGTGTCAGTCGGTTCTGCCATATGGTTTTTTAGGGTGCTGAGTGATTGGGGTTTTCGGTGCCTGCGAGCGAGCGGGGAAGTGGATTCGGGCGGGCGAGGGAAGAAGATGGCGTGTGTGGCCGAGCAGTGAGCGGGGGGGGATATGGTACACGCGAGCTACCGAGGAAGATGGCCCGGGCGGGCGAGCAGTGAGCGGGGGGAAATGGTGTGCGGCTAGTGATGGTGAAGAGAGGAGGAAGAAGAAGACAGTAGGAAGAAGAGGGAAAGACGGGCAAGAAAGTGCATTAAATCTCAATTCTACTAGTACTACTACCAGGATATACCGTCCTTCGGAGTGTAAATAGTTAAGCCGATGACATGTGGGTCTGCCTCAAGAGGGCCGATATGCCAGTTAATGGAAGAGAGAGGTGCGTAGGCGTATTTGCGGAAGCGTGCTCCACTGGCAAACACGATGGCAGTATAGGGTAAAGCTGATTTACTAACACCAACATGCTGGCTCAGCTTATTAATTAAGTGTCCCATCTGTTGCAGCGTGTATTGTCACTTCACAGTGAAGACTAGTTGAATAGTTCTCTCTGACCGAGATGGGGAATAATGGATCACCAAGACTTCCGATCTACAGTATCCCTATGCCTCTACTCTCATCCTATCCAACAACAAGAAACATTGGCCAAGGCACCCGACGCCAATAATGTAGGAGTACTACTAGTATTTTGTGGCAAACTTTGAGCATCTGTTTAACTAATAAAATGTTAATGCATGTCACCAAAACTAATATCACTGGATTCGTATTTGAACATTGTTTTTAATGGTATATTTTTTTATGACATGCATTGGCACTCTGTTAGTTAAATTTACGGTCAAAATTTTACACTAAATACTAAGGGGGACTATAAACCGGGACGGAGGTTTATATACAGGTCAATAAAAAATCATCAACCAAGGTAGTAGTAAATGATGAGCGCCTGAAGAATTTTTTCCAAAAGTACTCAATAATGGGCTCGTTTTCCTCAAGAAAATTGTGTTTACGAACGTATTAATTGGAATGCATGCATGAAGAACAAAAGACTAGAACTTTTACATGCATTGGTGAGTTTTCTCTTAATTCTTGCATGCAACATTTTAATGAAGCTGGAAATATGAACATGTCAATGGGAGGGAGTAGAAGCCTCATGCATGCATGCATGCATGCAACACTCACACGTACACATGCACACACGCAACACTCACGCATCCATGCAGCACACAGCACACGACGCAACACACACGCTCACGCTCAAGTGCTCAACCTACTCCCTCCGTCCATGAAAGACTGTACATATAGAGATTTACACATTGACCAAGAGGAACCGGAACTTCATGGCATAATTAATGCCCAAAAGTAGCAGACTTATGTGTGCATGCGACCATTGAGAGAAGAAGATTAAATGAAGGTTGTTGCATGCTGTAATTAAGGATAGACATGCAGCCTCTAGCTAGAGCACAAGTTGCTGCATTAGTCAATCAATACCGATTAGATTAAAGGCTAAGTGCATTGGAAGTGTAGATGTACACTCTTTGTTGGAAAATTTTCTAATGCTAGATGTACAATTTTTCACGGACCGAGGGAGTACACGTGCATGCACTCACATACACAGCCAGGGTGGTTCGCGCGCAAGGGTTGGACTCCTGTCGTGCCTGCGTAAAGTTTTGTTTAACTGACTAGCAATGTGCTGGTGTGTTGCAACGGATCCAAAGTAGAATAGTACTTGTTCACAAACTTGAAAGAAAACACTCTTGTTTTGATATACATATAACACTAAAAATATATTCGTTTCACTCAAAATATATTTCTCAGGCTGTTTTGATGAGGTGAGGGAGGGATGCGGTTGTGTAAGTGCATCTAGTGCCCCTTAGTGATTTTGGTGTATTGAAGACTTATAGGTTAAGGGACTAATGTGTTTGTGAGTGTACATAGGTCTAATAAGTCTCTGAGGAGTTTGATAAATCCGATGAATGTCGACCCCTAAAAATGAATGTCTTCAACTAAAGACTTTGGTTTTCTTGAAGACTTTGAAAATGAGGAAATTGGTGTGACCTTGACGACATTGATATTAATGCAAGGATTATGAGGCGTGAAGACTTTTTTTTTGTAGTTTCATTTTCCTTTCTTGAGTCATAGGAAACACCGTACTGTTAAAGGGGGTCAAGGTAAAACTAAGGAAAAATTTCCAAGTGATGCTCATCTCAAAGCCTACACATATCCAATCCTTCGAGTGAAGCCTTTGGAAATCTCATATAGTTCAGTCAATTTCTTTAGTGATAGAGACGAAGATCTTATGGTATCTAAGGAATTTGTTCTGACTGAGGAGTTAGGAATTCGCCAGTGCAGATTGCCTACAAGTGAGGAACATGATAGCCCTGAGGAATTTGAGAGCTCAAATTTCTGACCGTTGTTGTGCTACGCGCCAGCTGTCCCAAATATCTTATCCACCTAACGGTCATATCATTAGGGGCATTTGTGTCTTATCATGTCGGGCTGCTCCCTGGCTATAAATAGCTGCCCCCCACAACCACTAGCTGGTTGGCTACTCCGAGAGAAACTGACACTTGTCATTTAGAGCATCCCATCCTCCGAGGACTTTGAGAGAAAATCATCACTGAGGAAAAACCCAAAACCCAACACCTAAAACCCAAAGTGATTGAGCATCACTGAAGAGATTGTTCTTGTGTGGAACCGGCGCTTGTTACCTTTGAAGAATGTGTACCTTCCAGACGGTTAGGCGTCTTGGTCTAGAGCATCCAAGAGGAATTGTGGATCGCCGAATGACCAAGTCTGTGAAGGTTTGGAAGTCGCCTTGAAGACTTACCACGAGTGATTGGGCGAAGACTTTGACTGAAGACTTTCTCAATTTCCTCAATCCTATTTCTTCGGTCATCGTGCCTTCTGCCTGGTTATCCTGTTTACACGCTACCTGTGCTCTGTGTATGTTTTATTTCATCATGATGACTATGTCACTGTCTTGTTATGCATGCACCTGAGTACTTATTCCGCTGCTTGTATTTTGTCACTTAGCAAATTCCTCAAGTAGTAATTCCTCAGTGATAAATTTGTAAAAATTGCCTATTCACCCCCCTCTAGTTGATATAACGCACTTTCAATTGGTATCAGAGCCAGGTACTCCCTTGTTCTATGTGATTTTGGTTTAACCACCTGGAGTTTTAGTTATGTCGACTGGAGGCATGATCAAGGTCTCGGCTGGGTGTCCTACCTTCGATGGGACGGACTACTCCTACTGGAAGAACAAGATGCGCATGCATCTTGAGGAAATTGACAACGATCTCTGGTATGTTGTGGAAAATGGCGTTCCCTCCATCACTCCTTCCATGAACGCTGCTGATGTGAAGAGATTCAAGCAACTCGACTCTCAAGTGAAGAATATCATATGTGGCCATCTGAGCAAAGGACAGTACGGAAGAGTCAGTGCTTTGGAGACTGTAAAGCTTATCTGGGATAGGCTGTCCAAGGTCAACGAAGGAGTCTCAATCCAACGTGACTCTCGAGTTGACGTTCTTACAAATCTCTTCAACCGCTTCAAAAGACTCGACAACGAAAATGTTCAGCAAACCTTCGACCGCCTCACTGATATCTCCAATGAGCTTCAAGCACTTGGTGCTACTGACATCACCGACCATGAGGTGGTGAAGAAATTGTTGAGATCTCTTGATTCTTCATTCGATACACTGGCACTGATGATTCAAGAACGTGGAGACTACAAGTCACTAGATCCTGCTGATATCCTTGAGAGACTAAACACTCATGAATTCCAACTAGCTGAGAAGAGAGACCTCTACGGGCCAAGCTATGGAAGATCACATGCACTGAAGGCCAAGGCAATTTCCTCATCTGAAGGGGAAGATTCTGACAGTATCCTTGGTGATCCTGAAGAACTAAGCCAGGAGCTAGCAATGCTCGTGAGGAAATTCCAGAAGTTCTCAAGGCGTGGCCGCTTTGGAAAATCTTCAAGAGGTGATGACATGAGATCAGATTCTTCATCCCGCGACTACAAGAAAAGGACTTGCCACAAATGCAAGAAGCCAGGTCACTACATGGCTGATTGTCCTCAAGAGCTAAAGGAATCAAAGAAGAAGAAGTACAAGGATGACAGTTCTGATGACTCAAAGAAAAAGAAGAAATCTTCAAAGTCCTCATCGTCAAAATCTTCCAAGTCTTTATCTCACAAGAAGAACAGTTCCAGAAAGGCTCGGGCATTCATTGGCAAGGAAATGGACTCTGAAGCTGAATCTGAGGAAAATGAGGAAGAGGAGGAATCTGAGGAGTCAGACTCTGGTGTGGCGAGCCTAGCTCTCGCTACTGCTTTCGTCAGCAAGTCCATCTTCAACTGTGAAGAAAATGGCAACTCCAACACTGCTGACGATGGCAACGATGACTTCGCCCCCGCCTATTGCTTCATGGCAAAAGGTGCCAAGGTACTCAAATATCCCTCCTTTGAATCAAGTGAGGATGAATCTGATGAAAATCTCAAACCTAGCTATTCCAAACTTGCTAATATTGCCATGAAACAACAAAAAGCTTTGGAAAAGGTTCAGAATTTGCTAGACAAAAGTGATGACCTGTTGGGTGAGGAACTGAATCGAACCCAAACCCTGACTGATAATCTTCAACGACTATAGTCTATGTTTGATAACCTTCAAGGTCGTCATGAAACACTCTTAGCCGATCACGAGAAGCTTTCTTATGAATTTCTTCAAAGAAAGCAAGATCTTGAGAAACTAAGGGTGAGTCATGAAGATCTTCAAAGGGAAAATGATTCTTTGCTTGCTCAACAAATCAGTTCCACTCAGGAAGAATTCATTCCACCATGTTTGAAATGCATCGAACGTGAATCTGCTAATTCTTCACCTGAATGTTCAAATGCTTCTATTGCTGCAACTTCTTCACCTATCTCTGTGGTCACAAATACCTCATCTGAGGATACCACAAGTATCACTGACGAAAATGTAGGGTTAGGAATTGTATGTGACAGGCATGTACAAAAGCCTCAAAGGGCATCAGTCTCTTTGTGATGTGCTCAAAAAGCAGATCTTGAACAGGAACCCTAGGAAAGAGGGTATTGCCTTTGAGAGGAAACTCAATGCTGATGGAACCTACTGGAAACCTGAGCAGTATCCCAAAACCACATGGATTGCTACAAAAGGACCTCCCGTAGATCCATCCACTTTATCTGTCTTTACATGTGAATCTTCATATTCATCTGATGAGTCATTTGACTCCAAGTATAAGCTGTTCAAAAATCAGAATGGTGAAGTATTTGCTAGATATGTTGGAACTAACTGCAGGAATAGTTCCCCTATGAAGGAAATCTGGGTTCCCAAAATGTGCTTTGAAAGTCTTCAGGTGAATGTCCTCATGACACCGCCTGTGAAGAACAGGAATCCCAGGTCAAATTCCTCATATGGAGCAAAGTCTTCACATGGATCCAAGTCCTCACATGGATCAAATTCCTCATATGGATCCAAGTGCTCATATGATCATCATCATGCTAATGCATCTATTTCACAGGGAAAATCTAAGAGTTATGAATATGTGCATTATTCTTCAAATCATTATGTTCATAAGTCCTCGAAGAATTTCTCTGCTTACTCATATGCATACTCTAACCCCTCTTCTGTGAAACGAAGTGCACTGGCTTCAATGCCACCTTTCTCTTATGGAGCTCGCAGAATGATGAACTCTTTGCCACCCCTCCAGATGTGGGTGGTGAAGAAAAAGAACTAAACTCTTATGCAAGGTCAGGTCTCCAGACGAACTTGAATGTCTGATGAATTTGCTGGAGACCTGAGAGTGCTTGAAAGGACGCAAGCTAATCATGAAGAAATGAATTACTCATTTCTCACATCCTTATATTGCTGTATCTATCGTACTGCTTGATGAAATTCTATCTGATGAATTTGATATCATATTCTTCACTATGAAGTTTATGAGTTCATAAGATGCACTAATTCATCTGCAGGATGAATCTCCCAAAGCTACTGAGTGGGTCCTCGACAGTGGATATACAAATCACATGACTGGTGACAAGAACTTACTGATGGACTCTGCTCTATCTCCATCATATCTGAAGCATATTACCTATGCTGACAAAGGAAAAAGCAAGGTATTGTGTCTAGGTAGGGTTGCAATCTCAAAGGATCGACACATGGACAAAGTCATGCTTGTCGAGTCCCTCGGATTCAACCTCATGTCTGTCTCAATGCTTTGTGATCTTGATATGGTTGTCGTCTTTGGCAAATATCGTTGCATAGTACTCATGGAATCTGACAATTCCAAAGTCTTTGAAGGCTTTAGGAGAGGAGACTTGTATATTATTGATTTCTCTGCAGGACCACAGCCTGCCACATGTCTACTTGCAAAAGCTTCAGAAGGCTGGCTATGGCATCGACGACTAGGTCAAGTTGGCACGAGGAACTTGCACACACTGGCGAAGAAGAAGCACATCATTGGCATCGAGGGTGTCAAATTCCTCAAAGATCATCTTTGTGGGGCTTGTGAGGCTGGAAAGATGACCAGATCCAAGCATCCCTCGAAGACTATCATGACTACCACTCGTCCTTTTGAATTGCTTCACATGGATCTCTTTGGCCCCACTCATTATGCCACACTAACAAATGCAGCATCTCTATATGGCTTTGTTATTGTTGATGATTATTCTCGTTACACCTGGGTGCATATCATCACTTACAAAACGGAAGTGCAGGAAGTCTTCAAATGATTTTCCTCAAGGGCCTCGACAAATTTCGGTGTGAAGATCAAGCATATCCGGAGTGACACTGGGACCGAGTTCAAGAACACTGGTCTTAATGACTATCTTGATGAACTTGGTATTTCTCATGAGTTATCTGCCCCATACACTCCTCAGCAGAATGGTGTCGTGGAGCGCAAGAACAGGACTCTTGTTGAGATGGCTCGCACTATGCATGATGAATACAAGACGCATCGTAACTTCTGGCCTGAGGCTATTGATATTGCGTGCCACATCATCAACAGGGTATATCTTCACAAATTCTTCAAGAAAACTTCATATGAGCTCCTCACTGACAAGAAACCCAATGTGAGTTATTTCAAAGTCTTCAGTGCTAAATGTTGGATTAGAGATCCTCATCACAATTCTAAATTTGCACCGAAAGCACATGAGGGTTTTATGCTTGGTTACGGAAAGTACTCGCACACCTACAGAGTCTTCAACACCTATCACCACAAGGTTGTTGAAACTGTAGATGTGCGGTTCGATGAGACTAACGGCACGCAAAGAGAGCACCTACCTCCTGTGCCAGATGAAGTACCTCCTAAAGAATCCATTAAGCACAAGGCTACTGAGGATGTCATACCCACTGAAGAACCTTCTGAAGAAGTTATTCCCGACCATGAAGAAAATCGTGCTGGTGCAACTGAGGAAAATAGCGCTGAAGAACATGCTCAGCCCAATCAAAGTCGTCAACCTGCTCATCCTCGCGTGGCAAATGAAGTGCAGATTGACAAAATCCTAGACGACATCAATGCACCAGGTCCTCTCACACGCTCAAAAGCTTCACATTTGTCTAACTTTTGTGGGCACTTTGCTTTTGTCTCTATCACAGAGCCCACCAAAGTTGATGAGGCATTTCTGGAGCCTGAGTGGATTCAAGCTATGCAAGAGGAATTGCATCAATTCGAGCTCAACAATGTGTGGGAACTTGTCAAGCGACCAGATCCTCGCAAGCACAATATCATAGGTACCAAGTGGATCTACCACAACAAGCAAGACAAAAATGGCCAAGTGGTGAGGAATAAGGCTCGTCTTGTAGATCAGGGCTACACACAGGTTGAAGGAATTGACTTCTATGAAACTTTTGCACCTGTTGCTAGACATGAAGCTATTCGCATATTGCTTGCATATGCTAACCATAGTAATATCATCTTATATCAAATGGATGTGAAAAGTGCATTCCTCAATGGTAAGCTTGAGGAAGAAGTATATGTTGCTCAACCCCCAGGTTTTGAAGATCTTAAGCATCCTGACAAAGTCTTCAGACGCAACAAGGCCCTCTATGGCCTCAAGCAGGCCCCTTGGGCGTGGTATGATACACTGAAGGAACTCCTCATGAAGAAAGGCTTCAAACCCGGTTCACTTGACCCAACTCTTTTCACTAAAGCCTATGATGATGAATTATTTGTGTGCCAAATTTATGTGGATGATATTATCTTTGGCTGTACTGACACACGTTACAGTGACGAATTTGCCTATATGATGAGTGAAGAATATCAAATGTCTATGATGGGAGAACTGAAATTCTTCTTAGGTCTTCAAATTCGTCAACAACGCAATGGCATATTTATATCTCAAAGATGTACTAAAGAAATTCGGCATGCAAGATTGCAAAGGCGTCAAAATCCCTACGCCCACAAATGGCCATCTATGCACCGATGAAAATGGTAAAGACTTTGATCAAAAGGTATATCGCTCCATGATTGGCTCTTTATTGTATCTATGTGCATCTAAGCCAGATATAATGCTTAGTGTTTGCATGTGTGCCCGTTTTCAAGCTACACCGAAGGAATCACACCACAAGGATGTGAAACATATTCTTCGATATCTAGCTCACACTCCAACACTTGGATTATGGTATCCCAAGGGCTCGACTTTTGATCTCATTGGATATTTGATACGTCACTAACGTATCTATAATTTATGAAGTATTCATGCCATGTTTGCAACAATTTTATATAGTTTTGGTATGATTTTATTAGAACTAACCCGGACTGACGCTGTTTTCAGCAGAACTACCGTGGTGTCGTTTTTGTGCAGAAATAAAAGTTCTTGGCATGGGCTGAAAATTTACGGTGATTTTTTATGGACCAAAAGAGACCCCCAAAGCACCGGAGCTGGACCAGAAGAGTCCCGAGGAGTCCACAAGCCAGGGGCGCGCCCTACCCCCCTGGGCGCGCCCTGAGGGCTTGTGGGCCCCTCGGGCACCTCCTTGACTTGTTTCGGATGCCAAAAATTCTTAAAAATATAGAAACCTCATAAAAGAACCCTAGATCGGAAGTTCCGCCGCCGTAAGCCTGTGTAGCCACGAAAAACCAATCCGGAGCCCGTTCCCGCACCCTTCCGGAGGGCGAAATCATCACCGGAGGCCATCTTCATCATCCCGGCAGTCTCCATGACGAGGAGGGAGTAGTTCACCCTCGGGGCTGAGGGTATGTACTAGTAGCTATGTGTTTGATCTCTCTCTGTCTCATGTTCTTGATTTGGCACGATCTTGATGTACCGCGAGCTTTGTTACTATAGTTGAATCATATGGTGTTTCTCCCCCTCTACCTTCTTGTGATGAATTGAGTCTTGCTCTTTGAGGTTTCGTTATGTTGGATTGAGTATTGGATTTGAGAACACTTGATGTATGTCTTGCGATGGGATATCTGTGGTGACAATGGGATGTTCTATTGATTCACTTGATGTATGTTTTGGCACTCAACTCGCGGATTCCCGAGGTGACATTGGGGTAATCTATGCATAGGGGTTGATGCGTGTTTTCGTCCTACGTTCTCCGAAAGAAACTTTGGAGTGATTCTTTGTTGCACGTTGAGGGATTGTTATATGATCTAATTATGTTATCATTGTTGAGAGAATTTGCACTAGTGAAAGTATGAACCCAAGGCCTTGTTTTCAAGCATTGCAATACCGTTTTTGCTCACTTTTGTTACTAGTTACCTTGCTGTTTTTATATTTTCAGATTACAAAAACCTATATCTACTATCCATATTACACATGTATCACCATCTCTTCGCCGAACTACAGCACCTATACAATTTACCATTGTATTGGGTGTGTTGGGGACACAAGAGACTCTTTGTTATTTGGTTGCAGGGTTGTTCGAGAGAGACCATCTTCATCCTACACCTCCCACAGATTGATAAACCTTAGGTCATCCACTTCAGGGAAAATTGCTACTGTCCTACAAAACTCTGCGCTTGGAGGCCCAACACGAGTCTACAAGAAGAAGGTTGCGTAGTAGACATCAAGCTCTTTTCTGGCGCCGTTGCCAGGGAGGTGAGTGCTTGAAGGTATATCTTTAGATCTTGCAATTGAATATTTTAGTTTCTTGTTTTATCACTAGTTTAGTCTATAAAAGAAAACTACAAAAAAAATGGAATTGAGGTTGCCTCATATGCTTCATCTTTATAATGTCTTTCGTGAAAATGATGGAAAGGAAAATTGTGCTCAATTGTTAGAAGAAGAATTCAATAAAATGTTTGGCACTAAATCCTTGAATGATGAGCATCATTGCAATGTTGTTGGTATGAATTCTTTGAATATCCATGATGCTAATCATATGCAAAGCCATAAGCTTGGGGATGCTATGTTTGATGAAGATGATATTTTCTGTCCCCCAAGTTTTGATGAGCAAATTTATTATGATGATAGCATGCCTCCTATTTATGATGATTATGTTGATGAAAGTGGGTTTGGAAGAGTGTCAACTTTAGATAATAATTATCCCACTATTTTGGAGGGTGTTGAATCTTATTGTAATAATTATGAAAGTGGATTTGGAGAGGTCATGACTTTATTTAGTGATGAATCCACTATTTTGGAAGAGGTTCCAATTGATTATGAGAACAAAGTTGCTATCAATGATGATTATTGTGATGGCATGTATGTTTGTATGCTATAAAGAGTAATGATAACCATGAAACTTGTCATCATGGTTTTAATTTTCAATTGGATTATGCCTCACATGATAGTTATTTTGTTGAGTTTTCTCCAACTACTATTCATGAGAATAAATTTGCTTATGCGGAGAGTAATAAAATTTCTATGCTTGTGGATCATGAAAATAATGCTTTATGTGATAGTTATATTGTTGAATTCATTCATGATGCTACTGAAAATTATTATGAGAGAGGAATATATGCTTTTACATATTGCAATAATATCAAGTTTCCTCTCTATGTGTTGAAAGTTTTGAAGTCATGCTTGTTTTGCCCTCCTATGCTAGATGATTCTTGTTCCCATAAATTGTTTGCACACAAAATCCCTATGCATATAAAGTGGGTTAGACTTAAATGTGCTAGTCATATGCTTCATGATGCTCCCATTATGTTTCAATTCTTATCTTTTATGTGAGCATCATTGAAATCATCATGCCTAGCTAAAAAGGCATTTAAGAAAAGCGCTTGTTGGGAGACAACCCAATATTTACCCCTACTGTTTTTGTGTGCTCACATGATTAAGCTACTATAGTAATCATGTTTTATAGCTTTTGTTTGAATAAAGTGCCAAGTAAAGCCTTTGGGATAGTGTGGGTGATAGTTGATTTGATTTTGTGCAAAAACAGAAACTTTTGCGTCGAGTAACAGAATTGTTCAAATTTAGTGGAATGCGGAAAAACTCTGAATTTTTTACAGAGGATAGATATACAAATTTTCTACGCTGTACTAAGTTTTTACAATTTTTTAAGTAACATAAGTATGAAAATAATTCTGATCTTTATAGACTGTTCTGTTTTTGACAGATTTTGTTTTCAATGCATAGTTTGCCTGTTTCATGGTTTTTATGGCTTATATTGCTTAATATGAATTGTGGAAATTATAGAGTACAGTAGACATTATGTGGAAAAAATTATGAATCTTATCTTGACAGTACCAAAGTGAATGATTTGTCTTTATCATACTAACCAATCTCACGAAGTTCCCTTAAGTTTTGTGTGATTGAAGTTTTCAAGTTTTGGGTGAGATATCAACATGAGGAGAATAAGGAGTGACAAGACCCTAAGCTTGGGGATTCCCAAGGCACCCCAAGGTAATATTCAATGAATATCCAGGCAACTAAGCTTGGGGATGCCCCGGAAGGCATCCCCTCTTTCATCTTCAACATTATCGGTAACCTTACTTGGGGCTATATTTTTATTCGTCACATGATATGAGTTTTGCTTGGAGCATCATTTTATTTTATTAGTATTTGCTTGCTTCTATTTATAATAATTTTTTGCATCTTTTACTTCAATAAAAATGTCAAGTATAGCCTTTACCATGCTTATTTTGCAAGTCGATATGTTGCTGTTTTGAAAACAGAAAGTTTTCTATCATTGTATGAATTCTTGTGGAAAGTTAGAACGTGATAAAATCTTGAAATGTCTACACAGTATTATAAAACAAATTTTCTACAGTGTGGTAATTTTTCAGAATTTTTGGAGTTAGGGAAGTTTTATTAAAATTGCACTCTTTACAGACTGTCCTGTTTAGACAGATTGCTGTTATGTTTGCATATGTTTGCTTGTTTAATGATTCTATTTGATGATAGGAGTATTAAATATGCAGAGGCATTTAGTATGCAATGTTAAATAATAATTTTAGTGATTTGCTACAGTAGAGAATGATAAGGTTTTGCATTTGATTTATATTAACTTATCTCACGAGTTCTTGTTGAGTTTTGTGTGGATGAAGTTTTAAGATTTAGGGAAACCGTGATATAAAAGGAATTAAGGAGACACAAAAGCTCAAGCTTGGAGATGCCCAAGGCATCCCTAGTTAATATTTCAAGAAGTCTCAAGCATCTAAGCTTGGGGATGCCCCGGTAGGCATCCCACCTTTCCTCATCAACAATTATTGGTTAACCTCGGTTGAGCCTAAGTTTTTGCTTCTTCACATGATATGTGCTATCCTTGGAATGTCATTTTATTTTGTTTTGCTTGCTGTTTGAATAAAATACTTAAGATCTGAAATTCTTAAATGATAGAGAATCTTCACATAGCTACTTAATTATTTGACTACTCATTGATCTTCACTTATATCTTTTTGGAGTAGTTTGTCAGTTGCTCTAGTGCTTCACTTATATCTTTTTAGAGCACGCCGGTGGTTTTATTTTGAAGAAATTGATAAACTCTCATGCTTCACTTATATTATTTTGAGAGTCTTATAAATAGTATGGCAATTTTCTTAGGTTATGAATTTAGTCCTAATATGATGGGTATTCAAGAGGGATATAATAAAAACTTTCATGAAGAGCATTGAAGAGATTAGAAGTTTGATTCCATTCATTTGTTTTGAGATATAAAGATGGTGATTTTAGGGTCATGCTAGTGAGTAATTGTGGATTGGCAGAAATACTTGTGTTAAAGTTTGTGATTCCCCTAGTACGCACGTATGGTGAACCGTTATGTGATGAAGTCGGAGCATGATTTATTTTTTGATTGTCTTCCTTATGAGTGGCGGTCGGGGACAAGCGATGGTTTTTTCCTACCAATCTATCCCCCTAGGAGAATGCGTGTAGTACTTTGTTTCAATAGCTAATAAACTTTTGCAAAAAGTATGTGAGTTCTTTATGACTAATGTTGAGTCCATGGATTATACGCACTCTCACCCTTCCACCGTTGCTAGCCTCTCTAGTACCGCGCAACTTTCGTCGGTGCATTAAACCCACCATATACCTTCCTCAAAAAAGCCACCATACCTACCTATGGCATTTCCATAGCCATTCTGAGATATATTGCCATGCAACTTCCACCGTTCCGTTTATTATGACACATACCATCATTGTCATATTACTTTGCATGATCATGTAGTTGGCATAGTATTTGTGGCTTGGCCACCGTTCATAATTTTTTTATACATGTCACTCTTGATCATTGCACATCCCGGTACACCGCCAGTGGCATTCATATAGAGTCATATTTTGTTCTAGTATCGAGTTGTAATTTTTGAGTTGTAAGTAAATAAAAGTGTGATGATCATCATTATTAGAGCATTGTCCCATGTGAGGAAAGGATGATGGAAGCTATGATTCCCTCACAAGTTGGGATGAGTCTCTGGACTTTACAAAAAAAATAAAAGAGGCCAAAGAAGCCCAAATAAAAAAAAGAGGCCAAAGAAGCCCAAACAAAAAAAAGAGAAAAGAAAAAATTGATAGAAAAGAGACAAGGGACAATGTTACTATCCTTTTTCCACACTTGTGCTTCAAAGTAGCACCATGATCTTCATGATAGAGAGTCTCCTATTTTGTCACTTTCATATACTAGTGGGAAATTTTCATTATAGAACTTGGCTTGTATATTCCAATCATGGGCTTCCTCAAATTTCCCTAGGTCTTCGTGAGCAAGCAAGTTGGATGCACACCCACTTAGTTTTTTTTAGCTTTCATACACTTGTAGCTCTAGTGCATCCGTTGCATGGCAATCCCTACTCACTTGCACCGATATCAATTGATGGGCATCTACATAGCACATTAATTTGCCTAGTTGATGTGAGACTTTCTCCTTTTTTGTCTTCTCCTCACAACCTCCACCATACTCTATTCCACATATAGTGATATATCCATGGCTCACACTCATGTATTGCGTGAAAGTTGAAAAGGATTGAGAACATTAAAAGTATGAAACAATTGCTTGGCTTGTCATCAGGGTTGTGCATGATGAAATATTTTGTGTGATGAAGATAGAGCATAGCCAGACTATATGATTTTGTAGGGATAACTTTCTTTGGCCATGATATTTTGAGAAGACATGATTCCTTTATTAGTATGCTTGAAGTATTATTGTTTTTATGTCAATATTAAACTTTTGTTTTGAATCTTATGGATCTGAACATTCATGCCACAATAAAGAAGATTACATTGATAAATATTTTAGGTAGCATTCACACTTCATAAATTCTTTCTTTTATCATTTACCTACTCGAGGGCAAGCAGGAATTAAGCTTGGGGATGCTGATACGTCTCCAACGTATCTATAATTTATGAAGTATTCATGCCATGTTTGCATCAATTTTATATAGTTTTGGTATGATTTTATTAGAACTAACTCGGACTGACGTTGTTTTTAGCAGAACTACCGTGGTGTCGTTTTTTGTGCAGAAATAAAAGTTCTCGGAATGGGCTGAAAATTTACGATGATTTTTATGGACCAAAAGAGACCCCCAAAGCACCGGAGCTGGACCAGAAGAGTCCCGAGGAGTCCACAAGCCAGGGGGCGCGCCCTGATGGCTTGTGGCCCCCTCGGGCACCTCCTTGACTTGTTTCCGACACCAAAAATTCTTGTAAATATAGAAACCTCCGAAAAGAACCCTAGATCGGAAGTTCCACCGCCGTAAGCCTCTGTAGCCCTGAAAAACCAATCGACAGCCCGTTCCGGCACCCTACCGGAGGGGGAAATCATCACCGGAGGCCATCTTCATCATCCCGACGGTCTCCCTGATGAGGAGGGAGTAGTTCACCCTCGGGGCTGAGGGTATGTACCAGTAGCTATGTGTTTGATCTCTCTCTCTCTCTCGTATTCTTGATTTGGCACGATCTTGATGTACCGCGAGCTTTGTTACTATAGTTGACTCTTATGGTGTTTCTCCCCCTCTACCTTCTTGTGATGAATTGAGTCTTGCTCTTTGAGGTTTCATTATGTTGGATTGAGTATTTGATTTGAGAACACTTGATGTATGTCTTGCGATGGGATATCTGTGGTGACAATGGGATGTTCTATTGATTCACTTGATGTATGTTTTGGCACTCAACTCACAGATTCCCGAGGTGACATTGGGGTAATCTATGCATAGGGGTTGATGCACATTTTCGTCCTACGTTCTCCGATAGAAACTTTGGAGTGATTCTTTGTTGCATGTTGAGGGATTGTTATATGATCTAATTATGTTATCATTGTTGAGAGAATTTGCACTAGTGAAAGTATGAACCCTAGGCCTTGTTTTCAAGCATTGCAATACCGTTTTTGCTCACTTTAATTACTAGTTACCTTGCTGTTTTTATATTTTCAGATTACAAAAACCTATATCTACTATCCATATTACACTTGTATCACCATCTCTTCACCGAACTAGTGCACCTATACAATTTACCATTGTATTGGGTGTGTTGGGGACACAAGAGACTGTTTGTTATTTGGTTGCAGGGTTGTTTGAGAGAGACCATCTTCATTCTACACCTCCCACAGATTGATAAACCTTAGGTCATCCACTTGAGGGAAAATTGCTACTGTCCTACAAAACTCTGCGCTTGGAGGCCCAACACGAGTCTACAAGAAGAAGGTTGCGTAGTAGACATCAATATTCTGACTCTGACTATGCCGGTGATTGGGTGGATCGTAAGTCAATATCAGGCACATGCCATTTCCTCGGACGATCCTTAGTATGTTGGTCCTCGAAGAAGCAGAACTGTGTATCACTCTCTACTGCTGAAGCTGAGTAGATTGCTGCTGGTTCTTGCTGTGCTCAATTGCTGTGGATGAAGCAAACCCTCAAGGGCTATGGCATCAATGTGAAGAATGTGCCTCTCTACTACGACAACGAAAGTGCTATCAAGATTGCTCACAACCCAGTTCAGCACTCGAAGACAAAGCACATCCAGATTCGTCATCATTTTCTTCGAGATCTTGTGTTGAAGGGCGACATCTCCATCGACCACGTGAAGACTGAAGAACAGTAGGCAGATATCTTCACAAAGCCCCTGGATGAGAAGAGATTTAGGAAGTTGTGGTGTGAGCTAAATATCTTAGAATCTTCGAAAGTTCTTTGAAAGGACACACATCCTAACACTTATGCAAAATTGATGACTTAGATGTGCAACACACGAAGTAACGTTTTTCTTCAATCAATGAAGACTAACCCTCTAAGTGTGAAGAAATTAATGAAGAATTTGATTCTCAGAGCCCTACGATAATTGTACGCGGTGTCTGAAATCATCACTCTTATACGGTGGGTCACGCCACCAACCAAAGTTGAAAATCTTCAAATTTGAGTTTTTCGTCATTTTGCAAATTCTTCAAATTTTCAAATTCCTCAAGTTTGCAATTTCTTCAATTTTTCGACTGGTGTTCTTCATTGGCTATATATATATATTATTTTTTTGAGTTTTCAATGTCCTCAACAGCATTCACTTATTGCTAATTCTTCAAGTTGATTTTCTGCTAAGTGAATGTGATCGGACCCGTTCCCCCTCTATGCTAAACTCAACCCAGTCTGTTCACAAATTATTCATGTGTGTTCTATTTCAAACCCGTTCAAAGTCTTCACTGTGTCCTTGACAGCTGAAGAATTTGCGAATGAAACTTTAAAAAAATTCACATCTGAATTTTCGGTTGTTGCCGCTCAAACCGTTCCGCTTCCCACGACAGAATAAAATACTAACCCACGACCCCCCACGATCTCCACCTCTCAATACATGGGTGACACATGTCAATAGGATAGTAAGGGTCAAGGGCATGTTCGTCCAAAATCTACGGGCGAGCAGTTTTTCACTACGGCTATAAATACCTCTTACCCTCCTCCGACCTCATTTACTCCGCTCGACTGCTACTCTCCTCGCTCGAGCTCTCAGACCTAGCGCCGCCGCTAATTTCCATCATCGCCGGTGAAGAAGAGCTTCACTGCCTCGACCTCGTCGCCGTTGTACTCGCGCCAGCCGTGGAAATCTTCACTCCGCCGCCACCGTAGATGTCTCCCGCCGCCGAGTTAGGGCGTGGGAGATCTGGACTGACGAACTTCTCCATCTCCACTCCCAGTTTGTTCTTCATCAAGGGTAATTAAAATCTGATTTTACTGACCTACTTTGATTCTTATGATTTTCACAAAATCCTCAAAAGGTGTTTATTCTTCAACATTCCATCCTTAAAACTCCTCAATGCTTCTTTTCCTTGATAAATTTCTCTAAGCTATGATTTTCCTTGAGATTCCTCAATTGTGTGGATTTTCCAATCTGTACAACTCTGGAACTTGAGTCAATAACGCTTAGTGAAATTCCTCAAGACATCTATGGTCAAATTCCTCAACTTGATACTTTTTGAAAATTTTCTGAGAACGCATATGACCTCTCCAAATTCATTGCACCTATACTCTGTTCACAGGTACAAAATCTCTGCTGATGAATCACTACGTTCTCATCAACTTATCTCATTTGCAGCGTTCCTTGAAGAAAAATTGCATACTTCCTCAGAAACATCAAAAGTTCAAAGTCCTCAAGTGAGGAAAATGGCAGACGGGAAGAGACCTCAGAAAGGAGGAAAGAGGCCAGAGACAAACACTGTGTTTGAGATCCCTGAGGATATCTATGATGAATATTATACACCAGATGAAGAAACTCATGGGAAGGAGAACAAGAATCAGCACAAAGTGCGCATACAGAGGATTGAGAGGAGATGGGCAAAGGAATGGAGGGAATACCGCTATGTTACTCCTAAATATATGAATAAATTCGCAGTAAACCCTCCATGTCCAAGACCACCTTTGGCTGCTGGCCAACAAGCTGATCCCACCAGCCTCAAGCGTGGTGAGGAATTTCCAAAAGAATGGGCCAAGCGCCAAGCCAAGCTACAGAAAGTTGCTGCAGAAGCATTGAAGAAATTCAATGAGGACTCTCAAGCTGCTGCTGTTGAGGCCTCTGCTAGCAAATCTGCACCCAAGAACGCTATGCAGAAGAAATCAGCTTTGAAGTCAAAATCTTCAAGCTCATTGCCCTCACGGCCAAGTTCCTCAACAGCCAAGCTCCCAGGGCAAATTCCTCAAGCAACTTCTTCAAGGGCAGTGCCAATCCCCTCGGTTGCTACAAAATCCTTAGCTGCTGCCACAAAGTCCTCAACACTCGTGCCCCTTGCAACGTGTCATCGGACTGCTGGTTTTTCTATTGCCTCAGGGGCATCTGCAACTTCCTCAGCTCAACCACAATCCTCAAGTGGTCCAACTCTGCTGGAGGTCAAGTCCACTCCAGGTCGTGGAAACAGGCCAAGTCCTCACAAGAAGCAAGTGGCATTCCATGTTCCGTCTGATGACGATGAAACTAATGATGAAGAACTTGCTAAAATCATTACAGACGGATAGCAAAGGGCTGCAAGAGCCAAAGGCAGCTCTGTGCCTCTTATGCTAGATCCGAAGAAGATCCTCGATTTCATTGATCTATGGCACAAGGATCCTAACACTCCACTCCCTGACCTGAACTTGACTCCTGGTCAAAGTCACATGTTGACCGCCTTCATAGGCGAAGAAAAATGGAAATTTAAAAAGGCCAGGCAAGTCAAGAAAGAGTAGTACAAGAAGGAGAGATTCCTGAGGAATAATGTTCTTACTTTATCTCCTGAAGAACTTGTCACAGTTCAGAAGGAAATCAAAGACCTCAGCGATGACTTTGACAGATATCATGCAGATTGGCTCGGTGCCAAAGTAAGATTTGTCAACCTCTCCAAGAACCTCAAGCTAAATGTTGCAACTCCATCACAACAACAAATTCCTCAGGCTGAAGCATCTGCTCAGCCTACTGAAGAAACTGCAAGCGCAGCTGATGAAAATTAGGCTACTGAAGAAGCTACCAGGGTAGCTGAAGAAATTCCTGCTCCTAAAGACAATGCCAGGGCAACCATCAATGTTGCGCCTGAAGAACAACCCAGGCCAGCTGAAGAATTTGCTGCGCCTGAAGAAAATGAGAATGCCAGGGCGACAGTATCAGTCGTGCCTGAAGAAAATGAACCAACTTCATCTGGTCCTCCTGAGAAATCCTCAAAGATGAAGAAAACCACCCTTCCTTCTGCATCAGAAGTGAATAAAACAAAGGCTGCAGAAAAGGAAGCCGGGAAGAAGAGGAAAACATCAACCTCTGCTGAGTCCTCAGCTCCCAAGAAAGTAAGGACTTTAACGAGCTCTTTCACAGGTCCAATTGATTTTGTTCCAATCTCAATAGTTCCATCAAAGGAGATCATTCCGTTTGGTGAAGAATATGTCATTCCCAATGATGACATTGATGAAGAAAATCCTTCTGCTGCTTCTTCAGAGCAGTTGGATGAAGAAATTGAAGTGGAAGTTGTTTCAACTCCACTGGTATCATCGCATGTGCCTCAGTTCACTGCTGAAGAGGCGGGCATTGAAGAAATTGAAGAAGATGTGGACATTGGCTCTACAACCCCTGTGCTGAATGATGATTATTGGGAATATGTTCACCCCAATTCTCCTATCACCACACCTCTGCATCAAATTCCTCAGTCCCCTGTGCAGACTGAAGAAATATTGACAGGGTCTGAAGGACGTCAAACTTCTCTCCAGTCCATCACTTAAGAAATGCCAGCTGCCACAGCTGAAGAAATGGAGAACCAGACTGCTGATGAAACTGCTGCTTCAATTCCTCAATCTGCTATACCAGAAGTTCTAACTCAAGAGGTTGTGAGGCCTTCTACTGCAAATCTTTAGCCCAAGCCTCAAAATCCTCATTCTGGCACAAAGAGGCCAAAATTCAAGAATGCCGATTTCTTTGCTGAGCATCATTTCTTCACTGATGCAAATCCTTATGACTCAGCAAGGTTAAGGCACAGGAGGTTTTGGACTACAAACCAGATGAACTTCTATGCATCTATTCTGTTTGACAAGGACAAGGTCTTTCAGCACCGTCAAATTCCCCATGTGGATATGGAGTCCATTTCATGCTTCCAACCAGTCCTCAATGTTCTTCATGAAGCTGGGCTCCTAAATTTCTGCGCTGATATATGTGACTGGAATGAAGGGCTAATTCTTTAGTTCTATGCAACCCTGCATCTTACTGGCAATGTTGCTGATGTCAATTCATGGGTGCTAGACTGGATGACTAAAAACACTCATTATAAAGCTCCGGCCTCTGAATTGCTTCATGCCATCCCAGTCAGTCCTCCTGCTGAAGGCGCAAGAATGATCTATGAAGAACCTGAACTTCAAAATCATCTCATGCAAGTGCTGATGAAGCCTTTGCGGCCAGGCCAAGCTCCAAGAACCACCTTCCTAGTGAAGGATTTGTTGGATGGTCAGTTTCGTAAGGCTGCATCCTACTCCACCAATGATGACTCTACAACTCAAGATTCTGCTGCTAAGGTCAATGAGCAAAATCCTCAAGCCACTGCCCCACGAGTGATGACTGGTCGTGAGCTTCTTCTAAGTCTTCACCAGAAAGTCGATCACAATCACAAGTGGGTCAAGCATCAATTTGGCTCAATTCTTCAGAATATGACTGTTACTCAGAACACTATGAAGAAGAATCACTACTATGTGCATGAAATCTTCGATCGCACTTGGGCCATACTTTCTCATTTTTATAGTGATGAAGACCTTAAGAAAATGGACTTTCAGCACTACTTTGAGTGGTCAAATCCTCCCTCGAAGAAATTCAAGAAGGTCAAAGTTCCTCAGTTGGTCGCAAGTTCATATTCTTCATCGCGTGAGACGGATGAAGCTGAGGATCTCGACGACACTGCGGCAGGCCCTACACCGACAAACAACCCCGACAATGATGGCGCTCCTCCATCGACCTCATGATGATATTCTTCAGGGGCGTTATTCCTCATTTTTCGTCCCTTTTGGTCATTCGATGACAAAGGGGGAGAAATTTGAGTTAGTCTTCAAGCGGGTCTCAATATATGGGCTGTTTTTTTCTTTAAGTTGCAACTCTCGTTCTTCTGAGGTGTTTGCTCTAATGAGTTGTAAACTTAAGTCCGATGGTGGTCTGATATTTTGAACTGCTTTCTGCATGCTTAGTTCCTCAAGTACCTTACTGCACGCATGCTGAATTTCATTAGACATCATTTTCCTTCATGCATTTCAAATTCTTCATACTATATGTTAAATGCGTGAATGGATTACAAGATATAGGGGGAGATCTCCATGATTTTATTCTTCAATGTGCATTTGCAATCCAAAGCAAATTCTTCAAATATGCACATCTTCAGGGGGAGTTCTTCTATATCTTAGAATCAAACTCCTCAATATCAGTATTTACACTTCATATGTTTATCCCCATTGAAAACTTAACCTATTTGTCATCAATCACCAAAAAGGGGGAGATTCTAAGTGCATCTAGTGCCCCTTAGTGATTTTGGCGTATTGAAGACTTACAGATTAAGGGACTAATGTGTTTGTGAGTGTACACAGGTCTAATAAGTCTCTGAGGAGTTTGATAAATCCGATGAATGTCGACCCCTAAAAATGAATGTCTTCAACTGAAGACTTTGGTTTTCTTGAAGACTTTGAAAATAAGGAAATTGGTGTGACCTTGAAGACATTGATATTGATGCGAGGATTATGAGGCGTGAAGACTTTTGTTTTCATAGTTTCATTTTCCTTTCTTGAGTCATAGGAAACACCGTACTGTTAAAGGGGGTTGAGGTAAAACCAAGGAAAAATTTCCAAGTGACGCTCATCTCAAAGCCTACACATATCCAATCCCTCGAGTGAAGCCTTTGGAAATCTCATATAGTTAGGTCAATTTCTTTAGTGACAGAGACAAAGATCTTCTGGTCTCTGAGGAATTTGTTCTGACTGAGGAGTAAGGAATTCGCCAGTGCGGATTGCCTACAAGTGAGGAACATGATAGCCCTGAGGAATTTGAGAGCTCAAATTTCAGACCGTTGTTGTGCTACGGGCCAGCTGTCCCAAATATCTTATCCACCTAATGGTCATATCATTAGGGGCATTTATGTCTTATCATGTCAGGCTGCTCCCCAGCTATAAATAGCCGCCCCCCCACAACCACAAGCTGGTTGGCTGCTCTGAGAGAAACTGACACTTGTCATTTAGAGCATCCCATCCTCCGAGGACTTTGAGAGAAAATCATCAGTGAGGAAAAACCCAAAACCTAACACCTAAAACCCAAAGTGATTGAGCATCACTGAAGAGATTGTTCCTATGTGGAACCGACGCTTGTTACCTTTGAAGACTGTGCATCTTCCAGACGGTTAGGCATCATGGTCTAGAGCATCTAAGAGGAATTGTGGATCGCCAAGTGACCAAGTCTGTGAAGGTTTGGAAGTCACCTTGAAGACTTCCCACGAGTGATTGGGCGAGGTCTGTGTGACCTTAGCTCAAGGAGAATACGGTAAGGACTGTGTGTCCTTTGGTTTAAATACCAAGCTGCTCCAACGAGACGTACAACTGTCACAGCAGTTGGAACTGGTCTACCAAATCACTGTCTTCACCGAGCTACTGGTTCTATTTCCTCAACTCTTTCAATTCCTCATTTTCTTGTTGATGAAATTGATCGTTACTGTTTGAAGACTTTGACTGAAGACTTTCTCAATTTCCTCAATCCTATTTCTTCAGTCATCGTGCCTTCTGCCTACTTATCTTGCTTACACGCTACCTGTGCTCTGTGTATGTTTTATTTCATCATGATGACTATGTCACTGTCTTGTTATGCATGCACCTAAGTACTTATTCTGCTGCTTGTATTTCGTCACTTAGCAAATTCCTCAAGTAGTAATTCCTCAGTGACGAATTTGTAAAAATCGCCTATTCACCCCCCTCTATGTCGGGGACATCGTGAGACATATGCCAGGGGGTGGCTTATCATGGATGGGGACAAGAGTACGTCGCTGGGCTCTAGAAGCGGGAGTGAGCGAGACTGCATACTGCGAATCTTACCCAGGTTCGGGGCTCTCCTTGGAGATAACACCCCTAGTCCTGCTCTGCGGGGTCTCCGCATGATGACTATGATCAACAAAGTAGCTACAAGCTTGCTCCTTGAGCTGTTTCGGCTAGAGGAGGGAGAAGGGCAAGGCTAGCTCTACTCCTCTCTCTACGTGTATGTGTGAATGGCGTGGGTGCTGACCCGAACCCCCTTGCATGGGTGAGGCTAGGGGGTTTATATAGGCCTACCCCCCAGGGGTACAATGGTAATCCGGCCGGGTGTAGGTCCCGGCCGTCAGCGTCTCTGGTTACCGGCTTCTCCGCCGACCGCTGGGGCCCGCCGCCTAGTGGGCCCCGCCGACTGCCATGATCTCAGCCGTCAGGTAGGGGCCGCCGCCTGCGGGCCATGTTGACTGCTTTATACTGTAGCATCACCCCTAATGACGAAGGCTTTGTCGAGGGGAGCGTGGCTACAGTCCCGCCGCCTGACGGGCGCTCACTGTAGCCATACCCCGTCTCATCTGGTTGATGGTGCACAGACTTCAAGGGGGAGAAGGGCCGCCTGCTAGGAGTCGGCCCTCCCTCATTGTCGCCTACTTGAGGTGGGCCGCCTTCGGGTGGCTCGCGGATAGGTAGGGCCCGCCGCCTGCGGGCCGTACTAACCGTCCGTATCGGGAGCTTGGCTCCCTCTGGCGCTAGTGATGTCACGGATAGCGTGGTTACAGTGTCGCGCTGGGCGGGGGGTGTCCGCCCAGTACACAGCTCTGCGGCCAAGTCCCATCCTGGGTTCGGGGGTGGCAGGCCGTACTGTAGCCATGCCTTGTCTTGTCGTGGTAATGTGGTGCTGACTTCGAGGGGGCGAGGGGCCGTCTGCCAGGAGTCGGCCCCCTTGCGGCCGCCTTCCGTGGTCTTGCTTCTTTCTAGTAGTCGGCCCTTTGGACAAGCCGGCCCAAGAAGGCGGTCGTGCTTCCGGAGGGCGTGAGGGGCGCGGCCGGCCCCGATGTCTTGAAATACCATGGGGGACTGATGTGGCTACCCGTGGTCATTTACTCCGACAGTAGTCCCCGAAGCTGGTGGGGCACCGCGGCTGAAAAACAAGGAGCCTCAGCAGCTTCCTACTCTGAGTGGTCTGGTAGTTGGGCTTCATCCGTCTTCTGGAGAGGCTGATTGCCAGGAGCCGGCCAAGGCCAGGCCGGCCGCCTGGCGAATTCGAATCATCATGGCGGAGGCCGGGTTAGATGCCAGCCGGACGAAAGGCTTGCCGCCCATGGCTCGCCCGCCACGCAGCGCCAGCAGGCCAGGCCGGCCTGCCAGCCCGCGTGCGCGATGAGACATCGCCGCAGGCCTGGGCCCGCCACTACAGGGCCTCGGCACGCGTGCGGATCCGCTGGGGCCAAGGCGGGCGGTTGCGATTCCCGGGTGCGATTAATACACGCCATCACGGCGCTGTAATTGTGGGGTCATGGGGGAAGTGGGCACAATTAATCTTGCGCCCCCCATGTTTCGCCCCCTCGGCTCCGCCGCCAGAGGGCTATAAGTAGGGGGAAGAGGGGGGCGGCAGAACGCACGCGTGCTCTCCTCTCCCTTCGCTTTGCTTTTCTCCTTCCTCTTCTTCTTGTTGTTGCCGCGGCCTCTCCTCTCGCCGGAGTGCTGCCGCAGCCCGCCATCGCCGGATCTCCACGCGCCGCAGCCACCTTGCGCCGCCGCCGAGCACGAAGCCCATGGCGCCAAGCGGCCGCGCGGGCGACTGGGACGGCTCCAACGTCCACGACGGGCACTTGGAGTTCCTCCACCAGACGCGGCGGCTCCCCAATGCATCGAACGTCAAGGTGCGTGTCCCCCCCCCCCGAAAGGGACATCTCGCCGGCGCCGGAAGGCGGCGAGCGTGTCGTCTTTCGGTCGCATTTCCTCCGCGGCTTCGGCCTTCCGGCGAGCGGGTTCTTTCGCTCATTTTTTGACTTCTACGGAGTGCAACCCCACCATCTTACTCTGAATACGGTGGTGCTGCTCTCCGCCTTCGTCACCCTGTGCGAGGGCTACCTCGGCACGCTCCCCACACTCGATCTGTGGGGAGAGCTTTTCTATCTCAAGCTCGGCACCGCCGCCAAGAACGAGGCGGCCCAATGCGGAGCCTGCGTTGCGGTGCGGCGCACAGGATCCGGGGTCCGCTTCCCGGCTCTCACCCTGCTGCAGTCGGCCAAACTGTGGCAGAAGTCGTACTTCTACATCGAGAATATCCACTCGATGCGGGCCTACGTCAACCTGCCGGCCTATGCAGCCGGCCCACCTGTCGAGCCTCACACCAACTGGAAGTTCCGGCCGAGAACCCTGTCGGCCGCGTGCTCCACCGCGTTCGTGAAGCGCCGAGTGCTGCCCCTCCAAGCCTGGCCTCACTTGATCAGTGACATAAGTGGGCACCGGGATCCGTGCCGGATGTCCACCAAGGTGATGCCAGACGTGGAGGTGGTCCGCATGGTGAACTTCTTCTCCGACTGCAAGCTGTCGGAGACGGAGTGGCAATTCGGCAAGCCGCCATACAGCCGGGCCAACCCGCCGCCTTCGGTACGTCTCCTTATTCTTTTTTCCTTTGTTCATCCGAGTTCTTTCTTGCCGCCTGACCAGTCGGCCTTGGTGCAGCGCTTCCCAGGCCAGACGGCCACTGACACGCCGGCCCCGGGTCACCAGTATATGGCGGACCGGTCGGTGAGTGACGTGGACGACCCCTACTTGGGGGCGGCCGCTCAGGAGGAGGACGACGCCACAGGTGGTGGTGGCGAGGGAGCAGGCGGCTCCTTAGGAGGCAGCCTCGGGGATTGGCCAGATGACAACGAGGAAGACGAGGAGCCACGCCATGCCCATGGTGCCGACAGGGCGGGCGTGAGCTCCTCGGCCGCGCCGACTGCAGCAGCCGGCGCACCGAAGCGCCGGGTCGACGCCGGGTTGTTCGGCAGCCGGCCCAAGAAGGCCAGGACCTCGGCCGCCGAGACCAAGCGGCAAGAGGCCGCCGCGAAGGTGGCCCTCTTCCAGAAAACCCAAAGCGGCTCCCGCTGGTGTCCGCGTAAGTGCCTTGTCCTTTCTTGCGTCTTGCTTTGCTTTTCTTCTATTTTTGCGATCTTTTTACTCTCTTCCTCCCTTGGCGCGCAGCGCCCCACTTTCCTTGTCGCGAGCCCCGTCCGGCTCGATGATCGGGGTGGCAGACGACGTCGCAGGCCCCCGCCGCGTGGATCCGCTCGCCGTCCTCCAGGAGGCGACGGAAAAGAACACACGGGAGGCGCGAGAGGAGCGGGAAGCTGCGGCCCAGGAGAAGGCGGAGGCTGACGCGGCGGCCAAGGCCCAAGCCGACATCACAGCCAAGGAGCAGGTGGACGCAGCCGCCAAGGCGCAGGCGGAGGAGGCGTCCCGCAGCCGGGCGCCGGAGTCCACCGGTCCGCAATCTGTGGAGCCTGTGGTGCGGGAGGTCCAGGCTCCGACTGGAGGGGCCGGCGATGACCAGCCGGTCCAAGAGAGGGGAGGGGGCCCTGTTATCCCGGAGGTGGAGGTGCCCCCGCGCACACCGGCTGTCGACGCCCAGGGCAGTCGTCCTGACGCGTCGCTGGTGCCACCAGCCAGCAGCGAGTTGATGGTGGGTCCGACTCCCGCAACCCGTATCCCGGTGCGTTGGCGTGCAGGGAGGGCGGCCTCAGCACCGTGGCCGTTGGAGGTCGGGGCCGCTAACTCGTCGGCCCCCGACGCTGAGGCTACCAGAGCCGCCCCACCAGATTAGACGTCTGGGGGTGGTACGGGTGTTTTGAATGCAGCCTCGCAGGAAGTCCTGGCCCGGTTCAACGCCCAAGGCGCCGCTCTCCAGCAGTACACGCAGGAGTTCCTGGCGACGCGGGCGGCCGTCCGGGTATGTTTCTTGTTTTCGTTTCTTTGTAATCTTCCGTGGGGGTGCGCCAGCACACCCACTGGGTGTAGCCCCCGAGTTCCGGGCCGGCTGCTGAGCAGGCGGCTCGGAACTTCAGGTCGAGCTCCGAGTACTAACTCGTTACCTTCTTCTGTTGTCTTTGTTGCAGGATTACCACAACATCCGTGCGGCCGCCTACAACTCTCAGCTCCAGGAGCTGACCAAGCGGACCACCGATCTGACAGAGAGCCGAAGTAAGTACTTGGTCTTCTTCCTTGCGGGGGCGCGTCAGCGCACCCACTGGGTGTAGTTTCCGAGATTCGGGCCGACTGCTGAGCAGTCGGGCCGGATCTCCTGGCAACTACTTTCCATTGGTGTTGATGGTTTTCTTTTTTCTCCGTTCTGGCAGAGGCCACCGCAGAACTGCGGCAGCGCCTGGGCGAGGCCGAGTCCGCACTCCATACCAAGGAGCAAGAGCACAGCTAGGCGGCCCAGGAATGCGACCGCCTGGCCAAGGAGCTGGCGGACCAGGTGGAGCGGCACAAGGCGGAGCTCCTGAAGCTGAAGGAGGAGGAAGACTCCCTCAAGGCCGAGTTCGAGACTCAACGCTCGAACTGGGCCAAGAAGGAGAGACTCCTGACCAACAGCTACGGCGAGATCGAGGACATGATTGATGGTAAGTTACTTCTTCTTTTGAATAGTCGTCGACTGCAGCAGGAGTCGGCCTCTGGCTTCTAATCTTTGATCTTTTTCTTGTGCAGAATACTTTCCCGGTCACATCGAGGCGCGACGCGACATGCGGAGGAAAATGGGCACGGACGTTGCACCCAACACGCCCCAGAATCTCGGCAAGTAGCTTCTGGCCGTCAAGACGCGCCTGCAGCTGGCTCACAAGATGCTTCATCGCCTGCAGCGCGCCGAGGCTCAGGTGTTGGCCGCCTTTTGGCCCGACGCTCAAATTCCACGCACCCCCAGTCGGACTACCGACTGGCTGGAGGTAGCAGTCAGCCGCTTCGAGGCTTGGAAGGGCGCCGCGGCTCGGGCGGGTGCGCGGACGGCCTTGAAGTTCGCCAAGGCATGGTATCCTGGGCTGGACCTGGCCCAGCTGGCCACCTTCCGGTAGGAGGCCGGACCGGAGCTGGCGGCGGTGGGCCCTACGCTTACTCAACGCGCGGCAGCGATTGCTGAGTACGCCGACACCACCGTTTTCATCCTCGGGCTGGACGAGGAAGGCGCTGAGGTGCTCCCCGACTGGTTCGGGCTGAACCCGGGGGATGCGGGGGAGTCGGCGGAAGAGATCGCCTCCAGCGACGAGGGCGAGGACGAAGAGGATGAGGATGGCGAAGACGACGCACCGGACGACGAAGCGGACAGCCGGCCTCAGCCCGACCAAGCCTCGACCAACGAGCCGCGTGCTACCGTACCGACTGCTGCCGGGGGCGATCTGGCCGAGACCCTTCAGTCAGCCGCTCCACCATCCGGTGCCGCTGCCTCTGCCAACCCTTTGGACCCGCCTACTGCTCCCTTGGCCTAGATGGCCACTTTGTCTTGTCTTTCCTGTTCTTGTAATCTTTTGAACAAGCATGTTAAATTCGCGCAATTCCACCAGCTGGGGGTGTATTCAAACTTTGTTGAATGCTGGCTATGAGCTCTGCTATGTAAATTAACTTTATTCGCACAAGTTGTGCTCTGGCGGGTTCTGACTTTGCCTTGTTTTTCTGCTCTTTTTTGGCTTTTTCCTTTGCCCCCTTCCTTTGGCTACCGCCTTGCCAGCCGGACAGCCGCTCTGCGGTCTGTGGCTGGGTCCGGTGCTTGGCCGTTTAGGAAGACAAGTACTTTGGCCGTTTTAGAACGTAGCAAGTCAAGTGAGAAGCCGGTCGGCCGGCTACTCAGCAGCCGGAGGGTGAGGCGAGGAGCCGGCTTAGCCTATGTTGACGCTTTTTTCCTTAGTCATTTTTCGTGTGGACACCGTTTCCTGCCTTTAGCTCTTGCCAGCCGGACAGTCGCTCTACGAGCTGCGGCTTAAGGCAAGAGAGGGCTTAGATGTCTGCACACTACTTGTTCGACTGCAGGTGGCACCAACATAGGACAAGGCGGCGAGCCCCCGGGCCGACTGGTCGGAACCCGATGCCAGGCGGAGGAATGAAACAACACATTCTCAGGCATAAACTTATCGTACAGATAAAAAGGGTAGTCCCCGAGTGCTCCTCGAGGGACCCGATGCCTTCACTCTTAATACGAAAGGTAGTGTGGTACATACTACATTAGCTGTAAAATCTTCGGAGGAGATTTGCGTTCCATGGGCGCTCCGTTTCCTTGCCGGAATCGTCCCTCTTGCGTGCCCTGGGCTTCTGCGCGTCGATGAGGTAGTAGGAGTCGTTGCCCAAGGCTTTGCTGATGACGAAGGGTCCTTCCCAAGGGGCAAAGAGCTTGTGCTGGCCGGCTGTTCGCTGGATCAGCCGGAGCACAAGGACCCCCTCTTGGAAAGATCGTGGCTTGACCTTCCGGCTGTGGTAGTGGCGTAGGGCCTGCTGGTAGATGGCGGACCGGCTGAGTGCCAACAGCCGGCCTTCTTCCAGTAGGTCCACGCCGTCTTCTCGCGCCTCCCTTGCCTCCGCCTCCGTGTACATGGTGATGCGAGGCGAGTCAAACTCGATGTCAGTTGGGATGACGGCCTCGGCCCCGTACACGAGGAAGAAGGGAGTGAAGCCGGTCGATTTGTTCGGCATGGTCCGAAGACTCCAGAGGACAGCCGGTAGCTCCTCGATCCAGCAGCCGGTCGAGCGCTCCAGCGGCTCGACCAGTCGGGGCTTGATGCCGGACAAGATGAGGCCGTTTGCTCGCTCGACTTGGCCGTTTGACTGCGGGTGGGCAACGAACGCTAAGTCCAGTCCGATGCCCTGCGTCGCGCAGAAACGGGCCAAGGCGCCTTTGGCAAAGTTTGTGCCATTGTCGGTGATGATGTTGTGCGGTATGCCGTACCGGACGGTGATATCAGTGATGAAGGTCACCGCAGTTGGACCATTCAGCTTCTTAATTGGCTTTGCTTCAATCCATTTGGTGAATTTATCCACAGCGACCAACAGATGGGTCATGCCGCCGCGTGCCGTTTTGAACGGGCCCACCATGTCTAGCCCCCAGACGGCAAATGGCCAAGTGAGGGGGATGGTCTTGAGTGCAGAAGCCGGCAGGTGTTGCTTGGAGCTGAATTTCTGGCACCCTTTGCACTTCTTGACCAAGTCCTTGGCGTCGTCCAAAGCAGTCGGCCAGAAGAATTCATGGCGGAAAGCTTTGGCAACAAGGGATCTGGAGGCCGCGTGGTGGCCGCATTCGCCTTGATGGATGTCTCTGAGGATTGCCTTGCCTTTTTCTGGCTCAACGCAGTGCTGGAAAATGCCAGTTATGCTGCGTCTGACAAGCTCTCTGTTCACTATCGTGTATGCTGCTGCCCGGCGTTGCACTTGCCGGGCCAAGGTCTCGTCGGCTGGTAGCTCTCCGCTTACCAGGAAGTTGAGGATGGGCTGCGCCCATGACGGTGCTTCGACCACTGTCATCACGGCCAGTGGAACCAGGGCGGTTGGGTTGGGAGGAGGCGGGTTGGAGTCAGCCACCGCTTGTTGTGTCGCTGAAGTCCCCGGGCCGACTGCTGCAGCCCCCGGGCCGGGTTCTAAAGTCCCCGGGCCGGGTGCGACTGCTGCAGTCCCCGAGCCGACTGCCGACATCCCTGGGCCGACTACCGCAGCCCCCGGGCCGGGTTCTGAAGTCCCCGGGCCAGGTGCGACTGCTGCAGTCCCCGAGCCGCCTACCGAAGTCCCTAGGCCGGCTGTTGCAGCCCCCGAGTCGGATCCGACTGTTCCGGGAGCAGCTGGCACGAAGATGGACTCTGATTCCGGCGAGGGCTTGATAGACGGCTTGCGGAGGCATTGAAGGGAAACGCCGGCTGGTATCGCTTGGCGGGTGGAGCCGATTTGTGCCAGGGCATCAGCTTGCTCGTTCTCGGCTCGTGGTACGTGAAGGAACTCGCACCCGTCAAAGTATCCACTGATCTGCTGGACGAGGAAGCGGTAGCTCGCCATGTTTGCATCCTTGGTGTCCCAGTCGCCAGACGACTGCTGGACTACCAAGTCCGAGTCGTCGTAGCATAGAATCCGGCGTATGCCAATCTCTTTGGCCAGTCGGAGTCCGTGTACGAGCGTCTCGTACTCGGCCATGTTGTTGGAGGCGGCAAAGTGAATTTGCAACGTGTACTTGAGCTTGTCGCCTTTGGGAGAGGTGAGGACGATGCCGGCTCCCAGACCGGTGCGCATCTTTGAGCCATCAAAGTGCATTCGCCAATGGGTGGAATCCGGCGCCGGCGGCAGGTACTGGGTCTCGGCCCAGTCGACGAGGAAGTCGGCCAGCGCTTGGGACTTGATAGTGGTGCGGGGTTGGTAGAGGATGGTGTGGGGAGCTAGCTCGATGGCCCACTTGGCCACCCGGCCTGATGCGTCTCTGTTGCCTATGATCTCGGCAAGTGGGGCAGTGCAGACAACCGTGATGGAGTGCTCTTGAAAGTACTGCTTGAGCTTTTTGGCGGCGAAGTATACGCCATAGCACATCTTCTGGTAGTGGGGGTAATTCTACTTGGAGGACGACAGCACCTCACTCATGTAGTAGACGGGCCTCTGGACCGGCTGTGCCTTGCCGTCCTCCGGACGCTCGACCACAATGACAGTGCTGACAACCCGGCTGGTGGCGGCGATGTAGAGGAACATGGGCTCCTTAGCAGCCGGAGCCGCCAGGACAGGCGGCGTAGTCAGCATTTTATTGAGCTGGAGGAAGGCCTTGTCTGCCTTGTCGTTCCACTCGAAGTGAGTGGTTTTCTTCATTAGCTGGTACAGGGGAAGAGCCTTCTCGCCCAGTCGACTGATGAAACGGCTGAGGGATGCCAAGCACCCGGTGAACTTCTAGACGTCTCGCAGCCGGGTGGGCCTCTCCATCCGCTCAATGGCCTTGATCTTCACAGGGTTGCACTCGATGCCACGTTTCGAGACAAGGAAACCAAGGAGCTGGCCGGCTGGGACTCCGAAGACACACTTTTCTGGGTTTAGCTTGATTTGAAAACGGCGCAGATTATCGAAGGTCTCCTTGAGATCCTCTAGGAGGGTACCGTGCTTCTCCGTCTTCACCACAATGTCGTCTACATAGACATGGGCATTTCTGCCGAGTTACTTGAGGAGGCACTTCTGCATGCAATGCTGAAACGTGGCACCGGCATTTCTCAGGCCGAATGTCATGGTCAGGTAGCAGAAGGCTCCGAATGGTGTGATGAAGGCGGTCTTCAGCCGATCGGCCGGGTTCAGCTTGATCTGGTGGTAGCCAGAGTAGGCGTCCAAAAAACTCAACAGCTCGCATCCGGCTGTGGAGTCAATCACTTGGTCTATCCGAGGCAGAGCAAACGGATCTTTGGGGCAAGCTTTGTTGAGGCCGGTGTAATCAATGCACATGCCCCACTTGTTGTTCTTCTTCAGTACAAGGACTGGGTTGGCAAGCAATTCAGGAAAGAACACTTCCATGATGAAGCCGGCCGCCAGAAGCCGGGTGATCTCTTCACCAACGATTCTTCTCTTCTCTTCTGATAGGCGGCGGAGGGGTTGCTTAACTGGTTTTGCATCTGATCTGACATGTAGCTTGTGCTCGGTGAAATCCGTCGGAACACCCGGCATGTCCTTGGGAGACCATGTGAAGATGTCCCGATTCTCACGGAGGAAATCGATGAGCTCGCTTTCCTATTTAATGTTGAGGTGGGCCCCCACGACAGCGAATCTCTCCGGGTGCTCAGGGTCCAAGGGAATCTTCTTGGTTTCTTTGGCCGGCTGGAAGGAGCCCTGGGCCTCTGACTCCTTGGGATCCGGTGACAGGTCCGGCTGCTTGCTGGCCATGGCCACAACCCGGTCAAGGAGCCGCCTTTCCGCAGCGATGACAAGGGACTCGGCCAGCCGACTGCTGGCAGCAGCACACGTGGCCGACTTCTGGTAGTCGCCGGCTACGGTGGTAATGCCCTTGGTACCCGGCATCTTCATCTTGAGGTAGGCATAGTGTGGCACCGCCAGGAACTTGGCCAGAGCAGGCCGGCCAAGGAGCGCGTGGTAGGGGCTCTCCAGTTCCACCACCTCGAACCAGATTGGCTCGCGGCGGAAGTGATTTTTGTCTTCGAAGAGGACATCTATCTTGATCTTGCCGATTGGAGAGCAGGAAAGGCCAGGTACAATGCCATGGAAGACAGTCCGGCTGGGC
This sequence comes from Thinopyrum elongatum, assembly GCA_011799875.1. Classification (NCBI taxonomy): domain Eukaryota; kingdom Viridiplantae; phylum Streptophyta; class Magnoliopsida; order Poales; family Poaceae; genus Thinopyrum; species Thinopyrum elongatum. Next base: position 525,411,983 of record CM022299.1, read on the forward strand.
TGGAGCTGCTTCTCCTTGACGCATAGCTTCTCCAGGGTGTCACGGTAGAGGATGTTGATGCTGCTACCGCCGTCTATCAGAACTCGGGAGAAGCGACAGGCTCGCCGCTCCATTGAAAAGGTGGCATCCAGCACCAAGGCGTAGGAACCCGGAGAAGGCATCACCTCCGGGTGGTCAGCGCGGCTCCAGCTGATAGGCCTCTCGGACCAGTGCATGAACTCTGGGACCTCAGAAGCGACCGTGTTCACCTCGCGGTGCTGCTGACGCCGGCTGTGCCTGTCGTCGGCCACACTGGTGAAGACGACGTAGGCTCCGTGTTCTTCGGGGAATTCATCTTGGATTGCGCTGACGGGGCGGGCCGCCGGCTGCTGAGGAGGCGGAGCCGGCGGTCCAGCAGGTGGAGGGGGCAGTCCTTTGCCTTTGGCAATGCGGGTGAGCCAGTGGCACTTCCGGGTGGTGTGATTGGACGGCTTCGCGCCGCTGTGGAACTTGCAGGGAGCATCAAGGGTTTGCTCGAAGGAGAAGGCGGGCAACCAAGCAGGCTTGCCGCCTTTTTGACGCTTGGGGCCGGGCTGCTCTTCCGGCTGTTGGTCTTCAACTGCTGGCGCCGACTGGAGTCACCGGTAGGCGTCTCAGGGGCCGGAGGGAGCATCTTTCCAGATGCGTCCACTCGGAGCTCCGACTTCATGGAGGAGTCGGTGCTTGAGTAAGGTGCCCTCTCGGCACCCGGTAGTGAAGTACTCTATGGCTTGCACCTCATGCACCCCTTTGTAGGAGTTGCGCAGTTCGGCCCACCGCGTCAAGTACTCGCGGGTGGACTCGGTTGGGCCTTGGACGCACAGGGAGAGCTGGCGAGGCTTGGGCGGCCGCTTGTAGGTGCTGGTGAAGTTGCGGATGAAAACTTCGGTGAAGTCCAGCCAGCTGTTGACGCTGTAGGGCTTGAGGCTGTTCAGCCATGTCCGGGACGTGCCCTGGAGCATGAGCGAAACGTACTTCACGGCAACGTGCTTGTTGCCATTTGCTATGCTGACGGTGGTGGAGTAGTCAACCAGCCAATCCTCCGGCTTCACAGAACTTTGTACTTGGGAGTGTCTCGAGGAAGCGAGAACCCTTTGGGGAAGGGCTCATCGCGAATGCGGGGGCCAAAACAAGGCGGGCCGATCGCATCTTCTTCTTCTAACGCCAGGGATCGAGCCAAGCGGTCGATCCGGAGGCGGGCGTTGTTCTCTCCGACTCCTTCACGGGGCCGCAGCCTGTCTCCGAGAATCGGATGCTCAACAGGCGGGGGGAAGGCGCGCCTCTCCCTACGCGGGGGAGGCGGTCGATCGTCCCGCCGTTCCACTGCTCATGGGCGGCCGTCTTGGTCGCGCTCGATGGTGATGCATGTGCGGCCGTGGCTAACAGCCGGCTCTTGATTTCCTCGGTCGCGGGCACCGGCTGTCGGCGTCCGGGAGGTCGGGCCGTGCTCTCGGCGAGGGGGAAGGTTCTCGTCCTGCAAGCAGGTTCCACCACGCGGCGGCCGGCCTCTTGCTGCGCGGTGGCCGCGTCGATGAGCTGCTGGATGCGCTCCATCATGCAGCAGCGCTCGTCGCCCTCCAGGCGGTCCAGCTCATCTGCTGCCGCCTGGGCGGTGCGTAAGTTCTCCATTGGCGTGGCGTAGACCGGGCGGTCAGCCCCCAGCATGCTGGCGATGGCTGTGTCGCGCTGCCGGACCGTGCCCACGCGGCTGGGTTCGCCGGCAGCCGGCATGCCGCCGACGGCGCGATCGATCTCACACTGGTAGGCCTCGGTGAGGCGTCTCATGGCTGCCAACTTATTGGCGCTGTCGAGGAGTGCAATGCGGCACGCTTCCAGCGTTTCACCGTTCGCACCGGGCGCTATGGGCGCGGATAGGTCCCGCATTGTCGCCTGCAACGGGTCCCGGCCGGCCTCGCTGGACGCTCCATTGTGGCTGATGACTAGCACCTCAGTAACGGTGCTGGTGCTGGCGCTGCTGTCTGTAGCAGGAAGCGGGTCGTCGAACATCACCACATCACCGGGGAAGGCATTAGAAGGCGCGGCGTCGGCGTCGATGACCATGTCGACGGGCGGGTCGGTGGGGCCAACGGACTCCAGGTCGGAGGCCGGCTCGTTGGCGATGCGAAGCTTGCCGAGGAGGTCGACAAGACAGCTCTCGGAGCTGGCAGCGCCCACGTCGGGTGCGGGCTCGTCGGGGAGGCGGATCCCGCCGATGAGATCAGCGAGGCAGCTCGCGGCACAGGCGGCTTCCGCGCCATGCAGCGTGTTGGCGCAAACGCCATCAGGTGTGCCGGGCTGGCTGCACTCGCCAGGAAGGAAGAGGGTTCCTGTCCAGAACGTGTTTCCGGACGACGGTGCACCTTGCCCCATGGTGGGCGCCAAATGTCGGGGATATCGTGCGACATATGCCAGGGGGTTGCTTATCATGGATGGGGACAAGAGTACATCGCCGGGCTCTAGAAGCGGGAGTGAGCGAGACCGCATACGCATGCGAATCTTACCCAGGTTTGGGGCTCTCCTCGGAGATAACACCCCTAGTCCTGCTCTGCGGGGTCTCCGCATGATGACTATGATCAACAAAGTAGCTACAAGCCTGCTCCTTGAGCTGTTTTGGCTAGAGGAGGGAGAAGGGCAAGGCTAGCTCTACTCCTCTCTCTACGTGTATGTGTGAATGGCGTGGGTGCTGACCCGAACCCCCTTGCATGGGTGAGCCTAGGGGGTTTATATAGGCCTACCCCCCAGGGGTACAATGGTAATCCGGCCGGGTGTAGGTCCCGGCCGTCAACGTCTCTGGTTGCCGGCTTCTCCGCCGACCGCTGGGGCCCGCCGCGTGCGGGCCATGTTGACTGCTTTATACTGTAGCCTCGCCCCTGATGACGAAGGCTTTGTCGAGGGGAGCGTGGCTACAGTCCCGCCGCCTGACAGGCGCTCACTGTAGCCATACCCCGTCTCATCTGGTTGATGGCGCACAGACTTCAAGGGGGAGAAGGGCCGCCTGCTAGGAGTCGGCCCTCCCTCATTGCCGCCTGCTTGAGGTGGGCCGCCTTCGGGTGGCTCGTGGAGAGGTAGGGCCCGCCGCCTGCGGGCCGTACTAACCGTCCGTCGTGGGAGCGTGGCTCCCTCTGGCTCTAGTGATGTCACGGACTGCGTGGTTCCAGTGTCGCGCTGGGCGGGGGGTGTCCGCCCAGTACACAGCTCTGCGGCCAAGTCCCATCCTGGGTTCGGGGGTGGCAGGCCGTACTGTAGCCATGCCTTGTCTTGTCGTGGTAATGTGGTGCTGACTTCGAGGGGGCAAGGGGCCATCTGCCAGGAGTCGGCCCCCTTGCGGCCGCCTTCCGTGGTCTTGCCGCTTTCTAGCAGCCGGCCCTTTGGACCAGCCGGCCCAAGAAGGCGGTCGTGCTTCCGGAGGGCGTGAGGGGCGCGGCCGGCCCCGATGTCTTGAAATACCATGGGGGACTGATGTGGCTACCCGTGGTCATTTACTCTGACACTCTAGTCGATATAACGCACTTTCAGGTTGCTTTCAAGATAATAAGGGGTTTTCTGCAAATTAGAGCAGAGAAGTGGGCTATTGTTGCAAAAATGCCATAACTTACCTCACAGCCGTTAGATGAAGATCTAATAGTCAGAAATGATGGATGGCAGACACACCATCATCACCAACTAAGTCTTTTATAGGAGTAGAGTTTTCTTTGCTCTACCAGCTGACAGGTGGGACCCAGAAACTAGGTGCCAATTTAACCAGTCAACAAAGTGCCACGTCGACTACATGGTTGTCGGCGTTCTGGGAACCAGGGTACCTAGACTTGCCTGCCTGCGGCCCATGGCGTGGCACCTTCGACGGCCTGGTATGGCCCACCTCCAAGACCACCAAGACAAGACCCTCGCAAGGGGCCAAGCCTCGCGAGGCAGATGACGCCAAGACCTCCCGTGGGTGCGGCCTTCCCAGGCTGTCTCCTGAGGAGCGGAGATTCCTATGGAGGTGCCCAAACCTCATGAGGTTGCGGTGACGCAAGCCATGACGACCAAGGCCAGGCGGGCGCCAGCGGGCGCAGAGAAGACAGTTTCCTCTTTGGTGCTAAGGAGGCAAGCGCAGGCATGGGTTCCCGAGGACTCAGGCAAAGGTTTCCATTCCAGTGCTACAAGACCAACACCGCCAAGACGGCAGGACGGATGTCATCGTCGAGCCCACTACTGCATCACAACCAGAGGCTTTGCAAGCAAAGACCACCTTTCGTTAGGATAAGATGTACTACTTGTCCCCTTTCAAATTGGCCATTGTGGAATCCCTTCCCGCCTACGTTTTGGGAAGAGGACCAAGGCCACTATAAATATAGGCTAGCCACCACCGTAGAGCAGGACGAACCCCCCGGGATCGGATCCTTTCCACCCTCACCAGAGTGGACCTCGCGAGGTTGTTCATCCCTTGTACTTGTTCATCCTCAGCCCCTCGTGAGGCAAATCCACCACAAAGCAGGAGTAGGGTCTTACACCGCAAGGTGGCCCGAACCTGGGTAAACTATCGTGTTCATCTTCTTCCTTGTTCCTCGATCTAGGCCATAGGGCGACGAGTTGGTTGGCTAGATAGGTCGAGTTCTTCGCACACGCCCCAGAGTTTGAACCTTTCTTGGGTCTGCGGAGCCCTGAATCCGACAGTGGCCGGTCAGGAGGGTGCAATACGGTGCTCTACGGTGAGCTAGTGATCGTATAATCACCGCAAAACTTTTGGTAGAGTGTTTGAAGGGTGTATGAGAGCAAAATTCCCTTCTCGACCCACTTTTGGGTGTTTGGTAGAGTGTATGAAGAGTGCATGAGTCCACACTAGCTTAACACAAATACAATAGGAGCATGCATGAAGAGAGCATACATGAAGAGGGGTGTTGAGATGAGCATGCACGAAGAGGGACAACTATGCTGAGATGAGAATGCAACCAAATACACCCTAGTGACCATAATGAGCGTAGTACTATGAAGTCCAGTGACCGTATAGTTACATACGTTGACCGCTAGTGTATTAATCTCGTTTCAAATTAAGCCATATTAACCGGAAAGGACGCAGTATGGACTACTACTTTGATGTGTCCCGTCAACTCGCAGAACGAGGAGAACTTGCTTACTATGCCCTCTTCCTCGCCCACGCGCGATGGCTCATAGGACGAGGAGAAGCTTGCTTACTACATACGCCTACGCCCTCTCCCTCTCCCTCTCCCCTCGCCCTCGCCCTCGCGGTGAAGGTGCAATAGTTCATTCGGTGTCAGATTTCCAGAAGCATATTGTACTGACATTGTTGGACCTTCCAAAGAGGCGAAGAGCCAAGTGCAAGGTTCACAGGAGTATGAACTGTTGAACGTCCCGAAGAGGCAAAGAGCCAAGCGAAAGGTTTATAGGAGTTGTCATCCTAGTACTACAACTATAGCGAACGATTGCTACTCTATGATGTTGCCACGTCACCTATAGCCAAAGTTGTGCCACCTTTTTTCTCACAGAGCGTGTTGGAGCTCGTGCAATAGCCACACAAGTTGCACGTACACATAACACATTTACTAGTAATAAATTCTAAAGGACAAATGCCAGCATGCCACAAGTTCATCTCCACTTCATGTGATAAATTTGTGCATGACTACTCTACGTATATTTACAGCGCTACCATTCACAATTTACCATACTCCACTTACACGTTATAGATGGGTTCCATGTCCTCCTCCAGGTTCCAGTCCCAGGTGTTCTTCATAGATGGCACGATCCATAGCGGTGGGCAATGGGAATCATTGTCGCAGCTTTCTAGTCCGGTTCCACACGATGGAGACTCATCCAAGCTGAAGCGGCATAAATCAGGGATAGCGTGTCCCAGCATGTCGTTCATCCGGTAGTGCGCACTGAAGACACAACCATGCTTCATGAACGGTAGGCCTTCGGTGTCATGCACGGAAGGTGGCATCTGCTTCACAATGGGGTAGCTGTCCCCAATGAAAAGCGAGTACTCTCCAAGAGTGTTCCTCGGCACCCACATAGCATCACGGGGGTCGAAATCGCCGCCGTTCATCTGGTACACACGTCATCTCAGATCTAGACACATGGTGACGTACATGGTCAAGGTCCATGCATGATAATGTTGTGCTCAAATATGGCGATCAGTAATATTGTGCAGCAAGTAGTACTACTCAGGTATAAAGGAAGTAAAATAACCGGCTTATTATATATAGACACTCTTGGCTACATGGATGAGATAGTAAGACATGGAAAAACAAAAATGGTGGGAGCTAGTGGGTTCAAGTCTTCAAGGGCCTAGCTAGCTATACACATCCTCCAAGGTAAAAAGTACTAGTACTAGTAAGTAGTACTACAATGAAAGAGAAGGCGAGAGGGTTAAAAAAATCTAATACTAAATTGTAGTACTAGTACTAGTAAACATGTCCCAATCAAGAAAAGAAAAGAACTAACAAGTACTACTACTCTAACACATAGCAATGAGAAAATAGAATACCTGGGTAGATGGTAACGGTCCGATCGTGGTACATCATGTGACCATGTTGCGCATCAGTGGTACCATGGGTAACGACTGCTAAGATAGTTGATCCCAATATGCCAAAGTCAGCTACAAGGTTCCAGGTTAGACCGAATCGAGGATGGAAATGCACATCCAGGATCGGCAATCTTATCTTGATCGGGGGATGACTGGTCCCTGCAAAATAATGGAGTATCGTTAGGGATGCAAATGATGGTTTGTGCATTCTGTTTGTAATCTCCCATACCGTAGGATGGCAACCAGATGAAACAAGTCCCCTGGCTTGTCACCATGAAGATGCGGCCTACATGGCACACGGCATCTTCGAACGTGTAGGGGTACAAATCTGCCGCGGCCAACATGTGCCAGCCTCTGCCGTTACGGCCTTTTGTATTGATGGCAATCCTTATGTCGAACACCGCGATGAGATAGTAATCATCGTAGCTGCGTCGCTTTGTCGGCGGGTCCGCAATTGCTATCCTCTTCAATCTCATGTAGGCAACATCATACATATTCAAGCCCAGCCAGTCCGGAAGGCCGATCCCAATGGTGGAGAAGGGGTCTACAGGAATGGCCGCACTACTGTGGATGTTGTGCAAAATGATGGTGGTATCCGGTCGGAGGTATGCAAGCCAATCTCCGTTGGCAACAACCCCGACCTATATATAAGACGGTGGGCAGCAGAGAAATTACGGGATGGAATAACTAAGTACTATATTTAGAATATAAACTACATGATCAAACTCCATGACTGACCTTCTCATCGGACAAAATCCGACTACCTCTCAACATCGGCAACTCTAGCGGAGTCAGCATGCAACCACAGCCGGGTAGCGGTGGATTGTTCGATGGATTGTCCCATAGAATAACCTTCTGCTCGAGAACGCATGGAAGACCAACAAGCATGGCCTTTTCCCAAGCCTGTTTACGCACCGTCTTAAAAATGTTGGTGCAGGAAGCACCGAGTCTTGAGGCGATGAGGACGTCAGAGCGGCGTGCGATTTCTCCCAGAGGATCGTCGTCCAAGGTCTCCCAGCCCCGTCGAGGAGGAGAACCGCCTGGCGAATCCATGGCAGCAATGATGGACTGCCTTGGTCTCTTCGGGGGGAGGGGAACTGGTGAGGAGGAGATAAGAGCGTAACTGCACGGCCTCGTCCCTTCGTTAAGGAAGTTATGCGGGCACGCATAGTGGTACTGCGATGGTGCGGTTATTATTTACTATGTAGTACTGTAGCAGTAGTACTTTCTCTATGTACTGTACTTCTAATGCACTAGTTTTGAACTCTTGAATCTCAAGGCCAAGGAGCTACAGTTGCAAGTGGAGGGTACTACTATTCTATAGAACCATCGATGTACTATCAATGCAGGGAAAGTACACCTTCGTACTCTTCGTGCTCTATTCAAGCGCGTAGCTGGCCTACTCAGCCGCTCCTCTCACGCACACACTAGCAGCCTGTTTATCAGTGACGGTTACTGCGGCGGCAGAACATTTGAGTTCTTTGATACAACGAGACTTGGCTTTTCGCTTCCATTTGTGGAGGTGTAATGGATCTCGTCGAACTTTGTTTGTTGGTCCTTCCTTCTTTATTAAAGAGATGAGGCAAAGCTTTTGCCTCCGTTTCAAAACAAAAAAAATTGCGTCAAGAGGAATTTTTTTAATAGAGTTTAGAGCCGATAATGGAGCGAAGTCCATGTGTGCAACGCCACAAGCTACAGAGTAGTAGAACTTTACGTCCAGAGCCATATTGCAATTCCCAATGCGGCGCCAGGCTTTTCCGGCTCCTCAGGCTTAATTGGGAGGCGCTAGTTTAAAGATGGTAGCTGATGAGGAAGCAGCAAGCGTGGTGCGGCTAGGGCGAGCACGCAGGCAAGAAATGTTGCACAGTGAATTGATATATAGGAGTACTACTACGTAAGTAGTAGTACCATACTACTTACTACTCTAGTACGCGAGCCACGAGATGAAGGTCGGGAAAACCCATTCACATGGTTGGGCTATCCAGTGCACCCAGATTGTGGTGCGACATGACCGTTCGACTTCAAAAGTCAAACTACCAGTGTACAATATTGGCTCGCAGCGAGGTTAATATTTTTAAAAAAGGCCACCGTGCATTCGGCCGGGATTGAACCCACAAAATGAGCTATACAGTCCCACGAACACTAGTAGTACAACGCAACCTAGAATCGCCTTTTGTCGCTAGTACATTGTTCCTTACAAGAAACCTCTACCAAGAAACTACCACTTTCCAATCAGCCCTACCAAGAAACCACTACTCTACAAAAATTAGCAAAAACATACCAAAATTTTCTTAATCCACTGCAATAAACTACCAAATGTCATTATAGGCACGTTTCATCCCATGTCGCCCCTTAAGTCAACGCCGTCTATTTGACCGGTAAGTTAGGCATTATGACTTGTGGGACCTACATGTCAGTCTGGACAAAAATCCCCGAGTCATCTCCTACCTCCGGCCCGTCCACCTAGTCATCCTCGGCCATGGGAGGCAGCTACCGCCACCGGCAGAAGGCGAGGTCAAAAACGCCAGCGGCGCAGAGCCCCAGATGCCAGCTCCGTGCGGCGCTCGCGGCCGCTAGCTAGCCAAGCTAGCACACACCCTGCTGGAGGCATCCAGCTGCTTGTCTACAAGGTTTGCTAGCTAGGTTGGCACGGCGGTGCAGTGGCTTGCTCTCGCGCGCCGCGCTAAGGCCAGCCATCTGGCTCGAGCGAAGGCCAGCGCGGCGGCTTGCTCACGCGTGAGCCACGCTCGGGCCAGCCAGCCAACCCGTGCGGAGGCCAGCGCGGCGTCCTACCCGTCTGGCAGAGCGGCGGCCAGCTTGCTCATCACCGGCGCCAGCGATGAACACGCATACGAACTGTTTAAAGTAATGTTCAGGAAAAATAATGATTGGAGGAGGAAGATGATGATAGATGCTTAGATGTGGGTCCCTCGTGTCTTAACGGTCAACACAATGGTCAAACAAACGGTGTTGGTTTAAGGTGACTCGTCAGCACGGACGTGTGGGCCAACCCTATCATAAACAGGTTTAAACGAGCCTAATCGGCACTAGGTAGTAGTTTTTTGGCGCGGATTAAGAAATTTTGGGTATGTTTTTGCTATTTTTTGTACAATAGTTTCTTTCTAGGGCTGGTTGAAAGTGGTAGTTTTTGTTAAATACTCTACATACTGTAAGTAGGAGTGAAAGTTAAGCTTTGGAAGCCAATAAGCATGGCTAGTTACATAGTGCCTATGTGTATGTAACTCAAACTAAATATCGACCATGAGCGACTAATATCTTGATGGAAAACTCGAAACTATGGAAATACTAGCATTTTTCTTTGCATGGCTGGAAATACTAGCAATGTGCACGTGCGTTGCAATGGATCATAAGTAGAATAATACTTATTCACAAACTTGATAGAAAACACTCTAATTTTGATATACATATATCACTAAAAATATATTATGTTTCAATCAGAATATATTCCTTGGGTTGTTTTGATGAGGTGAGGGAGGGATATGGTTGGTTTTAAGATACTAAGGGGTTTTCTGCAAATTAGGGTAGAGAAGTGGGATGTTGTTGCGGAAAGGCAACAACTTACCTCACAGTCGTTAGATCTAGATCTAATGGTCAGAAATGACGGATGGCAGACACACCATCATCACCAACTAAGTCTTTTATAGGAGTATATATAAGTATGGAGATACAAAAGTATTATTGATACTTGTTTCCATAAACTTGGATCTACGTTCTATTCAACGGCTGAGCATGTGGGGCCTTAGCACGATGACTTCCCGACTGTGTAAAACAAAGGTTTTCCCATCACCGATAAGGAGGGGGTGACAGCGGCGCACTTTCTGCTCGCTCTAGTCCTAGTAGTCATACTAGGTGGTCTACGCACTTGTAGATGTATTCTTTTTCATGTCCCATGTTCGTCGTACTGCCATGACTGTTGATGATTAGACAGTAAGTTATTCATGAGAAAACCTTGGTTGAGCATGTGTGTGAGAGAGATAGCGCGTGTGTGTGATATGTAGAGACTGAGGCAATGATAAGAGATTCTTTGTGTGTCTCTGTGTGTGGAGGATAGAGAGAGACAAGTGCATGGGGCTTTGTGTTGTGTAACGTGGAGACACATAGACATAATCAGAGAGTGAGTGTGTGAGATACACATGCGAACATGGGGAGAGATGTGTGAGTTAGTGAGACGGAGAATTTTGGTGTGCATGTGAGTTAGAGAGAGAGGGGGATATATATATATACCTAGAGCTGGAGAGAATATGAAAGGGTGTGTGTCTTAAAAGAAGGATCCAGGTAGATGGGTGTTGTGCGTGTCTGTGTGTGTGTTTGTGCACGCACGTGTGTGTGAGAGGGAGTGTGTGTATGTGGAGAAGAGAGACCACTAATGATGTAAACCTAGTAGGGAAGGGGGAATGGTGTGACATGTGTGTCCAATAGAGAGAAAGGCATGTGTGTAGTAGCGGGATAGCACGGGTGCGGGCGGCGAGCAGACTATTTGGAAGAGACATCGAGTGTGTGTGGGAGAGGGGTGTGAGAGTGAGAGAGAGAGAGAGAGAGCGAGCGAGGGAGAGAGAGAGGAAGAGAGGGGAAGAAAGAGGGGTCGTTTGTGTGCGGAAGTGGCGTATAGATAGGGAGACAAGGTTGATGTTGTTCAAAAGTGGCCTATGTACGGAGACGCAAGGAAAGCGAGTCATCATGTGCGTGATATAGAGACTTCATGAGAGATCTAGAATAGATGGTGGAGAGAACAACGTGCGAGATTGAGATCGATGATAGCTAGGGAGCTATGGAAAGAGTCACGACATATATGTATATATAGGGAAGGAGCTGGGTCAGGTCCGCATGTGAGAGAGATAGAAAGAGGAGAGTGGTGCACAAGGAGACAAAGGGTGCTTGCTTGTAGTGGGGGTGGTGAGTGAGGTGTGTATCAATTAATGCGAGAGAGATATAAAGAGATGGTGGAGAGTGTGCGAGAACCACATAACTAGGGAGACAAACATTTGGGGCGATGTTTTGTGTGTATGGGAAAGATACACTGCTATATAGTGTGTCTGCTTGGGAAAGGGAGATGCCGGGAGACCTAGAGAGTGGGGGAAGAGATGTGTGCATGCCCGAGGGACAAAGTGATAGAGACCTATATTGGGGTCCGGACTTAGAAGAGAGAGGGGGGTTAATGTGCTCCCGTGTTCGTGTACGGGGGAGAGAAAGGCTTGTGGGGGGAGTGGGGACGGAGTGGTGGGCTTCAGATAAAGAGTGAGGTGTCTATATTTGAGAGACATAAGCATAATTGAGATATATATGGTCAATAGTGTGTGCACTCATGGTTGATCAATTTGTTTTACAGTTTGGACTATGAGATAACGATACTTTTGAACATGCGTGATATACTTTGAAGTACTAGAATTACAAACCTAAGATTGGAATTTTGGAATTCGAATCCATTATTAGATTTTTTTTAATTCATTTAAACGGGGGTACATTTTTTAAGCCGGAATTCCGTGATTTCAAATTCATATATCAAACCTAGAGATATACACATACGGTCATTTTCAAACCTTATAATCATCCACTTTATTCATACACATACACATTTTTTTGTCATCATATTTAGGATAAACACATTTGGAATTTCATTTGAATTGGAGCATATGATGGTATTTGCTTCCACTAGCTCAATGATCCATACTTGCATTGAACAGACAATCTAAGTTTCGAGTTGAAGACGTTGATTTTCGAAACTTGCACTTTTTTTTGCGTGCACAACAAATAAATTCTCAGCCATGATATCATAGTCGGCCGTATAAGAGCAGAACACTTAATTTCAAACGCCAAGAGCTTTCAAACTTTCCGCTCACATCGAAATATCTCACGCCCGAAAGTTTAGCCCTGCGATATTCCTATTTTACCCCTGCCACTTGAACGGAAAAGGGCTGCTTTGGTAACTCCACTGTTCTCCCCTCTTTGCCCCCAACCTTCTTCCCCAGAGCCCCTCCCCGCCTCCTCCCCCCCACAACCCCGCCAAGCCGCCGAATCTAGTCCTCCGGCGCAGTGGTGGACCTCACACCCCGTTGGATCTACCTTCCGCACCTTGGAACCACCAACTGCCAACTCACAACTTCACTGGAGCCGCTTCAGTGACTGGCTTGTCCACCGCTCCAGATCTCCTTGACCGCCATCATGGTCCACCACACCGGATCTACTTCACCGGCGCCCTCGTCCACCACAGTGTAGGCCCTTCACCGACTCCCTCGTCCGCCACATCGCTGGCCCTTCATACAAGCCCTCGTCCGCCGCAACAGATCCGCCTCACCGAAAGCACTGTACACCGCGCTGGATGTGCTTCGCCGACGCCTTCGTCCACTGCACAGGACCCGCTCCACGGATGCCATATTCAACTCCACCGGCCCTGCTTTACTGATGCCGCATCCTCATTAGATTATTTTGATTTGTACTGCTTCGGTTTTTCTCTTCTTTATCATGGAACTGTTCACTTACCAGAGATCAGCTTTCTTCTATGTCGTCAGGCGCCGCAACCGAAGCACCGGAGCCGCTTCAGCAATGATGACAACTGGCCCAAACTCAACCGCAACACGAGCACCATCGACAATCCTTAGCTTTCACGTATGACAACGATGCCCATACGCCGCCGAGAATCAGGTACTATTATCCAACGGTCGGCGCCTACGTTCACTTTCTTAGCATAAGCACCACACCTTCGAATTTCTTCAGGGCATCATTCAATTTTTCATGAGATGCGTTATTCTGCTTGCACCTGTAGGGCCATATGTGTGGCAGTGAACAGGTTACATGTGCTAAATTACAAACTAGTGCACATATAGTTACAATGCTTTTGTTTTTTCCTAAGTATTACTGTACTTCCTAGATATCACTGCCTAATATTTTACTTCTTGCATGTTATATTTATGATAATGGTGTTGTTCTGATGCCACCTGTTGGTTACAATTATTGTACTGGACTGCTTCTATGGCCCTGTTTGGATACTCTAACTTAGCTAGAGTTTAGAGTTAGTTTCTAGCTCATGACTAACCCTGAACTAACTGTTGGGAAACGTTGCATGGAAAACAAAAAAAATTCTACGCACACGCAAGATCTATCCATGGAGATGCATAGCTATGAGAGGGGAGAGCATCTTCATACCCTTGAAGATCGCTAAGCAGAAGCGTTTATCAACGCGGTTGATGTAGTCGTACTACTTCACGATACATCCCGATCAAGTACCGAATGTACGGCACCTCCGCGTTCAGCACACGTTCAGCTCGATGACGTCCTCGCCTTCTCGATCCAGCAAGAGAGGCGAAGTACTAGATGAGTTCCGGCAGCACGACGGCATGGTGACGGTGTTGGTGGAGAACAATCTCCGCAGGGCTTCGCCAAGCACAACGGAAACTATGACGAAGGATAAACTAGAGGGACGGGGTTGCCGGCACACAGCTTGGTGTATCTTGATGTGTCTTGGGTGCTAGCCCTGCCCCTCTATTTATATGTTGAGCCCTGGGGTCTAAACTTGGAGTAAAAGCCTCCTCAAAGTCGGTTTTGCCCGAAAGGCAAGAGTCCTTCTCGGACTCCAGGGCCAGACGCCAGGGTTCCCGGTGTCTGGGCCCAGACACCAGGGTCTCTGGCATCTGGCCTTTGGTCTCCACAAAACTTCCTTTTGCTCTCTCCAAAACCCTCGTGGGCTTTCCCCTTTGGCCCAAATAAAGTGTTCTCGTACCCAAACATTTCGGGAAACACCCGAAACCCCTTCCGGTGAATTCCGGAACCCTTCCGAAGACCAAACACTATTATCCCATATATCAATCTTTACTTCCGGACCATTCCAGAGCTCCTCTTCATGTCCGTGATCTCATCCGGGACTTCGAACAACATTCGGTCACCAACATACATAACTCATATAATACTATATCGTCAAAGAACATTAAGCGTGCGGACCCTACGAGTTCGAGAACTATGTAGACATGATCGAGACGCCTCTCTGGTCAATAACCAATAGCGGAACCTGGATGCCCATATTGGCTCCTACATATTCTACGAAGATCTTTATCGGTCGAACCTTATGACAACATATGTAATTCCCTTTGTCCATCGGTATGTTACTTGCCCGAGATTCGATCGTCGGTATCTTCATACCTAGTTCAATCTCGTTACCGGCAAGTCTCTTTACTCATTTTTTAATACATCATTCTACAACTAACTCATTAGTCACTTTGCTTGCAAGGCTTCTTATGATGTGTATTACCGAGAGGGCCCAGAGATACATCTCCGATACTCGGAGTGACAAATCCTAATCTCGATCTATGCCAACTCAACAAATACCTTCGAAGATACCTGTAGAGCATCTTTATGATCACCTAGTTACATTGTGATGTTTGATAGCACACATGGTATTCCTCTGGTATCCGGGAGTTGCATAATCTCATAGTCGAAGGAATATGTATTTGACATGAAGAAAGCAATAGCAATAAACTGAATGATCATTATGCTAAGCTAACAGATGGGTCTTGTCCATCGCTTCATTCTCCTAATGATGTGACCCAGTTATCAAATGACAACACATGTCTATGGTTAGGAAACCTTAACCATCTTTGATCAACGAGCTAGTCTAGTAGAGGCATACTAGGGACACGGTATTTGTTTACGTATTCACACATGTATTTAAGTTTCCGATCAATACAATTCTAGCATGAATAATAACCTTTATCATGATTAAGGAAATATAATAATAACCATTTTATTATTGCCTCTAGGGCATATTTCCATCAGTCTCCCACTTGCACTAGAGTCAATAATCTTAGTTCACATCTCCATGTGATTAACACCCATAGTTCACATCGCCATGTGACCAACACCCAAAGAGTTTACTAGAGTCAATAATCTAGTTCACATTGCCATGTGATTAACACCCAAAGAGTACTAAGGTGTGATCATATTTTGCTTGTGAGAGAAGTTTAGTCAACGGGTCTGCCACATTCAGATCCGTATGTATTTTGCAAATTTCTATGTCTACAATGCTCTGCACGGAGCTACTCTAGCTAATTGCTCCCACTTTCAATATTTATTCAGATTGAGACTCAGAGTCATCCGAATCGGTGTCAAAGCTTGCACTGACGTAACCCTTTATGACAAACTCTTTATCACCTCCATAACCAAGAAATATTTCCTTAGTCCTCTTAGGTAACTAAGGTTAATTTTGACCGTTGTCCAGTGATCTACACCTGGATCACTATTGTACCCCCTTGCCAAACTCATGGCAAGGCACAAAAAGTTCTGGTACACAGCATGACATACTTTATAGAACCTATGACTAAGGCATAGGGAATGACTTTCATTCTCTCTCTATCTTCTGCCGTGGTCGGGTTTTGAGTCTTACTCAACTTCACACCTTGTAACACAGGCAAGAATCCTTTCTTTGACTGATCCATTTTTAACTTCTTCAAAACTTTATCAAGGTATGTGCTTTGTGAAAGTCCTATTAAGCGTCTCGATCTATCCCTATAGATCTTGATGCCCAATATGTAAGTAGCTTCACTGAGGTTTTTTATTGAAAAATTATTATTCAAGTATCCAGAAATTCTATATCATTTCCAATCAATAATATGTCATCCACATATAATATCAGAAATGCTACAGAGCTCCCACACAATTTCTTGTAAATATAGGATTCACCGTAAGTCTGTACAAAACCATATGCTTTGATCACCTCATCAAAGCGTATATTCCAACTCCGAGATGCTTGCACCAGTCCATAGATGGATCGCTGGAGCTTGCACAATTTGTCAGCACCTTTAGGATCGACAAAACCTTCTGGTTGCATCATATACAACTCTTCTTTAAGAAATCCATTAAGGAATGCAGTTTTGATGTCCATTTGCCAGATTTCATAATTATAAAATGCGGCAATTGCTAACATGATTCGGACAGACTTAAGCATCGCTACGGGTGAGAAAGTCTCATCGTAGTCAACTCCTTGAACTTGTCAAAAACCTTTCGCGACAAGTCGAGCTTTGTAGACAGTAACATTACCATCAGCGTCAGTCTTCTTCTTAAAGATCCATTTATTCTCAATGGCTTGCCGATCATCGGGCAAGTCCACCAAAGTCCACACTTTGTTCTCATACATGGATCCTATCTCAGATTTCATGGCCTCAAGCCATTTATCGGAATCTGGGCTCATCATAGTTTCTTCATAGTTCGTAGGTTCGTCATGGTCTAGTAACATGACTTCCAGGAAAGGATTACCGTACCACTCTTGTGCAGAACGTGCTCTGTTTGACCTACGAGGTCAAGTAGTAACTTGATCCAAAGTTTCATGATCATCATCTTTAACTTCCTCTCTAGTTGGTGTAGGCATCACAGGA
The DNA here is from genome assembly GCA_011799875.1 of Thinopyrum elongatum. Lineage (NCBI taxonomy): Eukaryota > Viridiplantae > Streptophyta > Magnoliopsida > Poales > Poaceae > Thinopyrum > Thinopyrum elongatum. The sequence continues at coordinate 525,428,903 of CM022299.1, forward strand.
ACGGATTTCTCTGATGTGCTACTTTCCAAATTTAGAGAAGGTACAATTACCTCATCAAGTTCTACTTTCGTCCCACTCACTTCTTTCAAAAGAAACTCTTTCTCTAGAAAGGATCCAAACTTAGCAACAAAGATCTTGCCTTCGGATTTGTGGTAGAAGGTGTACCCAATAGTTTCCTTTGGGTATCCTATGAAGACGCACTTTTCCGATTTAGGTTCGAGCTTATCAGGCTGAAGCCTTTTGACATAAGCGTCGCATCCCCAAACTTCAAGAAACGACAGCTTAGGTTTCTTGCCAAACCATAGTTCATACGGTGTCGTCTCAACGGATTTAGACGATGCCCTATTTAACATGAATGCAGCTGTCTCTAATGCATAACCCCAAAATGATAGCGGTAAATCGGTAAGAGACATCATAGAACGTAGCATATCTAATAAAGTATGATTATGACGTTCAGACACACCATTACGCTGTGGTGTTCCAGGTGGCGTGAGTTGTGAAACAATTCCACATTGTTTTAAATGAAGGCCAAACTTGTAACTCAAATATTCGCCTCCGCGATCAGATCGTAGAAACTTTATTTTCTTGTTATGATGATTCTCCACTTCACTCTGACATTCTTTGAACTTTTCAAATGTTTCAGACTTGTGTTTCATTAAGTAGATATACCCAAACTGAGTGCTTCTACTGCAAAGGGAATGGTCACTAGAAGCGGAACTGCCCCAAATACTTGGTGGATAAGAAGGATGGCAAAGTGAACAAAGGTATATTTAGGGATGGCAATTTTGCCCATGGGTATGGGTACCCTACCCGAAAACAATGGGTATGGGCAAGACTTGGAGATATTTGTACCCACGGGTAATGGGTATCCATACCCGCAAAATATACGGGTTGGGCATGGGTATGAGCTTGTGCCCATGGGTAACCCGATGGATACCCAGAAGATAATAATAAATGAAAATAATTCCTGTGGCATGTGTGACAACATCCAAATCCTATGGCCCACCCTAAATCTTGTATTCCTTATACCTTCCATAGCTCATAGGCCCATAATCACTTATTCGCGCCACTCCACCTATGTGCTATGTGACTCCTCAAAACGATAAAATATCGACTCTTCTCCCTTGGAATGTTGTCCAACTCTCGATCAAGCGATCCCCAATTTCCACCACTGCCTCCCACTGCGTTGGCTTCTACCAACCGCTGCTCATACTCTCCTGACGCCTCCAAGAGGCTAACCACATGAGGAGGTCGTGTCATTACTATACTGCCCGCCCATCATCACATGTCTTTTAAACTCATTTCTCTACCTTTTGAAAATTTAAATGTTATACATTGTACCCACTGGGTACCCATTGGGTATAGGATACCCGATGGGTATGGGCACGGGTGTCAATTTATGCCCATGGGTATTAAAGTGGATGGGTATAGAAAGTTTCTGTGGGTATGGGTTTGGGCAGAAGGAGGTTGTACCCGCCCATACCCTACCCATTGCCATCCCTATTGGGCTTCTTCACGGGAGTGGCAACTTGCTTGCCATTCTTCTTGAAGTTCCCTTTCTTTCCCTTGCCCTTTTCTTGAAACTAGTGGTTTCATTAACCATCAACACTTGATGCTCTTTCTTGATTTCTATCTTTGCCGATTTCAGCATCGTGAAGAGCCCGGGAATCATTTTCGTCATCCCTTGCATATTATAGTTCATCATGAAGTTCTGGTAGCTTGGTGATAGTGACTAGAGAACTCTGTCAATCACTATCTTATCTGGGAGATTAACTCCCACTTGATTCAAGCGATTGTAGTACCCAGACATTCTGAGCACATGCTCACTGGCTGAGCTATTCTCCTCCATCTTGTAGGCAAAGTACTTGTCAGAGGTCTCATATCTCTCGACACGGGCATGTGTCTGAAATACCAATTTCAGCTCTTGGAACATTTTATATGTTCCGTGGCGTTCAAAATGTTTTTGAAGTCCCGGTTCTAAGCCGTAAAGCATGGCGCACTAAACTATTAAGTAGTCATCATATCGAGCTTTGCCAAATGTTCATAACATCTGCATCTGCTCCTGCAATAGGTCTGTCACCTAGTGGTGCATCAAGGACATAATTCTTCTGTGTAGCAATGAGGATAATCCTCATACCACGGACCCAGTCCGCATTATTGCTACCATCGTATTTCAACTTAGTTTTCTCTAGGAACATATCAAAAATAGGGGAGTTATATCGCGAGCTATTGATCTATAACATAGATATGCTAATACTATCAGGACTAAGTTCATGATAAATTAAGTTCAATTAATCAAATTACTAATGAACTCCCACTTAAATAGACATCCCTCAAGTCATCTAAGTGATACGTGATCCAAATCAACTAACCCATGTTCGATCATCACGTGAGATGGGGTAGTCATCAATGGTGAACATCTCTATGTTGATCATATCTACTATATGATTCACGTTCGACCTTTTGGTCTCCAGTGTTCCGAGACCATGTCTGTACATGCTAGGCTCGTCAAGTTTAACCCAAGTATTATGCATGTGCAAAATTGTCTTACACCCGTTGTATGTGAACGTAGAGTCAATCACACCCGATCATCACGTGGTGTCTCGAAACGACAAACTTTCGCAATGGTGCATACTCGGGGAGAACACTTATATCTTGAAATTTAGTGAAGGGATCATCTTATAATGCTACCGTCATTCTAAGCAAAATAAGATGCATAAAAGATAAACATCACATGCAATCAAAATATGTGACATGATATGGCCATCATCATCTCGTGCTTTTGATCTCCATCTCCAAAGCATCGTCATGATCTCCATCGTCACCGGCTCGACACCTTGATCTCCATTGTTGCGTCGTGGTCGTCTCGCCAACTATTGCTAACGCATAGCGATAAAGTAAAGCAATTACATGGCGTTTGCATTTCATACAATAAAGAGACAACCATAAGGCTCCTGCCGGTTGCCGATAAATTACAAAACATGATCATCTCAGACAATAACGTATATCACATCATGTCTTGACCATATCACATCACAACATACCATGCAAAAACAAGTTAGATGTCCTCTACTTTGTTGTTGCAAGTTTTACGTGGCTGCTACGGGTTTCTAGCAAGAACCGTTCTTACCTACGGCAAAAACCACAACGGTGATTTATCAAGTTTGTTGTTTTAACCTTCTTCAAGGACCGGCCACAGTCAAATTCGATTCAACTAAAGTAGGAGAAACTGACACCCGCCAACCACCTTTATGCAAAACTAGTTGCATGTCTGTCGGTGGAACCGGTCTCATGTGCGTAGACATGTAAGGTTGGTCCAGGCTTCTTCATCCCACAATACCGCCGAATCAAAATAAGACGTTGGTGGTAAGCAGTATGACTATCACCGCCCACAACTCTCTGTGTTATACTCGTGCATATCATCTACGCATAGACCTGGCACGGATGCTACTGTTGGGAAACGTTGCATGGAAAACAAAAAAAATTCTACGCACACGCAAGATCTATCCATGGAGATGCATAGCTACGAGAGGGGAGAGCATCTTCATACCCTTGAAGACCGCTAAGTAGAAGCGTTTATCAACGCGGTTGATGTAGTCATACTACTTCACGATCCGTCCCGATCAAGTACCGAACGTACGGCACCTCCACGTTCAGCACATGTTCAGCTCGATGACATCCTCGCCTTCTTGATCCAGTAAGAGAGGCGAAGTAGTAGACGAGTTCCGGCAGCACGACGGCGTGGTGACGGTGTTGGTGAAGGACAATCTCTGCTGGGCTTCGCCAAGCACAACGGAAACCATGACGGAGGATAAACTAGAGGGACGGGGTTGCCGGCACATGGCTTGGTGTATCTTGATGTGTCTTGGGTGCTAGCCCTGCCCCTCTATTTATATGTTGAGCCCTGGGGTCAAAACTTGGAGTAAAAGCCTCCTCAAAGTCGGTTTTGCCCGAAAGGCAAGAGTCCTTCTCGGACTCCAGGGCCAGACGCCGGGGTTCCCGGCGTCTGGGCCCAAACGCCAGGGTCTCTGGCATCTGGCCTCTGGTTTCCGCCAAACTTCCTTTTGCTCTTTCCAAAACCGTCGTGGGCTTTCCCCTTTGGCCCAAATAAAGTGTTCTTGTACCCAAACATTTCGGGAAACACCCGAAACCCCTTCCAGTGAATTCTGGAACCCTTCCGAAGACCAAACACTATTATCCCATATATCAATCTTTACTTCCGGACCATTCCGGAGCTCCTCGTCATGTCTGTGATCTCATCCGGGACTCCGAACAACATTCGGTCACCAACATACATAACTCATATAATACTATATCATCAACGAATGTTAAGCATGCGGACCCTACGGGTTCGAGAACTATGTAGACATGACCGAGACGCCTCTATGGTCAATAACCAATAGCTGAACCTAGATGCCCATATTGGCTCCTACATATTCTATGAAGATCTTTATCGGTCGAACCTTATGACAACATACGTAATTCCCTTTGTCCATCGGTATGTTACTTGCCTGAGATTCGATCGTCGGTATCTTCATACCTAGTTCAATCTCGTTACCGGCAAGTCTCTTTACTCGTTCCGTAATACATCATTCTGCTACTAACTCATTAGTCACTTTGCTTGCAAGGCTTCTTATGATGTGTATTACCGAGAGGGCCCAGAGATACCTCTCCGATACTCGGAGTGACAAATCCTAATCTCGATCTATGCCAACTCAACAAATACCTTCGGAGATACCTGTAGAGCATCTTTATGATCACCTAGTTACGTTGTGATGTTTGATAGCACACAAGGTATTCCTATGGTATCCGGGAGTTGCATAATCTCATAGTCGAAGGAATATGTATTTGACATGAAGAAAGCAATAGCAATAAACAGAACGATCATTATGCTAAGCTAACAGATGGGTCTTGTCCATCACATCATTCTCCTAATGATGTGATCCCATTATCAAAAGACAACACATGTCTATGGTTAGGAAACCTTAACCATCTTTGATCAATGAGCTAGTCTAGTAGAGGCATACTAGGGACACGGTATTTGTTTATGTATTCACACATGTATTTAAATTTCCGATCAATACAATTCTAGCATGAATAATAAACCTTTATCATGATTAAGGAAATATAATAATAACCATTTTATTATTGCCTCTAGGGCCTATTTCCATCACTAACTCTAGCCAAAGAGGTGTTTGGATGACAGGGTTAGATTGACAATTTATGCACTAGGAGAACTAGCTCCAATTAGCACCTCTTGGGTGGGATAGTTTTTTTGGGTGGTTTAGATGCAACTAGCTCAAACTAGCCCTCATGTTTGGATACTTTAGGCCAATTTGAGCCCAAATTAGCTCAAACTAACTCTAACCCATGGATCCAAACAGGGCCTATGTTCTATATGCTTAATTACACATCAGCAGACTAGCTTGTGGTTCCGCTGCTTTTTGTTTGTTTTACCCTACATTTTCTGATGCTAGCTATTACATCACTGCTCCGAGCCTCTGTTCATTACTTTTTGTGTGTTCTTGATCTTCCCAAGTTGCATGACTAATTTGATGCTTCTATTCATTATGGAGCTTCCAACCCCATCAAGCAAAATATTTGTTCTTTTGGGGCTGGCACCTCGAACAACATAAAAATAGAGTGAAGCACATATATTATCGTGTAAGCACACACCCTTCTTTCATTAGTTTAGATTAACCATTGATGATCAATTTGAACCAGTGCGTGTGATTAAAATTAGTTTTACCTAAATAGAGGGGGAAGAATAAACTACAACGACTAGATTTGCAACCGCAGTATGCTGACGATATCTTCAAAGAACATTGCAACTGCATCAAGGCTTCACAACAACATATGGTAAGCCAGTGTGTTTTAGACATGTGAAATGTAATGCGTGTGGGATGCTTTCTTGGCTTGTGCCCTCAACTTGTAATCCTATAGAATTACAAATAGTTCAGTTAGCTGCTTTGCTGTATTGCTTGATTCGAATGCTTGTTTGTTACTTGTTAGGCTATACCTGAGTTGGCCAATATGCCAGCAGTGCCTGCTATACTATCATAAAGAAATGCATGCCTAATTCATTTGACAACTTAACTTTTCCTATGAACTTCATCACAAGACTGTCTTCGTAGATTATATGAGGCCATAATGTTTAAGTGCTTTCTCAGATTATTTCAACTGCTTATATGCCTGGGTAAATTAAATATAGTGGTGGTACACTGCCTTTCATCTTACCATTTTAATTTGTTTTCGGCTGATGCTGCTTCAAATCATTTAAATATAGCTTGCCATGCTCGGCAATAATTCGTATGTCGTTTACCATGTAAGCTTACTGCCTAGATCATGCGATAACTATCTCTTACTTATGTCCAGTGGAAACCTTTTGTTCACACTAGGACACAATGTACAACCCCAGAATCTATTTGTGGAAGCAGTGCGCCATCCATGTTACCAGATGGTAGCAGTTCAGAGGCAACACCGTTGGAGAGCAGTCTGAGCACAGATAATATAGTTCTTGAGGCTCTACTAGAGGCAGAAAGAGATGGTGTGGTTGCCATGAATGAACTAATCTTGATCTTGAGGCTGGAAATTATGCAATTAGATGCACGCATTATGAAAGCAAGCCAAGAATTGGAGGACGTAAGAATGTTGCATTTGAAGACGGAGGAGGTCCTACTGCTTCTGCTCTTCGAAGCCCAGGGTAATCCCAGTTTTTCTTTAGATACCAGTTGAAATTGTCATTAGATTAGTATACTTGCATGTTGTGTCATGTCTCTGAATGGATTATGTTGTAAGACCCCTTTGTTGTCCATGTGTTGTAATGATCTGAATTTTTTAGGCGAGGTAATCCTCAGTACTTGTATGATTGGCATAAGGTGAACTGTTTTTCGTGTGAGCAGATTGTATTGGATGAAATAACTGTTTGACTCAAAGTGTATCCAACCTACTAAATTCAAAGATCACGACATTTCTAAATCATATTCATATATAAAGGTGGAATAAATCTTTGTTGTGGTTTTGAAGAAATAAATAACAAAACATAGAATGATGTATGGATATTCATAATCGAATACAAATTCGATTTGAATTTAGTTGCCAGGGCCCAGGGTAAATGTGAATGCTAATTCTCCCAAATTTTGAACGAAGCGGAAAAACACCCACTATCTTTTGTCGGCTGCCCGAAGCCAGTGTTTGCGAGATGGAAATTATTGTCTACCCTTGACACTTCAGATCCTAATCGGCCCGATTTCCACTGCTGTCGATAGGGGTAGGTTAGTAACTTCAATCAGACATGACACGACCGCCTGTCTCCCCATTCAGACATGGTGGGCGCCAAACATGGGCGGCAAACACACATTTGATTCAAACTCGTCCGAAAGACCTCTCTCTCTCTCCCTCCATTCTCCCATTCATACACATGGGCGGCAAAACAAACTCTCCTCGGCCGAAATCGATGTAGGTAAATATTTTAAATAGGGGCAGGTGTGTAACTTCCCTCAGACGTGACACAACCGCCCTACCTGTCAGCCCCGTTCATACACCATGGGCGCCAACCGTGGGCGGCAAAACACCCTCTCCTCGCCTGAAATCGCTATAGGCAAATATTAGGGAGATGCGAGATTACCGTCCTATCCCCAATCGATGAGATGTTCGAAATTTTAAACGGGGGCTAAGTTCGTAAATTTTCCATGTTTTAGACAAGCGCGTCCCAAAGTTTGAGATCCCTTCCCCCTCCCCCTCCATTTCCCCATTAATACACTGTCGACGCCACAACAACCTCCCCACACCGGCCAGCCTCCTCCGTCTGCCACCCCATCCTCCACCTTGCGGGAGCCGCTACCCCTACCCCGTCGTCCACTTCAAGAGATGGACGTCTCTCATCCACGGCGCCGGACCAGGATCCATTCATCGCATCCTCTCTCTTCATCAGCGTTGTGATCCACCTTGCCGTTGCTGCCGCCTCATCCACGGCAACATGACTTATCCCCCGATCCGGCCGTCTGCCATCTCATATCTTCTTCCACGCCGCCGACAGCCATTGCACCCGCAGCACCGTCAACGTATCAGCAGGGGCCTACACGGCGTCGCAAGAGAGGTGGTACTCTTTCATATCTGCTTAAGTAATTGATCTCACCCAAAAAATAGATCTTAACTTGTTTACTGTACTTTTCTTGTCCATACCAAATCGTAGTGGCTAGTTGAAAGCAAACATTGGTTGCGAAGTAGCCTTTGTCTGGTTTGCACCTTCAGATCCGCCATGGCACGGTCACTATACTTGTAAAGCTTATGGTTTTCCCCCTTTATATTCACTACCATCATCGTAGGTGCTTCGTGTCATGCTGGCACTGCTCCTCAAGACCTCAACCCATCAAGCAAAACAACATGCCACTCATAATTCCAAAGCTTAGTCGTTGAAATACGAATCTGATATGATGCTCATATTACTAAAACAGAGACCGTTTAATTGGTCAGCTAATGTTCCTATATTCATTTCGAAAAGCATGTGCGCCACATATAGAGAGACAGCAGGGATTTGCATTTCTCTGTGCGCTCTGGTTCATCATGGGTGGGCAACACACATTGTATTATCTAAAATCTGCTTGCTCTTTGTTATCATGTTCCTCTTCTGTTCTTCTTAATATGTACTCCCTCCTTCCCAAAATCATAGGTGTATAAGATTTTCATGCAATCCCATAATATAAGACATATGTGCCTTTATCTCTCATGCAGTTACAGCCATCACTAATGATCCCTATTTTTCTGGAAACAAAAACAAATTGTTGGCTAGGTCTATCATGCAGTTAGCTCAAATCGTCCTCTTCATTTGAGATTGGATCGCTCAAGTAAGCCTGCGCTAATTATTGTGCAGAAACTAATACGCCTAACATTATGGGAAGGAGGGAGTATATTACTTCCTCCGTTCCTAAACTGCCTTGGGTGCGTGTGTGTGCTGTGGTGGTGTGCATTTGTACCGGGTGTTGTTCATCGTTGGTTTATTTATAAAGCGGGGCGAAAGCCTTTTTTGGTAAAACATAAGTCTTTTTAGACATTCCAATAAGAACTACATACGGATGTATATAGACATATTTTAGAGTGTACATTCACTCATTTTGCTTCGTATGTAGTCCGCATTCGAATCTCTTAAGAGACTTATATTTAGGAACAGAGGGAGTAGTACAGTATGTTCCTTGTCGGGAAGTGGAGCAGGGACATTTGTAGTCGACAGGTCTATTGTGTAGCTTCAGATGGATGCTTTCAACTATTCTAGATGGTCTGCCATAATATCCGGGAAATGCTGGGAGCTATGTCATCTTTGAGAGTCTAGACTGATAGTAACAGTGTTGTGCCTTCAGTTGAATAGAGCTGCCCCTTTTGGGGCCAAAGCCTTTCCGAACCCTTTCTAGCCGTATCGGCAATACAAGCCCATATGTTCCAGCTAGTTCCACTTTCTTGATTTTACTCGTGATGCTTAGGGTTTTCCCCTTTTATCTACACTACTATGATCTGCGTAGGTGCTTTTTGTCGTACTAGCAGTACTCCACCCTTCAAGCTAAACAACACAGCACTCATAATTCTAAAGCTTAGTTGTTCAAATATGATTGTGATATGATACTGATATTAGTTAACAAACACATTTAATTGGTTAGCTAAAGGTCCCACTTGAGTTTCCAAATGCATGTTGCGACATATAGAGAGACAGCAGGAATTGCATTTCTTTGTCACTTGTTGAGTGTACTTGTCCATACCAAATATTAGTTGTTATTCCAAAGCAAACATCGGTTGCTAAGTACCCTTTGTGCGGTTTGCAGCTTCATATCTACCATGCCGCTGCCACGGTCAACACTATACTCATCATGCTTACGGTTTCCCCATTTTATGATGACCACGATCAGCCTACGTGATTCGTGTCGTAATAGCACTGCTCCACCCATCAAGCTAAACAAGCTTAGTTGTACAAATTCGAATATGATATGATGCTTATATTAGTAAAACTGAGACAGGTTTAATTGGTCAGCTAAATATTCCTACTTTAGTTTCGAAATGCATGTGAGCCACATATGGAGAGACCGGAAGGAATAGTATTTCTCTGTGTGCTCTGGTTCATCATGGGTGGGCACACACATTGTATTATCTAAAATCTGCTTGCTCTTTGTTATCATGTTCATCTTCTGTTCTTCTTAATAAGTATATTACTTCCTCCGTTCCTAAACTGCCTTGGGTGCATGCGTGTATTGTGGTGGTGTGCGTTTGTACCGGTTATTCATCGTTGGTTTATTTATAAAGCGGACGGAAAGCCTTTTTCGGTAAAACATAAGTCTTTTTAGATATTCCAATAAGAACTACATATGGATGTATATAGACATATTTTAGAGTGTACATTCACTCATTTTGCTCCGTATGTAGTCCGCATTCGAATCTCTAAGAGACTTATATTTAGGAACGGAGGGAGTAGTACAGTATGTTCCTTGTCGGGAAGTGGAGCAGGGACATTTGCAGTCGACAGGTCTGTTGGGTCGCTTCAGATGTATGCTTTTAACTATTCTAGATGGTCTGACATAATATCCAGGAAATGTTGGGAGCTATGTCGTCTTTGAGAGTCTAGACTGATAGTAACAGTATTGTGCCTTCAGTTGAATAGAGCTGCCCCTTTTGGGGCCGAAGCCTTTCCGAACCCTTTCTAGCCGTACCGGCAATACAAGCCCATATGTTCCAGCTAGTTCCACTTTCCTGATTTTACTCGTGATGCTTAGGGTTTTCCCCTTTTATCTACACTACTATGATCTGCGTAGGTGCTTTATGTCATACTAGCAGTACTCCACCCTTCAAACTAAACAACACATCACTCATAATTCCAAAGCTTAGTTGTTCAAATATGATTGTGATATGATACTGATATTATTTAACACACATTTAATTGGTTAGCTAAAGGTCCCACTTGAGTTTCCAAATGCATGTTGCGACATATAGAGAGACAGTAGGAATTGCATTTCTTTGTCATTGTTGACTGTACTTTCTTGTCCATACCAAATCTTAGGCCTCCTTTGGTTCATAGGATAGGAATGATACAGGAATAGGAAAATCATAGGAAGTGAGATGACATGCATCTCAATTCCTATAGAGAAAGAGATGTCATTTGATACATAGGATAGGAATTTTTCCATTGAGTCTTAGCTAATTTTTTTCCTCCAAAATGTGAAGGATTGTTTCCTATCCTACATAGGAATAGAAATCCATTCCTGCAAACCAAAGGGCTTCAAAGGAAATTTTCCTTTGCAAATCCTATTCTATAAAAACCCTATGAAATTCCTACAAACCAAAGGAGGCCTTAGTTGTTATTTCAAAGCAAACATCGGTTGCTAAGTACCCTTTGGGCGGTTTGCAGCTTCAGATCTGCCATGCCACTGCCACGGTCAACACTATACTCATCATGCTTACGGTTTTCCCATTTTATGATACCACGATCAGCCTACGTGATTCGTGTCGTAATAGCACTGCTCCACCCATCAAGCTAAACAAGCTTAGTTGTACAAATTCGAATCTGATATGATGCTGATATTAGTAAAACTGAGACAGGTTTAATTCATCAGCTAAATGTTCCTACTTTAGTTTTGAAATGCATGTGAGCCACATATGGAGAAACCGGAAGGAATAGTATTTCTCTGTGCGCTCTGGTTCATCATGGGTGGGCAACAAACATTATATAGAAAGACTTGTAATATCTTCAATCTGCTTGCTCTTCTGCTCTTCTTTAACATGATCCTCTTCTCTTCTTCTTTAATAAGTACAGTATGTTCCTTGTTGGGAAGAGTAGCAGAGACATTTGCGGTCGATAGGTCAGGTCGAGTTGTTCTTCCTTAATATATTTTGAATATGTCAGGTCAGGTCGAGTTGTTCTTCTTTACTATATGTTGAAGCTGTCATCTGTGAAGTATCATTACTTCTGGAGCTCTCATATTTTGAGTAGTAGGCCACATTATATTAATGCACACACCAAATTACAGCACGCATGGCATCTCTCAGAAGAATTGCAGAGATAGCACATAGGGGTTTACATAGAGGCAGTATTGGATTAGAATCACTTCTGCATTATAAAGATAATCTCACTTATTTTTATGTTTTCATGCATGTCAGGTATTGAACATGATCAAAATGAATATGAGAATGGGCGCACGAGAGGAATACTGCGGAACAATCCACTGGCTAACAAACTTCGCATGCTGGAGGATGGCCTATCTTATTCACCCATCAATGTGCTTGCTCTAACTTGGCAAGGTTGTATTGGTCGCACATATCTTGCATATGACCTCTTGCATTACTTCTACTTCGTTACACCACCATCTGCTTAGTTTAAGCATCATATATGAGTATATGCCATACCTATCCATTTTCTGTACCTATTCCATGTGTCATCATACTATGTTTTTCTAGTCAAATGTTGTTCTTTCGTAATAGATGTCCAAAAGGAAGAGGGTGAGTGCAGATCCTCAAGGAGTACAAACTAAGTATTTGGAAAAGGCAGTGATACCTGTTAAATCAGATAGATCAGCAACCACAGAAAACACAGGCCCAACTGTACCACACTTTACCCCTACTCACTGCAGAGAGCCCAGCGTCAGGTACTGTCTATGATATCAATTCAAAATTTTAACTCCTACATTTCTGCATGTGCCTTACCTTCTCTCTTGTATGAAAACTAATTTCAGATGAATCTCTTTTCTCAAAGGATCATAGGATCTCACAACAATACTGGGCACTGCATTGCTCTTGTCAGTACCTCTTGCCCTTTGTCAGCATACTTACACTCATTGTTGTTTGATTATGTAGCATCACTGTAAATGTTCGCTTCCTTATCCTCCCTTTGCTCGAAGTTATAAGATCTATATTTACTCTTACATAAATGTAGAATTAACACAATGGTTATCAAGTTCGGGATTGCTCATGTAAGTACCTGTTGTCATGTACTCCCTCCGTATCGAGTTAATTGTTGCTCAATTGGATGTATTTAGAACTTAATAGTGCTAGATACATCCATTTGAGCGACAAGTAATAATGGACGGTGGTAGTATTACTGTACTTGCATTGCAAGATAGTTGATTGTCTAGCATTACTCTGCATCTTATCTGCCCTACCCTCCACTTTCTCCAAATTATCAGATCTACATTTACTCTTACCAAAATGTTGAATAAAGCCAATGCCACTGCATAGGTTGATGTCTGCATTCCTCTTGTCAGTACCTTTTGCCTTGTAACGATGTACTTAATTAATAGCTATTTGATTATGTATCATCACTCTACACCTAAGATTCATTATCCTCTTTTTATTCCAATATTATTTGATCTATATTTACTCTTTACAAAATGTAGAATAAAGGCAACGCTTATAAAGAAGTTTCTTTGGGGAATTTCTTGAATTGTCCTTCCATCGACATGGAGAAGGGCGTTGTCCAGCCCGTGTTAACATGTAATGTAAGTTCATCCTTCTCAAGCCTTCAAACTTTGTTCTAGTATAGATTTGGATAGGCATCATTTCCTCCACTGCTGTTTACTTTGGTGTTTACATCTGATTGGATGTTTGCAACAACTGCCAGTTTTAAATTGTAGTTATAAAAACATATTCCTTATGCAGAACAGAACCATTTATTTTCTTATTTGCCAATATAAAATGGGACGGAGTTGTCAGCACCCTTACTATCATTGCTTATATATTTGTGAAACCTGTTACGTGTCTCCTTGTTTCTCTTTCAGAGTCATATTTCTTATGCCAGGCAGAACTTTAGGGAAGATAGTGAGCCAAACCATCTTGAAGAGAGCGAGATTACCCCAAGGTCATGTCTTGATGAAGACAGTGAGTTGAAGCTACTCACCAGCAACTGTGAGATAACCTCTGTGCAGTTGCTACCTCAATCAGTTCGACTTCTTCAGTCTCAACTTAAAGCGGAAAAGCTTGCTTCAGCTCAGCTCTGACTTGATGTCAATGATGTAAAGAACACCTCAGAGGACAGCCATGCAGGCTTTCTTGCTAAGCAGCTAGGGTTAGAGCATCTATCGTTGACACAAATGAGGTCTCATCAGCTTGTTCTGCTGCTTGCGGTGCACCTCCAGGGCAGGCCTAATGCCTTCTGAAGTGCTCTTAGTTTTGTATATTCTTTTGTCGGCGCATTTATATGCACTGGTGGCGACCTTTGATGCCCAGTGTATGTAATCCGTGGTCTCATTGCGCTTTATTATCACCGGTGGCGAACTTTGATGCCCAGTGGATGTAATATGCCGTAATTTCTTTATTGTATAGTCTAGGTTTATTCTTAGTCGGTATGCTGTAATTTAGGCCAGAAGCTTCAACAGATCTCAATGTTGTCAGTCTTCAGGCCGGCCCGTAACTCGCTATATATGGGCCGAAACGTGGTCCTATAATCATCTTGGGCCATTAGCAGGTCTAAATGTATAGTAGTTTTCCACCTTTAACAGGCCGAGTAAAGTTCTGGCCAGCTGGGCTAGAGAATACCATGGGCTTTGAACAGGCAAAAAACTAGATTGGGCTAGCATTGATCCGAAAAATTCACGGGCCAACACAGGCCGAACCTGTCTTAGGCCCATGTTTGGCCCAAATAGCAAACTAGCCGTTAACAGGCCAAAATGTATCCCGGGACCTGTTTGGCCCAATAAAATTATGGGCTTTAAGCAGGCCAGTATTAACGCGGGCCTTAGGCCCAACTGTGTCATGGGCCATTGACACATGGGCTGTAAGCAGGACGGATTCAACGCGGGTTGTAGTTAGGCCCAACTATTACACGGGCCATTAACAGGCCGATAGGCACGTTGGGATGAAATTTGTCCACGAAAACTACGGGTCATTAAGAGGCCTAAAGTCACTTCGGACAAGAAATAGCCCAGTTTCAACACGGGCCGTTAAATGGGCTAAAGTGAAACCGGGCCGACAATGGCCCAGATGCACAAGGGCCGCAAACAGGCCGTAAATGATTATCGGGCCGAACTGGTAAACGGGCATTTAACAGGCTGAAATACAAACCTGTCTTAGAATGGGCCCAAAAGAACAGTGGCCTGTTAACGGGCCTGATCTGATATGGGCCGTAATTTAGCCCAAAACATGACAGGTTGTGAATGGGCCAGATCTGATATGGGCCTTAATTTGACCCAAAACATGGCAGGTTGTTAACGGGCCGGCCCACTAGTGTGTGGAAAAATATGGTGGGCCTTTAGGTGGGCCAACCTTTTTACCTTAAATGGGCCACTGTTGGGCTGTGCCATGTGTTGACATATCATAGGCATCTTCCGTCCATTGTAGGGATGACATCTGTCCCAACGATGAGCTGACACGTGGATCCTCTGGCGAATGAGAATTTTACACATGGAAAATCCCCATTGGTTCGAGCTGTTAACGGGTTATCGGATCCAAACCGGAACCCGATAGCTTAACGGCGACCTGTTACGGTGGAAGCCACGTGTTGGTTACCCTTGACGAAAACACTTCCATGATGAGGTATTTATCTTCATGGAAGTGGACACTTCCGTGATGATAATTTCAGTATTGTCATGGAACACTTCTACGACAGCACAGGTATGACTATCTTGATTCTGTCATAAAATCATCATGGATGTACATGCATGACAGAAAACGTGACCTACTGTGACAAACACGTATCATCACAAAAGTGTTTTTTTGGTAGTGTCACCATCTTTATATCTCAAAACAAATGCAAGGAATCAAACTTCTCATATATTCAATGATCTTCATGAAAGTTTTTATTTATCCCTCTTGAATACCTATCATATTAGGACTAAATTCATAACTTAAAAAAATTGCCATACTATTTTTAATACTCTCAAAATAATATAAGTGAAGCATGAGAGTTCATCAATTTCTACAAAATAAAAACCACCGTCGTGCTCTGAAAAGATATAAGTGAAGCGCTAGAGCAACTGCCTAGCTCAAAAGATATACGTGAAGCACATAGAGTATTGTAATAAATTCACGATTAATGTGTGTCCCTCTCGAAAGGTGTGTACAACAAGGATGATTGTGGCAAACTAAAAAGTAAAGACTCATATAAAACAAGACGCTCCAAACAAAACACATATCATGTGGTGAATAAAAATATAGCCTCAAGTAATTTTACCGATGGATTGAAGACGAAAGAGGCGATGCCATCCGGGGCATCCCCAAGCTTAGATGCTTGGTTGTCCTTGAATATTTCCTTGGGGTGCCTTGGGCATCCCCAGGCTTAGGCTCTTGCCATTCCTTATTCCGTAGTCCATCAAAACTTTACCTAAAACTTGAAAACTTCACAACACAAAACTCAACAAAAAACTCGTAAGCTCCGTTAGTATAATAAAACAAATCACCACTTTAGGTACTGTTGTGAACTCATTCTAAATTTATAATGGTGTTATATCTACTGTATTCTAACTTCTCCATGGTTCATACCCCCTGATACTACCCATAGATTTATCAAGATAAGCAAACAACACATAGAAAACACAATCTGTCAAAAACAGAACAGTATGCGAAGACCTTGATTTTACTCATACTTCTGTAACTCCAAAAATTCTAAAAAAATTAGGACAACGTAGGCAATTTGTATATCAATCTTGTGTAAAAAATATTCAGAACCAGAACACGCTCCTGTGAATTTTAACAATTCTGCTACTGGACGCAAAAGTTTCTGTTTTTCAGCAAAATCAAATCAACTATCACCATAGATCATCCCAAAGGTCTTACTTTGCTCAAACACTAATTAAAACACTTAAACACAATTACTACAGAAGTAATATTTTGTATTCTCATAAAAACAGACAGGAAAAATATTGGATTGTCTCCCAACAAGTGCTTTTCTTTAAAGCCT
Source organism: Thinopyrum elongatum (assembly GCA_011799875.1). NCBI lineage: Eukaryota > Viridiplantae > Streptophyta > Magnoliopsida > Poales > Poaceae > Thinopyrum > Thinopyrum elongatum. Next base: position 525,445,767 of record CM022299.1, read on the forward strand.
TTGAGCTAGGCATTGATAATTTTAATGATGCTCGCATGAAAGACAAGAATTGAAGCACAAAGAGAGCATCATATAGCATGTGAAATTTAAGTCTAACAAACTTCCTATGCATAGGAATTTTATAAGAGAACAAATTATCAAGACAAGCAAAAACTAGCATATGCAAGGGAGAAGAATAAAGCATTGACAATCTTAACATGAAGAGAGGTAATTTAGTAACATGAAAATTTCTACAACCATATTTCCCTCTCTTATAATAATTACATGTGGAATCATATTCAAACTCAACAATATAGCTATCACATAACATATTCTCTACATGATCCACATGCATGCAAAGTTGACACTCTTCCAAAATAGATCATCAAATAAAGTCATGACCTCTCCAAGCCCACTTTTATCAAAAAATTCATAAGATTGATCATTCTCCAAAGTAGTGAGATCATTATTACCTAGAGTTGACACTCTTCCAAACCCACTTTCAATATTATCACAAACAAATCCATCATGAGGCTTAAATAAATTTTCGAGATCATAAGAAGAATCACCCCAATCATGATCATTGCAATAAGTAGTGGACATATCAAAATTAGCATCCCCAAGCTTAGGATTTTGCATATTATTAGCACAATTGACATTAATAGAATTTATAATAACGTCATTGCAATCATGCTTTTCATTTAAGAAGATATCATGAATCACTTCATAAATTTCTTCTTTTAACACTTCATCACAATTTTTAGATTCACGAATTTCAAGCAAAACTTCATAAAGATAATCTAGTGCACTCAACTCACTAGCAATTGGTTCATCATAATTGGATCTTTTAAAAAGATTAGCATGTGGATGAGGATCCATAACCTTTTCTATTCTGACTTTCAATAAACACACAATTATGCTAAGAGAATAAGCAAACAAACCAAGTAAGACATAAAGGCAAACGAAAGAAGGAAAATAAGAAGGCAAATATTTTTGTGTTTTTCTGAAAACGTTTTAGAAGTGAGGGAGATGAAAACGAGAGGCAAATGGCAAATAATGTAAGTGCAAGATATGAGAGTTTATGATAGGTACTTGGTAGGCTTGATGTAGAACCTCCCCGGCAACGACGCCAGAAATTCTTCCTGCTACTTCTTGAGCTTGCGTTGATTTTTCCCTTGAAGAGGAAAGGGTGATGCGGCAAAGTAGAGATAAGTATTTCCCTCAATTAAGAACCAAGGTATCAATCCAGTAGGAGGCACAAGCAAGTCCCTAATAGATGCACCTGCACAAACTAACAAACACTTGCACACAACACGAAAAAGGGGTTGTCAATCCCTTCACGTCACTAGCAAAAGTGAGATCTGATAGAGATAGATATAAAAGATAAGTAAAAGTGCAAAATAAAATAAATATAAATAAAGTGCAGCAAGGTATTTTTGTATTTTTGGTTTTATAGATCTGAAAATATATGATGATAAATAGACCCGGTGGCCATAGTTTTCACTAGAGGCTTCTCTCTTGAAAGAACGCATACGGTGGGTGAACAAATTACTGTTGAGCAATTGATAGAAAAGCGCATAGTTATGACGACATCTAAGGCAATGATCATGAATATAGGCATCACGTCCGTGACAAGTAGACCGAAACGATTCTGCATCTACTACTATTACTCCACACATCGACCGCTATCCAGCATGCATCTAGTGTATTAAGTTAACAAGAACGGAGTAACGCCTTAAGCAAGATTACATGATGTAGAGGGATAAACTCAAGCAATATGATATAAACCCCATCTTTTTATCCTTAATGGCAACAATACAATACGTGCCTCGCTACCCCTTCTGTCACTGGGTGAGGACACCACAAGATTGAACCCATCACAAAGCACCTCTCTCATTGCAAGATATATCAATCTAGTTGGCCAAACCAAATCAATAGATCGGAGAGAAATACAAAGCTATCTTAATCATGCATAAAAGAGTTCAGAGAAGGCTCAAATAATATTCATAGATAATCTGATCATAAATCCATAATTCATCGGATCTCAACAAACGCACCGCAAAAGAAGATCACATCGAATAGAACTCCAAGAACATCGAGGAGAACATTGTATTGAAGATCAAAGAGAGAGAAGAAGTCATCTAGCTACTAGCTATGAACCCGTAGGTCTGTGGTAAACTACTCACACATCATCGGAAGGGCAGCAAGGTTGATGTAGAAGCCCTTCGTGATCGAATCCCCCTCCGGCGGAGTGCCGGAAAAGGCACCAAGATGGGATCTCACGAGAACAGAAGCTTGCGGCGGTGGAAAAGTTTTTGTGGTGTGCCCTCTGACGTAAGGGGAATATTTGGGTATTTATGGAACAAAGATTAGGGTTAGGAGGTCTACGAGGGGCCCACAAGCCTGGTTGGGCGGCCCCCTGGGGCGCGCCCCTAGGGCTTATGGCCTCCTCGTAGGTCTTCTGGCCTTCTCCCGAAGCTTCCTAGGTTTCTTCTGGTCCAAGAAAAATCATCGTAAAGTTTTTATTCCGTTTGGACTCCGTTTGATATTGATTTTCTGTAAAAGACAAAAAACAGAAGAAAAAAACAGCAACTGGCAGTGGGCACTAGGTTAATAGGTTAGTCCCAAAAAATGATATAAAATAGCATATTAATGCATATAAAATATCCAAGATGGATAATATAATAGCATGGAACAATCAAAAATTATAGATACGTTGGAGACGTATCAATTACTGGACAGCCCGGACAGTCTGTGTGCTCGCTTACTTCGGGTCAAATATTACCCCAACGGTAATTTGTTGGACACGGTGTTCCCATCTAGCTCGTCTGCAGTCTGGAGAGGGATCACACACAGCCTTGAGCTTTTAAAGAAGGGTCTGATTTGGCGAGTGGGTGATGGTACGTTGATCAAAACATGGCGAGATGCTTGGATCCCAAGGGGACATGATTTTAAGCCGGTCACCCCGAAAGGTACTTGTAGATACAATTGGGTGGCGGATTTTCTGGACGAGTCAGGTGCATGGAACATGCATAGACTACGGCAATATTTTTGGGACATGGATGTTCGCGAGATCTGAAGATTCGTGCGTCTCCTAGGGGCGGCCAAGACTTTCTGGCATGGTTCCCGGAGAAGAGTGGGAGATTCAGGTCAAAAGTGCATATCGCCTTGCGACAGTTAACATGTATACAGGGTTGGGCGCTTCTAGTGATAGCCCGGATCACTTGATTTGGCGGCGTGTATGGGATACTAAGATACCGTTGAAGATGCGGATATTAGTCTAGAAGGTGGTGTCCGGGGCACTTGCAACAAACGCGTGCAAGAAGTATAGGCACATCTCAACGCGAGACACTTGTCCGCTTTGTGGATCTGAGAAGGAAACTAGCTTCCATGCTCTAGTTACATGTGATCATGCACATGCGGTGTGGACGCAAATGCGCCAAGTATGGTTACTCCCTGATCAGGAATTGCTACGAGATACAGGAAAGAACTAGCTCCTAAACACTTTGGCAAATTGTAATGATACAATGAGGGACTGCACCATAATGTTATATGGAGGATCTGGTCGCTTCGCTTGGACCTGACTCACGGCAAGGCTGTTCCGTCTCCCGCAATGACAGCAGACTACCTCCAAAGCTACATGTCATCGTTGCACATGTCGAGTAAGTACACCACTGATGAAATTCTGAAGGGGAAGATGCCTGCAGTTGATCTTGCCCCTGTTGCACAGCGAGTAGCAGTTACAGCGCTGCCCTGGCCGAGACCGCCTGCTGGAGGGATCGCCTTGTCTGTGGACGGCGCTTACTCCCAGGCAGATGGTTCTGCGGCTGCGGGGATGGTTCTACGGAGGCATGATGGCAGCATTATTTTTGCAGCATACAGATGCATATTTAACTGCAATGACGCGTTGGAGGCTAAACTACATGCATTAATGCAAGGTATGGCTTTGGCTATTCAACATAGTAATGGGCCTATCATTGTTCAGTCCGACTCCTCGGAAGCACTGTTGGCGATGAAGGGGGACAGTCTTACCCGCTCGGCATATGGACATCTAGTGTTGGAAAATTAGGCAAGTTCATGATTAATTCCAGTAAATAATTCATGACTAGAACATATACTAGCATGTAACAATCTAGCAAACTAGAAGAACAAGACATGCATAACAGCAGCGAAAACGAAACAATAGCTGTAGAGACAAACATGAACAGATGATGTTGGACGTACTGTTCGTTAGCTATTGTGGGTGCGACGGTGTTGATGGCGATGTTGGCGACGATCTGCTGCTGACGGCGATGAAGACGACGATGAGTAGCACCGCCCGACTTGGACGGAAGACGACCCGTGATGACGAATTTGAGCAGTCGCGCAGAGCGCTTCCCAAAAACCTAATTCGTCCTCTCCCGGTGCAGGATCGCAAGGACGAACGGTTCCGGAGACCTGCTCTCCCACGCGCCGATGCACGCCAGTGTTTGGGATGAAGTAGACTACAACGGCGGCGCAAGTTGCGAGATGAGGCAAAACCCTAGGTGTTTTTCGGTGTGTCTTTGCCGCAGCCGGTAGCTGTATATATATTAGGACCAGAGGCAGTATCGTGTCGTGATCACAATCCCAAACCGACTCGGTTTCTAATTCGTATACTTACCGGACAAGAAATCAAAAACTTGTCTGCCAAGACATAAAAAATAAAACGGCAAAAGGAAGCTGCGCCCCTGCAAGGAGACGGATCGGATTTCGGCGGACCATTCACGCGCATGTCGCACGTACGCGCCGCCTCGCCTCGCCTCGCCTCGCCTCGCCACGCCACGCCACGCCACGCCCCGGCCCGGCCAGGCGAGGCGAGCGAGCGCGCGCGTGTGGTCTTTTCTTTCTCTTCTCACACACCACTTAGAGTGGTGGAGAGAACCCACTAGATAAAGAGGTCCAACTCTTCTTCAACTTCCGGGGTGGGACTAAACTTTAGCACCACCACTTGCCATTTTACACATGGGCTTTGAGATTTCAGAAATTGCTATGGGCCTAGCCCATTAATTCTAACAATCCCCCACCAGATCTCAAATACCCATTTAGAGATTTGCCTTCTCTCACCACTTGTTTAATATACCAGTGTTTCAGCAGAGACTGTTAAGTTGAACTTCTGCCTAGAACTTTAAGCTACATCCATTCACAACTTGACAATGGACTATGCCTTCAATTGCTAGTTTTGTGTGAACAGGTTTCACTCAAAGTCTTAACCAGTACCTGACCGCCAGTAGGCTACCCCACGGTTTGGAGCTTATACGTCATACTCCCTGGTCTCTTCGTGAGCTTACTAGAGATCACCCAAATCTCATAGACTGCGACATTTACAGTCAGAACTCATATAGATGTGTTCTTTCAAGACTGCTCTATAGGACAACATCTTTGCTAATTATAGCCAATAGAACCACATTAAGGCATGTTGCCAACCTGCCTTACAGCTCTGAGCCTTACAGCTCTGAGAGTTTTGCATCTTCACTTAGAGACGGTCATTAGTTATTACTCTCCTCAGTTAACCAATAGCTTGTTCTTCCCAGATTCTAATTCACGGGATCTCCGATCACAAAGGTTGGGTTACTACTATGGTGTAACATCTATGGGTCTCATGCCCATCTCCTTTGATGCAATATCTATCACATTTCGTGATAGTCCCTTTGTAAAGGGATCTGCCAGGTTTTAGTTTGTTTGAATATACGTAACAGTTATTACTCTGGAGTTTCTCAACTTCCTGACAGACTTCAAACGTCTCTTCACGTGTCTTGATGACTTCGCATTATCTTTAGAATTGTATACTTTAGCGATAACCGTTTGGTTGTCACAATTCATAAGAATAGCCGGTACAGGTTTTTCAACCACAGATAAGTCCATCAAGAGCTCACGCAGCCATTCTGCCTCAACAGTAGCTGTGTCTAAAGCAGTTAATTCTGCTTCCATAGTTGACCTCATCAATATGGTTTGCTTGCAAGACCTCCATGACACTGCGCCATCTCCATGAGTAAATACATACCCACTTGTTGCGTAGAGTACATCAACATCGGAGATCCAGTTTGAATCACTATATCCTTCTAGCACAGCAGGATGCCCTGAATAAGTAATTCCAAAACTCATAGTACCTCTCAGATAGCGCAAGACCCTTTCTAGTGCATGCCAATGATCATCACCCGGGTTGGACATGAACCTACTCAGTTTGCTCACAGCAAAAGAGATATCTGGTCTTGTAGCGCTAGCTAAGTACATGAGTGAACCGACAATTTGAGAGTATCTTAATTGATCTCTTGTTTCTTTCTTATTCTTTCTGAGTGTCACACTGTAGGTGTTGGAGAAGGCTTGCTATCCATAAATCCGAACCGGCTCAAGACCTTCTCAACATAGTGAGATTGCGTTAGAGTAATCCCACTCTCATCCTTAATAAGTTTGATGTTTAGAATTACATCGGCTTCTCCCAGATCTTTCATGTCAAAACTTTTTGATAGAAAAGACTTGACCTCATTGATCGCATTAATGTTTGTACCAAAGATCAGTATGTCATCCACATACAAACATAATATGACACTATTGCCCCCACCATGGCGATAGTAAACACACCTATCAGCCTCGTTAATGACAAATCCTGCAGAAGTCAGAGTTCTTTCAAACTTCTCATGCCATTGCTTAGGTGCCTGTTTCAGGCCATACAAAGATTTTAACAACTTGCACACTTTTCTCTCTTCACCCTTTACCACAAACCCGTCAGGCTGATCCATATAGATTTCCTCTTCCAACTCTCCATTGAGGAAAGCTGTCTTTACATCCATTTGATGAATGATAAGACCATAAGAGGCAGCCAAGGAAAGTAACACTCGAATGGTGGTCATTCTAGCAACGGGTGAATAGGTGTCAAAGTAATCTTTGCCTTCTTTCTGAGTGTAGCCCTTGGCCACTAGCCGCGCCTTGTACTTATCAATAGTACCATCAGGCTTTAGCTTCTTTTTGAACACCCACTTACAGCCCACAGGTTTACAACCATATGGTCTATCAGTTAGTTCCCAAGTTCCATTAGAAAGAATTGAGTCCATCTCATTATGAACAGCTTCTTTCCAATCATCTACATCCGGAGATGCATATGCCTCTGCAATCGTCTTGGGTGTGTCGTCCACAAGGTATACAATGAAATCATCACCAAAGAATTTTGCAATCCTTTGTCTCTTGTTCCTTATAGGAACTTCATTGTTATCCTTCTCAATGACTTCCTCATGTGATTGTTCGAAATATTCATCAGTTGTACTAGATTCAGGAATTATCTCAAAAGAAAATCTAGCAATGCTATGCATATCTTTCATAGGAAATATGTTCTCAAAAAATGTGGCATCACGAGATTCCATTATAGTACCAACATGCATATCACGTACTTCAGATTTTACCACTAAAAATCTATAAGCAATGCTCCGTTGAGCATACCCTAGAAAGACACAATCCACTGTCTTTGGTCCAAGTTTACGTTTCTTAGGAATAGGAATATTGACCTTTGCCAAACATCCCCAAGTGCGCAAATAAGAAAGTGATGGTTTTCTCCCAACCCACTCCTCATAAGGGGTTTTCTCCTTATTATTGTTAGGAACTCTATTCAGGACATGACATGAAGTCAATAGAGCCTCCCCCCACCATGCCTTAGATAAACTAGCAGTGTCTAATATGGCATTCACCAAGTCAGTCAATGTGCGGTTTTTCCTCTCGGCAACTCCATTTGATTGAGGTGAATAGGGAGGCGTCCTCTCATGAATAATACCATGTTCCTCACAAAATTCATCAAATACTTTGGGAAATACTCTCCACCACGATCGGACCTAAGACGCTTGATCTTTCTCTCTAGTTGATTTTCAACTTCAGCTTTATAGATTTTAAAGTAGTCTAATGCTTCATCTTTAGTTTGCAACAAATAAACATAGCAAAATCTAGTCGCATCATCAATCAAAGTCATGAAATATCTCTTTCCACTTTTTGTCAACACACCATTCATCTCACAAAGATCAGAATGTATGAGTTTTAGAGGTGCCAAGTTTCTCTCCTCGGCAGCCTTATGAGGCTTTCGAGGTTGCTTCGATTGCACACAACTATGGCACTTAGAAGCTTTGGCAACAGTGAAATTCGGAATTAAACTCATACTGGATAGCCGAGACATTAAACCAAAATTAATATGACATAAACGAGAGTGCCAAATACTTGCATCATCATTAACACTAGCACAAATTTGGTTTACTGACTTATTGCAAAAATCTGAAAGGGAAAAGCGGAACAAGCCTCCGCACTCATAGCCTTTGCCTATAAATTGTCCAAATCTTGACACGATTACTTTATTCGACTCTAAAACTACCTTAAACCCATCTCGACATAGAAGGGAGCCGCTAACTAGATTCTTGTTCATAGTAGGGACATGTTGCACGTTCCTTAATTGCACGATCTTTCCCGAAGTAAACTTCAGATCCACCGTGCCAATGCCACGAACAGAAGCATGTGACCCATTCCCCATTAGGACGGAAGAATCCCTTGCGACCTGATAAGAAGTAAACAGGGAGACGTCAGCACACACATGAACGTTAACACCCGAATCAATCCACCATGAAGATGATTGAAATACTGAAAGCACAATAGGTAAATTACCATACCCATCAGTATTGCTAGCGGTCACCATGTTGACAGTCTTGGAGCTCGTTTTCCCTCTGCGGTCTGCACGTTCAGGGCATTCCTTGGAAAAGTGTCTGGGCTTCCCACAGGCGTAGCACTCTAGCGCAGCCTTGTTGAACTTCTTCTTCTTGAAAGTAGTAGTCTTGGTAGGCTTGTTGAAAACAGGTTTGTTTTTCCCTTTGTTCTTGTTCTGTGGGTACCTCTGCACCATATTGGCGGTAGGCTGAACCTCACCTTCTTTCTCAGTAGTGTCTCTAGCCCGAGCTTTTTCTTCAACATCAAGAGATGCAATCAGATTTTCAACTGATATCTCTTGTCTCTTATGTTTCAGAGTTGTGGCAAAATTCCTCCATGAAGGAGGCAACTTTGCAATCATGCACCCAGCCACGAATTTGTCGGGTAGAACACACTTAAGGAGTTCAAGTTCTTTCACAATGCACTGTATCTCATGAGCTTGTTCAACCACAGAACGGTTATTCACCATCTTGTAGTCATGAAAACTCTCCATGATGTACAGTTCACTGCCTGCATCTGTTGCACCGAATTTTGCATTCAGTGCATCCCACAGAGTCTTTCCGTCATCTATGTGCATATACACATCACACAGACGGTCAGCAAGAACACTCAGAATGCATCCCACAAACATAGTATTGGCTTCCTGGAATTTTCTCTGATCTTCGTCAGACATTCCCTCTGGAGCACCAACACTAATGTGGAAAACTTTCAGAGCAGTAAGCCAGAGCGTGGTCTTCACCTGCCACCTCTTAAAGTGCACACCGATAAATTTATCCGGCCTCAGTGCATCAGTGAATCCAGCCATAGTTAACTCAGGAAATTGCCTACAATTAGGTTTTTGGATTGTTGGAAAATTAGGCAAGTTCATGATTAATTTCAGTAAATAATTCATGACTAGAACAGATACTAGCATGCAACAATCTAGCAAACTAGAAGAACAACAAGACATGCATAACAGCAGCGAACACGAAACAATAGCTGTAGAGACAGACATGAACAGATGATGTTGGACGTACTGTTCGTTAGCTATTGTGGGTGCGACGGTGTTGATGACGATGTTCGCGATGATCTGCTGCTGACGGCGATGAAGACGACGATGAGTAGCACCGCCCGACTTGGACGGAAGACGACCCGTGATGACGAATTTGAGCAGTCGCGCAGAGCGCTTCACAAAAACCTAATTCGTCCTCTCCCGGTGCAGGATCGCAAGGACGAACGGTTTCGGAGACCTGCTCTCCCACGCGCCGATGCACGCCGGCGTTTGGGATGAAGTAGACTACGACGGCGGCGCAAGTTGCGAGATGAGGCAAAACCCTAGGTGTTTTTCGGTGTGTCTTTGGCCGCAGCCGGTAGCTGTATATATATTAGGACCAGAGGCGGTATTGTGTCGCGATCACAATCCCAAACCGACTCGGTTTCTAATTCGTATACTTACCGGACAAGAAATCAAAAACTTGTCTGCCAAGACATAAAAAATAAAACAGCAAAAGGAAGCTACGCCCCTGCAAGGAGACGGATCGGATTTCGGCGGACCATTCACGCGCATGTCGCACGTACGCGCCGCCTCGCCTCGCCTCGCCCCGGCGAGGCGAGCGAGCGCGCGCGTGTGGTCTTTCCTTTCTCTTCTCACACACCACTTAGAGTGGTGGAGAGAACCCACTATATAAAGAGGTCCAACTCTTCTTCAACTTCCGGGGTGGGACTAAACTTTAGCACCACCACTTGCCATTTTACACATGGGCTTTGAGATTTCAGAAATTGCTATGGGCCTAGCCCATTAATTCTAACATCTAGTGGCTGAGATTCATCATCTTATGGGTGAAAGAGAGTTTATTCCTTCGAAAATTAAGCGTGAACAAAATAGGGTAGCAGATCGGTTGGCATTATATAGTCGTACGGAGAGTACTACTGCTATATGGCTAGCTAGAGGTCCACCGTGTGTGGAGGAACTTTTGCCTCTTAATTGTAACCCTATGGTCCGTTCCTTTATGTAAGGTGTATTATTTTCAGCACGGTGACCAAGACACGTAATGATAGACAATATTGGACAAAATTACCATTTAAAAATCCGTTGGTTAGCGGCAAGTAAATCAGTTAGTTCAAGAAAGAAAGAGATGCAGGCAATCAAGCGAGAGATAATTTTCTTCTTTTGCTACAATGAGAGAGACATGCAATCAGGAGAGACACACTTTTCTTTTTCTGAAGGGCTAATAATGAAATTACGAGGAATTAGAAGAAATGCACCTTGCATCGTGAAATTTTAAAAAAACAAATACACGTTTATAAAGGAATGGAAGGAGTACAAGGGGTTCGGATGCCGCTGCGATCAGACACCGGCCAAAAAATCATGAAACAAACACGTCCTACATCTCACCGCCAACGTAGTCTGCCTCGTCACTCAAAAAGTACAAATAGAAGTAGTGATCATCGAGAGGACGGTCCCGCGGCAGCGCACCCTGCTCTCTCGTCACATGCGAAGCGGACTCCCTGAACCTCCGGGCGCGCGCCCTGCCGTACGCGTCGATGTTCAGCTGCGAGACCAGGAAGAGCTCCGCCTCCGCGACGAACCGCGCCGTCCGTCCATGGAGGAACGGCCTCGCGGCGTCGGACAACGAACGCATGAACTCCTCCCTCGCATGCTCCGGCGGGGCCTCCTTGGAAGCGTGTGCTTTCATGGAAGACTCGATGACGCCGTGGATGTGGTAGACTACGGCGTCGACGTCCTCGTCCCGCGTGAGGGCCTGGATCTCCCGTCTCAGCCATGGCTCGAGCCACACGTTCTTCCGGAGGTACTTTCGCTGCTTCCAGTATTTCTGTACACTCGGCTCGTCGCCTGAGACCTCTCTCGTGTTGTAGAATTGTGATATGAGCGCGTGCGCGTCTGAGCGATGTCTCGTCTTCTTCCCCGGGTGGTGCTGCTCGTGCTCGATGTGATGCTGCTGGAACGACTCGCCGTCGAAGGCGTGGACGATGGACGCGCTCCCGGTCTTGCAGAGGGGGCACCTCGCGGAGGACAAGGGTGCTTCGCGCTTGCTCGCCACGATCTTCACCCACTGCGTTATGCACCTGTAGCAGAACGAGTGCAGGCATGCGTCGAGGTAGGCCTCGTCTTCGATGGCTTCGAGGCAGATGGGGCAACCGCCCGCCGCCGCCGGGTTGCTGCGGCCGCTGCCGGAGGGCGCGGCGGATGCCATGTTTGGAACTGGAAGTCGAGACGGATCGGTGCCGCCTTACGGTTTTGGGGCTTGTCTCGTCCCGGTTCTATGGATTCGTACGTACATACTGCAGTCATATATAGGCGTGCACAACGCGAGAAAAAACATAAGACCGGACAAGGACTGCGATACGACCACGACAAGGAAACTGATCGGCCAGTTTCAATCCTTACCGCTGATAATTCACGCTAACCCGATCCAGTGAATTCGCAGGCGCCACCTTCCCCTGCGGCAAGGCAACCCGTCCCGTCTCCCAGCCTCTCCCGGTCTCTGCCGCCGGCCACCACAGTACCCCGCCTCTATGGCTCCATCCCTTCTGTAACACCCCACCACACGCCAGCCGTCCGCTGCGGCCAACACTACCCTCGGTTGCCGTCGTCCCCTGCGACTCGCAAAGTCATTTTTACCGGAGACGGTACCTACCGGTGATGCATGACCAATGGGGTACCGCCACATGGTGAAGTATGCGAATACAACAACACGTATTTGATTCCTTTCCTGACTTCAAGTGCCGGTATTTCTTCCTTGTGGGTTCCACCATTGACAGATAAATGTAGCATGCATGGTACTATCCGCTGGTACAAGTTACGACACATTCACTCTCTCAACTCTCACCAACAAACCCATCATTTTATTCCACCCATGACAATTTTAATCATTCATATCTTTTAAACTACAATTTTGTTTCTGAAATAATTTATATATTTAAACTCCTCGCGTCAAGATCTTTAGAACAAGCTCAATCTTGGATATATTTCCAGCACGTTAAATTTTTAACGTTTCAATTGTCATATTTCACTCAGTATATTTTATGTGGAACTGCTTATTTCACTGTTTGAAACTGTTTTTTGTGATGAGTGAAATACGTTTTAATTTTTTCGGAAATATGCAGTGAAATTGTTTTGAAATTTATATTTTGTAATGAGTGAAATAATTTATTTGAAACAAGTAAAATATAGTATTTCAATTAAGTGAGCCAAATGTGTTTCCTCAGTTGAGTGAAATGTATTTTTTTAAGTGAGTGTAATGCGTTTTCTGAAAATGAGTGAAATGAGTGAATTTTATCTTTTCTAAACGAGTGTAATGTGTTTCCGGAAACTAGTGAAATGAGTGAATTTTATCTTTTCTAAATGAGTGTAATGTGTTTCCGGAAACTAGTGAAATGAGTGAAATTTATCTTTTGTAATGAGTGAAATCAGTTTTTTGAAACAAGTGAAATTTAATATTTCAATTAAGTGAGTGTAACGTGTTTTCTGATATGAGTGAAACGAGTGTAACACCCCCTAGTAATAAGCTCTATGACACTCTGTTAAAACTGCCAAGTCATGATCATTTGCAGTGCCAAGTCATAAGGGTTAATGATCCAATTCAAATCCACATCTGAAAATCAACTCAAATTCAAAGGTGAATTATAAAGTTGATCAAACACTGTTGGGAAAATGTTCATTAAATGGCAAATAATTCAGGAACATTTCTAAAATCAAAATCAAAATATTTGGAGTTGGGCAAGTGACTCAAACAAGATGAAACAGCACCCAAAACAGCAATATTAATTCATTTAAAATCATTACAGATTCAAATGAACTCCAAATCTGCCCAAACCACTTTTTGATGAGAGATGATATTGCATTGCAATATTTGGGCCAACATCCACATTTTTCAAAAAAGCACAAGTGGCCTAAACATTTTGAAACAAAAAAAGGAATAAAAGAAAAGGTAGAAGAGAAATAAGGAAAAAGAAGAAAGCCACTGTTGGCTGGGCCTAATTGCACAGTGTGCAGGCCCAGTCCAACAGCAGCCCACGCCGTCTCCCTCCTCCCCGTGTCGCCTTCGCCGTGGCCGCGCCCGCGCGCCAGTCGGCCGGCGACACCGTGGCGCCACCGACGATACAGGAGCCCGGGAGGATAAGGGCGAGCCCCGTCCAGCTCCCCTGGCCCCTCCTATCCACTCGCCGCTCCTCCCTCACCCCTCCCCTGCTCGCGCTCGCCTCTGCTCTCTCTGGTCCGAACACCACCGCCGCCGTTCTCGTTCGTCCCCGCGGCCACCGAGCCCTGCCTGCCGCTCTGCCATGTCCTGCGCCATCGCCATGGACCGCCACGGCCTCGGGCGCCGTTGATTGGGGCCGAGGAGCTCCACGTTGCGCGGATCGAGCCGCGCCCCTCTTCTGCATCTCCGGCGCGGTTCCGGTGACCTCGACCTCCTGCAGTTCCTAAACCCCCACGGGCCAACGTGTGCCGCTGCGGTGAGCTCCCCCTCCGACCTCCCCCTCTCTTCTCCGCGCCTATTCATCGCCATAGTGGCCGCACCAGAGAACGTCCGAGCTCAACGCCGTCGAGCTCGACGCCGGCCAGGTTCCGGTGACCGTTCGGTCGCGCGCATGTGTCCATCGTGCTCGCCTGCGCATGTAGAGGCCGTAGGTGCTCAGCTCCGTCTGTTTTGCTCGCCGTAGCGTCATCTGCGAGCTCGCCGAGCTTCAGCCATCGCCACCACTCGTCGCCGGCGCCGATTCCGGCTAGTTTAGACCACGCCACCGCTCGCGTTGGATGCGGCACTCCCTCCTCGATCGAACGCACTTTAGAACGCAAGAAACGGAGCGGCGTAGCGGATTTCCGAGCCGCTCCGGCGAAGCACCGCCGCTGGAGAGGTCGCCGGCGCGTCTCCGGCCGCCGAGCTGAGCTGGCGCCACGTGGGACCCCCTCTGAGTCACTGACTGTGGGCCCCAGCGCCGGTTTGACCTCGTTGACTTTGGTCAACTTCAATTACTGTTCACCATGAGTCACTGACGTGTGGGCCCCCTCCTGTTAATTAGCCTAAATAAACGATTTTGAAAATAAAACTAATTAGTTATACTAAACACTCACTGACATCAGGGCCCCACCCAGTTAATTAACCCACTGTTAGTATAATCTAACCCTGTTAAGTCACAGAGGCTGACATGTGGGTCCCACTGGACCCACATGTCATATTTGACTTAGTCAGCCGACTGTTGACTTGCTGACGTCAGCAGCGCGTCATGCTGACGTCATAATTCATTTTCTGTTAAATAAAATAATTCCAGAAATTCAAATAATCTTTAAAAATTAATAACTTTTAAACCGTAGCTCGGATCGAAAAAGTTAAAACATGAAAGTTGCTCAGAACGACGAGACGAGTCTGATCATGCCGTCTGTTTCTCCATCGGAACCTCCTACGTAGAAGAACTCGTAACTCCGGACCCGAATCCGGCAGATGAATAGTGCACACACGTCGGATATTAGATCCCAGAATAATTCTAAAAAAATAACTAAAATGACTTAGATGCATATTCAGGCAACCCTGCACTGCATCATAGCATAGCACGCACTGGTGGCATATGATTGCATATTGTTTACCTGTTTCCTCCCCCTCTTCTCTCTCGATAGACCCCGACGCAGACGTAGCTCCCGAGGCAGACGCCGCACAGGAGTACGACTACGTCCCCGACGACACCCCTGAAGACCTTGCCCTTGCCCCAGAGCAAACAGGCAAGCACCCCCATTTTGAGCATGCCTATATCGCCTACTCTCTTCTCTCTTATGCTTGCATTAGAACTGCTACTGCTACTGTTTTCCTATATCTGCTGCATAGCCTGTTTATTGTAACCTGCCTTGCTACCTTACTGGTTATCCTAGACTGCTTAGTATAAGGTGGGTAGAGACACGACCGAGACCCCCACTTGATCCCGACTGCCCTGCTGGACATCAGAAGACCCGATCATCGGGATTGAAGACTAGACCATGGCACCGCACATCACTTCCCCTTAGTTGCCGACACTGCTGGGTTATCATCGAGTGCCGAGGGTGATACCTCGTCAGCACTTCTGATGTTAACCTTGTAGGTTAGTTACTCGGTCGTGGTAAGCGAAGGTGATTCCTTCTACACCACCCCCGATCACGACGTCGTCGCGCAACTCCTCAAGGTGGACCTCGAGGGTGATTCCTCCTTCGTTCACCTTGATGATAACATCGAGCGGGAATTCCATCGAGGGTGATTCCTCAGGGTTCCCTTCGGTGTCAGACACACAGTTACCTTGGATATTATGACTTGCACTAAACTATGATACTAAAGACGGGTCGGCCCTGAGGGGTACCCGCGCGAGCTTAACGCGAAGTGATGTGGAGTCGGGTTGACCTGGATGGTGCCCGCGAGATAACTACGAGGCGTGGCCGGGCATTCTTAGCCCTTGCCGCAAGTCCTCGAGATGGGGCGACGGGGTCACATCGATCGTGAGTCTCTGCTCGTTTCCGCGCGCTCCTAATCCACTACGGTTTTGGATATTTGATCCGAGGGGCCTCTGGCCCGATAGCACTAACCATCACGTGGGCATAGTATGGGCGTTCTGCGTCGTACACATCAGCCGAAGCTTGTTTGACGTCAGTAAGGAGCGGCGCACGCCGAGTTGGACTGGTAACGCAACCGCGCTTGTATAAGGGGTTGCTAGGTCTGCTCTCGGTGGCCCCGTAACGTGCAGGAGTTCCCGGGGCGATGGCCCAAGACCCCTGGGGGCATAGGTTTAGTCCGGCGTGCTGACCTCTCTTATAAGCCTAGGTCGGGTTGCGGAGTGTTGCTTAGCCGAGGCCGGGCATGACCCAGAAAAGTGTGTCCGGCCAGAGTTAAGTGAGCGTGGTGGGTAAGTTGGTGCACCCCTGCAGGGAAGAAACTTCTATCGATAGCCTGTCCTACGGTAACGGACACTCGGAGTTGTATCCCGATCGGTACAACTAGAACATGTGGTGAGAACTGGATAGTACGGCTCTGGGATTGCTTTCTCGCAGGGAGTCTCAGAAAGGATCTCAGGTCGAGGTTGATGATATTACTACTACTACTTTACATTATGTTCATCTGCTCTCTCCTGATGCTGCAAGACTGTCGAAGATTGTTGAAGATGCTAGTCTTCGATAGGACTAGGCTTTCCCCCTCTACTCTGGCATTTCTGCAGCCCAGTCCACATATACAGCCATTCCTTTGACAATGATGCATATGTAGTGTAGATCCTTGCTTGCTGAGTACTTCGGATGAGTACTCACGTTTGCTTTATTTTCTTTTTCCCCCATTTTCCATTTGATGCCACCAGACGACGGAGCCCCTGAGCCAGAAGCCCCAGCCGACGACCAGTACTACTATCCGCCTGGCGAGTACTACTACTACGAGGAGCCGTTCGACGACCAGGAGTAGGATCGGAGGGTCCAGGGCAGGAGGCCTACGCCTTTTGATCGTAGTTTTTATTTTACCCCGCCTCTGTGAAGGCTTATCTCTCTCTCTGTAATATATCTGTACTCAGATATCTAATGCTTCCGCTGACGCTTGTATGCCATCGAGCTTGTATTCGAGCCCTCGAGGCCCTGGCTTGTAATATTAAGCTTGTATGACTTTATTTTTATGTTTTAGAGTTGTGTTGTGATATCTTCAAGTGAGTCCTTAGGCTTGATCGTGCGCATTTGCGTGTATGATTAGTGCACGATTAAGCCGGGGTCGTCACAGGTTGGTATCAGAGCCGACTGCCTCTAGGAGTCCCCCTTTGCAATTCCTTGGCCGAAGTTGAGTCTAGAAATCGAAAACTGTTTTACTAACTTGGCTGTGTGGCTTACGGGCCCACGTCGCCAAATGGGTGGTATTAGGATCTTTTATTCCCCGTCTTTACTCTGGGATTCTATCCTCTCTTCTATTCGGGTTTTGCAAAATTACTAAACGCCGACATTTAGGTTCTCGTTAATTCTATCCACCCGGAGAGCTGGATTCAGTGCGATTTCCCTGTCTTTGATCTGATTAGTCTGATAATCATTTTCCTTTCCATTGTTTTGTTTAACCTTTCCTTCCGAGATTGGTTATATTTCTCATTGTCTTATGACAACCCTGAACCTTTCTGTTTCAGATGGATCGGCTATTTCCACCGCGGCCTACGACCCAGCTTGTGCTTCGCACTTGGGCTCGTGATGCCCCTGGATTTCCAGCTGTTCTGATCGCCCTCCTGAGTAGACTGGGTTACCGCTGGTATCCCGAGTACATGGTCTATGAGGTTTATCGCGAGTTCAACCAGGAACAGTACTATGCTGAAGTTCGGATTTATGATCAGCAGAACAACTCAGACACCAAGCTACACCTTTTTCATGGATTAGGCGTGACGATTGAGATGGCAGTACATGATGCCGCCTACTCTGCTGTCGCACGTCTCCGAGGAGAGCACAGTGCTAACTTGGATGATACTGTGTTTCGGTACATTCCGTATGCACCTGTTGGAGATGCTACTGGATTTTACACAGCTATCTGTGCCCCGTACGAGTCTCGACGCTACGACCCGCAGGTTCTGATTCAGTGCACTCAGGCTTTGGATCGCACTGTTCGTGCACTTGCTGTTGAGTTGTTTGCCACTCGAGCACGCTACTACGAGGCTATGACACAGTTGCTACCAGCTGTTCGTGTAGGGATGCATCCGGAGTACATTCTTTACCCGAGCAGGACTGAGATGCCATCAGGGATCGTCTGGCCTGCTGTGGGAGGTCACACGCCTGCACGTGGACCTCTTCTTTCTTCTCGAGACCGGGTTCTGCATCAGAGTGCCCATGGAGCGCAGGATCCTTCTGCGACGAACGTCCATCGTCCGCACTTGCAGTTACCCCGTTTCAGTGGTTTTCTCCGACGCTGATGTAGTCTTTGCTATGTCCCGTTGTGTACTTCCTTACCGCGTGCTTGCGCGCCGCCTAGCATGTCTAGCTTTTCAATTTGCGCCGTTATGCTGCCCGAATGTAACCGACTATGTATGGATCTGTACGTCTTAATGACTACTTCTAGCATCTATTGCACTCTTTCAATAATGTCGAGTTACCTCATGTTTATTGTTAAACACTTGCATAAGCTATCGCTGAAATACCCCTGTTGGAATAGCAGGATGGCTGACAACAACCCGCCACCGCCGCCACCACCTGATTACATGGCAGCGATGATGCAACAGTTTGAACTCAACCACCAGTTTATGACGGGAATTATGCAGCAGTTCCCTCGTCCTGATTCTAATCAGCAGCCTTTCTCCATCACTTTGCCAGAATTTATGCGGCTCAGCCCATCCTTCTTCCGCAACACAGTCAACCCATTGGATGCCGATGACTGGCTGCGTGACATCTCCCATGAGATGGAGTCTGCTGGTGTCGCCCAAGTCAACTATGTCACCTTCGCGACATACCTTCTGAAGGGTCCCGCTTCCCAATGGTGGGCCACTTACCGACAGACCCTGCCACCTGGTACTGTCGTCACTTGGGTAGAATTCAAGATTGCATTCCGTGCCCGCTACATTCCTCAAGCTGTCATAGCTCGGAAGAAGGCCGAGTTCCGTAATCTTGTTCAGGGCAACAAGACTGTGGAAGTCTATCAGCGCGAGTTTCTTGACTTATCTCGCTATGCTGAAGAAGACATTCCTACTGATGAGCGAAGACAGGAGAAGTTCCGTGAAGGACTGCATCATGACATACAGTTGGCACTGCTTGTCCAGGATTATCCTGATTTCGCCACCTTGGTGAATAAGGCCATCATGGTTGAAACTGGACTTAAGAAGCACAAGGAAGCGTCCAGACGCACCCGTGAGTCGGGCTCCTCTTCGGGCTCGTCTTCCCAGAAGCGACGCATCTGGTTCCCCAAAGGCATGTTCCGTTCAGCAGCTCCTGCGAACAGACCTTCTTATGCTGCACCACGTCTGCCACCTCCACCACCGAGACAGCCCCTGCCAGCTCCAGCACCTCGAGCTCCAACACCTCGTCCTGACAGCGGACTATGCTTCAAGTGTGGCAAGCCAGGTCACCGTGCTAGAGACTGTTCTCAAAATCAGAATCAACTAGCTCTTCCTTCTGCTGGACGTGGAATTGGCCGTGGTATTCCTCAGCAGCGCAACAATAATGCCAGACCTTCTTATGGTCGTGGGCAGTACTACCACGTCAACATGTCTGAAGCTCCAGATCAACCAGATACTGTGATGGGTACACTTCTCGTTAATTCAGTACCAGCATCTGTTTTATTTGATTCAGGAGCATCGCATTCCTTCATGTCAGAACATTTTGCACGCATGCATGACATTAAATGCGAATACATGAACACACCCTTATTGGTACACACCCCCGCGGGTGGTTGCCGAACCTTTGCAGTTAGCTATAATGTTCCCGTTGAAATCGAAGAGTTGGAGTTCAGTGCGTCTCCCATTATTCTGAAATCGTCCAAGATTGACCTTATTTTGGGAATGGATTGGTTGAAGGCCCACTATGCCTCAATCAATTGTGCCACCAAAGTTGTTCACCTCTTGCACCCCTCGAATGAGATGGTGAATTACCATGCTCATATCACTCAGAACGCCGAGGCTCAAATTTATGCCTTGAATGCGTTGAATGCTTCTCCGCTTGATGGGATTGAGACTATCCCAGTTGTCTGTGACTTCCCAGATGTTTTTCCAGAAGAACTTCCAGGAATACCCCCTGCTAGAGCTGTCGAGTTCGTCATCGACTTGAAGCCTGGCACCACTCCTATTGCGAAGCGTCCCTACAAGATGCCTCCGCACCACCTCATCGAGCTTAAGGAGGAAATTGATAAATCTTTAAGGAAGGGTTTCATTCGCCCCAGTTCCTCTGCATGGGGAGCACCGTCTCTTTTCGTCAAGAAGAAAGATGGAACGAATAGGTTGGTCCAAGATTATCGTCCTATCAACCAGGCAACCATTCAGAATAAATATCCACTTCCCCGGATCAATGATTTATATGACTAACTCGCTGGATCTTCGGTGTTTTCTAAACTCGACTTGAGGTTGGGTTATCACCAGATCCGTGTTCGCGAAGAGGATATTCCGAAGACTGCATTCGTTACTCGTTATGGCTCTTACGAGTACACAGTCATGTCGTTTGGTTTAACAAACGCTCCAGCTACATTCTCCCGCCTAATGAATTACATATTCATGGACTACCTCGACAAATTCGTCGTGGTATATCTGGATGATATTCTGGTTTATTCGAAGAACAAAGAAGAACATGCTGAGCACCTTCGACTAGTTCTGGAGAGACTTCGAGAGCACCAATTATATGCCAAGTTCTCTAAATGCGAATTCTGGCTTCCTGAAGTGACCTACCTTGGACATGTGATTTCCAAGGACGGTATTGCCGTTAACCCGGAGCATGTTCAGGCTATCCTTGACTGGACTCCTCCGAAGAATGCCAAGCAGGTCCGAAGCTTTCTCGGTCTAGCCAGCTATTGTCGCCGATTCGTCGAGAACTTCTCCAAGATCGCCAAGCCCCTGACTAATCTGCTCCACAAAGGCGTTAAGTTTGAGTGGACAGACAAGTGTCAGGAAAG
This sequence comes from Thinopyrum elongatum, assembly GCA_011799875.1. Classification (NCBI taxonomy): domain Eukaryota; kingdom Viridiplantae; phylum Streptophyta; class Magnoliopsida; order Poales; family Poaceae; genus Thinopyrum; species Thinopyrum elongatum. The sequence goes on from CM022299.1 coordinate 525,466,991, forward strand.
TTTCCAGACCCTCAAGGACAAGCTCACTTCTGCTCCAGTGCTTGCTCCTCCTGATTCTCGCAAGGACTTTGTCATATATTGCGACGCCTCTCGTCAGGGATTAGGCTGCGTCCTAATGCAAGAGCGGAGAGTAATTGCATATGCTTCACGTCAATTGCGTCCACATGAAGAGAATTATCCAGTGCATGATCTTGAACTTGCAGCAGTGATGTATGCATTGAAGTTATGGCGACACTACCTTCTGAGTAATCGGTGTGAAATTTATACCGATCACCAAAGTCTGAAATACTTATTCACTCAACCGGATCTTAATCTCCGACAACAACGATGGTTAGAAGCTATTGCGGATTATGACTGCGGTATTTCTTATACCCCGGGCAAAGCTAATGTAATGGCCGATGCCCTGAGTCGCAAGTCATATTGCAACAACCTCATGGTTAGGCAAGCTCAACCTCGTCTTCACGCAGAACTGACTCAGCTGAATCTGCGAATTCTTCCCCAGGGTTCTCTTAATAACCTTGTGGTACAGCCAGACCTTCTGAAGGCTGTTAAAGAAGCGCAAGCCAAAGATGCTGAAATTGACTTGATGAAGAAGGAGCTTCACCTTGCTAAGTATCGGGATTTCTCAGTTGCTGAAGATGGTACATTATATTTCAGAGACCGCATCGTAGTACCTCGCTTCGAGCTGATGACTGACAAAGTCATGAAGGAGGCCCATGATACACCACTGTCTATCCATCCGGGTAGTACCAAAATGTATCGAGATCTTCGTCAAAGGTACTGGTGGTCTAGGATGAAGCAGGATATTGCTCGTTATGTTGCCGAGTGTGACGTTTGTCGTCGCGTGAAGGCAGAACATCAGAAACCTGCTGGAATTCTGCAACCGCTCCCTATTCCTCTATGGAAGTGGGATAAAGTGCAAATGGACTTCATTACTGGTCTTCCCAAGTCTCAGAAGGGTCACGATGCCATTCTTGTCGTCGTCGACCAACTCTCCAAGGTTGCTCATTTCCTACCTGTTAAGGAGACTATCACCGCTAGCCAGCTAGCAGAACTCTACATTGCCAGAATTGTTTCTCTCCATGGTATTCCGAAAGAGATTAGTTCAGACCGTGGTGTTCTTTTCACTTCCAAGTTCTGGGAAAGTTTCCAAGAAGCCATGGGAACTCATATTACCTGGAGTTCACCTTATCATCCCCAATCCCAAGGCCAAGTTGAGCGCGTTAATCAAGTGCTTGAAGACATGCTTCGAGCTTGTGTTATATCCTTCGGTAAGAAATGGGAGGAATCTCTCCCGTATGCCGAGTTCTCTTATAACAACAGCTATCAAGCCAGCTTAACAATGGCCCCATTTGAGGTTCTTTATGGTCGTAAATGTCGAACCCCTCTGAATTGGTCAGAAACTGGGGAACGACCTCTTGTTGGACCGGACATCATTCAGCATGCCGAAGAACAAGTCCGAATTGTCCGGGAAAATCTCAAGGCGGCTCAAGACCGCCAGAAGTGTAATTATGATCGCAAGCGATGGGGACTGACTTATCAACCAGGTGATCATGCTTATCTCCGAGTCACTCCTATGAAGGGTACCCGTCGTTTTGGAATCAAGGGCAAGCTAGCTCCTCGCTATATTGGTCCTTTCCGTATCGTGGCTAGACGTGGACATGTGGCTTATAAATTGGAATTGCCGCCACAGTTCTCTCATATTCATGATGTCTTCCACGTATCGCAACTCCGTAAGTGCTTCAAGGAATCTCCGCATCGTGCAGTGGATCATGAGATGCTACAACTGCAAGATAATCTTTCATATAAGGAGCATCCGATCCGCATCCTCGACGAAGCTGAGCGTCGTACTCGTCAGAAGACGACCAAGTTCCTAAAAGTGCAATGGTCGAATCATACTGAAGATGAAGCCACTTGGGAACGCGAGGATCATCTTCGCGAAGAATATCCCGAACTCTTTCCTTCTACCTCCTAAATTCTCGGGACGAGAATTTCTTTTAGAGGAGGAGAATTTGTAACACCCCCTTGTAATGGCCACAGTGATCAGCTGTTAATAATGCCATGTCATCATCATTTGCAGTGCCAAATCATTTGGGTTAATAATCCAATTCAAATTCAAAATCTGAAAATCAAATTAAATTCCAAAGTGCAAATTGAAGTTGATCAAACTCTGCTGGAGAAATGTTATTTAATTAGCAAATAATCCAGTGGTCATGGCAAAATCATAATCATTATTTTTGGAGTTAGCTAAGTGAGTGAAACAACCTGAAACAGCACTCAAAACAGACTATTTACATCTATTAAATTAATATCAAACTCAAATGGAATCCAAATTTGTCCAAACCACTTTTTGGTGAGAGATGATATTGCATTGCAATATTTGGGCCAACATCCACATTTTTCAAAAAAAGCACAAGTGGCCTAAACATTTTGAAACAAGAAAAGGAATAAAAGAAAAGGTAGAAGAGAAATAAGGAAAAAGAAGAAAGCCACTGTTGGCTGGGCCTAATTGCACAGTGTGCAGGCCCAGTCCAACAGCAGCCCACGCCGTCTCCCTCCTCCCCGTGTCGCCTTCGCCGTGGCCGCGCCCGCGCGCGCCAGTCGGCCGGCGACACCGTGGCGCCACCGACGATACAGGAGCCCGGGAGGATAAGGGCGAGCCCCGTCCAGCTCCCCTGGCCCCTCCTATCCACTCGCCGCTCCTCCCTCACCCCTCCCCTGCTCGCGCTCGCCTCTGCTCTCTCTGGTCCGAACACCACCGCCGCCGTTCTCGTTCGTCCCCGCGGCCACCGAGCCCTGCCTGCCGCTCTGCCATGTCCTGCGCCATCGCCATGGACCGCCACGGCCTCGGGCGCCGTTGATTGGGGCCGAGGAGCTTCACGTTGCGCGGATCGAGCCGCGCCCCTCTTCTGCATCTCCGGCGCGGTTCCGGTGACCTCGACCTCCTGCAGTTCCTAAACCCCCACGGGCCAACGTGTGCCGCTGCGGTGAGCTCCCCCTCCGACCTCCCCCTCTCTTCTCCGCGCCTATTCATCGCCATAGTGGCCGCACCAGAGAACGTCCGAGCTCAACGCCGTCGAGCTCGACGCCGGCCAGGTTCCGGTGACCGTTCGGTCGCGCGCATGTGTCCATCGTGCTCGCCTGCGCATGTAGAGGCCGTAGGTGCTCAGCTCCGTCTGTTTTGCTCGCCGTAGCGTCATCTGCGAGCTCGCCGAGCTTCAGCCATCGCCACCACTCGTCGCCGGCGCCGATTCCGGCTAGTTTAGACCGCGCCACCGCTCGCGTTGGATGCGGCACTCCCTCCTCGATCGAACGCACTTTAGAACGCAAGAAACGGAGCGGCGTAGCGGATTTCCGAGCCGCTCCGGCGAAGCACCGCCGCTGGAGAGGTCGCCGGCGCGTCTCCGGCCGCCGAGCTGAGCTGGCGCCACGTGGGACCCCCTCTGAGTCACTGACTGTGGGCCCCAGCGCCGGTTTGACCTCGTTGACTTTGGTCAACTCCAATTACTGTTCACCATGAGTCACTGACGTGTGGGCCCCCTCCTGTTAATTAGCCTAAATAAACGATTTTGAAAATAAAACTAATTAGTTATACTAAACACTCACTGACATCAGGGCCCCACCCAATTAATTAACCCACTGTTAGTATAATCTAACCCTGTTAAGTCACAGAGGCTGACATGTGGGTCCCACTGGACCCACATGTCATATTTGACTTAGTCAGCCGACTGTTGACTTGCTGACGTCAGCAGCACGCCATGCTGACGTCATAATTCATTTTCTGTAAATAAAAATTAATTCCAGAAATTCAAATAATCTTTAAAAATTAATAACTTTTAAACCGTAGCTCGGATCGAAAAAGTTAAAACATGAAAGTTGCTCAGAACGACGAGACGAGTCTGATCGTGCCGTCTGTTTCTCCATCGGAACCTCCTACGTAGAAGAACTCGTAACTCCGGACCCGAATCCGGCAGATGAATAGTGCACACACATCGGATATTAAATCCTAGAATAATTCTAAAAATAACTAAAATGACTTAGATGCATATTTAGGCAACCCTGCACTGCATCATAGCATCACACGCACCGTATTGCATTTGTTTGCATTATGTTTACCTGTTTCTTCCCCCTCTTCTCTCTCGGTAGACCCCGACGTTGACGTAGCTCCCGAGGCAGACGCAGCTCAGGAGTACGACTACGTCCCCGACGATACCACTGAAGACCTTGCCCTTGCCCCAGAGCAAACAGGCAAGCACCCCCATTTTGAGCATGCCTATATCGCCTACTCTCTTCTCTCTTATGCTTGCATTAGAACTGCTACTGCTACTGTTTTCCTATATCTGCTGCATAGCCTGATTATTGTACCCTGCTTTGTTACCTTACTGGTTATCCTAGACTGATTATTATAGGCTGGGTAGAGACACGACAGAGACCTCCACTTGATCCCGACTGCCCTGCTGGATATCAGAAGACCCGATCATCGGGATTGAGGACCAGACCCTGGCACCGCACCTCACTACCCCTTAGTTGCCGACACTGCTGGGTTACCGTCGAGTGCCGAGGGTGATACCTCGTTAGCACTTCTGATGTTAACCTTGTAGGTTAGTTACTCGGTCGTGGTAAGCGAGGGTGATTCCTCCTACACCACCCCCGATAACGACATCGTCGCGCAACCTCTCAAGTGTGGACCTCGAGGGTGATTCCTCCTTCGTTCACCTTGATGATAACATCGAGCGGGAATTCCATCGAGGGTGATTCCTCAGGGTTCCCTTCGGTGTCAGACACACAGTTACTATTGATGAGTGGACTTGCACTAAACCATGATACTAAAGACGGGTCGGCCCTGAGGGGTACCCGCGCGAGCTTATTGCGAAGTGATGTGGAGTCGGGTTGACCTGGATGGTGCCCGCGAGATAACTACGAGGCGTGGCCGGGCATTCTTAGCCCTTGCCGCAAGTCCTCGAGACGGGGCGACGGGGTCACATCGATCGTGAGTCTCTGCTCGTTTCCGCGCGCTCCTAATCCACTACGGTTTGGATATTTGATCCGAGGGGCCTCTGGCCCGATAGCACTACCCATCACGTGGGCATAGTATGGGCGTTCTGCGTCGTACACATCAGCCGAAGCTTGTTTGACGTCAGTAAGGAGCGGCGCACGCCGAGTTGGACTGGTAACGCAACCGCGCTTGTATAAGGGGTTGCTAGGTCTGCTCTCGGTGGCCCCGTAACGTGCAGGAGTTCCCGGGGCGATGGCCCAAGACCCCTGGGGGCATAGGTTTAGTCCGGCGTGCTGACCTCTCTTATAAGCCTAGGTCGGGTTGCGGAGTGTTGCTTAGCCGAGGCCGGGCATGACCCAGAAAAGTGTGTCCGGCCAGAGTTAAGTGAGCGTGGTGGGTAAGTTGGTGCACCCCTGCAGGGAAGAAACTTCTATCGATAGCCTGTCCTACGGTAACGGACACTCGGAGTTGTATCCCGATCGGTACAACTAGAACATGTGGTGAGAACTGGATAGTACGGCTCTGGGATTGCTTTCTCGCAGGGAGTCTCAGAAAGGATCTCAGGTCGAGGTTGATGATATTACTACTACTACTTTACATTATGTTCATCTGCTCTCTCCTGATGCTGCAAGACTGTCGAAGATTGTTGAAGATGCTAGTCTTCGATAGGACTAGGCTTTCCCCCTCTACTCTGGCATTTCTGCAGCCCAGTCCACATATACAGCCATTCCTTTGACAATGATGCATATGTAGTGTAGATCCTTGCTTGCTGAGTACTTCGGATGAGTACTCACGTTTGCTTTATTTTCTTTTTCCCCCATTTTCCATTTGATGCCACCAGACGACGGAGCCCCTAAGCCAGAAGCCCCAGCCGACGACCAGTACTACTATCCGCCTGGCGAGTACTACTACTATGAAGAGCCGTTCGACGACCAGGAGTAGGATCGGAGGGTCCAGGGCAGGAGGCCTACGCCTTTCGATCGTAGTTTTTATTTTTACCCCGCCTCTGTGAAGGCTTATCTCTCTCTCTGTAATATATCTGTACTCAGATATCTAATGCTTCCGCTGACGCTTGTATGCCATCGAGCTTGTATTCGAGCCCTCGAGGCCCTGGCTTGTAATATTAAGCTTGTATGACTTTATTTTTATGTTTTAGAGTTGTGTTGTGATATCTTCAAGTGAGTCCTTAGGCTTGATCGTGCGCATTTGCGTGTATGATTAGTGCACGATTAAGCCGGGGTCGTCACAACGAGTCAAAGAAGTTATTTAAAAAATGTGAAATATACCCAATAATACATGTGAAACTGCATTTTTTGGTGTTTGAAACTGATATTTGTGATGATTGAAATACATTTCAATATTTTTCATAAATTCAGATTCAAACTAGTTTTATAAATCAGTGTAATGTGTTTTTTGAAATAAGTGAAATCTATATTTTGAAATGAGTCAAATTATTATTTTATCTGATAGTTTTTTTAAATGACTGAAATCAGTTGCTAGAAATAAATGATTTTTTAATTCAGTGAAACCAATATTTTAAAGGGAGTGAAATCTGTACACAGACACATATTTCGGTGTGAAATACGTGAAACTTGTTATTTAAAAATATTCAAACTAGTTATTTAAAACATATTAAACTGATTATTTCAAATCTTTTTTATAATTGAGCGAAATCTATTTTTATGAAGCGATTGAAATTGGTTTTTGAAATAGTTCAAATCAGTTTTTTGCATTGAGCGAAATCAATTACGAAATATGATTTCTCAACTGAGTGAAGATGCTTCCAAAACCGAGTAATTTTTTTTCTGAAATGAGTGACATCATTTTTTCAAATTAGTGAAATCAACTTTCCTAAATGAGTGAAATTGTTTTTAAATGAGTGAAATTAGTTTCATAAAATATTTCTAAATTATGTGAAACTATCCATGAAATTTAAACTCATTTAAATATATTCAAGATTGATCTTGTTTTAAAGATCTTATCGTCAGAAATCCAAATATATAAATAAATTTCAAAATACGTTTCTTGTTTAAAGATACCGATCAATTAATATCTCACAACAAAATAAAATGTTAGCTTTTCTATTGGACGGAGTTGTGGTAGTACACATGCATGATTGGACAGAAAGCGAGTGAGACTGAGGACAGGTTCAGGTATGGCCAGATGGCGTCAGCCTTGTCAACACGTATTCTGAGGTATATCCACAGGAAAATGAATCGCATGTTTATACCCGAGCTGGCCGCATCAATCTAAAGGAGAACACGGACGGTGGATTTCCAACCGGTACCTCCCGGTACCGGTAAATTTACTTATTCGCCCTGCGACTGCCCCCGCCCGCACCCTCCCCAGCCGTCCGCTCCGGCCACCACCACTCTCATCCGCCGCCGGCCACCATGGCCATCGCTCTCCTTCGTTGCCACCACCTCCGCTTGGGCTATTATGCCTGACTGCGTTTGGGGCGAAATAAGGTCAGTTTGTTGATCCGATCAGCCATGAAGGACAAAAACGGCCTGAATGTAAGTGTTGTTCCTTTTGTGCCTGACAGATTGATGTTTGTCCTACACGTCAGATTCATCCTCAAAATGATGATTATTTGTTGTTTGTTCCAGCTAAATCCAACGCAAGAAGAAACTCGCAACCAACTCGCCGCTGGCAATGGAGAAGGAGACAGGCTTAGCAAGCTGCCCAATGACACTTTGCTCAACATTCTGGAGAGGGTGGACACACTCGATGCTATAAGGACCTGCATCCTATCCAAGCAAATGCTGAAGCTCCCTGCCATGCTCTCACAGCTCTTCCTAAGTGCTGGTTCCATTCCAGGCCACCATGATAAAGCTCGTGTTTTCAGTCTTGGTGAATTCCTCCAAACCAACCGAGCTGTGGCTCATGTGACTGATAACATCTTGAGCACAAGGTGCCCGGATATCACCATCACCAAACTCAAAATCAGATTTGTCTTGACGCAACACGACTCTCTCACCATTGGCAGATCTGTTGCCCGCGCCATGTCAACCCAGAAAGTTGCCGCAACCGAATTTCAGATCACCACAGAGAAGGCTTGTAAGATCTGCTCTTCTGCAGATTTCCTCCGCTTTGGTAAGCACTTCAATGATCTTATCGGTGCTTGTCCAGATGCATTTGTTGGCCTTAGGCGCCTGTGGCTGCGCAATATGAGGTTTGGTGAACTCGACATCCCCAACATCCTCAGCACTTGCAAGCTTTTGGAGTCTTTGCGTTTAACCGATTGCGACTCAAGGATCTATTCTGTGCTGCAAGTAGAACATGCTCAACTTGTTGAGTTCGAGGTCGACATGGGGAAATTTGAGAGAATTGAACTGACATATCTACCAAAACTCCAAAGGGTGTGCTATAATAGTTGGTACTCTTATGAAGATTTCCTGTATTTTCTTTTTGTACCACAGCTTTCGAAGCTCACACTTATGAAATCTGCCGGCCATATGCAAAAGACCCTTGAGTTAAGTCAGCTCCTTGCTAATGTTCCTTCCGTAAGTGATCTGCATCTGGATTTTGCAAGTGAAAAGGTATGAATTAATCATTTGAATCATATCTGTCCATTCTCGCTCTATATATGATGGTATATGCAAAATTATTAACTTGAGTGGGTCTTCTCCCCCAATTGAGGGTGCACGTAATTTATATGCAACTTGCACTGAGTTCGCTAATTGTTTTTTTCTATCCCAGATTTGGGTTCTACCAGAATCGCCGAAGCTGCTTACTCCTGTGCTCAGCAAACTACAGCATGTGAATCTGGGTCATCTTTCTGAAGGATGTGATTTAGCTTGGACAATGTTTATTCTTGAAGCTGCATCGTCCCTAAAAGTTGTGCATTAGAGTATGGGATCATTGGTGCATAAAGGTGACAGACAAAGAGTTAAGAAAGAAATATGGTTTCTGCGAAAAGGCGGACGTGAAGTGGAAGTCATATGCCCCTGATTTCAAGCACAAGAATCTAGCTAAGCTCACCATCTATGGCTTCCAGCCCGACGATAACTTTGTGACCTACATTAAGCGTGTTGTGGAAGTTGCGGTTAATATGACAGAGATATCTCTGCACGACAGGAAGGTGTGTGGGCGTGGGCACTGTAATGACCTGGATCCTACAATCAAGGGCAAGGTTTGTCCATCAAGATATCCATGAACCACCGACGAGAGGAAGCGGACAACCGAGGGGTTGGGTTTGGCTTCGCATGTTGTGATTCACTTTGTGTCCTAAATGAAGAATGATGTACTTTGAAAATCAACTATCCTATCATCTTTTACTTGGAAGGAGTTCCTGAACTCCATAATTCTGTAGTTACCAAGTATGTACACTCTTGCTTTCCTTTCAGTGGAAGCTTGTACCTTGAAAATTGCATGTCCTAATTGAGGAAACAATTATTAAGTTTGTAAAATATATCTGCGGCACCTTTTTATGTTAAAACCAAATGTTCGTGATTAGAGATCACATTGTGACCCGTTGCCAATCGACCTCTGCTTTCTGAAGATATTATTTTGAACCCTTTCTGAACATGTTCCCCAACGTAATGTGTTGGGAGGCGACAATGGCAGGGATTTGGTGTCCGGGGGGCTGTGGAGGAAATGTTTTGGGAGACGACAATGACAGGGATTTGTGTCCGGGGGGTTCTGGAGGCTATTGTGAGAAAGATTTGATAGAGAAGCTGCTGAAGGGCGTAGGACAGATTCTAGATATGCGCCTCAACGGTAATACTCATGATGATTATGTCTGGGTGAGAGTGCGGCATGACGTCCGGCAGCCGCTCACTAAGTTTGTAAGCGTCGTTCGAGCAAAAAGGTGGCAGTTGTACCTTGTCAGATATGAGAAAACTGGCAAGATTTTGTAAATTGTGTGGCTTAGTTGGTAACGAGTTCAAGGAGTGTGGGACTGAAATATATGAGGAGAAAAGCAAGAAATATGGTGATTGGCTTTATGCTGATCCTCCGAACATGCCACGTCCTGATGTGAGCAGAAGGGAAAAGCAAAGAACAGTAGCCTTCCGGGACGTCTTATGCTACTGCTTCTTGGGACACATTTGGTTGCTCGCATCAAGCCCAACCAGGCACGCACTGGAAGAAAACAGGTTGTTGGTTGCCTGGACTACATGAGATTCTTTGCCCGCACGAACCTTAAAGCACTTCTCAGCCAGGCCCGCTTGGGACAGCTGAATCGGCCGTTTCCACAGAGCCAGACTTGAGCGATTCATGGGAGGGGAACACGGCGCTGACCTCCTGCATCCATGGAGATGGCGGGAGCTCGCGCGCGTCTCCGAAAATTGGGGAGGAATTGGCGTCACCTCCCGTCGAATCGGTCGCCCTATATAGCCTCCCTCACCTCACCGCCAAAACTCCCGCCACCATCCCCCCTCCCCCCTCTCTCGAGCTTTCCCTCCGGCGCAGATCGACAAGGATGACCACGTAAGCGGCGCTCCTGCTCCGACCATCGGTTGACAGCGACGGTGATTCGACTTCTCCTCTTCTCCGTTGTGTTCAGCGCCTCCGTCGCGGCTGCTCCGATGGTGTCTGTGAGTTCAGTCACCCCCTTCTTTCTACTAGTTCTAGTTAGATCTATGAGCATGTGGTAGGGTTTATATCTGTGACCATGTTGTAGCATTGTACATCGTCGATCTGTGTGAGTGTGATGTTCTGGTAGCTACTGGTGATGGATTTGAAGCATGCTAGGAGTTGTTTGCATGTTCGTAAGGATTGATAGCTAGTGGTGATGGATGGATTGGTAGTATGCTTGATGTGTAGTATGCTAGTATGTGTGCTAGTTTGTGTGCTAGTTTGTGTGCTAGTTTGTTGAACTCTTTGCTATGATTTGAGCTGCTGTGTTGAACTAGATCATCTGTTTGTACATGTGGTAGTGCTCGTTCATACTATCTGTATATAGTGTTTGTTCATATTGTCCATGTTTAGTGCTAGTTCCTACTATTGATGTGTAGTGCGCGCCACTCTTGCTGATACTTACGCTTGTAGGACATGAGCACGCAAGAGTTTAGTCAGGTCCTTGTCGTGTCCCAGAGCCTGTTCGCGGCGCCCTATGTCGAGGACTCCCAGCCTCCCATCGGCCAAGTGCCTCCTGATTCTGATGTTTTTGAGGTGTCGGCTACGGTTCCACCATATGGAGTTCCCCCTGCCATCTGTCTTATCCTTTGCGACTGCCTTTTGAGAAGCAGCATGAGCTGCATCATTGGGCTAAGTAAGCATGTAACCCCTCACGCTGTCGGCGAACTAGCGGTGATAGGATAACACCCTCTTTTGGATGTGGTGGTAGGATGATACCATAGTAGTAGAGGGATGAACTTGCTATGTTGTATGATCATGCATGCTTACTTATGTTTCATGTCTAGTGTGCTCCATTGCTTGTTGCTTGAATTGTTGCTCTTCTGCCATGCTAGGAAAAGTGGTATGTGGTGTTCCGAGGGAGGGTTCCAGGGGTTTACAGTTCATGAGAAGCATGCAACGAACAAGTGTCAGGTTACAAGAACAACTGCCACATTGGGTTTAAGGGTAGGCAGGAACAGAGGATGCTTGCTCCAACTTTGTGCTAAAGCAGGCATGCAATGTTGAAGTTCGCAAGGCAGATCGATGGTTTGGGCTAAAGAACTTCATCATCATCGTCCAGTTAGTCGCGATTGCAGTGTTGTTTTGTTGGTGCGATAGGCGTGGTCGTATGTAAGGTGTAGTGGGTAAGCTCATCACGTAGGGTACAAGGTTACTACACCTCTCTGCCTGTATGCAACCAAACAATATGCACTAGTATGAGCACAACCAATGCGAGCAACCAAACACGGTGCGTAGAGTCATTCCTACGATGCAGGGGAAGAGGATGTAGGCAAACAATCAACATGCAGATGTTGGTTTTTTGCCTGCATTAGCTCAAATAGGCTCACTTGGGACAAGTATGCAAAGTGGCAAAAAACCATGCGAGCAACCAAATGTATCCTTGGTTTTTTTCCATGCCATGGTGGTTCCTTTTGGGAAGTCTTATGCTGCTACTTCTTGGTTTTTAGCTCCTCCTTGGCTTGGAAGAGCTCATTCCATCGATCCTTGATGAAATGTGCCTCCTCCGGAAGGCCCTGTTTCTCGCCGACGACCTTCTTGGTCGTACTGACCAACTTTATCCTTAACACGTTGTGGTTTGGGCTGTCGAGCAATTTGTTTAGTGCATCCTTGTCTTCAGGACAGAAGTTGCTCTGAGGCTCGCCTGTGTTATTAGGGTTGTCGTCGTTGATGGTGCCATTTGAGGGAGTCCTGGACTAAGGGGTCCTCAGGCTGTCGGCCTAACTCTCATGGGCCGGACAGTCGGGCCGCACTATAGCTGCTGGAAGGCCGAACTATTGGATAGCGTCGTGTACGGGCAGGAGACCTTTTGGTGCCTTGGTGTGTCCTCCAAGTCAAGATAAAAAGAATCGGCATGTTTATCCTTTCCTTGTAACCGACCATGTGTAACCCTAGGACCCCTGGTATCTGTATAAACCAGAGGGTTTAGTCCATAGAGGCTAGAACAACAACCATCATCTTACTAGTTTAGGGTTTAGTTCATCTGATCTCGTGGTAGATCGACTCTGTAATCCTCATATACACAAGCAGGACGTAGGCTTTTACCTCTTCAAGAGGGCCCATGAGAGTTCCACTGTTGGATCGCTGAAGGATTGATGGCTCGCCTGATCATCGGAGACGGCATCAGCACTGGGGACATCTTCGTCCCCGGGCAACTTTTCGCGTTCGGCAGCATCGTGCTACACGCCAACTCGACCGGTCATCTCGACTAGGTCGACAGTTTTGCCCCTGAGCACCAAATCACGTTTGGTAACTTAGAGTACGTCACTGACGCTCGGGGTGATCTGATCTTCACTGGCTTCTCAGCTCCACCTGGGACGCCCGCGGACCCTGAAGCATCAACTTCGGGGCCCCTCCCCGATCCGATCTCCGGATCGGCCCTTACCTCGCGGCCGGCTTTGAGCTCGGATGCCAGCACTATGTCCGAAGACCGGAAATCACCCCCGGCCGGACTCCCCCTCCTTACCGCAAATCTGGCCTCAAGCCTTGGTGACAGTTCGACATCCGAACACCAGGAGCCGGCCCTGGCCGGATTCACCCCTCGCCTCACCACCACTCCAGAGGTTGACTCCGAAGAAACCTCAAACTCCAATCCGGCCAGCCTCGCCCTGTTAAAAGAGGCGCTCGATCGGATCCAGATGATGACTATCCTAGATGGCCCATCCTCGGCTCAAGCTCCGCGGGACCTCGAGGCGGGCCATGGGGAATTTTACGTCCCACCCACCACCCACTTAGTAGACACTGTCGAAGACTTAACCGACATGCTGGACTACGCCTCCGAGGAGGCCGATGACATGGACGACCATAGTGAAGCCATGGCCCACACTGACACTGCCCCTCCCATCACCGGCCGATGGACGGCCACCTCCACCTATGACCTTTACATGGTGGACACCCCCAAGGACAACGATGATGGCGCTAATAATGGGGATGGCACTCCCAGAAGAGATAACAACAAGCCTGGCGAGGAGCACCCCAAACGCCGGAGGCAACGCTAACGATCCAAGGGGCGTCGAGGCAGGGAAAGCAACACGGGCACCGGAGAGGACGATACTCCGGACAATGCGGAGGACCTCGGCGACCCCGCCCCTGAGCAACAGCCTGATGAACCAGAGGGACATGGGGGTCAGTATAACCCCGAGGACCCAATGATTCCGAGGACGGCAATTACATGCCTCTCTCCGAAGAGGAGGTCAGCCTCGGAGCTGAAGACTTTATTGTTCCAGAAAATCCACTGGACCAAGAGCAGTTTAAGCAGCAGCTCATTGCCACCGCGCGAAGTCTGAAAAAGAAGCAACAACAGATAAAAGCCAAACAAGGCACCCTCAACGACAGATGGACGAAAGTCCTAGCAGCCGAAGAAGGGTACGGCTACGAGCGGCAAACAAAGAGCTACACACAAATTGTTGCCTCAATTCGACGATGAGGCCCTTGAGCCCGCGCCGCCCAGAGAAACTCAAGGCGACCAACCAGACTGCCCCCCTCGAGGACGGGACAGGCCGGCTAGAGAGGCCGAACACCCAGCTGCCCCCCCCCCCTCGCCAAAAAGGCAAGGGGGCAGCGCAACCACAATATCGATACGATCTCCGACATGACCTGGCCGCTATAGCGGGTCAAACAAGATCCATTTACGGATCCATAGGATACCCTCCCGATAGACAGGATGGATACCAAGCGTGGCTTGGCCGCAACAATAGAGCCTGGGAGCAGCACCGGGCCTGGATGGAAGCCGAGCTTCGACGCGATGTAGCCCGAGTAAGGGGTGCCGCTCACCCCATGTGTTTCACCAATGAGGTGATGCAACACCAGTTCCTGGAAGGGTTTAAACCCGTAAACATTGACCCCTACGATGGGACTACGGACCCAACTATGTGGATCAAAGATTTCCTTCTCCACATCCATATGGCTCGAGGAGATGACCTCCACGCCATTAAATATCTTCCATTAAAGCTCAAAGGACCAGCTCGACACTGGTTGAATAGTCTCCCCGAAGACTCCATAGGGAGCTGGGAAGAGCTCGAGGATGCTTTCCGAGCTAACTTTCAAGGCACCTATGTCCGGCCTTTGGATGCCGATGACCTGAGCCATGTGGTCCAACAGCCCGGTGAGTCAGTCCGGTAATTTTGGAATTGGTTTTTGACCAAAAAGAACCAGATCGTCGATTGTCCGAACGTTGAAGCCATAGCCGCATTCAAGCATAGTATCCGAGATGAATGGCTCACACGCCAGCTCGGCCAAGACAAGCCGAGGACAATGGCAGCACTTACCTCTCTCATGACCCGCTTTTGTGTGGGAGAAGATAGTTGGCTAGCTCGTAGAAGCACTAACCCTGAAGACCCCGGAACCTCGGAAATCCGGGATGGAAACAGGAAGCCACGGCACAACAGAAACAAGCGCCGCCACAACGGCAGTGAAGCCGAAGACACGACAGTAAATGCCGGATTCCGCAACTCCAAATCGGGACCTCGGAAGAAGCCCTCTAAAGGGAACCAGGATGGACCCACCAAGTTGGACACAATCCTGGACAGACCCTACCAAATCCACGGCACGTCCAACAAGCCCGCCAGCGACACCAACCGTAATTGTTGGGTAATCAAACAGGTCGGTAAGCTCACAGCCGAGGACACAAGCAAAAGCCCCCGCAGCGAGGATGACGAAGAACCTCGCATGCCGAATAATGGGGGCCAGAAAAAATTCCCTCCCCAGGTAAAAATGGTGAATATGATCTACGCCACCCACATACCCAAGAAGGAGAGGAAGCGCGCACTTCGGGATGTCTACGCCGTAGAGCCTGTAGCCCCAAAATTTAACCCATGGTCAGCATGCCCGATCACCTTCGATCCTAGGGACCATCCGACCAGTATCCGTCACGGAGGATCGGGGGCCCTGGTCCTCGACCCCATTATCGATGGGTACCACCTCACCAGAGTCTTTATGGACGGAGGCAGCAACCTCAATCTAATCTATGCAGATACAGTGAGGAAAATGGGTATCGACCCGTCAAGGATCAAACCCAATAACACTACCTTCAAAGGGGTAATACCTGGTGTGGAAGCCCGCTGCTCGGGCACCCTTACTTTGGAAGTGGTATTCGGTTCGCTGGACAACTTCCGCAACAAGGACTTGATCTTCGACATTGTCCCTTTTTGCAGTGGTTATCACGCACTCTTGGGCCGGACAGTGTTCGCTCGTTTCAATGATGTCCCCCATTATGCATACTTAAAGCTAAAGATGCCCGGACCTAAGGGCGTCATTACAGTGAATGGCAATACGGAACGCTCACTCCGGACTGAAGAGCATACAGCGGCCCTGGCAGCCGAAATCCAAACTAGTATCGAGGGGCCCAAGTACTAGTCTGCCATCAAGGCATGGGAAACAAGGAAACGGGCCTGAGCTCTATCTCCGTTCGAGGAGCCTCCCTATGCTACACGCAAATAGGGATACGCCCCCATAGCACACCCACCCCATTCGCATATTATGTGCCTCGTCAGCACGACTTCGCACTCAAAATACCACGGGCAGCTGTGGGGACAAAATTAAACTAAAAACCAAGTGTTCGGCTCAACCAAACTATGGTCATACACGTCTTCGGACGTCGTACAGGTACCATCACGGACCGGTTTGGCATTAAGCTAGAACAGCTCGGCGACCTCTCAAGGCTCCTAGTCAAGGGCCCATCGACCGATTCTCAATCCCTTTACAAAGTTTTCCCCCAACAGAAGCAAAGCCGCAGACGTGCAGCAGGGCACAATAGGGATATCAACCCACGCTTCAATGCCTTGTGTAAACCTTACATCTGTAAAACTTTTCATTTTTCTTATAAAATGCCTGTAACAGGTGCTTTGGCAGTTCGAATTGTACGGACAGACGCCATGAGCTTTTTGGAAATAAAGACCACTTTTTACGGTCCTCTTGCAGTCTTTTATATTGCACCTTTCTTTCGCTCTTCGACGCCACCCTAAACTAATTCGGCACAATTTTTCTTAAGGCAGCAATCGGGTAATAGACCGGGGGCTCGACCATAATACGCGCCCTATGCCTCAAGTCCGGCACTAATCTTTCTTTACATGTTCAGCGTCTCGGATATTGCATTATATGCATCAGTTCTGAATTATGTCTTGGGTCAATAGTTGGGTTGCCCTGCTCCTATGTTTACCCTCTTACGTTCTGCACGTTCGGCTAATACGGTAAAGGGAGAACCACTACGATTGTACTTCCAGCTAGCCTGGCTAAGTACCTCAGTGGAGAAAGCCGAAAACTGACTGTCATAATACGCGAGAACTGGTCGGCGATCCGATGACATGTGTTAAACTAAAAATCGTTGGCGATTACACCGTGTAATACGAAGGGTCTGTGTCTTCGGCCAAGCGAAGTGATACAGGTGCATACCTCGGATCTCCCGAATATCACACTAGGGGCTAGTCATCAGCCCCCGCAGTCAAGCTCCTATGGCTAAGTGAAAGTAATAAAGCCGCATAGTCCGATTGCCTTGTTTCCCTCCTGCACTACCGCCTTCGGGCACCGAGACGTTGGCTAAGGGTCAAAGCGTGGAGGATGAAACACCCCTCGTCGTATCTATGCGGGGGCTGAAGCCGACGACTGGCAACTTTCAGAATAAAAAAAGGCCACACAGGAGTCAAAACTAAACTAAGAAACAGTCAAGTATGATAAACCATACAGATCAACCACATTGCCAAACTCAAGGTTTCAACCATCGTTTAATACAAAGATAGCATGATCACTCGAGGAGTACATCCTTCGAACACTGGGCCTCTACTGCCCGAGCACCGTCCATCACAACGGAGAAATACTGCTCCGGGCGCCTGTGCTCCTTTCCAGCAGGAGGAGGTCCGGTGGCCATCTCGACTGGTTTGATCTTCGGCCAGTACACCATGGTCTTCGAGAATGCCAGCTTGAGCCCCCTCAATGCACATAGAGCGCTTCACGGCATCAACATGGAGGGAAGTGATGTTGGCTTGAACTACGTCGGTATTTCCCCAAAGAGGAAGGGATGATGCAGCACAGCAACGGTAGGTATTTCCCTCAGTGATGAGACCAAGGTTATCGAACCAGTAGGAGAACCAAGCAACACTACGTAAACAACACCTGCACACAAAGAACAAATACTTGCAACCCGACGTGTTAAAGGGGTTGTCAATCCCTTTCGGGTAACGGCGCCAGAAATTGGCAAACGAACATGAGATAAATTGTAGTAGATTGGATAAATAGATCGCGAATAAAATAAAGTGAAGCAAAATATTTTTTGGTTTTTAGAAATATAGATCTGAAAATAAAAGTGGCAAATAAATAAAAGGGCAAATAGCAATATAGATCTGAAAATATATGATGAGAAAATAGACCCGGGGGCCGTAGATTTCACTAGTGGCTTCTCTCGAGAAAAATAGCATACGGTGGGTAAACAAATTACTGTTGGGCAATTGATAGAACTTCAAATAATTATGACGATATCCAGGCAATGATCATTATATAGGCATCACGTCCAAGATTAGTAGACCGACTCCTGCCTGCATCTACTACTATTACTCCACACATTGACCGCTATCCAGCATGCATCTAGTGTATTATGTTCATGGAGAAATGGAGTAATGCAATAAGAACGATGACATGATGTATACAAGATCTATTTATGTAGAAATAGACCTCATCTTGTTATCCTTAATAGCAACGATACATACGTGTCGGTTCCCCTTCTGTCACTGGGATCAAGCACCATAAGATCGAACCCATCACAAAGCACCTCTTCCCATGGCAAGAAAAATCGATCTACTTGGCCTAACTAAACCAAAGATTCGAAGAAGAAATACGAGACTATAAGTAATCATGCATATAAGAGATCAAAAGACTCAAATAACTTTCATGGATAAAAACATAGATCTGATCATAAACTCAAAGTTCGGATCCCAACAAACACACCGCAAAAAGAGTTACATCAAATAGATCTCCAAGAGACCATTGTATTGAAAATCAAAAGAGAGAGAGGAATCCATCTAGCTACTAACTACGAACCCGTAGGTCTACAATGAACTACTCACGCATCATCGGAGAGGCACCAATGAGGATGATGAACCCCTCTATGATGGTGTCTAGATTGGATCTGTGGTTTCTGGAACTTGCGGCGGATGGAATTGATTTTCGTCGAATCCCCTAGGGTTTCTGGAATATTGGGGTATTTATAGAGCAAAGAGGCGGTGCGGGAGGCCACCGAGGTGGGCACAACCCACCAGGGCACGCCTGGGCCTCCAGGCGCGCCCAGGTGGGTTGTGCCCCCCTCGGGGCACCCCTCTGGTACTTCCTTGGCCCAACTTGTGTCTTCTGGTCCAGAAAAAATCACCAAAAAGTTTTGCTGCGTTTGGACTCCATTTGGTATTGATTTCCTGCGAAGTAAAAAACAAGCAAAAAATAGCAACTGGCACTGGGCACTATGTCAATAGGTTAGTCCCAAAAAATGATATAAAGCTGCTATAAAATGATTGTAAAACATCCAAGAATGATAACAGAACAGCATGGAACAATAAAAAATTATAGATATGTTGGAGACGTATCAGGAAGCATCACGCAGCTTCTGCACCAAGCCGAAATAGCTGCTCGGTATGGGCTCGGAGGGCCACAGCCGGACACAGAGGTCCTTCATGGCCGGCTCCGCCATCCGGTGCAGCTCCATCAGCTGTTTCATCTGATTACTGAGGAGGGGAGGGTGTTCGGGCGCCTGGAACTGCGCCCAGAACAACCTTAGCTCGGCGTCACCCTCCCTAGCCGCATAGTGCCTCGCCGCATCCGCCGCACTCCTGGGGAGCTCCGTGATGGCTCATGTTCGCGTCAGTATTTTCCCCGAAGAGGAAGGAATGATGCAGCACAGCTACGGTAGGTATTTCCCTCATTGATGAGACCAAGGTTATCGAACCAGTACGAGAACCACGCAACACTATGTAAACGGTACCTGCACACAAAGAACAAATACTTGCAACCCGACGCGTAAGAGGGGTTGTCAATCCCTCCCAGGTAGAATATAGATAAATTTGTAGTAGATTGGATAAATAGATCTCGCGAAAACGCGAAATAAAATAAATAACAAAAAATTGCAGCAAGGTATTTTTGGGTTTTTGGAATAAGAGATCTGAAAATAAAAGAGGCAAATAATAGATCGGAAAGCAAATATGATAAAGAATAGACCCGGGGCCGTAGATTTCACTAGTGGCTTCTCTATAGAAAAATAACATACGACGGGTAAACAAATTACTGTTGGGCAATTGATAGAACTTCAAATAATTATGACGATATCCAGGCAATGATCATTATATAGGCATCACGTCCAAGATTAGTAGACCGACTCCTGCCTGCATCTACTACTATTACTCCACACATCGACCGCTATCCAGCATGCATCTAGTGTATTAAGTTCATGGAGAAACGGAGTAATGCAATAAGAACGATGACATGATGTAGACAAGATCTATTCATGTAGGAATAGACCCCATCTTGTTATCCTTAATAGAAACAATACATATGTGTCATGTCCCCTTATGTCACTGGGATTGAGCGCCGTAAGGTCGAACCCATCACAAAGCACCTCTTCCCATGGCAAGAAAAATCGATCTAGTCGGCCTAACTAAACCAAAGATTCGAAGAAGAAATACGAGGCTATAAGCAATCATGCATATAAGAGATCAAAACTCAAATAACTTTCATGGATAAAATAGATCTGATCATAAACTCAAAGTTCATCGGATCCCAACAAACACACCACAAAAAGAGTTACATCAAATAGATCTCCAAGAGACCATTGTATTGAGAATCAAAAGAGAGAGAGAAAGCCATCTAGCTACTAACTACGGACCCGTAGGTCTACAATGAACTACTCACGCATCATCGGAGAGGCACCAATGAGGATGATGAACCCCTCCGTGATGGTGTCTAGATTGGATCTGAGGTTTCAGGAACTTGCGGCGGCTGGAATTGTGTTTCGTCGACTCCCCTAGGGTTTTTGGATTTTCGGGGTATTTATAGAGCAAAGAGGCGGTGCGGGAGGCCACCGAGGTGGGCACAACCCACCAGGGCGTGCCTGGGCCCCCGGGCGCGCCCAGGTGGGTTGTGCCCCCGCGGGGCACCCCTCTGGTACTTCTTTGGCCCAAGTTGTTCCTTCTGGTCCAGAAAAAATCTCCAAAAAGTTTCACTGCGTTTGGACTCCGTTCGGTATTGATTTTCTGCGAAGTAAAAAACAAGCAAAAAATAGCAACTAGCACTGGGCACTGTCAATAGGTTAGTCCCAAAAATTGATATAAAGTTGCTATAAAATGATTGTAAAATATCCAAGAATGATAATATAACAGCATGGAACAAGCAAAAATTATAGATACGTTAGAGACGAATTAGCATCCCCAAGCATAATTCCTACTCGTCCTCGAGTAGGTAAATGATAAAAACAGAATTTTTGATGTGGAATGTTGCCTAACATGTTCATCACATATTCTTTTCTTTTGTAGCATGGACATTTAGACTTTTATATGATTCAAAGCAATAGTCTAGTTTTGACATGAAGATTTCAATACTCAAGCATATCAACAAGCAACCATGTCTTTCAAAATATCAACACTAAAGCAAATTATCCCTAGCCCATTATGCTCAATCATTGATCCATTCATGAAACACACTCGCATATTAGCTACACCCAATGCTCAAGTACGATCATAGTGCCCCTTAGTTGGTGCTTTATAAGAGAAGATGGAGACTCAAATAAAAATAAAAATTGCATAAAGTAAATAGAAAGGCCCTTCGCAGAGGGAAGTAGGGATTTCTAGAGGTGCCAGAGCTCAAAGCGAAAAAGAAAGAGATAAAACATTTTGGGTGGCATGCTTTTCTTGTCAACAAAAATGATCGAGTAGTTCCCAATACTTTCCATGCTAGCTATATCATAGGCGGTTCCCAAATAGAAAATAAAGTTTATTCCTTTTTCCACCATACTTTCACATTCCACGGCTAGCCGTATCCACGGGTGCCGTCCATACCAACACTTTCCAAGGAATTTATTATTTGACAACATAAAGTAAATTCATTTTTCATTTCGGGACTGGGCATCCCTAATACCTTTGCCGTACTCTTGTGCAATGACAAGTGAATAAACACTCATCTTGAGAATAACACATCTAGCATGGAAAAATATCAGCCACCCCCTACCGTTTCATGAGCGGTACGGGCACACAAAAAGAAAATTTATTTTGAAAATTAGAGATGGCACATACAAATTTGCTTAGAACAGCACGGAAATACCGCATATAGGTAGGTATAGTGGACTCATGTGGCAAAACTGGGTTTAAGGATTTTGGATGCACAAGTAGTATTCCTACTTAGTACAAGTGAAGGCTAGCAAAAAGATTAAGAAGCATCCAACCAAGAAACGAAAAATGTCATAAACGAGCATTAAGCATAACTAACACCGAATAATGCACCACAAGTAGGATATAATTTCATTGCATAACTATTGACTTGCATGCTTGCATAGGGAATCACAAACCTTAACACCAACATTCTTACTAAAGCATAATTACTCACCAACATGACTCATATATTATATCATCATATCGCAAAACTATTACAAAGAATCAATTTTATTTTGTCCAATGATCTTCATGAAAGTTTTTATTATATCCCTCTTGAATATCTATCACTTTGGGACTAGTTTCATATGTTGCTTTTGATAGCTCAAACAAATCTAAGTGAAGAACATGAGCATAAAAAAAATTCTTCTCTCAAAATAATATAAGTGAAGCATGAGAGAATTTCTTCAAAAATCTACTAACTCTCAAATAAATCTAAGTGAAGCATGAGACCATTTCTTCAAAAATATTAAAGCACACCATGCTCAAAAAGATATAAGTGAAGCACTAGAGCAATTCCATAGCTCAAAAAAATTTAAGTGAAGCATAGAGCAGTTCTAACAAATCATAGTATAATTTTGGCTCTCTCAAATAAGTGTGTCCAGCAAGGATAGATGACACAAACTAAAAAGCAAAACAAGCAAAGACTCATATAACACAAGACGCTCCAAACAAAACTCATGATATGTGACGAATAAAAATATAGCTCCAAGTAAAATACCGATGGTCGTTAGAAGAAAGAGGGGATGCCACTCGGGGGCATCCCTAAGCTTAGTTGCTTGTTTCTCTTTGGATAATAGCTTGGGGTGCCATGGGGCATCCCCAAGCTTAGGCTCTTATTACTCCTTATTCCTTCAACCATCGTGATCTCACCCAAAACTTGAAAACTTCAATCACACAAAACTTAACAAAACCCTCGTGAGATCCGTTAGTATAAGAAAACCAATCTTTACTTTAAGAAATGTAGAAAACCCATTCAAATTTTGTTATTGCATTATATCTACTGTATTCTAACTTTACCATGGATTATACCCCCCGATACAAACCATAGATTCATCAAAATAAGCACACAATGCAAAGAAAACAGAATCTGTCAAAAAACAGAACAGTCTGTAAAGATGTGAATTGTTCTCATACTTCTGTAATTCAAAAATTCTGAAAATTTGGACAACGTAGGAAATTTGTATATCAATCTTGTGTAAAAAAATCAGAATTTTTGTTGCTTCTGTGATTTTAGACAATTATTTTACTGGACGCAAAAGTTTCTGTTTTCCAACAAGATCAAATCAACTATCACCCAACATGATCCCAAAGGCTTTGCTTGCCCCAAACACTAATTAAAACATAAAAAAACACAATAATAACAGAGGCATAATTGTGCAAACACTCAAGAACAGAAAGAAAAAGGCAAAAATAAATTATATTCATAGGGTTGCCTCCCAACAAGCACTATTGTTTTACGCCCCTAGCTAAGCATAAAGCATAGATTTAAGTATTGTCATCTTTGTTCTTTGCAACCTTTGTAAGGGCTTTTTCAAACCCGGGAGGCTCTTTACGCTTCCCAAGATTTTCAGGAAAAGAGACCATCTTGAGATCCAAAATATCCAAACGTTTATTGCAAAGAGTAATCAAGGTATTCATTCGATTGAGGTTCCCACTGATATGTTTCAGGGGTTCATTATATTTTTGTAACTCAACCAAATGTTTATGCAAATCACTCAATTTGTCCAAAATTTGAGCTCCTTCTTGAGTAAAATAAATCCCCTTTTTGGTAGGCGGGAGTCCCAAAATCCCCTCTAGGATCTCATAAGTGTTATTAACATCAAGCTCAATAAAATTCCCTTTAGCGGCAAAATCCAAAAGTTGTCTATGATGCAAGGTTAAACCTATATAAATTTTTTGAACAAAATCTTTGCATCCCCTTTTAGATTGCAAATGCGATAAGATTCCATTAGCCTATACCAAGCAACTTTCAAATTTCCTCCTTGTCTCTGCTTGAAGTATAAAACTTCAGAGTCCGGTGACAAAGGAGGAGGAGTCATGCTAGCCATAGCAATAAGATCACAAGCAAAAAGACAAATCTGACAAAGAAACGGCGAACAAAAAAGAGGGCGAATAAAACGGCAAATTTTTGTGAAGTGGGGGAGATGAAAACGAGAGGCAAAAGGCAAATAATGTAAATTGCAAGGAGATGAGATTTGTGATTAGGAACCTGATAGATGTTGATGATGTATCCCCGGCAACGGCGCCAGAAATCCTTTCTTGATGGCTCGTGTCCGCGTCAGTATTTTTCCCGAAGAGGAAGGGATGATGCAGCACAGCTACGGTAGGTATTTCCCTCAGTGATCAGACCAAGGTTATCGAACCAGTAGGCGAACCACGCAACACTATGTAAACAGTACCTGCACACAAAGAAAAAATACTTGCAACCCGGCGCGTAAGAGGGGTTGTCAATCCATCCCGGATAAAAGATAGATAAATTTGTAGTAGATTGGATAAATAGATCTCGCGGAAACGCGAAATAAAATAAATAACAAAAAATTGCAGCAAGGTATTTTTGGGTTTTTGGAATAAGAGATCTGAAAATAAAAGAGCAAATAATAGATCGGAAAGCAAATATGATAAAGAATAGACCCGAGGGCCGTAGATTTCACTAGTGGCTTCTCTCGAGAAAAATAGCATACGGCGGGTAAACAAATTACTGTTGGGCAATTGATAGAACTTCAAATAATTATGATGATATCCAGGCAATGATCATTATATAGGCATCACGTCCAAGATTAGTAGACCGACTCCTGCCTGCATCTACTACTATTACTCCACACATCGACCACTATCCAGCATGCATCTAGTGTATTAAGTTCATGGAGAAACGGAGTAATGCAATAAGAATGATGACATGATGTAGACAAGATCTATTCATGTAGGAATAGACCCCATCTTGTTATCCTTAATAGAAACGATACATACATGTCATGTCCCCTTATGTCACTGGGATTAAGCACCGTAAGATCGAACCCATCACAAAGCACCTCTTCCCATGGCAAGAAAAATCGATCTAGTCAGCCTAACTAAATCAAAGATTCAAAGAAGAAATACGAGGCTATAAGCAATCATGCATATAAGAGATCAAAACTCAAATAACTTTCATGGATAAAATAGATCTGATCATAAACTCAAAGTTCATCGGATCCCAACAAACACACCGCAAAAAGAGTTACATCAAATAGATCTCCAAGAGACCATTGTATTGAGAATCAAAAGAGAGAGAGGAAGCCATCTAGCTACTAACTACGGACCCGTAGGTCTACAATGAACTACTCACGCATCATCGGAGAGGCACCAATGAGGATGATGAACCCCTCCGTGATGGTGTCTAGATTGGATCTGAGGTTTCTGGAACTTGCGGCGGCTGGAATTGTGTTTCGTCGAATCCCCTAGGGTTTTTGGATTTTCGGGGTATTTATAGAGCAAAGAGGCGGTCGGGAGGCCACCGAGGTGGGCACAACCCACCAGGGCGCGCATGGGCCCCCAGGCGCGCCCCAGGCGCCCCCTGGTGGGTTGTGCCCCCTCGAGGCACCCCTCTGGTACTTCTTCAGCCCAAGTTGTTCCTTCTGGTGCAGAAAAAATCTCCAAAAAGTTTCGCTGCGTTTGGACTACGTTTGGTATTGATTTTCTGCGAAGTAAAAAACAAGCATAAAACAACAACTGGCACTGGGCACTATGTCAATAGGTTAGTCCCAAAAAATGATATAAAGTTGCTATAAAATGATTGTAAAACATCCAAGAATGATAATATAACAGCATGGAACAAGCAAAAATTATAGATACGCTGGAGACGTATCACTCCGCAAATGCGCCTGCAGAATGCCAGACTTGTGCGAGCAACGTGAATCTGTGGCCGCCAAAGACACTCTGTAGTAAGTATTGCTTACCATCTACAATTTGTTTTACTTGTCAGAGTTCCTCCCGGGCGCCCCGCGTCTCCGTCCTTGCTTCGCGGATCTCTTGCTACACCTTCGATAGCTCGGTGGCATGATCCTTATTCTTCTGCTCAAGGTCCTCACATTTTGTGATGGCATCCTTGAGCTCCTGTTGCACCTCGGCCACTCTGGCCTCGTGCTTCTCACTAACGGTTTTTGCCGACTTGAGTTCGGCGGCCGCTCGCTCGGCCTCCGCTTTCTGCTCGGCCGCCGCTTCCTTAGCCTTCTTCAGTTCAGCCCTGAGGCTCTCGACCTCTGCGGTGGCAGCTGCATACATAATTCAGCACTTTTTGCTTAGGGCTAATCTCGAATATTGTGATTAATAAAAAAAGATGTAGAATCTCGACCGAGCAAACCTTGCGCCTCGTCAAACCGCTTGTTGACAAGGTTGAGCTCTTCATCGGAGCTCCTGAGCTTCCGATTCATCTCATCCAGCACTACGGCATTAGCGGCCGCCGCGAGAGATGAGGCCTGCAATAACAAAACAAAAACTCGCATAGTTTAGACTCCCGATTTCATGATTTTTCGATCCTCTGCCAGGCTTTTCAAACCTGACAAAGTCTGAGGAGCTGCTATACACAAGGGGTGTATAACTTTGTTCAAAAGTCCGCTTTGTGAAAAGAATATTACATGGCTTACCTCGAAGCCCATGAGGAGGCCGCTGAAGGCTTCCTTTAGTCCGCTGTTAATGGGCTGAATACTCTGTAAAACCACGCCCATCAGGGCGCGGTGTTTTACAATGATGGAGGAGTTGTTCATCACCTCCTCCATCACGTCCGGCCATCCTGCCGTACCCCAACCATTAGGGTTCGGCGCTGGTGGCGGGACCCCAGCTCCCCCTCGATGGAGGGTGGAATGGACGCCCCTGAGGGCCTAGGGGGCTTCGGAATCGCCTTTTGGGAGGGCTCGGGCTGGCCGGACTCCCCTCTCCCTGTTCACCCAGAGAGACTCCCCCTCCTGGTCTTCGATGACTGAGGTGTTAGCCTTGGCCATCACATCTTCGCCGCCCTCTCCCGTGTTTGGAACGGGAAGGGCCCTGCGGGACTGCGTCTCCCCGGCCTCTCCGACAACTGGGAGAGGCGGGGAGCGCGACGCCGTACCACTCTCTGCCAGATCGGCTGGCGGGGAGGCCCCCTCTGAGGTTGGGGAGGTGGGGAGGTCGCGCGGTGGGCTGTGACATAAAACGCATTCACTCAATAATGGACTAATAAAAATAAATATTTGGGGTATCTTCGGATTCATACCTCTCGGCGCGAGGCTTGACCCTTGGGTTCCACTCCGGAAGCTTCTCAGACGCCACAGACTCCTCATCGGAGTCCGAACTATCATCGGGCAGGACCAGCTTGGGCCTGCACTGCTTCTTTGGGGCATGAGGAGGCTGCTCCTCCTCAGTGTCATTCAACGCCGCCCTCTTCTTGGAACGGGAAGAGTTGCTCTCTTCCTCATCCTCTTCCTGCTCCCCCTCTTGAACGGAGGGAGTGTGGGTGTCTCCGGACTTATTGTCCGGATGTCCCCTCAGACGGAAGCCTTCCCTGGCCTCCGGTGCCTCTTTCTTTTTCTTCTTCTCCTTTTTCTCTGGTGCCTTGTACGGCGCCATGGTTAGCATCTCCTCCACCAGGGTCGGCCGAGGGTCTTCGGGCAGCGGGGTCGGGCTACTGATCTTCTTGGCCTTCTCGAGCCAACCCTGTGGAAGGAAAGGAACGAAGGATAAATCTACTAGAATGCGAACATCTGAACTTAGAGTGGGTAAGAGCTTTTTTACCTCCTTTGGGGGGTGCACGGCGTCGAGGTCAATGTCTTCCTTCTTGGCCAGCCACTCCTTTTGAGGCTTGAACAGCACCTTCCACAGCTTTTCATGGGTGGTGCCGTAGAAATATTGAATAGTGGCCGGATCCTCGAGCTTGTAAGACCACATTGGGGAGGCCTTTTGATGGCAGGAAAGGAGGCGACGGCAGAGCATCACCTGAATAATGTTCGCCATCTTGGCGCCCACCTTTATCATGTTGGAGACGCGCGTCTGCAGCGCCTTCACCTCCGTGATGAGCCCCCAATCAAGACCCTTTTTGGTCCACGAGGTTAGCCTCGCCGAGGGTCCAGATCTGAATTCGGGAGCCGCCGTCCAGGACGCGTCCCGTGGTTCCGTAATATAGAACCATTCCTTCTGCCAAACCTTGACAGTATCAATGAACGCACCCTCCGGCCACTCGACCTGGGCCAGCTTGCTGATCATCGCCCTGCCGCAGTCTGCCTGTTGGCCGTCAACTATCTTCGGCTTGACGTTGAATACCTTTAGCCATAAACCAAAGTGTGGCCGGACTCGCAAGAAGGCCTCGCGGATGATAATGAAGGCCGAGATATGGAGGAAGGAATTCGGGGCCAGATCATGGAAATCCACCCCGTAGAAGAATAGCAGCCCCCTTACGAAGGGGTGGAGCGAGAAGCCCAATCCCCGGATGAAGTGGGGGATGAACACCACCGTCTTGCCTGGTCGAGGCGTGGGGATGGCATGGCCCTCCTCGGGGCCGATGAGCGATTCCGGCCGAGAGGTAGCCGGCACGCTTCAAGTCTTCGATGTCATCATTGGTGACGGTGGAAACCTCCCACTTGCCGCCTGTGCCGGATCTGGCCATGGCTGGATCCGGGGGACGACTGGAGAGAAGCGCTTGAGGAGAGAAGATTTGGGGGCGCTGGAGCTCTGCCAATGGGGAGAGCGATGGAAAGAGGAAGGAGAAGGCGTACCCAAATAAGCGGTGGCTGCCCCTCTTTTATAGACTACCGTGAATACCAACAGTCCTTTAACTGCGCCACGGGCCTCGCCACTTGTGCGTGAAAGGGGGAATTGAAATCATTGATCATATCCCTTAAAAAAAGGGGCATGATTTCCACCTCGATGGGACGTGCCAATGGAGGCGCTGCCTCGAACCGTGAATCAAGCTTTCACAACGGTTCGATGAATATGGCCGAGTGTGACCCTTCGCCAAAAAGTTGTGAGGCAAAGGCACTATTCATGCATGGGCGGTTAGGCCTTCGGGGCTAAGTAATATCTATAGTTTTGAAAGTACAACTAATCCCCGGGTGGTTTTGGTAATTTATAACAACATATAGCTCATTGGACTAATATCCATTCAAGTTGAATATTTCAGAAAGTTCAATGATTGGCATGGCATGGACTAGAGATGTGGACCCCTCAAAATGCTAAGGACAAAGATTGGCAAAAGCTCAAGACTCTTCATTTTTCATTTTAGTGATCCAAGATCACATTGAGTCCATAGGAAAGCCAATACTATTAAAAGGGGATGAGGTGTTGCTTAATGGTCTACTTGCTCAAAGTGCTTAGTGATATTGCTCTAAAACCCTCAACCACTTTCTCATTTCCACATATGTCCAAAACTTCAAAGTCAAACTCGGTCCCACCGATTTGATCTATCCGGCGCCACCGAGTTTAGTTGACATAGCCACTGCCAGAAACCCTAGACAATTCGGTCACACCGATATGGATCTCGGTCTCACCGAGATGGCCCTACAAACTCTCTGTTTCCCTTTGTAACATTTTGGTCTCACCGAGATGGCCCTACAAACTCTCTGTTTCCCTTTGTAACATTTCGGTCTCACCGAAATGAGCAATCGGTTCCATCGAGTTTGCTTGACCAACTCTCTGTTTGCTCATTGCTGAAATTGGTCTCACCGAGTTCAAACAATCGGTCACACCGAGATGAGGTTTTGCCCTAGCCCTTGCACATCGGTCCCACCGAGTTGTTCCAGTCGGTCCCATCGAGATTCCTAACGTTCACATTTTGAACTGAATCAGTCTCACCGAGTTCTTCTCTTCGGTCTGACCGAGTTGGGTCAAATGTGTGTAACGGTTGGATTTTGTGTGGAGGCTATATATACCCCTCCACCCCCCATCTCCATTCAAGAGAGAGCCATCAGAACGTGCCTACACTTCCACTACATATTTTCTGAGAGAGAACCACCTACTCATGTGTTGAGAACAAGACATTCCAATCCAACCACAAGAATCTTGATCTCTAGCCTTCCCCAAGTTGCTTTCCACTCAAATCTTCTTTCCACCATATCCAAATCTGTGAGAGAGAGTTGAGTGTTGGGGAGACTATCATTTGAAGCACAAGAGCAAGGAGTTCATCATCAACACACCGTCTATTACCTTTTGGAGAGTGGTGTCTCCTAGATTGGTTAGGTGTCGCTTGGGAGCCTCCGACAAGATTGTGGAGTTGAACCAAGGAGTTTGTAAGGGCAAGGAGATTGCCTACTTCGTGAAGATCTACCCGAGTGAGGCAAGTCCTTCGTGGGCGATGGCCATGGTGGGATAGACAAGGTTGCTTCTTCATGGACCCTTCGTGGGTGGAGCCCTCCGTGGACTCGCGCAACCGTTACCCTTCGTGGGTTGAAGTCTCCATCAATGTGGATGTACACTAGCACCACCTATCGGAACCACGCCAAAAATCTCCGTTTCTACATTGCGTTTGCCTTCTCCAAACCCTTCCCTTTACCTTCATATGCAATGTTTTACTTTCCGCTGCTACACTCGTAGAATTGCATGTGTAGGTTGATTTCTTGACTTGTACTAGTTGCTAAAATCTGCCAACACTTAAAATTGGGAAAAGGCTAGATTTTTATTTGGTCAAGTAGTCTAATCACCCCCCCTCTAGACCTACTTTCGATCCTACAAGTGGTATCAGAGCTTTGGTCTCCATTTGCCTTCATTTCCATAGCCTTGGTTTCATAACCTAGGAGAGTATGGCGTCTAGCGAGGGAAATTACCACCGTAGAGGTCCTTACTTTGATGGTACTAATTTTGCTAGTTGGAAGCATAAGATGAAAATGCATATTCTTGGTCATAACCCCCGCCGTTTGGGCTATTGTGTGTATTGGCTTGCAAGGTGAATACTTCGATGATGGAAGAGAACCGGATCGTGAAGCGTCCGTGGAAGAATTGAAGATGTTGCAATACAATGCTCAAGCTTGCGATATTCTCTTCAACGGATTGTGCCCCGAAGAATTCAACAAAATCAGCCGTCTTGAGAATGCAAAGGAAATTTGGGATACTTTGGTTGATATGCACGAAGGTACCGAGTCCGTCAAGGAATTCAAATTGGATGTGCTTCAAAGTCAACTTGACAAGTTCAAAATGAAGGATGGTGAAGGAGTCGCTGAGATGTACTCTAGGCTTGCTCTCATCACAAATGAAATTGCCGGCTTAGGAAGCGAAGAGATGACCGACAAATTCATCATCAAGAAGATCCTAAGAGCCTTGGATGGAAAATATGATACCGTGTGCACCTTGATCCAAATGATGCCCAACTACAAAGATCTCAAGCCAACGGAAGTCATTGGTAGAATTGTTGCTCATGAGATGTCACTCAAGGATAAGGAAGAGCTCCACAACAAGTCAAGTGGTGCTTACAAAGCTTCATGTGATGCTCCTACAATGTTAAGTGAGAAACAAGTCTTCAATGAAGAATTGAGCTTAATGGTGAAGAACTTCAACAAATTCTACAAGAGTAGAAGCAAAGAGAGAAGTTCCAACTCAAGGTCCTACAATGACAAAAGATCTTCTAGTCGTGATCGCAATTGCTACAATTATGGAAGACCCGGACACTACTCCAATGAGTGTATGACTCCCTACAAGAGAAGAGAAGATTCACCTAAAAGGAGAAGTAAAAGAGATGAATCACCACCAAGAGAGAGAAGGAGTAGAGATGATCGTTATGAACGAAGACATTCTCGTAAAAGCAAGGATTCGAAAAGGAAGGACAAGTCATCAAAGAGCTACACAAGACGAAGACATCAAGCTCATATTGGCGAATGGGTATCCGGTTTCGACTCCGACAACTACTCCGAGAGAAGTTATCACTCCGGCTCCGAATATACTCAAGATGAAGGTGTTGCCGGTCTTGCACTTGTGTCATCCAACTCCTACGACATATTTGACTCACCAAATGAAGGAATTGGAAGATGCTTCATGGCAAAAGGCCCTAAGGTATCACACCCCGAGTATGTTGATTTCAATAGTGATGAAGATGATTTGCTAGGTGATGATGATTTACTTGTTGACAACACTAGTGATGAAAACTATGATGAAATTGCTATTAATCATGCTAATCAAGATGAAACGAATGACAATGATAAGATGGAGATTGAGCGTCTAACTAAAGAACTAAACATGCTTAAGTTAGCTCATGAAACTACTTTAGAGGATCATCGAGAGCTTTTAAAGACTCATGAGAAGTTACGCTTCGAGAAGCTCAATTTAGAGAAAGAGCATGGGTTCTTAAAAGCAATCAATGATGATCTTCGAAAGAAGAGTTCTTCTTACATTTCCAAGCGTTTACTCTTGTCTACTTATATGCCACAAGTAAAATCTGGCAACAAGAACAAGAAAGGTTCTTCTTCTAGTAGTAACAATAACAATGTTAAATCCAATATTGTTGCTTCTAGTAGTTCTCTTGATTCCACTAATGATTCTCTTAGCCAAGTTACACTTGAGCAAGAAAATAGCTTATTGAAGGGAATTATAGAGAAAGGTGTTTACAAGAGCCTTGCCGGAAGTAAGCAATTTGAGGAAATTGTACGCAAGCAAGGAAGGCACCGGAAGAATCAAGGTGTTGGTTTTGAACGAAAGTTCAATGCCAATGGAGTTGAGTGGGAATAAGATCAATACCCCAAGACGAAGTTTGTTCCTCAACAAGAGAAGTATGACCCCATTTCTTTCAAGGGAACACAAGCTCAAGATGATCTTCCACCACAAGACCACAAGCTAAAAGGCAAGGACAAGCTTCAAGAAGAGATTGACTCATTTGAAGAAGCTCCGAAGGCCTTGGTCAAGTGGGTTCCCAAGACTACATCAAGTTCTACTTCATCAAGTACGACTACAACTCCAAGGATTCCCATCAAGTTGATGTGGGTCCCAAAGAAGAAGCACTAGAGAGTTCTTGAGGGTGACTCCGCCAACATACTTCACTCATATTCATTTTGGCAAGGACAAGTGCAATCAACTTCCATATCTTGCACTAGTTCAAAGGAGTCACAAACCCTCTTGTTGGTAAGACAAGGGACAAGGTAACCTAATGCTTTCATGGATATCATCATATGTGTATTTCACTCTATGTCTATGGATATCCTTGTGTGTTCCTTGTGGGACTAACCCATGTAGGTATTGAAAGTGCAACTCACTCCAATGGATTGCTCCAAATGATCTACATCAACATTGAGCATCCACATCTTCAACACCTACATGAAGTCATCATCGACAAAACCCAAGGTTAGTTCATCCCTCTAAGGGGGGATATCACATCTAGGGGGAGATTTGCTCTAAAAATTGAGCTAAAGCCACTCAAATGGTGTGAACACAACAATGCTTTATGTAAAAGTGGTAACCCCATTTGTGCTTAAACGATGAGTATGATCTATGATCAAATGTTCTCATTTGACTCCTAAGTCAATATACTCATATATAGATGACCTAGTCATCGCCAATTTCTTGATAGATGCTAGAGTGTTTGTGCATGCTTTGCCACATGTTTTATTTGCCATCTTATTGTGTGAGCATGTCGGTTGCATAATTTTCTCCATTCGAGGACATCCATTTGTTGCTTTGGTTGTTTGGTTTTTCTTTTGCCAAATGGATGGACAAGAATGCCTAAGTACTCCCTCTAGCTATCTATGCTTTTCTCGTCTCAAACTCCATTCATGCTACATCACAAAGTTTGAACAAGTCGAATTCGGACCCTCCGGGTGAGGAGCACTCGGAGCCACCGATCTGTCAAGGGCTTAACCTCCAAAACCTCTTAATGCTCTTTGGTCAGACCAACTCACTCTTATTCGGTCTCACCGAAATCATTAAGTTGATCTAGGCTTTCATCTCGGTGCAACCGGTTTGAACAATTCGGTCACACCGAGTTGCAGCAACTGCTAGCAGTTTTGCATCTCGGTGCCACCGAGTCGCTCCACTCGGTCACACCGACAGTGACTGGGTATATATACCGCTGGTTGAAAATTTGGAAATTCCTCCAAACACTCAATCGCGCGTCCCAGCTCTGCCGCCCCCTTGGTCTCCGGATCATTGCCGTCGTCGCCAGTGACCCCCTGCCGCTGGTCTCCACCGCCGTCAACGGGATTCTCACAGCCGTTGCCGTCGTAGCAAGTTCGTCGCCAAGTTAGGGTACGGACTTGACCTCTTTGTGCATTCTATTATTCTGATTCTTGCACAAAGATCATTGCCATTGTTCTTCACACGTATGAGACAAATCTATCCACCAAAAGAATCCATTAGAATAGATTTGATGCAAAAACTTAGGGTTGGGTTTCCGCCGAACTCATCTCGGACCGACCGATCTGATGATCTCGGTCTCACCGATTTGGCCCTGGCCATTGCACAAGTATAACTCGGTCTGACCGAAGTATACTGATGTCTACTACGCAACTTTATTCTTGTAGACTCATGTTGGGCCTCCAAGCGCAAAGTTTTGTAGGACAGTAGCAATTTTCCCTCAACTGGATGACCTAAGGTTTATCAATCCGTGGGACCCTGCAACCAAATAACAAAGAGTCTCTTGTGTCCCCAACACACCAAATACAATGGTAATTTGTATAGGTGCAATAGTTCGGCGAAGAGATGGTAATAAAAGCGTAGTAATGATAATAGATATTGGTTTTTGTAATAGGAACAATAAAAAAACAGCACGGTAGCAATTGATAAAACGAAGCACAAACGGTATTGCAATGCTTGAAAATGAGGCCTAGGGTCCGTACTTTCGCTAGTGCAATCTCTCAACAATGCTAACCTAATTGGATCATATAACCATCCCTCAACGTGTGATGAAGAATCACTCCAAAGTTCATATCTAGCGGAGAACATAAGAAATTGTTTGTAGCTATTCTTTCCGATCGATCTATCCAAGAGTTCATACTAAAATAACACCAAGTTATTCTTTCCGATCGATCTATCAAGAGTTCGTACTAAAATAACACAAGTTATTCTTTCCGATCGATCTATCAAGAGTTCATACTAAAATAACACCAAAACAAATTCAGATTCATAATACTCAATCCCACACAAAGAACCTCAAAGAGTGCCCCAATATTTCTACCGGAGAAACAAAGATGAGAACGTGCATCAACCCCTATGCATAGATTACCCCAATGTCACCTCGGGAATCCGCGAGTTGAGTGCCAAAACACATATCAAGTGAATCAATATGATACCCCATTGTCACCACAGGTATTCATAGCAAGACATACATCAAGTACTCTCAAATCCATAAAAGTATTCAATCCGATAAAACGAAATCTCAAAGGGAAAACTCAATTTACAACAAGATAGAGAGGGGAAAACACCATATGATCCAACTATATTAACAAAGCCCGCGATACATCAAGATAGTGACATCTCAAGAACACGAGAGAGAGTGAGATTAAACACATAGCTACTGGTACAAACCCTCAGCCCCGAGGGTGGACTACTCCCTCCTCATCATGGTGGCCGCCGGGATGATGAAGATGTCCACCGGTGATGATTTCCCCCTCCTGCAGGGTGCCGGAACGGGGTCTAGATTGTTTTTTCGTGGCTACAGAGGCTTGCGGCGGCAGAACTTCTAATCTAGGGTTATTTCTAATGGTTTCTCTATTTAAAGGATTTTTTGGCGTCGGTTTCACGCGAAGATGGGCCTCGAGGTGAGCACAACCCACCGGGGCGCGCCTGGGCCTCCTGGCGCGCCCCGGTGTCTTATGCCCTACTCCTTCACCTTCTGGTCCTTCCACGAAGCTTCAGGGGTCTCTTTTGTTCCAAAAAAATCGTCAAAAAGTTTCAGCTCATTTGGAGAACTTTTATTTCTGCACAAAAAACAACACCATGGTAGTTCTGCTGAAAACAGCGTCAGTCCGGGTTAGTTCCATGCAAATCATACCAAAACCATAAAAAAATGTTGTAAACATGGCATGAATACTTCATAAATTATAGATACATTGGAGACATATCAGCATCCCCAAGCTTAATTCCTGCTCGTCCTCGAGTAGGTAAATGATAAAAGAAATAATTTATGAAGTGTGAATGCTAGCAAAGTGCATAAGTTTGATCAATGATAATTTCAATCACTTTTCCTAACAACATAACAGCAATTCTTTCTCATAAAACTTTTCATGTTAAAGTAGCAACCAATTCACATGTTAAGGTTCAAACAATGAATTCTCTTGAAACTCAACAACCTATATTCTTAGTCACCAAACAATTGCAATTCAACTTATTCAATAGAGTCTAAGTAAGAGCTCCACATACTCAATCATCATATAGTCTTCCATGATTGCTAGCACTCAAAGCATATTCTTAGAACAAATGGCATCCATCGAACACAGAGAAAGATAGGGGCTTAATATTTTGCCTCCCAACTCATTTATCATAGAGATAATTGTCAACAATACAAATTCATGATCAAATATATTTGACTGGTCATATGTGCCTAGATCTTTCCCCACCACATGATGCTTGCCAACTAAAGAATAGTTGAGGTTGAAATGAGAATTCATACTATTGACTCTTTGCATAAAAGTAAAAGATAGGCCGTTCGCAGAGGGAAGCAGAGGTTGTCATGTGCTTTTATTTGGATATCCAAGCTTTTAATGCAAAGGAACGTCATGTTATATTGCCCCTTATGATAGCAACCTTTATTATGCAGTCTGTCGCTTTTATTACTTTGCGATCACAAGTTCGTACAACGCTCAATTTTCCATTACAATAAAAGATCAAACATATTTAGGAGCAATTTTTATTGCTTTATGCACCGATGACAACTTACTTGAAGGATCTTATTCAATCCATAGGTAGGTATGGTGGACACTCATGGCAAGAAACTGGGTTTAAGGATTTTTGGATGCACAAGTAGTATCTCTACTTAGTACGAATTTTTGGCTAGCAAAAGATCCTAGGCAAACACCACATGTTGGAGGATCCATGACAATATAACTTCTATGCAAATATACCCAAACATAACTCATTACGTTGTCTTCCTTGTCCAACTTCAACTAATTTGCTCAAGTTTGAAAATAATTAATGGGTATTCACAATCATAGAAGATGTCCAAGATAATATATTTGCATGTGAAGGTTCTCTTCCTTATACTAATCATTCATGAATTGCTTGTATGACCAATATTGTGATTGTCAAGCTTCAAAAGATTTCACTTTCTAAACCCAATGTGAAGCCACTACTAGGCATGATATGGATATATAATTTCAAATTCATGATATTCAATTCATTCAATAATTTACTCATAGGATATAAGTGAAGCACAAGAGTAAATAACAAACTACTTCAAAAAGATATAAGTGAAGATCAAGCGAGTAGTTGAGTAAAGGGGTAGCTAAGTGAGGACTCTTTCTTATTTAAAAACTTTCAGATCTAAGTATTTTATTAAAACAACAAGCAAATAAAATAAAATGACATTCTAAGAATAGCACACATCATGTGAAGAAGCAAAAACTTAGGCTCAACCGAGGCTAACCGATAATTGTTGATGAAGAAAGGCGGGATGCCTACCGGGGCATCCCCAAGCTTAGATGCTTGAGACTTCTTGGATTATTAACTTGGGATGCCTTGGGCATCCCCAAGCTTTTGTGTCTCCTTAATTCCTTTTATATCATGGTTTCCTAAATCTTAAAAACTTCATCCACACAAAACTCAATAAGAACTCGTGAGATAAGTTAGTATAAATCAATGCAAAAACCTTATCATTCTCTACTGTAGCAAATCACTAAAATTATTATTCAACATTGCATACTAAATGCCTCTGCATATTTAATACTCCTATCCTCAAATAGAATCATTAAACAAG
Organism: Thinopyrum elongatum; assembly: GCA_011799875.1. Taxonomy (NCBI): domain Eukaryota; kingdom Viridiplantae; phylum Streptophyta; class Magnoliopsida; order Poales; family Poaceae; genus Thinopyrum; species Thinopyrum elongatum. The sequence goes on from CM022299.1 coordinate 525,504,789, forward strand.
CAAACATATGCAAACAATGCGAACATAACAGCAATCTGTCTAAACAGGATAGTCTGTAAATAGTGCAATTGTACTCATACTTACCTAACTCCAAAAATTCTGAAAATTTACAAAACTGTAGAAAATTTATCAGATATTATTGTGCAAAAAGTTTCAATATTTTATCACATTCTTACTTTTCTGTATAATTTTTGCAACAGCGATAAACTTTCTGTTTTGAAACAGCAACTCATATACTTGCAATATAAGCATGGACAAGGCTATACTTGACATTTTTATTGAAGTAAAAGATGCAAAACATTATTATAAATAACATCAAGCAAATCCTAATAAAATAAAATGACTCTCCAAGCAAAACTCATATCATGTGACGAATGAAAATATAGCTCCAAGTGAGGTTACCGATAATGTTGAAGACGAAAGAGGGGATGCCTTCCGGGGCATCCCCAAGCTTTGTTGCTTGGATCTTCCTTGAATATTTCCTTGGGGTTCCTTGGGCATCCCCAAGCTTAGGGTCTTGTCACTCCTTATTCTCCTCATATCGATATCTCACCCAAAACTTGAAGACTTCAATCACACAAAACTTAACGGAACTTCGTGAGATGGGTTAGTATGATAAAGACAAATCATTCACTTTGGTACTGTCAAAGACAAGATTCATAATTGTTCTCACACAATTCCTACTGTACTATAAAATTTACACAATTTATATTAAGCAATATAAGCCATAGAAACTAGAAAACAAGCAAATTATGCATTGAAAACAGAATCTGTCAAAAACAGAACAGTATGTAAAGATCTGAATTAAGGTCATACTTATCTAACTCTAGAAATTATGAAAAATTAGGAAAACGTAGAAATTTTTTATACCCATAAACTGTAAAAAATTCAGAGTTTTTACATTTTCTGGTAAAATACAGTAATATCTGCACGGGACGCAAAAGTTTCTGTTTTTGCACAGAATCAAGTCAACTATCATCCACACTATCCCAAAGGCTTTACTTGGCACTTTATTGAAAAAAAAGCTATAAAACAAGATCACTACAGTAGCCTAATCATGTGAATACACAAAAACAGTAGGTAAAAGTGTTGGGTTGTCTCCCAACAAGCGCTTTTCTTTAATGCCTTTTTACCTAGGCATGATGATTTCAATGATGCTCACATAGAAGTAAAGGATTGAAACACAAAGAGAGCATCATGAAGCATATGACTAGCAAATTTAAGCCTAACCCACTTCCTATGAATAGGGATTTTGTGAGGAAACAAATTACGGGAACAAGAATCAACTAGCATAGGAAGGCAAAACATGCATAACTTCGAAAATTTCAACACATAGAGAGGAAACTTGATATTATTGAGATATGTAGATGCATATGTTCCTCTCTCATAATAATTTTCAGTAGCATCATGAATGAATTCAACAATATAACCATCACACAAATCATTCTTTTCATGATCTACTAGCATAGAAAATTTATTACTCTCCACATAAGCAAATTTATTCTCATGAATAGTAGTGGGAGCAAACTCAACAAAATAACTATCATGGGATTGAAAATTAAAATCATCATGACAAGTTTCATGGATATTATTATTTTTTATAACATACATGTCATCACAATAATCATCATAGATAGCAACTTTGTTGTAATAATCAATTGCAACCTCTTCCAAAATAGTGGATTCATCATTAAATAAAGTCATGACCTCTCCAAATCCACTTTCATCAATATAATCATCATAAATAGGAGGCATGCAATCATCATAATAAATTTTCTCATCAAAACTTGGGGGACTAAAAATATCATCTTCATCAAACATAGCATCCCCAAGCTTATGGCTTTGCATATCGTTAGCATCATGGATATTCAAAGAGTTCATACCAACAACATTGCAATCATGCTCATCATTCAAAGATTTTTTGTCAAACATTTTATAGAATTCTTCCTCTATCAATTGAGCACAATTTTCCTTTCCATCATTTTCATGAAAGACATTATAAAGATGAACAATATGAGACCACCTAAATTCCATTTTTTGTAGTTTTCTTTTATAAACCAAACTAGTGATAAAACAAGAAACTAAAAGATTCAATTGCAAGATCTAAAGATATACCTTCAAGCACTCACCTCCCCGGCAACGGCGCTAGAAAAGAGCTTGATGTCTACTATGCAACTTTATTCTTGTAGACTCGTGTTGGGCCTCCAAGCGCAGAGTTTTGTAGGACAGTAGCAATTTTCCCTCAAGTGGATGACCTCAGGTTTATCAATCCGTGGGAGGCGTAGGATGAAGATGGTCTCTCTCAAACAACCCTGCAACCAAATAACAAAGAGTCTCTTGTGTCTCCAACACACCAAATACAATGGTAATTTGTATATGTGCACTAGTTCGGCGAAGAGATGGTAATAAAAGCGTAGTAATGATAGTAGATATTGGTTTTTGTAATAGGAACAATAAAAAAACAGCAAGGTAGCAATTGATAAAACAGAGCACAAACGGTATTGCAATGCTTGAAAATGATGCCTAGGGTCCGTATTTCGCTAGTGCAATCTCTCAACAATGCTAATCTAATTGGATCATATAACCATCCCTCAACGTGCGATGAAGAATCACTCCAAAGTTCTTATCTAGCGGAGAACATAAGAAGAAATTGTTTGTAGCTATTCTTTCCGATCGATCTATCCAAGAGTTCGTACTAAAATAACACCAAGTTATTCTTTCCGATCGATCTATCAAGAGTTCGTACTAAAATAACACAAGTTATTCTTTACGATCGATCTATCAAGAGTTCATACTAAAATAACACCAAAACAAATTCAGATTCATAATACTCAATACCACACAAAGAACCTCAATGAGTGCCCCAAGATTTCTACCGGAGAAACAAAGATGAGAACGTGCATCAACCCCTATGCATAGATTACCCCAATGTCACCTCGGGAATCCGCGAGTTGAGTGCCAAAACACATATCAAGTGAATCAATATGATACCCCATTGTCACCACAGGTATTCATAGCAAGACATACATCAAGTGCTCTCAAATCCATAAAAGTATTCAATCCAACAAAACCAAATCTCAAAGGGAAAACTCAATTCACAACAAGATAGAGAGGGGAAAACACCATATGATCCAACTATATTAACAAAGTCCGCGATACATCAAGATAGTGACATCTCAAGAACACGAGAGAGAGAGAGAGATTAAACACATAGCTACTGGTACAAACCCTCAGCCCTGAGGGTGGACTACTCCCTCCTCATCATGGTGGCCGCCGGGATGATGAAGATGGCCACCGGTGATGATTTCCCCCTCCAGCAGGGTGCCGGAACGGGGTCTAGATTGGTTTTTCGTGGCTACAGAGGCTTGCGGCGGCGGAACTTCTAATCTAGGGTTATTTCTGATGGTTTCTCTATTTATAGGATTTTTTGGCGTCGGTTTCACGCGAAGATGGGCCTCGAGGTGAGCACAACCCACCGGGGCGCGCCTGGGCCTCCTGGCGCGCCTCGGTGTCTTGTGCCCTACTTCTTCACCTTCTGGTCCTTCCATGAAGCTTCGGGGGTCTCTTTTGTTCCAAAAAAAAATCGTCAAAAAGTTTCAGCTCATTTGGAGAACTTTCATTTCTGCACAAAAAACAACACCACGGTAGTTCTGCTGAAAACAGCGTCAGTCCGGGTTAGTTCCATGCAAATCATACCAAAACCATATAAAATTGTTGTAAACATGGCATGAATACTTCATAAATTATAGATACGTTGGAGACGTATCATATACTAATCGGTGCAACCGAAATCACTTACTCTGTGAAACCCTAGCATCTCAGAGTCACCGAACTGCATTTCGGTCTGACCGAAACGGTGTGTTTAGACTCTGTTTGTGCTTCGGTGTCACCGAGTTTGTCAAATCGGTAGCTCCGAAATGCTTTCTGCAGAAAACTAAAATTAAGTTTTTGACTCAATATTTTTGCAAAATAAGCTGTACTTTGTGATGCTCATCCACTCTATCTATACCCAACTATTCACAGGGTCAGTTTCAGCTATGTCAGTGGGCAGTGATAGCAAAAACAGGTCTGAAGAGCAGGTCAACCTCAGTGAGGGCACTAGTCCCTCAAGCAGTTATGATGAGGGGAGCAGAAGCACTCCCAGCAACTTACCCAAGGCAGCAACTAGGCAAAGGAAGAAGAAAACTTCTGAATCTGAGGATGAGGACTTTGTCATTGAGGAGGAGGTGACCTCCAAGAAGAAGGTGCTCAAGAAAGAGTATGCTGCTGCTGCCACAAAGCCTGGAATGCCCAAGAAGGCTCCTGCTAATAGAGCTCCAATGTCAAAAGCCAGAGCCTCAACTCAAGAGCAAGCACAGCCAGCAAGTGGTGCTGGAGAAGAGAAGGAAGAGGCTGCTGGAGGAAAGAAGAGGAAGGAGAGAGTCAAAAAGACTATTGCCAGAGTCATTGGAAGATCTTCTATGATGAGAGATTCTGATGAAGAAGATGAGTCTGCTGCACCTCCTGCAAAGACTTAGAAGCTTATGGGGGATGCCATAAGGACTGGGGCTGCTCCATCTAAGCCCAAGTCTGCCCCCAAGCCTTCAGCTCAAGCTCAAGCCCCCAAACCATCTGCACCCAAGAGATCAACGAGGAACATATCTGCTGCTGAAAAGAACAAGGCCCCGGTGCCTGAGGTTCAAGAAGAAGAAGAGCAATAAGTGCTCAGAAAGCTGAAGCCCAAGATTCCAGGTCATAGTGATGATCATCCTGTGGCAGAAAACATGAAAGAAAGGAAGGATGCAGGTTTGAGACTTTGGAGACAGACTGATCCCTATGCCACTAGGAGGAGAACTACTGTAGACTATCGTTTCCACACCAAGGAATAACAAGATTTCTATGAGACTATCCTTTTGGACAAGAAGCCCATTGTCTGTGATATGAAGTGGGTTGACTGTAAATACATTGATGACAATGAGGACTATTTCCCAGGTGTGCATGAGAGCTTCAGAATGAATGAAGTTGACAAGTTTGTTGGACAGAAGTTGACTAAGTGGAACGATGAGATGATCATGCAATTTTATTCCACTGCTCACTTCTACCCTGATGGTAAGATTGTATGGATGACTGAGGGAACAAGATATCAATCTACTATCTCAGAATGGGCCAAGCTGATCAATGCCCTAGAGGAGGAAGAGAATGACACTGATGTATATGCTAAGCCTAGGAAGGATCACAACTCCATGGCTAATATGTACAAGCCAATTCCTGATGAAGCCTTGGAGACACACAAGCTTGGATCAATATACTATCTGATGTCTGGTTTGACCACCATCAACACTATCTTGAGGCACACTCTTTTGCCCAAGTCAGGAGATCATAGAATGATCCATGGTCACTCAATCAATTTGCTTCACATGTTTGATGTTCCATAGAAGTTCAAGGTGACGAGCTTGATTGTTGAGACTGTGAAGAGAACAGCTGCTGATCAGAAGAGATCATGTGGATATGCCCCTCACATACAGATGTTGATCAATTCCAAGATGGGAACCGGGACATATCTTCTTGATAAAAAGCATCTTCCCCTAAGGCCAAATTTTGAGGACAACGAGGTTGTCATGGATGCATCCCATCCAACTTGTGCAGAAGCTCAGGAGAAGAGAGAGAGAGCAAAGGCTGCAAAAGCAGCAAAGGCAGCCAGTGCACCAGATACTTCTACAGTGATGCTCAAGACCAAGCAGGATCAACTCAGTTATCTGCTTGAGGCTACAGTGAGAATTGAGAAGGGCTTGGCCTCCCTGACTCAAAATCAAGAGAGTCTTGAGAGGATCATTGAGACAAAATTTCATGATCTAGATGTGAAGGTCACAGAGATACAGACAACTGTGGAGAAGCTCCAGGAAGAAGTTGAGGATAGGAATGACAGACCTACCACAGATACTTTTCAGAGAGTGCCAAGGGCACAAAGGTCTTCAGCAGTGCTAGTTGTCAGTGACACCAGGACTTCTATTTCAGCACCTGCAGCAACTGCCATGATTGCACCTCCAGTTTCAACTCCTCCAGCTCCACAGACCTCAACCGAAGCATTTGCAGATGGACTCCTCTCCACGCCATCTACGCACACTGGAGCAACCAGCCAGAAGACCCCTTCAGCAGCTCCCGGAGATCGTGCCTAGAGTGCCTTATAGCACTATACGTTTTCAAGCTTTTTGGTAACTTGTTGCCAAAGGGGGAGAAAATGTATAGATCATTAGGCTTCGAGAGAGAGAGTGTTTTGCCTTTTGTTGGTTTTATTTGCCTCTCTTGCTACTTTGATCATTTGCTTGTTTGATTCCTATGCTACTATGTTTGTTATGCTCGTGAGATACTCTTGTGATCATGTGTTTGATCATACTATGCCTTAATCTGTGCTTGCATGATGATATCTATGATATTTGTGTATGATCAATCATGTTTACCCTTGGTGATGAGTGCATGTTATTTAACTCTTATCATTTTGAGCGCTCCATCAAGATGTATGTGACATGGAAGAGTGACCCATGATCCTAATCGATTGTGCATTTGCATTCAAACGCAAATTTTAAATAGTGCACAAATTTAGGGGGAGCTCTTGCTTATCACATACTTCTCAAAGCGACGATGTATTTCATTCATATTATCATTTGTCGAAGCTTTGATCTATATGTTGTCATCAATTACCAAAAAGGGGGAGATTGAAAGTGCAACTAATGCCCGGGTGGTTTTGGTAATTCATAACAACATATAGCTCATTGGACTAATATCCATTCAAGTTGAATATTTCAGAAAGTTCAATGATTGGCATGGCATGGACTAGAGATGTGGACCCCTCAAAATGCTAAGGACAAAGATTGGCAAAAGCTCAAGACTCTTCATTTTCATTTTAGTGATCCAAGATCACATTGAGTCCACAGGAAAGCCAATACTATTAAAAGGGGATGAGGTGTTGCTTAATGGTCTACTTGCTCAAAGTGCTTAGTGATATTGCTCTAAAACCCTCAACCACTTTCTCATTTCCACATATGTCCAAAACTTCAAAGTCAAACTCGGCCCCACAGATTTGATCTATCCGGCGCCACCGAGTTCAGTTGACATGGCCACTGCCAGAAACCCTAGATAATTCGGTCACACCGATACGGATCTCGGTCTCACCGAGATGGCCCTACAAACTCTCTGTTTCCCTTTGTAACATTTTGGTCTCACCGAAATGAGCAATCGGTCCCACCGAGTTTGCTTGACCAACTCTCTGTTTGCTCGTTGCTGAAATCGGTCTCACCGAGTTCAAGCAATCGGTCACACCGAGATGAGGTTTTGCCCTAGCCCTTGCACATTGGTCCCACCGAGTTGTTCCAGTCGGTCCCACCGAGATTCCTAACGTTCACATTTTGAACTGAATCGGTCTCACCAAGTTCTTCTGTTCGGTCTGACCGAGTTGGGTCAAATGTGTGTAACGGTTGGATTTTGTGTGGAGGCTATATATACCCCTCCACCCCCATCTCCATTCAAGAGAGAGCCATCAGAACGTGCCTACACTTCCACTACATATTTTCTGAGAGAGAACCACCTACTCATGTGTTGAGAACAAGACATTCCAATCCAACCACAAGAATCTTGATCTCTAGCCTTCCCCAAGTTGCTTTCCACTCAAATCTTCTTTCCACCATATCCAAATCTGTGAGAGAGAGTTGAGTGTTGGGGAGACTATCATTTGAAGCACAAGAGCAAGGAGTTCATCATCAACACACCGTCTATTTGAAGGAAATATGCCCTAGAGGCAATAATAAAGTTGTTATTTTATATTTCCTTATTCATGATAAATGTTTATTATTCATGCTAGAATTGTATTGATCGGAAACCTAAATACATGTGTGAATACATAGACAAACACTGTGTCCCTAGTGAGCCTCTACTTGACTAGCTCATTGATCAAAGATGGTTAAGGTTTCCTGACCATGGACATGAGTTGTCATTTGATAACGGGATCACATCATTAGGAGAATGATGTGATGGACAAGACCCATCCGTTAGCTTAGCATAATGATCGTTCAGTTTTATTGCTACTGCTTTCTTCATGTCAAATACATATTCCTTCGACTATGAGATTATGCAACTCCCGGATACCGGAGGAATGCCTTGTGTGCTATCAAACGTCACAACGTAACTGGGTGATCATAAAGATGCTCTACAGGTATCTCCGAAGGTGTCTGTTGGGTTGGCATAGATCGAGATTAGGATTTGTCACTCCGAGTATCGGAGAGGTATCTCTGGGCCCTCTCGGTAATGCACATCATAAGAAGCCTTGCAAGCAAAGTGACTTAGTCACAGGATGATGTATTACGGAACGAGTAAAGAGACTTGCCTGTAACGAGATTGAACTAGGTATAAAGATACCGACGATCGAATCTCGGGCAAGTAACATACCGATGGACAAAGGGAATAACGTATGTTGTCATAACGGTTCGACCGATAAAGATCTTCGTAGAATATGTGGGAGCCAATATGAGCATCCAGGTTCCGCTATTGGTTATTGACCGGAGAAGTGTCTCGGTCATGTCTACATAGTTCTCGAACCCGTAGGGTCCGCACGCTTAACATTCGATGACAATTTAGTATTATATGAGTTATGTGATTTGGTGACCGAATGTTGTTCGGAGTCCCGGATGAGATCACGGACATGACGAGGAGTCTCGAAATTGTTGAGAGGTAAAGATTGATATATAGGACGATGGTATTCCGACACCGGAAGTGTTTCGGGGGTCACCGGGTACTTATCGGGTCACCGGAAGGGGTTCCGGGCACCCCCGGCAAAAGATATGGGCTTTATGGGCCAAGAGGGGAAACACACCAGCCACAAGGGGCTGGTGCGCCCCCATATGGGCCGGCCAAGATGGAGAAGGAAAGGGGAAGGAGGAAAGGAAAGAAAGGGAATAGGATTTCCCCTTCCTTCCACCTCTCCCCCCTTTCCTTCCCCCTCCGATATATAAGGAAAGGGGGGGCTCAGGGCAAGGCAGCAGCCGTAGGGCTGCCGCCAGGTCTCTTGGGGCGCCCTAGGGGCTGCCTCCTCCCCTCCCATCTATATATATGTGGGAAGGGGGCGCCACACAAAGACACAACATAGTCTTAGCCGTGTGCGGCGCCCCCGTCCACCGTTTACTACCTCAGTCATATTTTCGTAGTGCTTAGGTGAAGCCCTGCGAAGATCACTTCACCATCACCGTCACCACGCCGTCGTGCTGACGGAACTCATCTACTACCTCGATGTCTTGCTGGATCAAGAAGGCGAGGGACGTCATCGAGCTGAACGTGTGCAGAACTCGGAGGTGCCGTACGTTCGGTACTTGATCGGTCGGAGTTAGAAGAAGTTCGACTACATCAACCGCGTTGTCAAACGCTTCCGCTTTCGGTCTACGAGGGTACGTAGACACACTCTCCCCCTCTTGTTGCTATGCATCTCCTAGATAGATCTTGCGTGAGCGTAGGAAATTTTTTGAAATTGCATGCTACATTTCCCAACACTATTACCTTTTGGGGAGTGGTGTCTCCTAGATTGGTTAGGTGTCGCTTGGGAGCCTCCGACAAGATTGTGTAGTTGAACCAAGGAGTTTGTAAGGGCAAGGAGATCGCCTACTTCGTGAAGATCTACCCGAGTGAGGCAAGTCCTTCGTGGGCGATGGCCATGGTGGGATAGACAAGGTTGCTTCTTCGTGGACCCTTCGTGGGTGGAGCCCTCCGTGGACTCGCGCAACCGTTACCCTTCGTGGGTTGAAGTCTCCATCAACGTGGATGTACAATAGCACCACCTATCAGAACCACGCCAAAAATCTCCTGTCTACATTGCGTTTGCCTTCTCCAAACCCTTCCCTTTACCTTCATATGCAATGTTTTACTTTCCGCTGCTACACTCTTAGAATTGCATGTGTAGGTTGATTGCTTGACTTGTACTAGTTGCTAAAATCTGCCAACACTTAAAATTGGGAAAAAGGCTAGATTTTTATTTGGTCAAGTAGTCTAATCACCCCCCCTCTAGACCTACTTTCGATCCTACAAGTTTGGATTCCGAACACTACCTGGTTAGCACATGGCGGGATTCTGGCTTAAATGGCTATAGGAACTTGGTTAAAGGTGGTGCCGAACATGGGAAGGAGAGGAACTTACCCCGCAAGCCGGGAGCGTCGGGTATATCAAAATCTCAAGACACAATCAAGCATCGGCGTTGGAGGCAAGTTCGGGGGCTACTGAGGGAGTCCTGGACTAAGAGGTCCTCGGGCTGTCGGCCTAACTCTCATGGGCCGGACAGTCGGGCCGCACTGCAGCTGCTGGAAGGCCGGATTATTGGATAGCGTCGTGTCCGGACAGGAGACCTTTTGGTGCCTTGGTGTGTCCTCCAAGTCAAGATAAGAAGAATCGGCATGTTTATCCTTTCCTTGTAATCGACCATGTGTAACCCTAGGACCCCTGGCATCTATATAAACCAGAGGGTTTAGTCCGTAGAGGCTAGAACAACAGCCATCATCCTACTAGTTTAGGGTTTAGTTCATCTGATCTCGTGGTAGATCGACTCTGTAATCCTCATATACACAAGCAATATAATCAAGCAGGACGTAGGGTTTTACCTCTTCAAGAGGGCCCGAACCTAGGTAAACATCGTGTCCCTAGTCCCTTGTTCCCCATTGATCCAAGATCCACAGTTCGGGACCCCCAACCCGAGATCCGCCGGTTTTGACACCGACACCATTGTTGTAGCGTTATTGGCTCCACCGGTGTTGCTACCACACGGTGTGTCAACCATGTAGATATTGTAGGTCGAGGTTGTCATCCAGTTACCTGAGGGCATGGCAGCGGTCAGTGGGTCGTTCTTGGACGTGTCGACCTCCTCATCTATGTCCTCGGTCTCATCCATGTTCTTCAAAGACATTGGTTAGATCCTCAACATTGGCCACGAGATGGGTGGTGGGTGGTTCGAACAAATCGAATTTTCCCACGGACTCCCAGAATTGATCGTACACCAAGATCGGGCCGTCCGAGGTTGCAAACTTCTGGAACCGATCTGATATCGAAATCAGGGGCATCAGCTTTAGAGCAGACGTCGTACTTTCCTCTTGGGCTAGATAGGACTTCGGGACCAGGGTAAGCGTCCTTGAAGTGAGATCTGACATCAACCTTGGGTTCTCATGCTCTTTAGTGGCCTGATCCGACGTTGGGGCCAGGAAAACGACTTCGAGATCGGATGTGACACCGATCTCGTGAAGGGGTTCTCACGCTCCTCGACGGCTGGATCCGGCGCCGGGTCGGAGGGAAGTGGATCGTGTTGTTCCTGAGGTTGGCATGACACCAAACCCGAGAAGACCAGCTCACCGCGGATATCCATGTTTTACTCCTTGCTGCCAAACCTGATGGTCCGACCTGGAACAAAGAACTCGACCTAGCCGAGGTGGCCACCCGAATTGGCGACGAGGGAGACACCGTCGAAGACAACATCTGGCCCGACACAAATATTGTGCTGGTGCCGATCTAAGCATTGATCTTGACTCCCATCAATCCGCGACGATCACCTAGCAGGACCTGCATGGGCGACCACGGGTGGGGTTAAATCCGGCAGGTTTCGGGGTAGAGGATCCTAAGCTAGGTTTCTAGGAATGGTGGTAATAAGACACATGATTTTAGCGTCTCCGAGGAGATAGTAACCTATGTTTTGTTTGTGTTTATTGTGCTGGAGTAAGTACAAGGTACACCATGAGATTGTATGATGTCTAATGACTTCTCTACGAGTTTGGTCCCTCAGTTTATATAATATGCCGGGGGGGGGGGGTCCCAGGGTACATGATCCTATTCAACTACAAACGGGGGGCGGAGTCCTCCACGGATCCAGCTTCTTGGAGTATACGTCAAGTCTTCTGCAGCCTTCTAATTATACGCCATGGCCCGCCCGATGTGGCCCAGGTCGGAACCGACAAGGGGTCCTCAGCCAGGCCCACCAGGGCGGGAGTCGACATGATGAGAGGCCCCTAGCCGGGACACCGTCAGTGATGTTATAACTAGAACAAGATTATTGACATGCGTTGCACTAGTGGTGGGCTCAAAAACAAAAATCATGACATGCACATGGTGCATAATCAAGCAAGGATTTGAACGCCATTAAATTATTAAATAAACGAAAAAAATAGCGTGTTATGTAAATACGCTCTCGGTGGTATCTTAATTTTTGCTTATTACGTGTGACGGTTATGATATAGTCTGAGGTGGAACACTCAAACTGTCCTGAATGGCATGCCAGCCTAATAATGTCGGACAGAGGGAGTGCAATATTAGCACCGATGACATGCGTCATGCGTGGTACCATCAACTCTAAGACTCGTTTTATGACTAATACATGATTGATATGCATTTCTTCTAGACCTTAGCGTCTCCCTGCTACCGGGTGGCATCGACCAGATGTTGTCGACTTGTCGTGTCACATCGGCGGAGGTTCTGGTGGACAAAGCAACTAGCATTTTCTTTCTTGCGAAGCACGCGGCACTGTGCTTGCACACATGTTCTCATTAAATTTACGTACACCTTAGGGCGTGTCTGGTTCGTGACTACGCATGCCACAGCTCGCCACAGCTCCCTACGTCTAAACTTAGCCGCTGTTTGCTTTATGCCGGTGTTGTGGCGTGCCGCACCGCTCGCCACAGCTTGCTAGTTCATTTTTCATGTTACAACTCGTCAAAAATATGGCGCTCGTTTCGTTCACCGCACCCGCGGTGTGGCCGCATCTTCGGCGTGGCGTGTTCTGGTGATAAACCAAACACGCCCTTAATCTTGACTCCCGTTGCAACGCACAGATATATGTGCTAGTTAACAGTCAAATGAGTTTCTATTTTTCATCTGTTTTGGATGTTTAAAATATAATTGATAGATTGGTAGATTTAATCCAAGAAAAACCAAAAAAGGTCTAAATATAGGTCGACATGTCTTGTGGCTTTGAGCTGCTCTACTCCTCAAGAGAATCAAAATACAGCCAATACAATTGGCGAAACACATCGAAACTTGTTTGTGCAGAAAATGATGGCGATGGGTACGAGCAATCGATCAGGCTTCACATGACACCAAAGGAAGTAAATAAACCAGAAATGAAATCCTTGCGAAAAGGAGTTTTTTTTTTTGCGAAAAGGAGGAGTAATAGACAATGAATTCAATCTCTATCGGTGAACAATTGTAAACACGAGGAATATTCAGCTAGGGTAGTCGCCAACAAAAACATGTTGGGCATGTGGACCTCTGATTCTCACCAGCAAGTTTCAAAACCAGGACAGCATTTTTTTTTTTGGATCACTGAAATTGACTGGCTACGATGACCACTGATACGTTAGGCTACTCATAGTGGGGAGTATCATATACTAGTATCATGCATATGATACTAGTATATGATACTATCTTCATAGTGCATAGTATTATAAAGTAGTACTTCCTCCGTCCCAAAATAAGTGTCTTGAGCTTAGTACAAATTTGTACTAGAGCTAGTACAAAGTGGAGACACTTATTTTAGGACGGGGAAAGTATTATAGATGACCATATTTATTGCCATGCATGACACAAAGTAGCATAACATTTAACATGATACGGTATCTACCTATGTTACACTAACCATCTCTCTCTTCTTTAATTGTGTGCCACATAAACATGTTTGCTAGTCCCAAGTGCATGTTACTGGTTATGTTACCCTCACTATGGCCAGCCTTAACATCAGCTGAAATCACCCCGCAAAAAAAAAGCTGAAAGCACACCAGTGCATTTCTCCTCTCTTTTTTTCTTTTACTTTTTTAACCTTTTTAGCATTTTTTTTCATCTCTCCTTTTCTTTTTACCCTTTTAAAACCTTTTTTTAGCATTGCTGGTGCAAACGAGAAAGAATCCGGTTCCACTCCTTCCCTTCCCTTCCCTTCCCTTCCTCCCCACCAGACGATAGAATCCAATGGGGAGAATCCGGGTGTCCCCGCGCGACACACCACCTCCTCCTCGCCCCGAATCTTCCCTTTCCTTTCCCCACCCCACACGGCGCAACAACACCAAGCGCTCACCTCCAAAGTCCCCAATCCTGTCGCTCACGCCCCACGAACCCATCAAACCCTAGCGTCACCAGCCCCCCTCGAGATGGACGGCCGGGACGCCACGGCGGACCTGCAGGAGTGGGAGCTCCTCCTCGCCTCCCCCACCGCCGCGGCGGCGCCCGGGCCGTACGCCGCCGGCGGGGAGGCGGTGGAGGACGACGCCGCCGGGGCCATCAAGTACGACTACTTCGACCTCGGCTCCGACGCCAAGTACGCCAGGAGGGCGTCGCTGTCGATGCGGGTGGAGGAGGATAAGGAGGAGGAGGGGACGGACGAGGAGGCCGGCGAGGCGAGCTGGGTGGAGCCGCACCCCGGCGCCCTCGCCTTCCCCGCCCGCGACCGCGCCGCGCTGTGGTCCGACTCGTCGTCCGACGGGGAGAGGCGCGAGGACGCCGAGGCCACCGAGCCGCTGGTGGAGACGCCCCGGGAGGCGACGGCGGCGGGGGCGGACGAAGGGGCCGTGGCGAAGGGAGGGGCCCCGGCGGCGGCGCGGTGGTGGAAGCTGCCCGTGGAGGTGCTGCGGCTGTGGGCGGCGCGCGCGGCGAGGAGCGCGTGGTCGGTGCCCGTCGCCGTCGCGCTGCTCGGGATCGCCGTGCTGGGCCGCCGCCTGTACCGGATGCGGCGGCAGAGCAAGGCCGTGGCGCGCGTGCGGCTCGTCCTTGACGATAAGGTCAGGCCCTTTGCCCCTTTCAGCCCCATGTCGCGTCCCAATCGCTTGATCTTGCGCCGCTGCGCTTGCGTAGGCGTCTCACTCGTGGGTCTAGTGTTGTTGAGACGTTGCGTTGTGCATCACTTTTAGAACATGCCACCGCTGAGGTTAGCAACGGTGCTACTGACATACATGATGTAAGAATAGTGTCACCTTAAGGAGAAATTCTAGGGAAGCTCCTTGTAAAATTCGTTTGAGGAAGCTCCTTGTAAAATTCTTTCTAGGAAGCTCCTTGTATTGTTTAAGCTGAAGGTAGAGCATTTCATGGATTTGCTTCCTCGCAAAAAGCAAAATAAGAACTCTGGTTGCTTCTGTTGCCATGTTTTGTTGTGTGCTCAGTCAGGAAATGCATGGCAGTAGTATTTAAAGATGACAATAGTTAATACGCGATCATGTGTGAATTGTGGCTGGCAGTTGAACTGATTGGATTATTGGATTGATGTTGTTCTTGACAGTTGACACTATTTTATATACCTCACCATTCCTTATCCATGTGTGAACCTGCAAAATTGCATATTTGTGTTGCCACCTTCAGACCTTCTTTATTGCTGAGCATTTATATTTTCATCGTCCCTGCAGAAGGCATCTCAATTCAAGGCCCAGCCGATGTTACGGCGAGCTCCGGTGATAAAGCCTATGCTTCCTGGCAATGGAGTGACCCCATGGCCTGTGCTGGGGCACCTGTGAGATGTGAGATCCGCTACATAGAGCTAGAAATACAGTTGGCTTCTGAGCATACTATGCAGCCCCCTGCAGATTTATACCCTACTTGAAGTGCGTACTTGTGAAAGACAAAAAGGATGCTTAAGTGACTCATCTAGTATATCTTTTCTGCTTGATGTTTGCAATGCACCTGTGTGTATATTTTTCTTCTGTATCCCTGTTTTACCTGATGTGCTTGAACAATGTGGCTGTGTATATATAACACAAAGTATCTGAATATGGTATTAGAATGGCAGTTTGAAACTGTGGCGAGCTTCCTTTCAGCACCACATTCCTCTTGTTGATTTCTTTTCTCCCTGCAAAATGGTGTTGGCTGTGAATTCAGCACACCTAGAGAGGGTAGCACTATCTACGAAATCAGCTGATGTTTCTGAGTGAGAGGCACCTCCTGCTATTCCTTTGTATTTTCACCAAATGATTGATAATATGGCCTCATTGGCTTGCACCATTGAGAAAGCAAGCAACTTTTTTGTTTGAGAGTGAGGAAGCAAGCAATTTGATGAGACACAACCCAGGGGAAAGAGAACAACAGACGGGTGAGTGGTGACATTTACAACTTAAAGACCTTATCGGCACAATTTACATCGAAGTGGTCGTGCCGGAGTGGTTATCTGGTCGTGCCGGAGTGGTTATCGGGCATGACCAGAAATCATGTGGGCTTTGCCCGCGCAGGTTCGAATCCTGCCGACCACGATATTTTTGCCATTCCTTTAGAGCGACAAAGTATAGTGGATTTGCAAGCATTTTTTCTCCTTTACTTTCCTGCAATAAAGATTTATTTATTTTTTGCCATTTTTCTGGAGGGTCAAGTTATCGTAGAATTGTAAGCATTTCCCCCTTTACTTTCCTGCAACAAAGGAATGATCGCCATATATCGTGTTTATTTAGTTGAATGACATAGCTCGAGGTATAGTAGACTTGCAAGCATTTTTCCCCTTTACTTTCCTGCAATAAAGAAATGAAAACCATATATCGTGTCCATGATTTATTTATTTATTGCCATTTTTCTAGAGGGTCAAGTTATAGTATAATTGTGAGCATTTTTCCCCTTTACTTTCCTGCAACAAAGGAATGATCACCATATATCATGTTTATTTAGTTGAATGACATAGTCGAGGTGAACATTTTTGACATGGTCGGGGTGAACATTTTTCCTCACTAATGGCAACTTCAACCGGCCGATGCAAACGGACGTGGATTTGGTCCCTTTTTTGTCCCGTTTGGGTCCACTGTAGGGGGGCGGCGTCTGGCCCTGTCCGCGTTTTGCCCGTCAGTGCATCCAACCGGCCAACGCATTTCGTCCACACGGCCGATATGCGGCCATATTTTTACACAATTTGTGGATACAAATCTAAACATTGCCCAAAGTCTAAAAATCACATAGTTTATTACAACCAAATAAAAATCTCATAACTTACAAACCAAATAAAATTTAAATTATCACAAATACATTAAAAAGAAAAGGAGATGATACATCTATTGGTAGAAAGGTGAGTCCATATCACATATGCTCAACAAAAATATCTTGAAGTTGAATGTGAGTTGTCCAATCACATATTTTCATGGTAAAATTGGGTGAACTGTGCAAACGTTGCCGGTCCTCGATGCTCAGACACAACATTTTCACTTTGAAATTGAAACCCTTGGTCGAAGATTTCGTCCTCACGCTCATCCTGCACAATCATGTTGAGCATGATCACACAAGTAGTCATCACCTTTCACAACTTTTTGGTGCTTCAAGTTCTAGCGGGATACCCAAAGATTGCCCATTGAGATTGAAGCACACCAAAAGCACGCTCCACATCCTTTCTAGCACTCTATCACACTTGAGAAAACCTAACCTTCTTCTCTCGTACCAGATTGGAGATTGTCTTGGCAAGAGTTATCCAATGAGGGTAGATACCATCAGCTAGATAGTATCTCTTGTTGTAATGGTGGCCATTGATCTCAAAGTTGACCTCTGGGCAGTTGCATTCTGCAAGCCTTTTGAACAACGGAGAGCGTAGAAGCACATTGATGTCATTAGAAGAACCAACCATGCTGAAAAAAGAGTGCCAAATCCAGAGGTCTTGTGAAGCCATAGCTTCAAGTATGACAATGCAACCTTTGATATGGCCCCTATACTGCTCCTGCCAAGCAAATGGACATGTCTTCCACTTCTAGTGCATACAATCTATACTACCAAGCATCCTCGAAAAGCACGAACCAACCCGTCGTTGGATGGTTAGGAGGACATTGGTATCCCAAGCCCACCAGAGTTCAAGTCCTAGACTTGACATTGGTGCTCGTATTTTTCTGGATTTTTTCTAGACTTTCCGGTGATGTTCATTTAGTGGGAGGAGACATTCCCATCGACTACAAGGCGCCTATATGACTTCGTCAATCTCAAGATGCTATGCTGGCTCAGTCTCTCAAAAGGTGCTCATAGGGGTAGGGTGTGCGTGTGTGCGTTCATAGGGGTGAGTGTATGCTCATGTATGTATGTGAGCGACTTAGATTGTACTATATTGAAAAAAAACATCCCTGGAAACGCCCGTATTTGCATTGATCGCCAACAACCGGGCTGTATCAGCAGCATTTAGCTGTCTCAGGTACCCCAGACCAAACACTACTACCATAGCCTTGCAGAACTTGTATACTAATGCAAGGCTTGTGGACTCACTCATGCGGACATACTCATCAACTAGATCACCAGGAATTCCATTTGCAAGCAACTGAATAGTTGTAGTGCATTGCTGATAAGAGGAGAAGCACCAATCTTTCCAAGGGCATCCTCCTTGCATATGAAATAATCATCATACGCCATCACTACCTCCCGAATACGGTTGAACACATGCCTAACCATCTGAAAAGCGGCACCGGAATAGCTTGGGATTGAAGAGTGGGGACATGCACTGAAAGTAATCAGCGAAGAGTAGGCAATGTTGGTCTCTCTTTTGCGATTCAACACCGGAGCATGGCCCGGGACCGATTCCATGAAACTCTATCGCTGCCTGGCAATGTGGTCATTGACGCCCATAGTTGCAACCACAAATTCCTCACCGTCCGACGATGAACCGTCCGATGAACACACAAAGTTGTTGAAAAAGAACCCGTCCCCACTATATCTATGATACCCTTGCGGGCGAAGCGTCGACCACCTTCTGGGCGTGGTGGAGAAGCCGGCTGGTGAAGAGCCATGCGCCTCTCCCCCGCACAGGCAACATGCCTTTTGAAAGTGGAGGCTGCCGTGGAGCGAGGGCGACGGGCTTGGAGCTAGGCAGGCGGTGGTGGAGTCGATGGCGTGGTCATGGAGGTGCTACGGCGACAGCGGAAAGAGACCACCAGCGCCGGCAAGAGCGGACATCGGATGCGGCGTCGAGGTTGGGGAAGTGTGTGGATGCGAGCGGCGGCCTGCGCAGCGTCCGCGCGGCCTGAAGTGGGAGGAGGCCGCGATGGTGGCATGGCCGAAGGTTTCGGGTGTGGAGGTGGGATGGAAGGATGGTTGTTGTGCCACCGACAGGTGGGCCAGGAGAGGACAAGGGCGGACATCGTGTGTGTCCGCGCCGATGCAAATCAGGCGCAAATTTAAAATGGATCGCGGGCAGACAAAAAACGAACGGCTGTCTGTTTGCGTCGGCGTGTTGGACGATGATTTCTGTCCGATCCAAATGGACGCGCATGGACAAAATGCATCGGCGCGTTAGAGTCGCCTGAATTTCCTTTAACAAAGGAATGATCACCATGTAGCATGTTACTTTGTTGCGAGATGCGAGAGGACAGGGAGCTCCAGACGGCATGGGAACGGGAGCAGAGCATAGAAGCGTGTCCAGAGGAAGACGCGCCGGTACCGTTCGACCAGGTTGCCCGATCGATGCTAGGCAGTTCCTGGTCCCAGACCTCGCGGAGCTCCGTTTCCCCATCGGGGCAGGCAGGTGATACGCAATAACGCAGATCGCGTGATCGCACTGCACGGAACGGGCTGGCGTCGGGCCTGTACACCGCAGCGCCAGCGCGCACATGCGGCGCCGGAAGCCGTCAGACGTCACGCGATCGACCGCGACGCGACCCGCCCGCCACGCGGCGACGGGCCAGGCGACACTTGGCTCTGCCGCCCCGCCTCGACCGGAAACGGCCGCTCCCCACCTGAACCCCGACGCTCCTCCGTACCCTCACCTCACCTCACTCAACCCCGCGGCCCTCGCTCGGCCCCGCGGCGCATTAACACCTTCCTAATCAGTTTCCCCTTCGCATCCCCGCACCAATCCGCGCCGCGTTCCAATCCATTTCCGCCCCCTCGAATCATCCCCAAACCCTACCGCCGCCGCGCCGCCCGCCCGCCCGCCGCGCGGGGGCAGGGAGGCAGGGAGTAGGAGATGGGCCGGTGGGGGATGAAGCTCGGCGACATGGCCGAGTTCCAGTGCTTCGTCTGCAAGGACGCCGGCGACGTCCGCGTCTGCGACTTCAGGTGAGCGCCGCCCCTCGCCGCGCCCCCCAGGGTTTTCTCTCTCCCCTGTTCCGCGGGAAATCCGCGCCGCGTCGGTGGCCGGCGAATCGCCCGGTGATAATCGTCGCTGAATATTAATTGCCCTGCCGTGCCGCCTTTCAGGAACTGCCTCAAGAGCTACCACCCGGGCTGCGTGGGGAAGCCAGACGACTTCATTGATTCCAGTGACCAATACGTTTGTGGTAAGCGCTTACGCTTAATGATTCCTAGTTGTTTCATCATGCGTGACTGCCGTGGGAATCGGCACTGCATTTGTGCAGTTGTTATGCTGCGTGCTCATATTCAGTTACTCATTCCTTGACTCCAAGGACCAATACATATACATTCGTGGCGGGCGCTTATGCTTACTCATCCCTAGCTGTTTTACCATGCATGACTGCTACTGGAATTGGCACTACATCGCGCACCTGTTTTCTGCGTGCTCAAATTCAGTTACTCGTTCCTTGGTCACGGCGGAGGATCCTAGATCATATATCCTGCATGTGTGTGAAATCCCTGTTGTTCATGTCCCTGTCCTTTCCTTCCATGAAAAAGAAAATACTGTTGGATGCTTATCCTTTTAGAACATATGCTTTATCATTGTTCCAGTATCATGCAGCATGATGGCAAGGCAAACTGTGTTCCAGCAATGCAATATCTCCAACTAGAAACTTTGCAGGCATAAGCAGATCATGTTACAACGGAAGCTCATATTCTTGGTGTCCACTTTACAGTCTTGATTGTTACCATATATAGCTTGAATTTATCAAATGCTTCTTTTACTTCTGTCCTGTAAAATAATGATATTGGTTCTTTCGCCTAATTTTAACTATTTTCAGATTGGCACAAATGTGCTAAATGCGGAAGTGATGCACTCTATTTATGCTTGTGCTGTCCAAGTTCCTCTACTTGTGGAGACTGCTTTGGAAAAATTGATTTCAT
Organism: Thinopyrum elongatum; assembly: GCA_011799875.1. Taxonomy (NCBI): domain Eukaryota; kingdom Viridiplantae; phylum Streptophyta; class Magnoliopsida; order Poales; family Poaceae; genus Thinopyrum; species Thinopyrum elongatum. Next base: position 525,525,714 of record CM022299.1, read on the forward strand.
CCCAGTGAAGCAGAGCAACGAATTCAGCATGGGATTCTGCCGCAGCTGTTTTAATATGGCAGTAGCGACTGAGAAAGATGACCGTGAAGAGGTAATATGCATGCCCCAGGCCCATTTTTGAATTACAGTAACGAGCTTCCATTTCAAAGTGGTACTCAAGTTCCAATTAGCACGCATGCTATTCCATTAGTTGTCACCCCCCTCCCCCATTCCCCAAAAAATTAACAGCCTTGTTGCTTACCATAAAGCTATTCACTATATATTTACCTGCAAGTTGCCCACCTGCACTTGTGTTGGATTTCTTAGTAGAAGTCAGGCTGGTTTAAATAAAAATGCCAGTTTACTCATCCAATATGTTTTTTTTTTCCTTTTGTCTTTTTCTGACAAGAGTTCATGTGCATCTCCAGGCAAAGGTTGCTTTCGGAGGTACCCCGGAGAACTATCAAATATTGTTTAAAGATTACTGGTCAGTACTTAATGACAAGGAGTGTTTTACATTGCTCGACTTGCAACTAGCAAGTATTCGTCATAAAAGAAGCCTACAGTGTAAAGAAGGGAATGATTCGGATGAGTATCACAAGACAGATGGAAAGCCATTGGGTGACAATGATGGTGCTGGGCCATCATCTCTTCTTGACACAATGGACAAACCAAATGAAGTGCAAGCAACTCTGAAGAGAAAGAAGCTGGAGAAGAGAACATATGTTGGGTGGGCTTCAAAAGAGCTAACAGAATTCCTATCATGTATTGGCAAGGATACAAGCATGTCTCTTGACCATTTCAAAGTTGCTGAAGTTGTCAGGGAGTATGTTCGACAGAACAATCTTCTACATGATAAGAAGAAGAAATCTGTCATGTGTGATGAGAACCTGCATTCTTTATTTAACAAAAGGAAATTTAAGTACAACATGATCCATAGCCTGGTGGAAACGCATCTTTCTGCAAATGCGATTTCAGAGGATGAAAGTGATGGATCTGTGGATGATAATGGTTACACAGTGAAAAAGAAGCCTCGGAATAGTTTGGAGCCAAAAATTCCTAAGAGTGTTTCAGGAATAGACCCAATAATTCCTAAGAGTGTTTCAGGAATAAACAAGAATTGTCTTGCCGCTCTCAATCCGAATAACCTGAATCTGATTTATCTGAGAAGAACCTTAGTTGTAAAACTTCTGACTGAGCTAGACACATTTGAACAGAAGGTTATTGGTTGTTTGGTCAGAGTGAAGAATGATCTCAAGAGTTATACTTATCTGATGACTAAGAAATATTACCAGATTGGACTAGTTACAGGTAATGTCCAGTTGAATCCACTTGTCTTCTGATGATCCTGCAATTTTTTTTCCATTCTAAGGAAGGCCTTAATTTTCTCACCCCGTGAAAACATCCATAATAGGCATTAAGAAATCTTCAGAAGAATACAAGATTAAGGATACATGTACAGATGTTCTTTTATGTGTTTCCGGCATGTGGGATGATGTCAAGATCTCGATGCTATCAGAAGAGGACTTTGAGGAGGTATGTTTTGTTCACTCCAGTAGGATTTATTTTAGTATTGGCCTGGTCACCTACTCCAAATACAGCCTTCTTTTTGAATTGGCCTGGTCAAATAATTCTCTTTTATTCTTGATAACAGGATGAGTGCAATGATCTTCTGAAGTCGGCCAAGAAAGAGCTCTTCAAAAGGCCTACTGTTGTAAGTTTTCTTTTTTAACTGCAATGTTTGGCCAACTTGTGCTGTGCATCTGTAGTCAAATTGGTCTAGGCATTTATCTCTCTTTCTTCTCTGTTCCCATTTGATGCATCCATGACTAACAAATGATACTTGGGGAGGAAGAACAGGCCTACATTATTTAGTCATAACTCATAAGGAAGGGATTTGTTTTCAAGGAATTGACTGTCGGTAGTCCTTTTGGATACTGCTCCCTCCGTCTCAAAATGTAAGACATTTTCTGATACTCCCTTTGTATCAAAAAACGCCTAACATAGTTACATTTTGAGACAGAGGGAGTATTTCTGTAACTGAGATTATGTAGGATAGAAAATATTGAGTGTCTCTTCAGGAAACTCCTGTGTTTGTTAATACCTAATCATTGATGTATTTAGTCTACTCCTTTTGGTCATAAAATAAATGTCATTCTGGGCAGTAAGTTCTCCAAATGCAGTTTGGATTAGCAGCTTCTCCTGTAACAATTGTAGAACCGGATTAAAATACAAATTATGAAGTGTTTTTGAGATAGATCTGTCCATACGATTTTCCTGAAATGAAATCAATCTAAATATTTTAATATTCATGACTACATTCTTGGCCAAAATTTAGACTCCACATGTCCCAAGGTATCACTCTTTGATTGGAGGGGGTAATGTAGAAAGTGCACATGAGACCAGACAGCAAATATTTTGGTGCCGTACAAGCCAGCTTGTTAATTTTGTGCTTTTTAGTTTCTAATATATTGAGAATGTTTGAAGGGCTTGTTCTTTATCCCTTTTTAATGTCATTGAGTCTCTTGTTTTACTTAAGCCTTTTAAAACATTCGTGTGTTTATCTTAATGCTCAGGTTTGTGCTTTTTGACAGGCTGAGTTAGAGGAAAAAGAGGCAAGTGTACATGCAGACATAGTAAATCATGTAAGTGCACTCTGATCACTTCAATTTGGAACTTTATTGTGGTAAATATTGAATGAAAATACTCCCTCCGTCCCAAAATTCTTGTCTTAGATTTGTCTAGATACGGATGTATCTAATACTAAAATGTGACTTGATACATCCGTATCTAGACAAATCTAAGACAAGAATTTTGGGACGGAGGGAGTACATATAAATGGGGAAAAATTATAACTAATTGGTTATCTGAAGCAATATAGAAAGAGGCCAGCTGATTATAAATATTTTTGAGTGAGATAGTGCATGAATCAGCAAAAGATTCTTATGTACTCTTTTAAATCTTAACTCTAACTGCATAAAGGAGTATCATACTTTCAACCTTGGCCTGTGTTAGAACTTGTATATTTTTATCAGTAGTTGTTTTGCCTTTGTCTTTAGTTTGATATTTGAAGTGTTCTAGTATTATAAGTTTAGGGTAGACTTGTTCATTCTCAGCTGAGTCGGTCTGGACTGTTTTTTTTGACACCTGAGCAGTTTCGGCCTTCTCCGAATCCTGATAAAAGGTAAAATGTAATAAACAGATATTGTATTAAGAAGATTATGAATGCAATATTTTTCCCTGAAAATCAACCAATGTTTTTAGTGTGGACATGACCTTTTAAGATCAGGCTTTAGGTTTGGCGCTGGAATGACCTCTAGCTAGGAGGTTGGATATCATTTTTCCTAAGTTGGCTGGATTTAATGGCGTACTCATGGGGTTATTAGATTTTCCCAACCATTCTTCAAAAGGAAACTTTTTAGATGTTTTTTATAGAATGCTACCTTCATTGCATGCTAAATTGCTTATGTTTGTTATATAGATACCATATGGAGCTTGAAAGAAAAAATATGGGTTCTCATCAAACTGAATACTAGTGCTCCCTACTAATATATATCGTTTCTTTCTTAATATCCTTATGCTTCTATGCAATAATTGGCGAAGCTGCCTTTTTTTCCCTTTAGTGGTTTGATAAGGAGCTTCGAAAATTGGAAATGGAGTTGGAACGAGCGCGTGAGAAGGGGTGGCGCTATGAATATCCTTTCCAGATTGACTGTAATGATCATGCAGCAGTAACTTGCCATGCTTGTGATTTGTAGTTTTGTATATATTTTCATATTATTTTACTATCATGTATTGCCAGCCTACGACTTAATGCACAGGAAAGAAACTTTGTGCGGTTCTTTTTTCCTTGACCAATTCTTACTATCCATGACATAAGTTGTCAAAAAATGCTTCTAAGCACACCAGAAGAAAGACAGCGCCGTCTTGAGGCGATCCCGGAAGTTATTCCAGATGCTGAAGAGGAGAGTAAAGAAACTGGGATTGAATCAGCAGCGAACATTCCTTTTCAAGGGAATCGAGGTACAAATGTATATATATAATACTCCCTCCGTCCCAAAATAAGTGACTCAACTTTGTACTAAACTTTGTACTAAAGTTATTACAAAGTTGAGTGACTTATTTTGGGACGGAGGGAGTAGTTGTTTTTCTCTTTCATTCTAAAAGCTTTATATTCATAATGCTGCCAAATATGTTCAAAGCAGAAGAAAGACAGCGACGTCTTGAGGTGATCCCCGAAGTTATTCCAGATGCAGAAGAAGGGAGTAAAGAAACTGAGATTGAATCAGCAGCAAGGAGCCCTTTTCAAGGGAATCGAGGTACAAACGCTTGAAATTTCTGTTCTTAATTATATAGATATTTTTTTATCTTTCATTCTATAAGCTGTATATTCTTAATGCTGCCAAATATGTTCAAAACATTGCATCCTCCATCCAATATCTCCCCATTGGTTCCCATTATGGAAACCAACATTACAGAAGTTATTTCTTTGCTGATTCTTTGGAGAACTTTTAGTTGTTAATTATACTGTCACCAACTATTTGATTTTGTCACTGCACAATTCTTGTGTGAAGTTGCAGCATAAGTTTTCCATATCATTTTTTCTAAGTTCAGCATTTGATTGTATTTACCCTTGTAGAAGTTTATTATTTATTATATGGGATTTTTTTTTGAGGGAATTTTATTATATGGGAATTGTTTGTCAGGGAAGATTGTGATTTAGTATTTACAAGCAGGCAAGTAAATGAAACATAGCGAGGAGGTGAATGAATTTTGAGTGAATATGACTAATACCGCCTAAGTATCTGAATTTATGCATGTGGCTGTGAATGCATATAGTATGTATGCTTAGGGTGGCTGTGAATGCATATAGTATGTATGCTTAGGGGTTGGTACGATGTATAAGAGTAGACATCAGACTATGAAAACCCGCTGTAAACATTCAGTTGACATAACATAATATGACTATAAGGGAATGCCAAACATCAACTCCTCTAAAACATAGGCTGTTTACATCCACATTTCCACATCATCCAGAACTTAAATGCAGTAGTGTACTTTATCTTGGATGACTCATCTATTAGTTGATCTGGAGTTATTTACCATTGAATTTGGTCGTGTTTTAAACTATTCCTGAACTGTTTCTCCTTTCAATATATTTATAGTCTTGGACCTTAAACTGCCATCTTATTTAGCTTCAACTGTCAAGTAGCTTACCTGTGCAGAGGTGTTTCAGAGATCCCCATGAAGACGCCTTACATCAGTTCTTTTATGATCCTTTTGAAATACTAATCCTTTATGTGAAAAAGGAGCCGTCACCTATTTTGTAACATGGTCGATGCAGAACATGTGCATGTGTGTTAGAAGTACGAGTCAACACAGGTCTTGTGTTTCAGAAGTTATGCTCATTTGAAAAAAGGAAACGTTTTGGATTTTTTTTTGCTTTTGTTGTATAAACTATAAATATTGACTTTGTGACCTGTTTACCAAACATTGTGGAGTCAATTGATTGAACATCATGTTTACATTGGCCACTTCCTTTTTGCACCCAAGTTTTTTTTTTCTATTTCGAGAAAACATCAAAGATTGATGTCTCGATGCATTGATAAAAAATGCCAAAACAGCAAGGTTTATGTACATGTACATGCCTAGGGATAGGCCATCCCTCCATAAACACGGAAAACCATTTAACTGCCAATGTCAGGGAGAAGCCAAACTCCTGCGACGTCCACCAATTTTTGACATAGATAGTAATAGACTGGCCTTTTCAATTGCATGCCTAAATGTTATAACACTTATCTTATATATTTAAAACATGAATGTTACCTTCTGAAACAACTCCATTTAACACCAATTATCGATGCACCGTGAGTGCTATCAAGAGACATTTGTAGTCCTAGAAGAAAGCTGAGATAAGTTTTTGGCCACCTCCATCGTCCAGTAGCCCATTGAAACCAGTCCGTTAGTTGCATCTGCATTAGGAGGCGCTCCCTGTAAAACTTCTGGAACACCTGCACTTGAAACTAGCACATGGAGGAGTGGCCAACACAAATTGGTAGTATGTACATGTGGTTACTGAATTCCTGACACGACAACTGTGGATAATTTGAGCAATACTGCACCAATGCGTGCAAGTGGCAATAAGGCCTAAACTGCTTGACCACTTTAGCTGGTGAGGCCTATATGGTTAGGTCGAGCAATATTTAGCAACTATCCCGATGCAATCTCGGTTCATCTAAATTTAGCCGTTGAAGCCTAAATTATTTGCTCAATCAGTACCTTAGCTACATCCTGGTGATCAAACTAAAGCATCGTCCGATTTTCATAGATTCTCAAGCTTCGTTAAATAAGGAAACGAACTGTACCATAACCCCAGCTCGCAATTTCTGCAGCAATTTGACTGGAGCAACTAGTCAAACCTTGATGATATTCTAGCAAGTTTAACTTAAGCGATGGTATAACCTGCTATTAGATAGCTAGGTTCGGGTGGATTTGGCATAATACGCCTTCAATGTTTTGCAGCTTGTATTCTCACCATATTACCACCAATGACTCAGATCACATGCTCCGTATTAAACACCGGGTTGTGCATATATAGGTATATTAAAATAAAGCAGTGGGTCCTAATTTTAAGCGAATAGGTATTGTGTGAACAAATTTGTCGCCAGATTGCGTTTAAATTGTGTTTGCTGATGCTTTTTTTAAAGACCGACCTGGTGCAGTGGTGAAGTACTCCCCACTTGTGCCAAGAGGTCCCGGGTTCGATGCAGCCCTTCTGCATTGCACTGTGCAGGGTGAAGGCATGCCTTTGCACCTTGTATTCTCAGCATATTACCACCAATGACTCAGATCACATGCTCCGTATTAAACACCGGGTTGTGCATATATAGTTATATTAAAATAAAGCAGTGGGTCCTAATTTTAAGCGAATAGGTATTGCATGAACAAATTTGTCGCCAGATTGCTTTAAAATTTTGTGTTTGTTGATGCTTTTTTTAAAGACCGACCTGGTGCAGCGGTGAAGTACTCCCTACTTGTGCCAAGAGGTCCCGGGTTCGACGCAGCCCTTCTGCATTGCACTGTGCAGGGTGAAGGCATGCCTCATATAATCCTTCCCTAGATCCCACCCGGTGTGGGACCTTCTAGCACTGGGTCTTTCCTCTTTTTGTTTTGTTTAGATGCCTTATATATTTTCATAACAAATACTAGATTTTCTTACCGGAAAGTACTTGACTATTTCTGTAGTGTTGCAATATTACTTCAACGTATAATCTGGGTCCAACATAAATTATGGTTCATATTTCTTCCCAGTTTCATGTTTGCTTATGCTTTCCTTTTTTAGGTTAGATACCTAGTGTGCAAACTTTAAAGTGTTGAGTGTAAATTTGTTTGTATTCAGAATTGCACCGTTATAATCTGGAGTTTTATTTTTGAGGTGCATGTCATGAGTCGATTCATATTTTTGGAGTTGAGTTTATTTTCACCATGTTTTCTCCCTTAGGGTTCCATTCCATGTATGTTTTCTATTCGCCACCTCTACTTTTCTACCTAACAATAAGTTTCATTGCTTAAGCGTTTACTTCTTACTATTAGATCAAACTTTTCAATATAAAGATCTACTCTCCTTTCTTTTCTCAGGTGTGATACAGACAGTAGCTGACCCTTTGGAAGTTGGTATAGATGAATCGCTAGAAGGTTTGTATTTGGTAACCAGATATGGGTTTTTCTGAAAGCTCATGCTTGAAGAGACTATTATACCCATCTTTTCTTTAATTAACGTACTGGCAATCTTCTCTCTGTCTCCAGGTGCATCTCTGCGACATGACGCTGCTTGTGAAGTTGCTTTTGAAGGTACTCTACAGCAATTCTTTCTTTCCTTATTTGCATCTTTTGCATTGTTAGTAGCCATTGCCAAGTATCTATTCTTATGTAGTAGACTGCAAATAAAATAAAATCTGCATGCCCTCTCTATACTGCTACCTGCAAATGGAATAGCAAATCAGTACTCGTTTGGCGCTTAGAGAAAAAACTACTCCCTCCGTTCCCAAATATAAGTCTTTTTAGAGATTCCAACAAGTGACTACATACGGAGCAAAATGAGTGAATGTACACTCTAAAATATGTCTACATACATCCGTATGTTGTTGTCCATTTGAAATGTCTAAAAAGACTTATATTTAGGAACGGAGGGAGTACTTAAATATCAGACAAATTGCAAGGAACTAATGCTACACATTCCACTTTTGTAGCCACTATTAACATTTGACTTACAACGTACGCTACCCCCCCTCGCGCGGCTGTTGCCCCAGTAAAGTTCAGTATGATCCTTGTGAGGAGTTAGCACTATGTCTGATCCCTATGAAGAGTTCTACTTTCTTGTGTCTAACATGCTGATATAATGTCTGTAAATAAGAATATTCACATATGAGCATAGTTTATCTGTTTCCGAGGATTGGTGATTGTGTCTGCTATGAGCTGTCCTCTTATTTTAGTATTTTACTCTTATCTATCTTCCATGGCTCCTGATTTATTGATTGCATGCAATTGCTATTGTTAAGAGTTGGATCTTTATGTATCCATGTTAATCCTTGCAGCTGCCGGCAAAGCCCTCTGTAATGGTGGCACTCCTGGTCCTGGATTGCACACTCCATTGAACACAGGTCAAATTTTGCTACTCGACCCATTCGATAGTTATGAACATGTTAACTTGCCGGAGGTTTTTTATGCTGCATATTGAGCTACTGGTCTTGTGAGGAGTTAGCACTATGTCTGATCCCTACGAAGAGTTCTACTTTCTTGTGTCTAACATGCTGATACAATGTCTGTAAATAAGAATATTCACATATGAGCATAATTTATCTGTTTCCGAGGATTGGTGATTGTGTCTGCTATGAGCTGTCCTCTTATTTTAGTATTTTACTCTTATCTATCTTCTTCCATGACTCCTGATTTATTGATTGCATGCGATTGCTATTGTTAGAGTTGGATCTTTATGTATCCATGTTAATCCTTGCAGCTGCCGGCAAAGCCCTCTCTAATGGTGGCACTCCTGGTCCTGGATTGCACACTCAATTGAACACAGGTCAAATTTTGCTACTTGACCCTTTCGATAGTTATGAACATGTTAACTTGCCGGAGGTTTTTTATGCTGCATATTGAGCTACTGGTCTTGTGAGGAGTTAGCACTATGTGTGATCCCTATGAAGAGTTCTACTTTCTTGTGTCTAACATGCTGATATAATGTCTGTAAATAAGAATATTCACATATGAGCATAGTTTATCTGTTTCCGAGGATTGGTGATCGTGTCTGCTATGAACTGTCCTCTTATTTTACTCTTATCTATCTTCTTCCATGGCTCCTGATTTATTGATTGCATGCAATTGCTATTGTTAGAGTTGGATCTTTATGTATCCATATTAATCCTTGCAGCTGCCGGCAAAGCCCTCTGTAATGGTGGCACTCCTGGTCCTGGATTGCACACTCCATTGAACACAGGTCAAATTTTGCTACTCGACCCTTTCGATAGTTATGAACATTTTAACTTGCTGGAGTTTTTTTATGCTGCATATTGAGCTCCATTTTCCATCAATTTATGAGTTCGGTCCTATTAATAACGCAAGTATAATTAGATCGCAGTGGACTGTGAAAAAGATGCTTAGCATTTAGCTTGCATTTTACCCGTTCGTACATACATGGTTTACTATTCTGGTTGTATGGAGGGAGGTTTGATCAATACCACTATATTAAATGCATTGAAATACTATTCCTAAACCATGTGATAGTAACTGCTTTTCTGCCTGTTTCCCCTTCCCCAATAAAAAATAATCTTGTGAAGTTACTGCAGTTACTGGAGTCATTGATATCGACAACGAGGAGGATGGAAATGGTCCTAGTCATCACAGTGGTGGTGACAAACAAGATATCATCGATCTGGTCAGTGATGACGACGAGGATGTTCACATGGAGCAGTGTGAGCCAGAACGGGCAAAATGTGATGGACCAGAAGCCGTTAATGGGATCGCTGCACATGCACATGATGGACCGGAAGCCGTCAATGGGGTCACCGTACCTACAGTCCGTGCTTCCAATGATCTGGATGGAAACACGGGGCCTGCACGCAGTACGTCACAAGCCATGGCGCGTGATCCCGTAACCATGACTGGGACAGGCAAGTCAGATCAAGGGTGGCTGTACATGGATCCTCAGGGGCGAGAGCATGGGCCATACCCAATGGCTCAAATGCGGGAGTGGCAGCAAAGTGGGTACTTCCCTGCGGACTTCCGCGTGTGGAAAGCAGGGAAATCAAGGCGGGGGAGAGCCTCCATGTTGCTGATTGATGCCATGCGGCTGCACTAGTGCAGTGGCCTCTTTGCGTTGCATTCTGCTTGGAAAGCCTTGGGGAGTACAATTTTGTTCGTTGCTTTGCTCAACTGTAACTGAGCCGGGCACCATCATAGTTGATATGTTATTGTGGATATTTGGTTTGGGTAGGAGATTGTCCAGAGTGGAAAACTCTCTTGCTGTACAGCCAACTCCTTGCTCCTCTCCATTCCAGCAACATAGTCATTTTTTAGCAGATTCTGACGCAGTTAATTCCCATAGCATTGAAATTCAGATTTGTTTTGTGTTGTCAGTGTAGATTGGATCCTGACAGCAATAGTTTGGGCCTATTTGATTCATGCCAGCACTTTGTTGAATAAAAGCTGGTAAACTTTTGACTTTTCATGGCAAATGTTTCGTTTATCACTGTTCTTTTAAATCTATGACCTGTTTTCTAGCCACATTCCCAACAAACTATTATGGCTTACATATCTTTTGTTGAAGTTAGTTATGACCAGGTCACCACACCGCAGCCTAATTTTCCTATGCCATACCGCGGAGAATTCCTGGATTGCGTTTCGAAATGTGATCAGATAGTATATAGATAGATAATGAGTTGCTGGTTTTGCCCATGCTTGCGCTGACACCCGTTGATCTCCAGTCGTCAGTGCAGGAGGGCCATAAAGCGACGTAGCATCTCTTTGCCATCCGATAAGCACCCGACGAGCTAAGATGCATCTTTAGCGGTTAGCGCCCATTCCGGCCCGCCCAAAGTGAAGGGCTGCGACTTTTAGGAGATAAAACACTCAGCACAAAGCCTCACATGATTCACTCTTTTAGCTACTACTCCATCTATTTCTAAATATAAGCTCTTTTAGAGATTTCAATACGAGCTACATACGGATCTATACAGACATAATTCAGAGTGTAGATTCACTCATTTTGCTCCGTATATAGTTCATATTGAAATCTCTAAAAAAACTTATATTTAGGAATAGACGGAGTACCAGTCTAGCAAGCTTATATCATGCATAAAGCAGGAAACATCTCAAACCATGCACCTTGTGCAGAGTCTAAATTTTACACCGATACGGATAACCGCTACACTGGGGCGATATGAATATGTACATACATCATTTTTAAAGCGTCAATATGGGGATATGTTCGACTGTTTTATAATAATAATAATAATAATAATAATAATAATAATAATAATAATAATTAATTAATGTTTGTTTCGTTATTTCATATAATGGAACCTGGCTCCCATCTAGGAGGCGTATGAAAAATAATAATAATGAACATGTTGTCAATTAAGCATCGAGCTATTTAGCGTGTATTTAGTCCATTCTCTTCTATCTTCTTATCCATAATTCCAACAAAAGCCGATAACCAACGGCCAAACAAACATAAAAGTTCAATTAGAGTTCTGGCAAAACAAAGTTCAATTAGAGAGAAAAAGGGAGGAGGAGGAAATCATCAGCCTGCCATTAGATAGAAATCTACAGGAGAGTGGTGGGAAGAGAAAGTGGGGGCACCGGAGAAAGAAGCCCACCACCGGCTTACCGATGGCACTGCTGGAGCCTGAGAGGGGGAGGCGAGTAGCCCACCGCCAACTGCTGAATTTGGTGGCGCTGCCAATAGTGAGTACAAAAGAGAGAAATAGGATAGGGAGTTGGAGTTTAGACACCGGGATCGGGACAATCCGTGGTTAACATATGCCCCTTAGGGCTTTGAGTGCGCTAGCCATATCAAGGAAGTATAAAAAACGTATCTACATTAAATTTATTGTCTATATTTATCGACACTCCATTGATACGTATCGGGACGTATCAACAACGAATTAGTATCGGATATGGTATCTAATACATATGTGATGGTTGGTGGTAGTATCCGTGTTTTTGAGTAGTCAAGCGAAAATTTCTAATGGAGATCGAGCTCCATGGAGCCTGGAATTTGACAAATTCAAAAATTGAAATTTAGAGTTTCAAAAAATCTTTCCTACTCATAAAGATTGGAGTTGGTGGTGAGTTCACATATGGGTCGAACATCCTCTCCAAATAAACAAATACACACATTCTACATGTGAAACTAGCAACCTTTCAAGAGATATATAAACAAATGTATTTTACTCACATGTGAGATCTATCATAAATAAATAAATACACTATTTTCATGCGAGACCAACTTCTTTGTAGAAGGAACAGATAAAAATGTGACTTCAAAAAAATAAACTCAAAATCGATCTTGGTTTTAGTTCTCTTCCCAACATACTATGGTCATTTAAAATTCTCTGACGCTGCATGTCTCTCACTGTATTTTTGCTATCTTTTCTAGTCGTAAATCAAGCAAAGGTCATAAAGGACACTGACGTTATTTCACCACCTCTAAGCCAATGATTTCGTGGTAACGCACGGGCATCATGCTAGTTATAGTTTTTTTACACCTGTACCTAGGCATGTTTCCACAGTGTGCAAACTTTCATGATGAAATACATTATGATGTGAGGTACAGAAAAAAATGTATTTTTAGAATAAAAAAATCATGTACCTTTAGCACATGTACTATTCACCATAAAAAGCTCATGATTTTGTTACTTTTGTGTAGATCACATAGCAATGTGTATTTCATAATGAAAGTGTGCACACTTGTAGCCACCATCCCTATGTACACGCGCATTTCTTTCCAGATTTTTTCGAAACTTTGAAATGTGGTTTTTGAATTGCTCAAAATTTCGAGATCCATGGAGCCCGAGAGGATAAAGTCCACTCTCGCAGTCAAGCACGTATATATTAAATTTTATAACAACAAAATGCAGTTTTCTGGACTTAAATCAAGCACACCTTTTCCAGCTAATTTTGTCCACCGAACGCGTTGAATTGCAGAGGGTCCATTCTAATCTTGTGCGGATATGAATATTGTCCACTTGTGTCACTGTTATCTGAATGCCGCGAGGATACTGTGGTCACAGTGATGTCTGCCATCTTTCTGAACAACTCTGCAGAAGCCTAGGCCAAGATCATTATCATTCATCTCAAATTGCAGAAGCAGCGGGCAAGGCCAAGCGCAGCTAGCAACCAGTGTCGCGCGATCACCCTTCAGATAAGAAGAAACCCCAGAAAACGTCGGCGCCCCCAATCAAAACGCGCGCACGGATCATGCCGGATCCTGTCTGCGTGCCAGGAATCAGGAGACACGATTATATAAATCCTCCAGCTCTGTCAGACTGTCACATACCATGTACGCACGCGCATTGTTTATCAGCCACTAATCAATGGTCCACTAATCGAGCCCGATTATACTAATCCGATGTGCTAATCCAGCCAAGCAAGCAGGCGCAGATAAACAAACTATAAATAAGCCATGGATGGAGGCTTCGGGAGCTCCACATCGCCAACGGAGTACAATAATGGAGAACCGAGGTCATGGAGTTAGGTCAGCGACTGCTTTCGCCCCTGAATTATAAACGGAATCAGGCAGGCGCCATTAGTTTCGCCCGATCAGTGGTGCCGACTGATCCAGAGACAGCCTGGGTGATCGCAATAAACTAGGCAGGTAAATAATGCTTGCATCGGCAGCATTGCTATCGTCTTTGGAAGCATCGAGCGATCGGCTCAGGATCAGGATTTTTTTTTTAAATTGCAGCGTAAGCAGACTGGAGGTTTATATTAGTTTATCCAGAGTAGTGAGGATCACACCCGGGATCCATCCATGAGGTTACGTCAATCAGAGAAGCGGCATGTAAAGAATTGGCACGCTCTCTGCCATGCGGACGTGAACACGCCGTCTGTCAGTGAGGGAAAAGGGTGCAATCATGAATCATGGCTGCATAGATGGGCCATCGTGCCAATCGGCTAATGTTGTCGTCTCACCATTTTCCCTCCATTTTTAGAGATATGTGATAGTTAAGTGAAAACAAGTAACCCCTTCGTTCTTAAACAGAGGGAGCACCAGAGTAATATATGTAGCTTAGAGAACGTACTTATTTTCTGCCGAACAAGAAGAAGAAGAAGGAATTAATTTTTGTCGTATAGGAAAAAGAAGGAATTCAGAGTGTTGTTAACAAAACTGTGGACATGGGGAGTCTTCCCTCTTCTTCTTTGATGAATGATACGCATACTCGTACGTATTCGAGAAAAAACAAAAACAAAACTGTGGACTTGTCCTGGAATCAACTTGGCCCATGCTTTTGCAAGAGCGTGACTTACCCTTTCCCCATCTACAGTGCAGAGGAGAGGCGGAAGGGAAGGCGATTTTCTCCCTCGCGCCGCCGAAGGCCAGATCGGCGGTCTCTTCCCTCTCCGGCGGCCGGAGAGCGGAGGGACCCCGGATCCGTGCCCTAGGCGTGTATATAGTAGGGTAGCTTCCGTTGGCGGCGCCGGCAGGATGGTGGTGGCGGCGGCGCAGTGGAATAAGGAGGCCGGAGCTCCTTCCCCATCTCGGCGACGTTGCGTACGGCGTCGACGACGAGCTGCTGGCTTTGTGTGCTCCCGGATCGGTCGATTCGGTGGGCTCTGTTTTCTCCAAGTTCGGGCGTCGTTGCGGAGGCGGCGACCGGCTGTGGGAGATTTTGATCCTCGTCTCTTTCTTCGCCATCACACGGATGCTCCTGTCCTTGTGGTGGGAGTCTGGGGATGCTGCGGTGGGATGCTGGCGGCTGGCGCCGGTGGTTCTCATCGCCTGTACAGGAGCTTCTGCTGGATCTCCGAGGTGTGTTGTCGCTGGCGTGGTGCAGAGGCCGGCTTTCTTCTCCTTCTGGCGTGCTGGTCCTTTCGGGCCGAGGCTGTGGACTTCCCGTCCGCGTTCAATCCAGCTGCTGAAGTCAAGGTTTCGTCGCTGCGCGGGAGCGACGGCAGCGGTAGCGGCGGCGTGCCGGCAGCCCGCGTTGGTTGGAGGGGGGAGTTGGTTCCCCAGGGACTTGCTTGTTTTTTCTTGTTTTGTTGGGGTCCTTTGTTCCACTGGTTGGTGATAATATAACTCTCAGGTCCTTTTCCGCAAAAAAAAAAAAAAAACTTGGCCCATGCTTCGTTGTATATCAACTTCAAGTAAAAAGCACTCACTAGTGGGTAGTACGTAGCAGCATCTTCTCACGGTGGGCTCGATCTTTTCCCCCTTCCTTTTCAACAGTCATCAGGTTCGATATTTACTACAACTTCAAGACGCCGACTCAAACGAAGACGCATTTTATCCGTTTTTGATCCGTTTGGATTGGTCTAGCGAATGGTTGTGTTCGCTTTTTTGTTTTGATCGGCCCTTGCACCCAACGCTGGTCCCACTCATTTCTGTTCGCGCCTTTAGAAAAATACGGACGCATGCCTTCAAATTTAACTTAATTAAACATAAAAATAGCCGGTCAACCGCCGGCCAAAGTTCACTCAAACACTAATAAAACTTAAAATACTAAGCGCAGTTCGTGCGTTGCCCTAGGCATCGCCATCGTCGTCCTCCCGGGGGCCGGTGAGATCGATGAACACCGGCGCTGGCCCAACTCAGGGGAATGCGCTCTCCCATGCCGCCAGCTCCGCCGTCTGCCCCGTTGGCTCCACTGCTGAGCTGCGGCGGGCGCGCTCCTCCTCCCCCCTCTCTCGGCGCTCCTCCTCCTTCTCCCGTGCCCAGCGGGCACGACGCTCCTCCTCCCCGCGCTCCGCTTGCATCCGCCGCTCGCCCTCGGCGTGCTCCTCCGCCAGCAAGCGGGCCCTCCATTGTTGGACGCACGCCACGACTTGTTCCGGCGTCGCGCCCAGACACATGGGCGGCGCGCGGACCCACTCGCGGAGCTGGCTGGTCCACTAGTACCTCTTCGGCTCGGGCTCCGTGGGTGGCGGCTCGACCTTGGGCTCGGGGAGCGTCGTCGGCGGCGGCAGCGGCTGGGGGATAACGCAATCCCCGGTCGCCGACAATGCGAGGGCCTCCTCCAGGGCCTCCCAGTGCGCGTCCTCGTCGCGCCAGCTCTCCTCTAGGGCACGCTGCGTCGCCGCCTCCAGCGCGACTTGGTAAGCCGCCTCCTCCGGCTTGACCTCTGGGGGCGGCGGAGGGATGCCGGGGTTGAGCTGCACGCCGCGACGTCGCTCCTCCTTGTGCTCCATCACGAACCAGACCTCTTAGTTGGGAGAGTTCGACGCGTAGGCAGGGAGCCGCCACTTCTCTGGCGTCAGCAGCTCGCGGCGTCTGCACACCTCCTCGGCGTGCGCCCGCGACACCGGGATGCGGCGCGGGTCTAGATGCCAGCCGTGGGGCAGGTTGACATCTGGATACGGCAGCGGTTGATGGTACTGCCAGTGCCAGCGCGCTTGGTGCACTGGGATGTACATCCTATCTCTTTCCCGTGGCGGCCCGGCGCGTCGGGTTGCCGGCGACGACGGCGGAGGAGGCGCGCGGGACGAGCTGGCGCCGGGGTAGAGCTTCCCCTTGCTCTTGCCGAACAACCCCAGCATGAGCTAGGATTTTGCGGTCGCTGGCGAGGGAGCACGCATGGCCAGATGTGGACGGGGAGGGGAAGTGGATGAGGCCGGACCCCCCGCACGCTCGCATTCGAAAGGAAGGTGACCCGCAGCTTTCACCCATTACCAGACGGGTCCGAGATAGGTGGCCGCGTTTAATACAACCGCGGACGGTGGTTGGGCGGTTGACAGGTGGGGCCACGGCGGACGCGCGCCACGTTCGTCTCGTGTCCGCGTCGACATGGACCGGGCGCAAATTTGGGACTAAAATGCGTTCAGACGGACACTGAGCGAACGCGTTTTGGGTTTGGATCCGCGCGTTCTGTCGGCGTTTTGGTCCGTTTCGATCCAAACAAACACGCGTGGATAATTTGGGTCATCTGGTTGGAGTTGTTTTTAGCCTACAGGAGAAGGAAGGAAAGATGGCAAGAGGTGATGGATAAGCGCCTCGCGTGCTTGATGTGTAGCGTTGTTGCCGACGTCGTAGGGCTCAATATTTCTTGACGGCCTCTGTAGTTTGACCTATCCACGGCGCAGGTGTCAACCAAGGGATCATGGGCTGTACATTTTCCTCGGGCACACGCGTCCCGTTCCGGCACGAAACAACCCTGCCTGCACGGCTGCGTGCGTGCGTGCATGATTGGACGTCACAGATCCAGCTGCACGTCGACCGAAGCCCCGACGATCAAATCGCGGTCGCACCAAGAAAACCGGAGACGAAAAGAAAACACACGCGCGGTGGACGGGCCAGCACGCCATCTCTCGTGGTTCCGGGGACCTCGCGCGCGCCCGTGCTCGTGCAGCCGGCGCGCGCAGGAGGAGGAGGAGCACGCTGGCGGCGCTGCCACTGACCCTGACTGCGGCAAGGCGAGATCTGGAACAGTCGTATCCGTCGGAGGCATATTCGCTGCACCGCGCGTGGCGGGACAGTGGACGCACTCTCTTTTCCTCAGCCCATGGGCCATGGCTGGATCTGGATAGGCCTGGATGGTCGTTTTTCTGTCGGTTTTCTGCCCCGGTCGACGCCCGGGGACGGCTTTCTATGGAGCAGGGTCTTTCCAGTGACGGCTATCTCTGCCTAGAATATCTCTGCATATCCTGTGGCCACAAGTTTCACGCTGAGAACTGCTCGGTTCCTGCGCATTTTCTTCACAAAAACGTGCTTTAGTCTGCAAAAATAAACCGGAGTGTATATACCAGTCCGTCAGCCGATCGATCCAAAGCTGCAGGCAGCTCTTCAACAGAGGCTCCTTGAATCTACCTACCAACTCCCAACCATGCAATGCATACGCCTAGCACACACGCACATAACTCCTCGTCGTCGTCGTCGTCTCATCGTCCTCATCGTCGACCCGTCGGCACGACACGACTCATCCTTATCCGCCACGCCCGGCTCGCGCACACCAACACCGCACCCGTACCACCACCACGCGAGCCGGGCCCGGCCCAGGACGTGTCGCGACGGCACGGGCCACGCGCGCGGTCCCCTACCCGAAACGGAACGCCCGTCCGTCCGTCCGCGTCAGCCGCCCCCCGGCGCGTCCGTCCAAGCGCCCTGACGTAAGCCATGACAGAAGCGGCGCCGCCGATCGGGGCTCCACGTGTCCTGGTCAGCCGGTCAGCGCCCCCGCCCCTCCCCGCACCGCACCGCACCACGTGTGGGCTGCCCCGCCCGGACCACACGTGTCGCGCCCCTCGCCCCTATAAATCCCCCCCGCCGCGCCCGGAACAAGTTTCAAGCCTCCTCTCCTCCCTCCCACCTAGAGCAGCACAAGAGAAGAGAAGAGAAGAAGAATTCAGCAGCGGTAGAATTCAGAGCAGCAGCAGAACTGCGGCGAGCTGATCCAGCGAGAGAATTACAGCGAGGTTTGTTGGATCGCCGACCCGACCGGAGATGAGTGGCGGACAGGAGCTGAATCTGCCGCCGGGCTTCCGGTTCCACCCGACGGACGAGGAGCTGGTGATGCACTACCTCTGCCGCCGCTGCGCCGGCGCGCCCATCGCCGTCCCCATCATCACCGAGATCGACCTCTACAAGTTCGACCCCTGGCAGCTCCCAAGTACGTGCTCCATCCCCTCATCCTCGTCGTCCGTCTCTAATCGAGTCTCGTCTCGTCGACGCCTTGATCCGTCGTGTTGGACGTTCAGTTCTTGGAATTAAGCATGTATCTCTTGATTTGATTTGTTGTGCAGAGATGGCGCTGTACGGCGAGAAGGAGTGGTACTTCTTCTCCCCGCGGGACCGCAAGTACCCCAACGGGTCCAGGCCCAACAGGGCCGCCGGGTCCGGGTACTGGAAGGCGACGGGGGCCGACAAGCCCGTGGGCACCCCCAAGCCGCTGGCCATCAAGAAGGCGCTCGTCTTCTACGCCGGCAAGGCCCCCAAGGGCGAGAAGACCAACTGGATCATGCACGAGTACCGCCTCGCCGACGTCGACCGCTCCGCCCGCAAGAAGAACAGCCTCAGGGTAAGCAAACCAAACCATCCATGCAGCAGTAAATCCAGTATCTTCTACCATTAAATCACCTTATTGATTAAAATGAAATCGCCGTAGATAGATTAGATCGACGGAAGATATTTTGGTGCGATATTTCCATGATCTGGCAATTACGACGGCACAATAGATTTTTTTTTTGCGGGGTACAGTAGATTGTTGCTTTCGAAATAAATGGGCGGATAGGCGGCGCCCGTGGATTTGGGCCGCGGGATTTCACGGCGGATGGACCAGGGGGGCCGCACCCCGGTGCAACTTGCTCAATGATTCGCGCTGTGTGAATGCGTTCGATGCCATCACCTCGTCCCCTTCAGTTTGAGGACCCATGATTCGCCCATGCGACGGCGACGGCGCCGACGGGAACGCCGCTGTACCGGTAGAGAGCATCACAGCAACTGGCCGATTCGATAATGCTAAAATAATGAAGCTTTCAGAGTGATCGTCATGTGTGATCTGTGATCGTTTGTCTGACGTATTTGTGGTTTTGTTGGGTGCAGTTGGATGATTGGGTGCTGTGCCGCATCTACAACAAGAAGGGCGGCATGGAGAAGCCGGCGTCCGTGGACCGCAAGCCGGCGACCATGGGCGGCTACGGGGGTGGTCCTGGGGCCATGGTGAGCTCCCCGCAGGAGCAGAAGCCCGTCATGGGGATGAATGCCAACGGCGGCGGCGGCGGCGTGCAGCCGTTCCCGGACTTCGCGGCGTACTACGACCGGCCGTCCGACTCGATGCCGCGGCTGCACGCCGACTCGAGCTGCTCGGAGCAGGTGCTGTCGCCGGAGTTCCCGGCCGGGGAGGTGCAGAGCCAGCCCAAGATCAGCGAGTGGGAGCGCTCATTCGCCTCCGGCGGCGACCCTGTCAACCCGGCGGCCGGCTCCATGCTCGAGCCCAACGGCGGGTTCGGCGGCGACCCGCTCCTCCAGGACATCCTCATGTACTGGGGCAAGCCGTTCTAAGCAGCAAACAAACCGATCGATCGAAGCGAGTACCTCCTATCCTTGGCGTTTGCGGTGGCCTTGGGGCGATGAAGCGGGCGAGCCGCCATTGTTGACCTGATGAAGGGGAGATAATTTAAGAAGATATTAGGCGGGAGATAAGACAAAATCAGGTGCTTGATGACGACGAAGATCGTAAGGTGGCGGCGATGATACCGTGGGTCCCCGGGCTCTCTCTCTCTCACCAGCACGACATGACCGACGCCCAAGATGCTTCAAAGCGTTCGCCGCATTGCATCATCGGGCGGGCGGTCGTGCGTGCGCTAGCAAGCATGCATGCATGTGTGTGTATATGGGTGTACATACATGGAGAACATGATTGGTTCGGTGCGGGGTTGCTGTTTCTTGATTGGTTAGCTGTAAGGGTTTATTGATAAGTTGATACCATACCATACCAGTGCTAGCCGCCGTGCATGGTGCTGGCTAGCTGTAGTCCGATGGTAGTGTAAGCCATTCATCAAATGAAACTGAATAATATATTATTATTCTTGCCCCTCCACTTGCTGAGATGTCTCAAAGAAAAATTCTTCGTGCCTGAATTAGGCGAGCCGCGGTTGGTGATCGCCGAAGAAAATTTGGGGTGTAAACAGTGATTTTCTTGGGGTATTTACCCACTCCCGAAAGAGCACGCTTCACCGACGCTAGCTAGCTGCATGCGCTCCATCTGTGGAGGAGATAAGCTTCCGTACGGAGGAAACGTGCTCGTGCCGCGCCTTCCACGAAAGGGGTGAGGAGAAAAACGTGATGGAAATCAGCGGTGCTGGCGTTGAGCTAGCGGACTTTTAACCTTGGACGCACGTACGGTTGATGCTTATCGAGGAAGACCATGTGCACGTGTGTGCGGGCGGGTGGACCCCGAGAATTCACGGCGCCGTACGTGCGCCTGGACTGACTGATTTCCACGTTCACACGCGCGGACGGATCACGTTGGAAAACCTC
The DNA here is from genome assembly GCA_011799875.1 of Thinopyrum elongatum. Classification (NCBI taxonomy): domain Eukaryota; kingdom Viridiplantae; phylum Streptophyta; class Magnoliopsida; order Poales; family Poaceae; genus Thinopyrum; species Thinopyrum elongatum. The sequence continues at coordinate 525,546,883 of CM022299.1, forward strand.
GTGCTTATCGCCTTCGATCCGGTCCACCAGACTATTCCTTGGTATGATCAGGCAGGCCCGAGCAAATCTACACGAGTGCGTTTTCGTTGAAGCACGCCACACAACTCCGGCGAAAAATAAAGAAGTTGGTGCTACATGCTGGGATTCGGTGGCTGGCATTTTTGTTCGCAGGGTAAGAGCATCTCCAGCAGACCCGTATAACGCCGACCCGTAAAATGCGTTTACAGTTCGCGAAAAAATGTCTTTGCGGGATGACGTGGGCGGAGGGAGAGTCAGACCCCGTAAAATGAACCCGTAAAAAAGGATATTCACGGAATATGCTCTTTTACGGGGCGGCTTTGCGGGGTCTGCTCGGGTGCTGCCCCCGCCGACCCGCAAATCCTAAATTTGCATTTCAATTTCACACATGAAAATACATTTTTTTACTTTTTTATTTTCTTCAACGGCATTGGATACATAGTAATTCACCAAAATTTTGCTAGAATAGCAAGACCAAAGAAAACAAGAACCACAATTATGCATTTTAGAAGATATCCAACTTCCATAACTGCTCCTACTAGCTGGAGCAATATCTTCTCCATGCATTCGTTGTTGATCTGCGGATTCTTGATCTTGCATTCTTCATTCTTCTTCTTTGGTTCTAAAGAAGTAGACGTTGCTTCCCCTCTACTTTCTTCTCTAATTGCACATGCAGCCGCATCATTAGCCGCAATTCTACTAAGGAGTGCACAAACATATATTAAGTTTCTCTCTATCAATAAATCAATGTATTCTCCTTCCCAAAATCAAAGTGAGCATCCATCTTCCTACACACATGACGATATTCAAAATGAGCTATCACAATTGAACCGAAAAATACAGTGACAAAGCCGAATGAAAACAACACATACCCCGTCGTTTTCGCATTTGAAGAACACCCATCCGGGGTGCTTCGGCGTGCCAGAAGTTAGCCGCACCACTGTCCGCGCGCAGTCGTTGCACTGTATTAGCGGCATCGGCGAGCCGACGAGCCGCTGCGCGAGCGCTGAGCCCGGCGGCCGGCCGAATCTTTGCCGGCAAACCGACGGCGGCGACTGTTGGGAAACGTTGCATGGAAAACAAAAAAAATTCTACGCACACGCAATGATCTATCCATGGAGATGCATAGCAACGAGAGGGAGAGTGTGTCTACGTACCCTCGTAGACCGTAAGCGGAAGCGTTTCACAACGCGGTTGATGTAGTCGAACTTTTTCGCGATCCAAACGATCGAGTACCGAACGTACGACACCTCCGCGTTCAGCACACGTTCAGCTCGGTGACGTCCGCGCCTTCTTGATCCAGCAAGACGGCGAGGTAGTGGATGAGTTCCGACAGCACGACGGCGTGGTGACGGTGATGGTGATGTGATCTCCGCAGGGCTTCGCCTAAGCACTACAAAAATATGACCGAGGGTGTAAACCATGGAGGGGGCGCCGCATACGGCTAGACAATTGTCTGTTGTGTGTTAGGCGCCTCCCTCCTACATATATATAGGTGGGAGAAAGGGAGGAGCAGCCAAAGAAGGCGCCCAAGTAGGAGGAATCCTACTTGGAGTCCCTCCCAAGCCGCGCCCCCCTTTCCTTATTTGGAGCGCGGGGAAAGGCAGGGGAGGGTGCCCCCTCCCCCCTTTCCTTTCTCCCATGAGAGGGAAAGGCAAGAGGGGCTAGCCCTCCCCCCTTTCCTTCCCTTAGGGCCTTCTGTCCAAAGAAGGGACGCACCAGGGGCTGGTCTGTCCCCCCCCTTTGGCCCATTAGGCCCATACACTTACCGGGGGTGTCCGGAACCCCTTCCGGTGACCCGATGACTACCCGGTGAACTCCGAAACTCTTTTGGTGTCCAAATACCATCGTCCTATATATCAATCTTTACCTCTCAACCATTTCGAGACTCCTCGTCATGTCCGTGATCTCATCCGGGACTCCGAACAATATTCGGTCACCAAATCATATAACTCAGATAACACTATATCGTCAACGAACGTTAAGCGTGCGGACCCTACGGGTTCGAGAACTATGTAGACATGACCGAGACACCTATCCGGTCAATAACAAATAGCGGAACCTGGATGCTCATATTGGCTCCTACATATTCTACGAAGATCTTTATCGATCGAACCGTTATGACAACATACGTAATTCCCTTTGTGCATCGGTATGTTACTTGCCCGAGATTCAATCGTCGGTATCTTCATACCTAGTTCAATCTCGTTACGGGCAAGTCTCTTTACTCGTTTCGTAATACATCATCTCGTGACTAACTCCTTAGTCGTTTGCTTGCAAGCTTATGATGTGTATTACCGAGAAGGCCCAGAGATACCTCTCCGATACTCGGAGTGACAAATCCTAATCTCGATCTATGCCAACTCAACAAACACCTTCGGAGATACCTGTAAAGCATCTTTATGATCACCCAGTTACGTTGTGACGTTTGATAGCACACAAGGTATTCCTCCGGTATCCGGGAGTTGCATAATCTCATAGTCGAAGGAATATATATTTGACATGAAGAAAGCAATAGTAATAAAACTGAACGATCATTATGCTAAGCTAACGGATGGGTCTTGTCCATCACATCATTCTCCTAATGATGTGATCCCGTTATCAAATGACAACACATGTCTATGGTTAGGAAACCTTAACCATCTTTGATCAACGAGCTAGTCTAGTAGAGGCTTACTAGGGACACGGTATTTGTTTATGTATTCACACATGTATTTAAGTTTCCGATCAATACAATTCTAGCATGAATAATAAATCTTTATCATGAATAAAGAAATATAAAATAACAACTTTTATTATTGCCTCTAGGGCATATTTCCTTCAGTCTCCCACTTGCACTAGAGTCAATAATCTAGTTCACATCGCCATGTGATTAACACCAATAGTTCACATCGCCATGTGACCAACACCAAAAGGGTTTACTAGAGTCAATAATCTAGTTCACATCGCCATGTGATTAACACCCAAAGAGTATTAAGGTGTGATCATGTTTTGCTTGTGAGAGAGGTTTAGTCAACGGGTCTGCCACATTCAGATTTGTATGCATTTTTGCAAATTTCTATGTCTACAATGCTCTGCATAGAGCTACTCTAGCTAATTGCTCCCACTTTTAATACGTATCCAGATTGAGACTCAGAGTCATCTGGATCAGTGTTAAAGCTTGCATCGACGTAGCTCTTTACGACGAACTTTTTATCACCTCCATAATCGAGAAATATCTCCTTAGTCCTCTTAGGTAACTAAGGATAATTTTGACCACTGTCTAGTGATCTACTCCTGGATCACTATTGCATCCCCTTGCCAAACTCATGGCAAGGTACACAACAGGTTTGGTACACAACATGGCATACTTTATAGAACCTATGGCTTAGGCATAGGGAATGACTTTCATTCTCTCTCTATCTTCTGCCGTGGTCGGGTTTTGAGTCTTACTCAACTTCACACCTTGCAACACAGGCAAGAACCCTTTCTTTGACTAATCCATTTTGAAATTCTTCAAAACTTTGTCAAGGTATGTGCTTTGTGAAAGTCCTATTAAGCGTCTCGATCATCCCTATATATCTTGATGCCCAATATATAAGTAGTTTCACCGAGGTATTTCATTGAAAAAAATCTTATTCAAGTATCCTTTTATGCTATCCAGAAATTATATATCATTTCCAATCAATAATATGTCATCCACATATAATATCAGAAATGCTACAGAGCTCCCACTCACTTTCTTGTAAATACAGGCTTCACCGTAAGTCTGTATAAAACCATATGCTTTGATCACCTCATCGAAGCTTATATTCCAACTCTGAGATGCTTGCACCAGTCCATAGATGGATCACTGAAGCTTTTCACACTTTGTTAGCACCTTTAGGATCGCGAAAACCTTCTGGTTGCATCATATACAACTCTTCTTTCAGAAATCTATTAAGGAACGCAGTTTTGACGTCCATTTGCCAGATTTCATAATCATAAAATGCGGCAATTGCTAACATGATTCGGACGGACTTAAGCATCGCTACGGGTGAGAAAGTCTCATCGTAGTCAACTCCTTGAACTTGTCAAAAACCTTTTGCAATAAGTCGAGCTTTATCGACAGTAATATTACCATCAGCGTCAGTCTTCTTCTTAAAGATCCATTTATTCTCTATGGCTTGCCGATCATCGGGCAAATGCACCAAAGTCCACACTTTGTTCTCATACATGGATCCTATCTCAGATTTCATGGCCGCAAGCCATCTGTCGGAATCTGGGCTCATTATAGCTTCTTCATAGTTCGTAGGTTCGCCTTGGTCTAGTAACATGACTTCCAGTACAGGATTTCCGTACCACCCTAGTGTGGATCGTGTTCTGGTTGACCTACGAGGTTTTGTAGTAACTTGATCCGAAGTTTCATGATCATCATCATTAGCTTCCTCTCTAGTTGGTGTAGGCATAACGGGAACGGTTTCCTCTGATGTGCTACTTTCCAATTTGAGAGAAGGTACAATTACCTCATCAAGTTCTACTTTCCTCCCACTCACTTCTTTCGAAAGAAACTCTTTCTCTAGAAATGATCCAAACTTAGCAACAAAGATCTTGCCTTCGGATTTGTGGTAGAAGGTGTACCCAATTGTTTCCTAAGGGTATCCTATGAAGACGCACTTCTCCGATTTGGGTTCGAGCTTATCAGGCTGAAGCCTTTTGACATAAGTGTCTGAAGGAAATATGCCCTAGAGGCAATAATAAAGTTGTTATTTTATATTTCCTTATTCATGATAAAGGTTTATTATTCATGCTAGAATTGTATTGATCGGAAACTTAAATACATGTGTGAATACATAAACAAATACCGTGTCCCTAGTAAGCCTCTACTAGACTAGCTCGTTGATCAAAGATGGTTAAAGTTTCCTAACCATAGACATGTGTTGTCATTTGATAACGGGATCACATCATTAGGAGAATGATGTGATGGACAAGACCCATCCGTTAGCTTAGCATAATGATCATTCAGTTTAATGCTATTGCTTTCTTCATGTCAAATACATATTCCTTCGACTATGTGATTATGCAATTCCCAGATACCGGAGGAATGCCTTGTGTGCTATCAAATGTCACAACGTAACTGGGTGATTATAAAGATGCTCTACAGGTATCTCCGAAGGTGTTTGTTGAGTTGGCATAGATCAAGATTAGGATTTGTCACTTCGAGTTTCGGAGAGGTATCTCTGGGCCCTCTCGGTAATACACATCATAAGCTTGCAAGCAAATGACTAAGGAGTTAGTTACAAGGTGATGTATTATGGAAAAGTAAAGAGACTTGCCGGTAACGAGATTGAACTAGGTATGAAGATACCGACGATCGAATCTCGGGCAAGTAACATACCGATGGACAAAGGGAATTTCGTATGTTGTCATAAGGGTTCGACCGATAAAGATCTTCGTAGAATATGTAGGGGCCAATATGGGCAGCCAGGTTCCGCTATTGGTTATTGACCGGTGAGGTGTCTCGGTCATGTCTACATAGTTCTTGAACCCATAGGGTCCGCACGCTTAACGTTCGTTGACGATATAGTGTTATATGAGTTATATGTTTTGGTGACCGAATGTTGTTCGGAGTCCCGGATGAAATCACGGACATGACGAGGAGTCTCGAAATGGTCGAGAGGTAAAGATTGATATATAGGACGATGGTATTTGGACACCGGAAGTGTTTCGGGACATACCAGGAAGGAATCGGGTCACCTGTAGGGGTTCCGGGCACCCCCCGGCAAGTTATGGGCCTTATGGGCCAAAGGAGGGGACAGACCAGCCCACAAGGGGGCTGGTGCACCCCCTCCCTTGTTTGTCCAGCCCTAGGGAAGGAAAAGGGGGAGGGCTAGCCCCTCCTGCCTTTCCCTCTCATGGGAGAAAGGAAAAGGGGGGCGCCACCCTCCCCTGCCTTTCCCCGCGCTCAAATAAGGAAAGGGGGGGCGCGGCTTGGGAGGGACTCCAAGTAGGATTCCTCCTACTTGGGCGCCTCCTTTGGCTGCTCCTCCCTCCCTCCCACCTATATATATGTGGGAGGGGGGGGGGCCTAGCACAACCTAGACAATTGCCTAGCCGTGTGCGGCGCCCCCTCCACCGTTTACACCCCCGGTCATATTTTCGTAGTGCTTAGGCGAAGCCCTGCGGAGATCACTTCACCATCAATGTCACCACGCCGTCGTGCTAACGGAACTCATCTACTACCTCGACGTCTTGCTGGATCAAGAAGGCGAGGGATGTCACCGAGCTGAACGTGTGTAGAACGCGGAGATGCCGTGCGTTCGGTACTTGATCGGTTGAAGCGCGAAGAAGTTCGACTACATCAACCGCGTTGTGAAACGCTTCCGCTTACGGTCTATGAGGGTACGTAGACACACTCTCCCCGTCGTTGCTATGCATCTCCATGGATAGATCATTGCGTGTGCGTAGAATTTTTTTTGTTTTCCATGCAACGTTTCCCAACAGTGGCATCATGAGCCAGGTCTATGCGTAGATTTTTTGCACGAGTAGAACACAAAGAGTTGTGGGCGGTGATAGTCATACTGCTTACCACCAACGTCTTATTTTGATTCGGGGGTATTGTGGGATGAAGCGGCCCGGACCAACCTTACATGTCCACGCACATGAGACCGGTTCCACCGACTAACATCCAACTAGTTTTTCATAAAGGTGGCTGGCGGGTGTCTGTTTCTCCAACTTTAGTTGAATCGAATTTGTCTATGGCCGGTCCTTGAAGAAGGTTAAAACAGCAAACTTGACGAATCACCGTTGTGGTTTTTGCCGTAGGTAAGAACAGTTCTTGCTAGAAACCCGTAGCAGCCACGTAAAACTTGCAACAACAAAGTAGAGGACGTCTAACTTGTTTTTGCAGGGTATGTTGTGATGTGATATGGTCAAGACATGATGTGATATACGTTATTGTATGAGATGATCATGTTTTGTAAGTTATCGGCAACCGGCAGGAGCCTTATGGTTCTCTTTATTGTATGAAATGCAAACGCCATGTAATTGCTTTACTTTATCACTATGCATTAGCGATAGTTGTAGAAGCAATAGTTGGCAAGACGACCACGGCGCAACGATGGAGATCAAGGTGTCGAGCCGGTGACGATGGAGATCATGACGATGCTTTGGAGATGGAGATCAAAAGCACGAGATGATGATGGCCATATCATGTCACATATTTTGATTGCATGTGATGTTTATCTTTTATGCATCTTATTTTGCTTAGTACGGCGGTAGCATTATAAGATGATCCCTTCACTAAATTTCAAGGTAAAAGTGTTCTCCCTAAGTATGCATCGTTGCTACAGTTCGTCGTGTTGAGACACCACGTGATGATCGGGTGTGATAGACTCTACGTTCACATACAACGGGTGCAAGATAGTTTTGCACATGCGGAATACTTGGGTTAAACTTGACGAGCCTAGCATGTACAGACATGGCCTCGGAACACTGGAGACCGAAAGGTCGAACGTGAATCATATAGTAGATATGATCAACATAGAGATGTTCACCATTGATGACTACCCCATCTCGCGTGATGATCGGACATGGGTTAGTTGATTTGGATCACGTATCACTTAGATGACTTGAGGGATGTCTATTTAAGTGGGAGTTCATTAGTAATTTGATTAATTGAATTTAATTTATCATGAACTTAGTCTTATAGTTTTGCATATCTATGTTGTAGATCAATAGCTCGCGATATAGCTCCCCTATTTTTGATATGTTCCTAGAGTAAACTAATTTGAAAGATGATAGTAGCAATGATGCGGACTGGGTCCGTGATCTAAGGATTATCCTCATTGCTGTACAGAAGAATTATGTCCTTAATGTACCGCTAGGTGACAAACCTATTGCAGGAGCAGATGAAACCGTTATGAACGTCTGGCAAGCTCGGTATGATGACTACTTAATAATTTAGTGCACCATGCTTTACGGCTTAGAACCAGGACTTAAAAACGTTTTGAACACCACGGAGCATATGAGATGCTCCAAGTGCTGAAATTCGTATTTCAGACTCATGCCCGTGTCGAGAGGTATGAGACCTCTGACAAGTACTTTCCCTACAAGATGGAGGAGAATAGCTCAGCCTGTGAGCATGTGCTCATTATGTCTGGGTACTACAATCGCTTGAATCAAGTGGGAGTTAATCTTCCAGATAAGATAGTGATTGACAGAGTTCTCTAGTCACTATCACCAAGCTACTAGAACTTCGTGATAAACTATGATATCCAAGGGATGACGAAAACGATTCCCGAGCTCTTCGCGATGCTGAAATCGGCGAAGGTAGAAATCAAGAAAGAGCATCAAATGTTGATGGTTAACAAGACCACTAGTTTAAAAAAGGGTAAAAGGGAAAGAAAGGGAACTTCAAGAAGAATGGCAAACAAGTTGTCGCTCCCATGAAGAAACCCAAAGCTAGACCCAAGCCTGAAACTGAGTGCTTCTACTGCAAAGGAAATGGTCACTGGAAGCGGAACTGCCCCAAATACTTGGCGGATAAGAAGGATGGCAAAGTGAACAAAGCTATATTTGATATACATGTTATTGATGTCTACTTTACTAGTGTTCATAGTAGCCCCTGGGTATTTGATACCGGTTCAGTTGCTAAGATTAGTAACTCGAAACAGGAGTTGCAAAATGAACAGAGACTAGTTAATGGCGAGGTGACGATGTGTGTTGGAAGTGATTCCAAGGTTGACAAGATCACCATCGCACACTCCATCTACCTTCGGGATTAGTGTTGGACCTAAATAAATGTTATTTTGTGTTTGCGTTGAGCATGAATATGATTGGATCATGTTTATTGCAATACGGTTATTCATTTAAGTCAGAGAATAATTGTTGTTCTGTTTACATGAATAAAACCTTCTATGGTCATACACCCAATGTAAATGGTTTATTGAATCTCGATCATAGTGATACACATATTCATAATATTGATGCCAAAAGATGCAAAGTTCATAATGATAGTGCAACATATTTATGGCACTGCCGTTTAGGTCATAATGGTGTAAAACACATGAAGAAACTCCATACAGATGGACTTTTGGAATCACTTGATTATGAATCATTTGATACTTGCGAACCATGCCTCATGGGCAAGATGACTAAAACTCCGTTCTCCGGAACAATGGAGCGAGCTAATGACTTATTGGAAATACATACCGATGTATGCGGTCCGATGAGTGTTGAAGCACGCGGCGGGTATCGTTATTTTTTGACCTTCACAGATGATTTGAGCAGATATGGGTATATCTACTTAATGAAACACAAGTCCGAAACATTTGAAAAGTTCAAAGAATTTCAGAGTGAAGTGGAGAATCATTGTAACAAGAAAAATAATGTTTCTACGATCTGATCGCAGAGGCGAATATTTGAGTTACGAGTTTGGCCTTCATTTAAAACAATATGGAATTGTTTCACAACTCACGCCACCTAGAACACCACAGCGTAATGATGTGTCCGAACATCGTAACCGTACTTTATTGGATATGGTGCATTCTATGATGTCTCTTACTGATTTACCACTATTGTTTTGGGGTTATGCATTAGAGACAGCTGCATTCATGTTAAATAGGGCACCGTCTAAATCCGTTGAGACGACACCGTATGAACTATGGTTTGGCAAGAAACCTAAGCTGTCGTTTCTTAAAGTTTGGGGTTGCGACACTTATGTCAAAAGGCTTCAGCCTGATAAGCTCGAACCCAAATCGGAGAAGTGCGTCTTCATAGGATACCCTAAGGAAACAATTGGGTACACCTTCTACCACAAATCCGAAGGCAAGATCTTTGTTGCCAAGAATGGAACCTTTCTAGAGAAGGAGTTTCTCTCGAAAGAAGTGAGTGGGAGGGAAAGTAGAACTTGATGAGGTAATTGTACCTTCTCTTGAATTGGAAAGTAGCACATCAGAGAAAACCATTCCCGTGATGCCTACACCAACTAGAGAGGAAGCTAATGATGATGATCATGAAACTTTGGATCAAGTTACTACAGAACCTCGTAGGTCAACCAGAACACGATCCGCACCAGAGTGGTACGGGAATCCTGTACTGGAAGTCATGTTACTAGACCAAGGCGAACCTACGAACTATGAAGAAGCTATGATGAGCCCAGATTCCTAAAGATGGCTTGAGGCCATGAAATCTGAGATAGGATCCATGTATGAGAACAAAGTGTGGACTTTGGTGGATTTGCCCGATGATCGGCAAGCCATAGAGAATAAATGGATCTTCAAGAAGAAGACTGGCGCTGATGGTAATGTTACTGTCTATAAAGCTCGACTTGTCGCAAAAGGTTTTCAACAAGTTCAAGGAGTTGACTACGATGAGACTTTCTCACCCGTAGCGATGCTTAAGTCCGTCCGAATCATGTTAGCAATTGCCGCATTTTATGATTATGAAATCTGGCAAATGGACATCAAAACTGCATTCCTTAATGGATTTCTTAAAGAAGAGTTGTATACGATACAACCAGAAGGTTTTGTCGATCCTAAAGGTGCTAACAAAGTATGCAAGCTCCAGCGATCCATCTATGGACTGGTGCAAGCATCTCGGAGTTGGAATATACGCTTTGATGAGGTGATCAAAGCATATGGTTTTATACAGACTTCCGGTGAAGCCTGTATTTACAAGAAAGTGAGTGGGAGCTCTGTAGCATTTCTGATATTATATGTGGATGACATATTGTTGATTGGAAATGATATAGAATTTCTGGATAGCATAAAAGGATACTTGAATAAGAATTTTTCAATGAAATACCTCGGTGAAGCTACTTATATATTGGGCATCCAGATATATAGGGATAGATCGAGACACTTAATAGGACTTTCACAAAGCACATACCTTGACAAGATTTTGAAGAAGTTCAAAATAGATCAGTCAAAGAAAGGGTTCTTGCCTGTGTTACAAGGTGTGAAGTTGAGTAAGACTCAAAGCCCGACCACGACAGAAGATAGAGAAAGAATAAAAGTCATTCTCTATGCCTCAGCCATAGGTTCTATAAAGTATGCCATGCTGTGTACCAGACCTGTTGCGTGCCTTGCCAATAAGTTTGGCAAGAGGGTACAAAAGTGATCAAGGAGTGGACCACTGGACAACGGTCAAAATTATCCTTAGGTGCCTTAAAGAGGACTAAGGAAATGTTTCTCGGTTATGGAGGTAATAAAGAGTTCGTCGTAAAGGGTTACGTCGATGCAAGCTTTAACGACGATTCGGATGACTCTGAGTCTCAATCTGAATACATGTTGAAAGTGGGAGCAATTAGCTAGAGTAGCTCCATACCGAGCTTTGTAGACATAGAAATTTGCAAAATACATGCGGATCTGAATGTGACAGACCCGTTGACTAAACTTCTCTCACAAGCAAAACATGATCACTCCTTAGTACTCTTTGGGTGTTAATCACATGGCGATGTGAACTAGATTATTGACTCTAGTAAACTCTTTGGGTGTTGGTCACATGGCGATGTGAACTATGGGTGTTAAATCACATGGTGATGTGAACTAGATTATTGACTCTAGTGCAAGTGGGAGACTGAAGGAAATATGCCCTAGAGGCAATAATAAAGTTGTTATTTTATATTTCCTTATTCATGATAAAGGTTTATTATTCATGCTAGAATTGTATTGATAGGAAACTTAAATACATGTGTGAATACATAAACAAATATCGTGTCCCTAGTAAGCCTCTACTAGACTAGCTCGTTGATCAAAGATGGTTAAAGTTTCCTAACCATAGACATGTGTTGTCATTTGATAATGGGATCACATCATTAGGAGAATGATGTGATGGACAAGACCCATCCGTTAGCTTAGCATAATGATCGTTCAGTTTATTGCTATTGCTTTCTTCATGTCAAATACATATTCCTTCGACTATGTGATTATGCAACTCCCGGATACCGGAGGAATGCCTTGTGTGCTATCAAACATCACAACGTAACTGGATGATTATAAAGATGCTCTACAGGTATCTCCGAAGGTGTTTGTTGAGTTGGCATAGATCAAGATTAGGATTTGTCACTCCGAGTTTCGGAGAGGTATCTCTGGGCCCTCTCGGTAATACACATCATAAGCTTGCAAGCAAATGACTAAGGAGTTAGTTACAAGGTGATGTATTATGGAACGAGTAAAGAGACTTGCCGGTAACGAGATTGAACTAGGTATGAAGATACCGACGATCGAATCTCGGGCAAGTAACATACCGATGTTCAAAGAGAATTACGTATGTTGTCATAACGGTTCGACCGATAAAGATCTTCGTAGAATATGTAGGAGACAATATGTGGCACCCCGGCTCAAAGAACCGGTTTACCAGTGTTTCCAACCCAGAGATCATGTTTTCTAGAAACACTCAACAACTTGGAACAGAACAGAACTGAACTTTATTGATAATCTTGGGGTACAAGCTCATATTTTACATCGAAAGCGAGGCCGAAGGCACACTCGGTGCTATGACAGTATCTACATTATTTATGAAACATAACAGGGCCTCGGTACTACTGGATACTTCTATGACGTAGCGGAACATAGCGAAACTCCAACCACGGGGACACTACCATGGACACAGCCTAGTTAGCGTAGCCTGAGCCATCGGGACCTCCGTCCTCGGCTTCTCCTGCATCTGGCATGATACGCCAGGTGAGTACTTTGAATGTACTCGCAAGCTCACGACAACCAAATAATGCAGCAAACAATAGCATGGCAAGTAACATGTTAAGTTCTTAGGTAATTCATTTACTGTCTTCGGTTATCAACTTACTCTCTTTCGGGTTGTCCCACAACCCTCGGAATACTCATATGTCACCAAGTACTTCCGGTCATAAGATGAGTTCTTCCATCATTATTATCACTGTTACGGTCGACCACCTAATGAGGTCTGGACGGGCTGTCCAATACCGTGGACGCGGCTATTCGAATAGATTTGACACTCTGCAGAGGTTGTACACTTTACCCACACCATGGAGCACCTGACCTCGTGATCCCATTCGGGTGGACCAGCGTTGCTCCAACGAAACCCGCCTGACCCGTGACCCTCCCATTGTACCACCGGCAATCATCCTCCCTCGGAGTCAAGCCCTAGGTGGCCCCTGTGTCACCTCATGACACCTGCCACCGTCGTGGCCAAACTAAACTGTCCCAAACGGGGACGCCGGCACAATACTCAACTGGGCTCACAGGGTTATCGCCGTCTACCTGATCAGGTCAGCACACACGCATAACCCTTCCTAGATGGAGGTACCGGTGAAAGAGCACGGAGCCAGACCAAGTCAAGGCCATCCCATACCGGCAAATGTGGTTGCACGAATAAGCCCGAACAGGGGACTCAAGATCAACCGACCAAGTTCATTTAGCAGGCATAGTGGTTCATCACAATAACTTGAGTTGGCATCCACTAAGCATTTTAGATCATTTCACTATGAATTGTTATATAGCAAGTAAATGAAAATAATTACCTTAAATATGCAATGCTATTGAAATGCTCTTGAAATGGATGTCATGGCTTGCCTTGCTCTGTTGGGTTGCCCAAGAACTCCTGGTCTTCAAAATCACCAAAGTTTCCCTCTGAAAATATTTTCAAACAACAATTGGAAATGTCACATAACACTGTTTTAGTCACCAGAAATTCTGCGAGTGTGAGAAAAATACCAAATTTTACCAGAAATTAGAGGGGTTCAAGACAAACCAAATGCAAAAAGAATCAAGTGATTTGGACTTGTAGATAAAAAGTTATAACTGGTCAAAGTTGCTGGTCAAAACTGAAATTTAAAATAAAAACCAGAAACCTGACAGGGGCCACGTCGAAGGCGTAAAGTGGAGGGGCGCCTCCACTTACCACTTCGCGCGCGCGCAGCCGAGCCGCTAACGGGCGGGCCCCGCAGCTGGTTTGAACAGGAGGGGGAGAGGGAAACAGAGGGAGGCGGGGCTCCGGCGGTCGTCGCCGGCGATGTGGGAGGCGGCATGGTCTGGCGACCGCGGGGATAGAACAAGCGCACGACGACGAACATGTACGTACCCGCAGATCAGCTAGGGATGGCCGAACGGCGTCGCCCCCTTCTTCTCCGGCGGCGGTGGCGCTCGGGGGTCGTCGGAGACGGCGGTTCCGGCAGCGATTTGCTCGGGCAAGTGGTCGGGCGTGGTCAGGAGGATGAGCTGAGCTCAGTAGTGGAGTCAGAAGAGGTCGGCGAGGAGTGGAGCGGTGGGTCGGCTGAGCTCTGGTGGCGGCGGATCTTCGGCGAGTCTCGAGGCCAGAGGGCCTCTCGGCCGTGGCTCGCTGCCCGGGGAGGTAAATGGGGAATGGTGGAGTGGGTTGAGGAGCTTGGAGAGGCGGGCCATGGCTTTATATAGGCAGGGGCGAGCGCGGGCGAGCTCTCCTGAAGCGGCGAGACTCGGGCCACGTCGTCGACGCAAGGACGCCGCGCTGGCTGGCCGCTTGCGCGGTGAGGTGATGGAGGAGGGAAGAGGCAGTAATGGCGGTCGGTGGCGGCTAGCGGGAAAGACGACAAGCACAGGGTTGCGGCGCCGCCACGGGCGACACAGTGCCCGAGTGCGTGGCTGCCGTCGGGGAGGTTTCCGGTGAGGGGAAGCTACGGGAGAGGGTTAGGTGGACGGCATCGGTGATGTCGGCACTCCAGGACACCGCCTGGCAACGCGAGGGCTCAAGAATGACCTTGACAGACACCGGCGGGATACAGAGCACGCGAACTGGCATGCCAGTGCCGCGCTCACCACGGTGCCCGGCGCATGGAGGCCGACCCAGGCCAGCGCAGCATGTCTGGGGGCTTCTCCTTTGGTCATTTAGTCCACCTACACTCTTGGTTTGGTTAGATACAAGCTGACTCGAAGGGTAGCATCAACTGAAGTTTCTGACAGAGATATTGAGAGGGATCTGGAGAAACAATGAGTTGGGCATGGAGCCAATGGAGATGTCTAGGGTGATCTAGGCTGGAGGGACTAAAAACTGACCAAATTTGAGGGAGTTTGGATCAATTTTGAATATAGTTCATGTGTAAACTGCCATACTGGTCCAGAAATTTGATTAGCTTGGTTCACTCACATGGTTGATCTGATGAAGCTGAATTTTGGTGTGTGGGAGTCATTTGGTGATTAGGAGATGCCATAAAAAATTTAGCTCAAGGGGAAACCTCTAGATGGTACTTCCTTCACAGAGGTTCAAAATGAGCAGAAACTTGGCAGAATTTTGCTGCTAAAAAGTTGTATTGGCCAAGATGATATTTTTGGGTATTGTGGCTAGATAGGTTCTCTAGTACCTCAGATAATTTATTTGGGGAGTTTCTGAGTTAGGAAAATAAGGGCTGCTTCACAAATGGACAATTCTGGCCAGAGAGAAAATAATTATTCTAGCCATTATTTAATATTGGGCAATGGAATATTTTTGAAGATTATGAGGCTATATGATGATGAGAAGGTGTGGCACAAATTTGGGACCTTTCTGATCATCAGAACTATAGGTTGCTTCACAACCCATAGTGATGTCATAGTTTTCCCAAGGAAGAAAATAATTACTTGGAAAAGATTAAATATTGAAATTTGGTCCAAGAGGGATGTGACAGGGTTTTGGCAAGGTGGTGATGGTTTTGGATCAAGAGGTTCAAGGATTTATAAGTCCAAAGTCACTTGAAAGGATTCAAAACCCATCCAAAATTCAAATAAAGCCAAAAAGATTTTGAAAAGAAAACGTTGTCAAAACCAGGGTGTCACACAATATGGGCATCTAGCTTCTGCTATTGGTTATTGACCGGAGAGGTGTCTCGGTCATGTCTACATAGTTCTCGAACCCGTAGGGTCTGCACGCTTAACGTTCGTTGGCGATATAGTGTTATATGAGTTATATGTTTTGGTGACCGAATGTTGTTCGGAGTCCCGGATAATATCACGGATATGACGAGGAGTCTCTAAATGGTCGAGAGGTAAAGATTGATATATAGGACGATGGTATTTGGACACCGGAAGTGTTTCGGGACATACCAGGAAGGAATCGGGTCACCGGAAGGGGTTCCGGGCACCCCCCGGCAAGTTATGGGCCTTATGGGCCAAAGGAGGGGACATACCAGCCCACAAGGGGGCTGGTGCGCCCCCTCCCTTGTTTGTCCAGCCCTAGGGAAGGAAAAGGGGGAGGGCTAGCCCCTCCTGCCTTTCCCTCTCATGGGAGAAAGGAAAAGGGGAGGCGCCACCCTCCCCTGCCTTTCCCCGCGCTCCAAATAAGGAAAGGGGGGGCGCGGCTTGGGAGGGACTCCAAATAGGATTCCTCCTACTTGGGCGCCTCCTTTGGCTGCTCCTCCCTCCCCCCACCTATATATATGTGGGAGGGGGGCGCCTAGCACAACCCAGACAATTGCCTAGCCGTGTGCGGCGCCCCCCTCCACCGTTTACACCCCCGGTCATGTTTTCGTAGTGCTTAGGCGAAGCCCTGCGGAGATCACTTCATTATCACTGTCACCACGCTGTCGTGCTGACGGAACTCATCTACTACCTCGATGTCTTGCTGGATCAAGAAGGCGAGGGACGTCACCGAGCTGAACGTGTGCAGAAGGCGGAGGTGCCGTGCGTTCGGTACTTGATCGGTTGAAGCGCGAAGAAGTTCGACTACATCAACCGCGTTGTGAAATGCTTCCGCTTACGGTCTACGAGGGTACGTAGACACACTCTCCCCCTCGTTGCTATGCATCTCCATGGATAGATCATTGCGTGTGCGTAGAATTTTTTTTTTCCATGCAACGTTTCCCAACAGTGTCGCAACCCCAAACTTTAATAAACGACAGCTTAGGTTTCTTGCCAAACCATAGTTCATACAGTGTCGTCTCAATGGATTTAGACGGTGCCCTATTTAACATGAATGCAGCTATCTCTAATGCATAACCCCAAAACGATAGTGGTAAATCGATAAGAGACATCATAGAACGCACCATATCCAATAAAGTACGGTTACGATGTTCGGACACACCATTACGTTGTGGTGTTCCAGGTGGCGTGAGTTGTGAAGCAATTCCACATTGTTTTAAATGAAGGCCAAACTCATAACTCAAATATTCGCCTCCGCGATCAGATCGTAGAAACTTTATTTTCTTGTTACGATGATTCTCCACTTCACTCTGGAATTATTTAAACTTTTCAAATGTTTCAGACTTGTGTTTCATCAAGTAGATATACCCATACCTACTCAAATCATCTGTGAAGGTGAGAAAATAACGATACCCGCCGTGTGCTTCAACACTCATCGGACCGCATACATCAGTATGTATTATTTCCAATAAGTCATTAGCTCGCTCCATTGTTCCGGAGAACGGAGTTTTAGTCATCTTGCCCATGAGGCAGGGTTCGAAAGTATCAAATGATTCATAATCAAGTGATTCCAAAAGTCCATCCGCATGGAGTTTCTTCATGCGCTTTACACCAATATGACCTAAACGGCCGTGCCACAAATATGTTGCACTATCATTATCAACTTTGCATCTTTTGGCATCATTATTATGAATATGTGTATTACTACGATCGAGATTCAATAAACCATTCACATTGGGTGTATGACCATAGAAGGTTTTATTCATGTAAACAGAACAACAATTATTCTCTGACTTAAATGAATAACCGTATTGCAATAAACACAATCTAATCATGTTCATGCTCAACGCAAACACCAAATAACATTTATTTACGGTCAACACTAATCCCGAAGGTAGAGGGAGTGTGCGATGGTGATCGTATCAACCTTGGAATCACTTCCAACACACATCGTCACCTTGCCCTTAACTAGTCTCTGTTTATTCTGCAACTCCTGTTTCGAGTTACTAATCTTAGCAACTGAACCGGTATGAAATACCCAGGGGTTACTATGAACACTAGTAAGGTACACATCAATAACATATATATCAAATATACTTTTGTTCACTTTGCCATCCTTCTTATCCGCCAAGTATTTGGGGCAGTTCCGCTTCCAGTGACCATTCCCTTTGCAGTAGAAGCACTCAGTTTTAGGCTTAGGTCCAGCTTTGGGCTTCTTCACGGGAGCGGCAACTTGCTTGCCATTCTTCTTGAAGTTCCCTTTCTTTCCCTTGCCCTTTTTCTTGAAACTAGTGGTCTTGTTAACCATCAACACTTGATGCTTTTTCTTGATTTCTACCTTCGCCAATTTTAGCATTGCAAAAAGCTCAGGAATCGTTTTGGTCATCCCTTGCATCTTATAGTTCATCACGAAGTTCTAGTAGCTTGGTGATAGTGACTAGAGAACTCTGTCAATCACTATCTCATCTGGAAGATTAACTCCCACTTGATTCAAGCGATTGTAGTACCCAGACATTCTGAGCACATGCTCACTGGCTGAGCTATTCTCCCCCATCTTGTAGGCAAAGTACTTGTCAGAGGTCTCATACCTCTCGACACGGGCATGAATTTGAAATACCAATTTTCAACTCTTGGAACATCTCATATGCTCCGTGGCGTTTAAAACATTTTTGAAGTCCCGGTTCTAAGTCGTAAAGCATGGCGCACTAAACTATCAAGTAGTCATCATATCGAGCTTGCAAAACATTCATAACGTCTGCATCTGCTTCTGCAACGGGTTTGTCACCTAGCGGTGCATCAAGGACATATTTCTTCTGTGCAGCAATGAGGATAATCCTCAGATCACGGACCCAGTCCGCATCATTGCTACTATCATCTTTCAACTTATTTTTCTCTAGGAACATATCAAAAATAAGGGAGCTATATCGCGAGCTATTGATCTACAACATAGATATGCAAAACTATAAGAGTAAGTTCATGATAAATTAAGTTCCATTAATCAAATTACTAAAGAACTCCCACTTAAATAAACATCCCTCAAGTTATCTAAGTGATACGTGATCCAAATCAACTAACCCAAGTCCGATCATCACGTGAGATGGGGTAGTCATCAATGGTGAACATCTCTATGTTGATCATATCTACTATATGACTCACATTCGACCTTTCGGTCTCCAGTGTTCCAAGACCATGTCTGTACATGCTAGGCTCATCAAGTTTAACCCAAGTATTCTGCATGTGCAAAACTGTCTTACACCCGTTGTATGTGAACGTAGAGTCTATCACACCCGATCATCAAGTGGTGTCTCGAAACGACGAACTTTCGCAACGGTGCATACTTGGGGAGAACACTTATATCTTGAAATTTAGTGAAGGGATCATCTTATAAATCGTTCTAAGCAAAATAAGATGCATAAAAGATAAACATCACATGCAATCAAAATATGTGACATGATATGGCCATCATCATCTCATGCTTTTGATCTCCATCTCCAAAGCATCGTCATGATCTCCATCATCACCGGCTCGACACCTTGATCTCCATCGTTGCGTCGTGGTCGTCTCGCCAACTATTGCTTCTACAACTATTGCTAACGCATAGCGATAAAGTAAAGCAATTACATGGCGTTTGCATTTCATACAATAAAGAGACAACCATAAGGCTCCTGCCGGTTGCTGATAACTTACAGAATATGATCATCTCATACAATAACGTATATCACATCATGTCTTGACCATATCACATCACAACATACCCTACAAAAACAAGTTAGACGTTCTCTACTTTGTTGTTGCAAGTTTTACGTGGCTGCTACGGGCTTCTAGCAAGAACCGTTCTTACCTACGGCAAAAACCACAACGGTGTTTCATCAAGTTTGCTGTTTTAACCTTCTTCAAGGACCGGCCGTAGTCAAATTTGATTCAACTAAAGTTGGAGAAACAGACATCCGCCAGCCACCTTTATGCAAAACTAGTTGCATGTCAGTCGGTGGAACCGGTCTCATGTGCGTGGACATGTAAGGTTGGTCAGGGCCGCTTCATCCCACAATACCGCCGAATCAAAATAAGACATTGGTGGTAAGCAGTATGACTATCACCGCCCACAACTCTTTGTGTTCAACTCGTGCATATCATCTACGCATAGACCTGGCTCATGATGCCACTGTTGGGAAACGTTGCATGGAAAACAAAAAAAATTCTACGCACACGCAATGATCTATCCATGGAGATGCATAGCAACGAGAGGGAGAGTGTGTCTACGTACCCTCGTAGACCGTAAGTGAAAGCGTTTCACAACGCGGTTGATGTAGTCGAACTTTCTTCGTGATCCAACCGATCGAGTACCGAACGTACGACACCTCCGCGTTCAGCACACGTTCAGCTCGGTGACGTCTGCGCCTTCTTGATCCAGCAAGACAGCGAGGTAGTGGATGAGTTCCGACAGCACGATGGCGTGCTGACGGTGATGGTGATGTGATCTCCGCAGGGCTTCGCCTAAGCACTACGAAAATATGACCGTGGGTGTAAACCGTGGAGGGGGGCGCCGCACACGGCTAGGCAATTGTCTGTTGTGTGCTAGGCGCCCCGTCTCACATATATATAGGTGGGAGGGAGGGAGGAGCAGCCAAAGGAGGCACCCAAGTAGGAGGAATCCTACTTGGAGTCCCTCCCAAGCCGCACCCCCCTTTCCTTATTTGGAACGCGGGGAAAGGCAGGGAAGGGTGGCGCTGCCCCCCTTTCCTTTCTCCCATGAGAGGGAAAGGTAGGAGGGGCTAGCCCTCCCCCCTTTCCTTCCCTTAGGGCCTGCTGTCCAAAGAAGGGGCGCACCAGGGGCTGGTCTGTCCCCCCATTTGGTCCATTAGGCCCATACACTTACCGGGGGTGTCCGCAACCCCTTCTGGTGACCCGATGACTACCTGGTGCACTCCGAAACTCTTTCGGTGTCCGAATACCATCGTCCTATATATCAATCTTTACCTCTCGACCATTTCGAGACTCCTCGTCATGTCCATGATCTCATCCGGGACTCCGAACAACATTCGGTCACCAAATCATAAAACTCATATAACACTATATCGTCAACGAACGTTAAGCGTGCGGACCCTACGGGTTCGAGAACTATGTAGACATGACCGAGACACCTCTCCGGTCAATAACCAACAGAGGAACCTGGATGCCCATATTGGCTCCTACATATTCTACGAAGATCTTTATCGGTCGAACCGTTATGACAACATATGTAATTCCCTTTGTGCATCGGTATGTTACTTGCCCGAGATTCGATTGTCGGTATATTCATACCTAGTTCAATCTCGTTACCGGCAAGTATCTTTACTCGTTCCGTAATACATCACCTCGTGACTAACTCCTTAGTCGTTTGCTTGCAAGCTTATGATGTGTATTACCGAGAGGGCCCAGAGATACCTCTCCGATACTCAGAGTGACAAATCCTAATCTCGATCTATGCCAACTCAACAAACACCTTCGGAGATACCTATAGAGCATCGATATGATCACCCAGTTATGTTGTGATGTTTGATAGCACACAAGGTATTCCTCCGGTATCCAGGAGTTGCATAATCTCATAGTCGAAGGAATATGTATTTGACATGAAGAAAGCAATAGCAATAAAACTGAACGATCATTATGCTAAGCTAACGGATGGGTCTTGTCCATCACATCATTCTCCTAATGATGTGATCCCATTATCAAATGACAACACATGTCTATGGTTAGGAAACCTTAACCATCTTTGATCAACGAGGTAGTCTAGTAGAGGCTTACTAGGGACACAGTATTTGTTTATGTATTCACACATGTATTTAGGTTTCCGATCAATACAATTCTAGCATGAATAATAAATCTTTGTCGTGAATAAAGAAATATAAAATAACAACTTTTATTATTGCCTCTAGGGCATATTTCCTTCAGCAACGGCTACAGGATGAATCCGCACCTGCATGCGGCGCTGGGGCTTTACTGGGGCTGCGCGGGCTGCTCCCCAACCAATCCATGGCTTGGCGCAGCCATCGGTGGCCGGAAACACCAAATATGGCCGCCGCCTCGAACAGCCGCCGATCTGCAACCTTCCGGCCCGCCGACGTAGGAGGAAGTGGCAGAGGGCAAGCTCGGGCATGTGGCTGCCCTCCGGCGTGACCCCGCCGGCTAGTTTGGCCGGAATCGTAGCCGGCAGCCCGGCGGCGGGGGGTGGGGAAAAGCGCGGGGCGAGGTGGAGAGGGGCGGCGGTGGGTGGGGAAAAGCGCAGGCTGAAATGTCCCCCCAACCAACCGCTCCCGCTATATACAAGGCGCCGATGGGCCGAGGGGGAGGGGGGGGAACCCGTGTTTTCGAGGGTTGGGACGGGAATTATGCCTCGTCCCGCAAAAACTTTTACGGGCCGGACACGTTTGCGGGGTCTGGTCGGGCAGGATTTTCCGTGCCGACCCATATTTTGGCGGTTATTTTGTGGGTCGCGGCGTTATACGGGGTCTGCTAGATATGCTCTAAGAGTTAATGTCTACTACACAACTTGTTCTTGTAGACTCGTGTTGCGCCTCCAAGCGCAGAGTTTTGTAGGACAGTAGCAAATTTCCCTCAAGTGGATGACCTAAGGTTTATCAATCCGTGGGAGGCGTAGGAGGAAGATGGTCTCTCTCAAACAACCCTGCAACCAAATAATAAAAAGTCTCTTATGTCCCCAACACACCAAATACAATGGTAATTTGTATAGGTGCACTAGTTTGGCGAAGAGATGGTAATAAAAGTGTAGTAATGATAGTAGATATTGATTTTTGTGATAGGAACAATAAAACGGAGCACAAACGGTATTACAATGCTTGAAACTGAGGCCTAGGGTCCGTACTTTCGCTAGTGCAATCTCTCAACAATGCTAATCTAATTGGATCTTATAACCATCCCTCAAAGTGCGATGAAGAATCACTCCAAAGTTCTTATCTAGCGGAGAACATAAGAAGAAATTGTTTGTAGCTATTCTTTCCGATCGATCTATCCAAGAGTTCGTACTAAAATAACACCAAGTTATTCTTTCCGATTGATCTATCAAGAGTTCGTACTAAAATAACACTAAGTTATTCTTTCCGATCGATCTATCAAGAGTTCGTACTAAAATAACACCAAAGCAAATTCAGCTTCATAATTCTCAATCCAACACAAAGAACCTCAAAGAGTGCCCCAAGATCTCTACCGGAGAAACAAAAGACGAGAACGTGCATCAACCCCTATGCATAGATTACCCCAATGTCACCTCGGGAATCCGCGAGTTGAGTGCCAAAACACATATCAAGTGAATCAATATGATACCCCATTGTCACCATGGGTATTCATAGCAAGACATACATCAAGTGTTCTCAAATCCATAAAAGTATTCAATCCGATAAAACGAAATCTCAAAGGGAAAACTCAATTCATCACAACAAGATAGAGAGGGAGAAACACCATACGATCCAACTATATTAACAAGGCCCGCGATACATCAAGGTCATGCCATCTCAAGAACACGAGAGAGAGATTAAACACATAGTTACTGGTACAAACCCTCAGCCCCGAGGGTGGACTACTCCCTCCTCATCATGCTGGCCGCCGGGATGATGAAGATGGCCACCGTTGATGATTTCCCTCTCCGGCAGGGTGCCGGAACGGGGTCTAGATTGGTTTTTCGTGGCTACAGAGGCTTGCGGCGGCGGAACTTCTGATCTAGGGTTACCCCTGATGGTTTCTCTATTTATAGGAATTTTTGGCATTGGTTTCATGCTAAGATGGGCCTCGAGGTGAGCACAACCCACCGGGGCACGGGCAAGGGCCCAGGCGTGCCCCGGTGTCTTGTGCCCTACTCCTTCACCTTCTGGTCCTTGCACGAAGCTTCGGGGGTCTCTTTTGTTCCAAAAAAAAATTGTCAAAAAGTTTCAGCTCATTTGGAGAACTTTCATTTCTGCACAAAAAACAACACCACGGTAGTTCTGCTGAAAACAGCGTCAGTCCGGGTTAGTTCCATGCAAATCATACCAAAACCATATAAAATTGTTGTAAACATGGCATGAATACTTCATAAATTATAGATACGTTGGAGATGTATCAGCATCCCCAAGCTTAATTCCTACTCGTCCTCGAGTAGGTAAATGATAAAAGAAATAATTTATGAAGTGTGAATGCTAGCAAAGTGCATAAGTTTGATCAATGATAATTTCAATCACTTTTCCTAGCATCATAACAGCAACTCTTTCTCATGAAACTTATT
Source organism: Thinopyrum elongatum (assembly GCA_011799875.1). Taxonomy (NCBI): domain Eukaryota; kingdom Viridiplantae; phylum Streptophyta; class Magnoliopsida; order Poales; family Poaceae; genus Thinopyrum; species Thinopyrum elongatum. The sequence continues at coordinate 525,570,961 of CM022299.1, forward strand.
ATGATAAAGTAGCAATTGAAAACAAAATTTTTGTTGTGGAAAGCTACCTATCATATTCATCATATACTCTTTTATTTTGTAGCATGGACATTTGGACTTGAATGATTCAAAGCAATAGTCTATAATTTGACATGAGGACATCAATACTCAAGCATATCAACAAGCAACCATGTCTTTCAAAATATCAACACTAAAGAAAGCTATCCCTAGCCCATCATGCTCAATCATTGATCCATTCATGAAACACACTCGCATATTAGCTACATCCAATGCTCGAGTACGATCATAGTTGTAACACCCTGGATTTTGTTCATTTTCTTTTTCTTTTGATTTTGGTCCGGATTCGCTTTTTGTGGCTTAGTAGTCTTGCAACCTGGAGGGATCACCCTTCATTCTTTTTCCCGAGTGGCTTGCCAACCTCAAAACCATCCCAAGACCTTGCCATTTCCATCTTGGACCAATCCCAATATTCTTTTTCTTGGGAATATTCCTTTTTTCTATTAAAGGAATAACCCTGTCTGCCCTGAGTTGTGAAGCAACCCACATTTCCATCATTCCCAAAATTCCCAAATAATTCTCATAAATTGTTTGGGACATATCTTCCACAAATATGTCAAACCCTTCCTTGCCATGTTCAAAAATATTTTACAAATATTCATTTTCTGGGTCTGCCCCAGCTGGCAGTTTGTGAAGCAAGTACATTTTATATTTGCTTGTTTGGTCTCAAACTTTTTGTGCACTCTTTCCTATCCATATCATTGCCACATTCCAAAATTCAACTTTATTTGGATATTAAATCTCCCTTGGCTAATTTCCAAAGTTTCTGGGCAACTGGAATCTTTGTGAAGCAAGTGCTAGCTAGGAGTATCCAAATAAGTTGAAATTTTGCAAGCATCTTCATATTCTCAAATAATGACTCTCCTCTAAGTTTAAACCCTATCCAATCATCTATGTGAGCACAGCATCAAATCTTGGTTTCTGGTCAGATTTTCACAGTGTGAAGCAACTATATTTTTTATTGCTCCATAATTGCTGAAAATTTACCAAAGCATTCTTATACCCATATAACCAATCTCCACAAAATTTGGGCTCATTTCATCTTCCCATTAATTTCCTAGAATTTTTCTAAGATTCTGGTCAGAGAGGATAGCTGTGAAGGAAGTACCATTTTGGCTTGTCCAAATGGCATGAAATTTTTATGGCACTCTCATATGACCAAATTATCATCCTATGCCCAATTTCAGCTCAACTTGCTACTCTATGTGAGTGGCATATCAAAATCTAGTTTCTGGACCAGATTGGTCAGTTGCAAAGCAACTATATTAAATATTGGTCTATTTCTCTCCAAAATTCACAGGATTGTAGTCCTTCCTACCTTAACACTCCCAGACATCTAGTTTGGCTCTTATCACTTCTCTCCTCCTCATAGCTTCATGCCCAAATTTGCTACAGCAAACTTCCAGTGACCACTCCCATCAAGACACAGTTCCTATCGTCGATATATTACCTCATTTGCAATGTAGCTTGGAGGGACTACTCACTGGATAACGTTTGGCGTCGAGTGGGGCGTGGCAACGCCGTGGCCACATGGTGACCGCTGCCCTGGCATGCCATGGACGCGAGCTACGTGTTTGCCAGCTCGGGCCCCTCCTCTGCTCGTCGGTTTCGCGTGACTCGCCGTGTCCAATAGGTTCCCCTCGCCGTCGTCTTCTCCCTGGACCCCTCTTCCCCCTCTCATGTCCCCTCCTACGCGGTGCGGCGGCCGTACCGTGCTGTGCCCGTCTCAGCCGCCGCCGTATAAGGACGAGCTCGAGCCTTCCGGAGCACGCCAGAGCCCTCTCCGCTCCTCCGCGAAGCTCCTCGACGCCGCAAAATGCCAGCCACGTCGCCCCGTAGCTCCAGTGTCCGGCTAAGCTCATCGCCGTGGCCGTCCTTATCGCCTCGCTTCGCCGCGGCTATATATAGGCCCCCCGAGCCCTCTTGTCCACACCAGCAACTCCACCTCACCTTACTACTCCTTCCCAGCCGCTCAGCTGAACCCCGGAGCTCTCCCTCGCCCTCCATGGCCGACGTGCCCGCCGCCGTCCTCCGCCTAAATTGGTGCGGTGCCGAGCTTCTCCCTTCCCATAGCCACCACCAGAGAGCTCCACCACCACCCTAGTACACTCCCCGTTGCACTCTGTTCCCTCTCTGTGGCCGTGGTGCCCTGCCCATCGTCGCTGTCGCCGGCGTCCGCAGCGAGCCGTGCTCTGCTCGACACGGCACTCCCCGGCGTGCGTGCAGCCACTGGATGGGTGCGGCACTTCATCCCGACCCCGTCGGTAGCCTCGCCTTCGCCGGAGACGGCCGGAGCCGCGAGCCCCATCGCCAGCGCCCCTCTTCTGTTCACCGATGCCGACATCGCCTCGTCCTCTCCCCGGTGCGCGCGAACCCCTGGTCGGGTGCGGCACCGTCTCCCGCACCCGCCGGTGGCCACAGCTCGGCCGGAGACCACCGGAGCTGGCCAAGCCCATCGCCAGCGTCGCCTCTCGTCTGCTCCTCTGTTCTGGTCGATGGAGGAAGAAGAAGGAGGCGCGGGAGAGAGAGATGTCAGCAGCGGGCCCCACCTGGCAGCGAGTCAGCGCTCGGCCCCGCCTCTGCTGACTAGGATAAGTGGAAGCGTATTCCACTGGAATACGTCTTCCCTTTCCGAAAACGTACTTTGGCTCTGCTTTAACCCAGTTTACGTTTTCTCAGTTGGAAAGCGTATTCTGCCAAAAGGTGCGTTCGGTTTTTCCGCTGAGGGCCCGTTTGTGATGATTTTGTTACAGATAGGTCCCTAGCAGAAAAACCCTTATAACTTTTTGCTCGGAACTCCGATCGAGGTGAAACCAACGCCCACGTCTTCGTCTCGTCGAGCCCGTCATGTTGATGTCACTTTCTCTATGTGGCCCCATAGTGGAAATGACCATTTTACCCTTGCCTGTAAACAGCCCCTCCGAGAGAGAACTGTTTCCGGCAGTCAACTCCGCGGACTCGCCGCACTCCTTCCCGATGGTTCCTTCATCCCCAGGCAAGCCACAACTCTCATCTGCATCATCGCATTGCAATATCATAGTTTAACTATTTACTTTAACAACAATTATGAGTATCTGTGAAATAAATTGGATTATGCAATACTTGAATAAATTCTCGGATAGGTGACTGTCATGTTGAGCACCGGATTGTTAATGACTAGTAGTTTACCCACTTGTTGATACTATGATGTTGAGATCACTGTCTATGATTATTTTGGAGTTCAACCGGCAGTTCGTGAAGATGAATTAGTAGCAGTGACTTAAGTATACTGGTTATCGGAGTGTCAACCATGACAGAAATATTATTCGGGGATTAGATATTTCCTGGTTGATCCCGAGTCACCTGTCCGGACTTATCCGTGCAACCACATTTGCCGGTATGGGACGGCCTTGACTTGGTCTGATCGCGTGCTCTTTCACTGGTACTGCCCGATAGGGTAGGTTATGCGTGCGCGCTACCCTGGCCCGGTAGGCGGCGATAGCCTTGTGAGCCCACTTGAGTTATTTGGATCCAGGTCCCCGTTTGGGACATTTTAGTTTGGCCACGACGGTGGCAGGTGTCATGAGGTGACACAGGGGCCACCCAGGGCTTGACTCCGGGGGAGGATGATTGCCGATGGTATGATGGGAGGGTCACGGGTCAGGCAGGTTTCGTTGGAGCAATGCTGGTCCACCCGAATGGGATCACGAGGTCAGGTGCTCCATGGTGTGGGTAAAGTGCGCAACCTCTGCAGAGTGTAAAATCTATTCGAATAGCCGTGTCCACGGTATTGGACAGTCCGACTAGACCTCACTAGGTGGTCAACCATGGTAGTGATGATAATGATGGAAGAACTCGTCATGAGATCAGAAGTACTCGGGGATTGTGAGTATTGTGAGGGTTGTGATGCAACCCGGAAGAGAGTAAGTTGTCAGACTTGCTGTACAGATGGTAACAGGAATATGACATGTTAGCCATGGGATGGCTATGAGTTGAGTGGTCGGATGATCACATGATTGGGATTGAACTTGGCACAGGTTTGGATTGGATCCTAAGATTATTCGGAGTATGGATTATATATACTTTACCTTACTGCATCTACTTTGCTATGATGTTGTCTTGCCTTAATGCTGATGTTTGTTGTGAGCTTGCGAGTACATTCAAAGTACTCACCTGGCGTGTCATGCCAGTTTGCAGGTCATGCCATAATTGCTTGCTTGTCGAGGATCCTGAGTTTGCGACCTAGGATACGCGTTCTAGCCAGAGTCCCTGCGGAGTGGAGTCCATCACCGTCGTCGCTGTACTGCTGCCGAGAGAGTTACTCCGCTGTTAGCATAGAGCTACACCGGGCAGGCGTAGTGTCGCCGTGCCGATGTAATCTATGTACCCTTTGTAACCATATCCATTGTAATAAAGAGCTGATTTGTTCTATGCCAACAGTGCCGTATTCCAGAGGACTTGTCCCTGGGCTGGAATACGGGGCATTCCGGTTTACTCTGAGCCGGGGTGCCACAATAGTGCCCCTTAGTTGGTGCTTTATAAGAGAAGAAGGACACTCAAATAAAAAATAAAAATTGCATAAAGTAAATAGATAGGCCCTTCGCAGAGGGAAGTAGGGATTTGCAGAGGTGCCAGAGCTCAAAGCTTAAATTGAGAGATAAAAGATTTTGGGAGGCATACTTTTCCCGTCAATGAAAACGACCGAGTAATTCCCAACACTTTCCATGCTAGATATATCATAGGCGATTCCCAAACAGAAAATAAAGTTTATTCCTTTTTCCACCATTCTTTCACAATCCATGGCTAGCCGTATCCACGGGTGCCCTCCATACCAACACTTTCCAAGGAATTTATTATTTGACAACATAAAGTAAATTAATTTTTCATTTCGGGACTGGGCATCCCTAATACCTTTGCCGTACTCTCGTGCAATGACAAGTGAATAAACACTCATCTTGAGAATAACACATCTAGCATGGAAAATATTGGCCACCCCCTGCCGCTTCATGAGCGGTACGAGCACACAAAAAGGAAATTATTTTGAAATTTTAGAGATGGCACATACAAATTTGCTTAGAACGGCACGGGAATACCGCATATAGGTAGGTATGGTGGACTCATGTGGCAAAACAGGGTTTAGTGATTTTGGATGCACAAGTAGTATTCCCACTTAGTACAAATGGAGGCTAGAAAATAGATTGAGAAGCAACCAACCAAGAAACAAAAATTCACATAAACGAGCATTGAGCATAACTAACACCGAATAATGCACCACAAGTAGGATGTAATTTCATTGCATAACTATTGACTTTTGTGCTTGCATAGGGAATCACAAACCTTAACACCAATATTCTTACTAAAGCATAATTACTCACCAACATGACTGACATATTATTATCTCCATATCGCAAAACTATTGCAAGGAATCAAACTTATCATATCCAATGATCTACATGAGAGTTTTTATTATATCCTTCTTGGATATTCATTATATTAGGACCAATTCCAAAGATTGTGAAAATTTTCATCACTATTACCAACTCTCGAAATAATATAAGTGAAGCATGAGAGTGTTCGACAAACTACTCCAAAAAGATATAAGTGAAGATCATGCGAGTAGTTAAGTAAATGGGTAGCTATTTGAGGACTCTCTTTTATTTAAAAACTTTCAGATCTAAGTATTTTATTAAAACAGCAAGGAAAACAAAACAAAATGACATTCTAAGAATAGCAGACATCATGTGAAGAAGCAAAAACTTAGGGTCAGCCGATACTAACCGATAGTTGTTCATGAAGAAAGGTGGGATGCCTACCGGGGCATCCCCAAGCTTAGATGCTTGAGACTTCTTGGATTATTAACTTGGGATGCCTTGGGCATCCCCAAGCTTGAGCTTTTGTGTCTCCTTAATTCCTTTTATATCACGGTTTCCCTAAATCTTAAAAACTTCATCCACACAAAACTCAACAAGAACTCGTGAGATAAGTTAGTATAAATCAATGCAAAAACCTTATCATTCTCTACTGTAGCAAATCACTAAAATTATTATTCAACATTGCATACTAAATGCCTGTGCATATTTAATACTTCCATCCTCAAATAGAATCATTAAACAAGCAAACATATGCACACAATGCAAACATAACAGCAATCTGCCTAAACAGTACAGTCTGTAAAGAGTGCAATATTCTTCATACTTTCCTAACTCCAAAAATTCTGAAATATTAGCACACTGTAGAAAATTTATTATAGCTTACTATGCAAAAAATTTCAACCTTTTATCACATTCTGACTTTTCTAGAGAATTTTTGCAACAGAGATAAACTTTCTGTTTTGAAACAGCAACAAATAGACTTGCAAAATAAGCATGGTAAAGGCTATCCTTGACATTTTTATTGAAATGAAAGATGCAAAACATTATTATAAATAGCATCAAGCAAATACAAATAAAATGAAATGACGCTCCAAGCAAAACACATATCATGTGATGAATGAAAACATAGCTCCAAGTGAGGTTACCGATAATGTTGAAGACGAAAGAGGGGATGCCTTCCGGGGCATCCCCAAGCTTAGTTGCTTGGATCTCCCTTGAATATTACCTTGGGAGTGCCTTGGGCATCCCCAAGCTTAGGGTCTTGTCACTCCTTATTCTCCTCATATCGATATCTCACCCAAAACCTGAAAACTTCAATCACACAAAACTTAACGGAACTTCGTGAGATGGGTTAGTATGATAAAGACAAATCATTCATTTTGGTACTGTCAAAGACAAGATTCATAATTGTTCTCACACAATTCCTACTGTACTCTACAATTTCCACAATTTATATTAAGCAATATAAGCCATAGAAACTAGAAAACAAGCAAATTATGCATTGAAAACAGAATCTGTCAAAAACAGAACAGTAGATAAAGATATGAATTAAGGTAATACTTATATAACTCCAGAAATTCTGAAAAATTAGGAAAACGTATAAAATTTGTATACCCATCAACTGTAAAAAATTTAGTATTTTTACACGTTCCAGTAAATACAGGAATTTCTGCACTGGACGCAAAAGTTTCTGTTTTTGCACAGAATCTAGTCAACTATCATACACACTATCCCAAAGGCTTTACTTGGCACTTTATTGAAAAAAAAGCTATAAAACATGATCAATACAATAGCCTAACCATGTGAACACACAAAAACAGTAGGTAAAAGTGTTGGGTTGTCTCCCAACAAGCGCTTTTCTTTAATGCCTTTTAGCTAGGCATGATTATTTCAATGATGCTCACATAAAAGTAAAGAATTGAAACATAACGGGAGCATCATGAAGCATATGACTAGCACATTTAAGTCTAACCCACTTCCTATGCATAGGGATTTTGTGATCAAACAACTTATGGGAACAAGAATCAACTAGCATAGGAAGGCAAAACGAGCAAAACTTCAAGATTTTCAACACATAGAGAGGAAACTTGATATTATTGCAATATGTAAAAGCATATGTTCCCCTCTCACAATAATATTCAGTAGCATCATGAGTGAATTCAACAATATAACTATCACAAAAAGCATTCTTTTCATGATGCATAAGCATAGAAATTTTGTTACTCTCCACATAAGCAAATGTATTCTCATTCATAGTAGTGGGAGCAAACTCAACAAAATAACTATCATGAGATATTTGATTTGCATAATCCAATTAAAAATAAAAATAATGATGAAAAGTTTCATGGTTATCATTATTCTTTATAGCATACATGTCATCACCATAATCATCATAAATAGCAACTTTGTTCTCATCATAATCAATTGAAACCTCCTTCAAAATAGTAGATTCATCACTAAATAAAGTCATGACATCTCCAAATCCACTTTCATCAATATAATCATCATAAATAGGAGGCATGCGATCATTATAACAAATTTGCACATCAAATCTTGGGGGACTAAAAATATCATCTTCATCAAATATAGCATCCCCAAGCTTATGGCTTTGCATATCATTAGCATCATGAATATTCAAAGAATTTATACTAGAAACATTGCAATCATGCCCATCATTGAAAGATTTATTGTCAAACATTTTATAGAATTCTTCCTCTATTAATTGAGCACAATTTTCCTTTCCATCATTTTCACGAAAGACATTATAAAGATGAACAATATGATGCAAAACCTCAATTCCATTTTTTTGTAGTTTTCTTTTTATAAACCAAACTAGTGATAAAACAAGAAACTAAAAGATTCAATTGCAAGATCTAAAGATATACCTTCAAGCACTCACCTCCCCGGCAACGGCGCCAGAAAAGAGGTTGATGTCTACTACACAACTTGTTCTTGTAGACTCGTGTTGGGCCTCCAAGCGCAGAGTTTTGTAGGACAGTAGCAAATTTCCCTCAAGTGGATGACCTAAGGTTTATCAATCCGTGGGAGGCGTAGGATGAAGATGGTCTCTCTCAAACAACCCTGCAACCAAATACTAAAAAGTCTCTTGTCTCCCCAACACACCAAATACAATGGTAATTTGTATAGGTGCACTAGTTCGGCGAAGAGATGGTAATAAAAGTGTAGTAATGATAGTAGATATTGATTTTTGTGATAGGAACAATAAAAAACAGCAAGGTAGCAATTGATAAAACAGAGCACAAACGGTATTGCAATGCTTGAAAATGAGGCCTAGGGTCCGTACTTTCGCTAGTGCAATCTCTCAACAATGCTAATCTAATTGGATCATATAACCATCCCTCAAAGTGCGATGAAGAATCACTCCAAAGTTCTTATCTAGCGGAGAACATAAGAAGAAATTGTTTGTAGCTATTCTTTCCGATCAATCTATCCAAGAGTTCATACTAAAATAACACCAAGTTATTCTTTCCGATCGATCTATCAAGAGTTTGTACTAAAATAACACTAAGTTATTCTTTCCGATCGATCTATCAAGAGTTCATACTAAAATAACACCAACGCAAATTCAGATTCATAATACTCAATCCAACACAAAGAACCTCAAAGAGTGCCCCAAGATCTCTACCGGAGAAACAAAAGACGAGAACGTGCATCAACCCCTATGCGTAGATTACCCCAATGTCACCTCGGGAATCTGCGAGTTGAGTGCCAAAACACATATCAAGTGAATCAATATGATACCCCATTGTCACCACGGGTATTCATAGCAAGACATACATCAAGTGTTCTCAAATCCATAAAAGTATTCAATCCAATAAAACGAAATCTCAAAGGGAAAACTCAATTCATCACAACAAGATAGAGAGGGAGAAACACCATATGATCCAACTATAGTAACAAAGCCCGCGATACATCAAGATCATGCCATCTCAAGAACATGAGAGAGAGAGAGATTAAACACATAGTTATTGGTACAAATCTTCAGCCCCGAGGGTGGACTACTCCCTCCTCATCATGGTGGCCGCCGGGATGATGAAGATGGCCACCGGTGATGATTTCCCCCTCCGGCAGGGTGCCGGAACGGGGTCTAGATTGGTTTTTCGTGGCTACAGAGTCTTGCGGTGGCGGAACTTCTGATCTAGGGTTACCCCTGATGGTTTCTCTATTTATAGGAATTTTTGGCGTTGGTTTCACGCTAAGATGGGCCTCGAGGTGAGCACAACCCACCGGGGCACGGGCAAGGGCCCAGGCGCGCCCCGGTGTCTTGTGCCCTACTCCTTCACCTTCTGGTCCTTGCACGAAGCTTCGGGGGTCTCTTTTGTTCCAAAAAAAAATTGTCAAAAAGTTTCAGCTCATTTGGAGAACTTTCATTTCTGCACAAAAAACGACACCACGGTAGTTCTGCTGAAAACAGTGTCAGCCCGGGTTAGTTCCATGCAAATCATACCAAAACCATATAAAATTGTTGTAAACATGGCATGAATACTTCATAAATTATAGATACGTTGGAGACGTATCAAGAGCAACGACCCAAACGGACGCACGTTTCGTCCACTTTTTATCCGTTTGGGTCGGTCACGCGGACATCCGTGTCCGCTTTTTCATTTGGGTCAGCCGGTGCGCCCAATGGAAGACAGATGCATTTCCTGACATGTCCTCGTGACATTTCGTCGAACACCTGGTGGGCAAGTCCTTCCATGAGCTGCTCTGAGCTCCGCGTCGCGCGCCCGTTATCGGTGTCAAAACCGGCGGATCTCGGGTAGGGGGTCCCGAGCTGTGGATCTTGGATCAATGGAGAATAAGGGACGAAGGACACGATGTTTACCCAGGTTCGGGCCCTCTCTAAGAGGTAAAACTCTACGTCCTGCTTTATTATATTGAAATGTATATATGATTACAGAGTCGATCTACCACGAGATCAGATGAATTAAACCCTAGGCGAGTAGGATGATGGTTGTTCTCCTATCCTCTATGGACTAAATCCTCTAGTTTATATAGACACCAGGGGTACTAGGGTTACACATGGTCGATTACAACAAGGGAATACACATGTCGAATCTTCTATCTTGACTTGGAGGACACACCAAGACTTCGAGGGTTTCCTGTCCGGTCATGAAGTCGCCTTATAGCTCGGCCTTGTGGTAGTCATATAGCGGCCCACCTGTACGGCCCATAAGAGGTAGGCCGGCAGCCCGAGGACCCCCTAGTCCAGGACTCCCTCAGTAGCCCCCGAACTAGCCTCCAACGTCGGCGTCTCGTAACTTCCGCATCTGCAGTGTCCAGCTTGCGAGCGAGTTCTTCTCCCCCTGTGTGTTCAGAGTAATCCTCCTTGCCCGAGCCTCTAAAAGCTACCCGGCCAAGTTCAGCCATGTGCTCAATTAAGTTGTATTCGGAATCCGGATGGTTGATTTTACTTAGCCTCGAAGGCCAATCACTCAAGTGTGAATAGTGCCTTCACTTGACAACTTTTGGCGAACGGTCGCAGCCGGTCACAAACGCCGAACTGTTGTAAGCACTCGATGCGCGGTTCGAGGCAGCTCCTTCACTGGTATGTCTCATCAAGGTGGGGATCGTGCCCGCTTTCTAAGGGATATGATCAATGATTTCGATTATCTCACTCGCGCGTAATGTCACGAGCATATCGGGAAGTGGTGAGGCATGCGGCGCAGTAAAAGGACCTTTGGTATTATGGTAGCTTATAAAAGGGAAACGGCCACCGCTATCGGTGTACGCCTTCTCCTTCCTCTCGCCATCACTTTCCCAATCTACAGAGCTCCAGCGCCCCAAACCACCTCTCCTCAAGCCCTTCTTCCCTGCCACTCCCCCAATTCGGTCATGGATGGATCTGGTACTAAGGGCAAGTGGGAGGCCTCCATCGTCACCAACGACGACATCGAGGATCTGAAGCGCGCCGGCTATCTCCCGGCCGACATCGCCCATCGGGCTCCAGTGGAGGTCCAGGCCATCCCTACGCCCCAGCCCGACGAGAGGGTGGTGTTCGTCCCCCACTTTGTCCGGGGACTGGGCTTCCCGCTCCACCCCTTCGTTAGGGGATTGATGTTCTTCTACGGGCTAGACTTTCACGATCTAGCCCCGAACTCCTTTCTTCATATCTCGGCCTTCATCATCGTTTGCGAGGCCTTTCTTCGGATCCAGCCACACTTTGGCTTGTGGCTGAAAGTCTTCAACATCAAGCCAAAGATCATCGACGGTCAGCAGGCGGACTGTGGGGGAGCGATGATCAGCAAGCTCGCCCAAGTCGGGTGGCCAGAGGGTACATTCATAGACACTGTCAAAGTGTGGTAGAAGGAGTGGTTCTACATCACAGATCCACATGATGTGGCCTGGACGGCGGCTCCCGAATCAGATCCGGACCCCCGGCGAGGCTAACCTTGTGGACCAAGAAGGGCCTTGACTGGGGGTCACCCACGGAGGTGGAGTTGCTATAGAAGCGCATCGTCAGCATAAAAAAGGCGGGCACCAAGCTGACCAACATGATTCAAGTGATGCTCTGCTGCCGCCTCGCCCTTGCCAGCAACAGGACGCCCCAATGTGGGCTTTCAAGCCCGAAGACCCTATCACCGTGCTCCGCTTCTACGGCACCACCCACAACAAGCTGTGGAAGGTGCTGTTCAAGCCTCAGAAGGAGTGGTCGGCCAAGGAGGAGGACATTGGCCTCGACGTCGCGCATCCTCCTAAAGAGGTAATGAAGTTTCATCCTTTTATATTCGGATATCTATCCTTTAACAAGGGATCTGACTCCTGCTTCTCTACATTCATAGGGCTGGCTTGAAAAGGCCGTGCAGATTGATGGTCCGGCTCCGCTGCCCGAAGACCCTAGGTTAGCCCTACTAGAAGAGATGCTGACTGTGGCGCCATACAAGGCGCCAGAAAAGAAAGAGAAGAAGAAGACCGAGGCGAGGGAGGCCATAGAGGGCCTCCGCCCCAGAGTTCATCCAGACACTAAGTCCGGGGACACCCAAGCTCCCTCCACTCACGAGGGGGAGTAGGAAGAGGACAAGGAGGAGAGCGACTCCTCCCGTACGAGGAAGAGGGCGGCGTCAGATGATGGCGAGGAGGAGCAGCCTCCCCACGCCCTGAAAAAGCAGTGCTGGCCCAAGCTGGTCCTGCCCGATGACAGCTCAGATTCCGATGAGGAGTCTGCCGCGTACGAAGAGGTTTCGAAGAGGAGCCCCAGGGTCAAACCCCCTGCCGAGAGGTACGAATTCGAAGATTCCCCAGGCGCTTGTTTCATTAGTCTATTACTGGTAGCATATGCGCATTTTAGCCCACCGCGCGACCACCCCACTTATCAAGTCTCAGAGGGGGACTCTCCGCCAGCCGAACTGGCGGAGAGTGCAACTGCGTCGTGTTCTACGCCTCCTCCAATCATCGGGGAGACCGGAGAGGTGTTGTCCTGAAAGACCCCTCCCGGCCCGGACACGGGGGGCAGCGATGATGACATCATGCTTGAGGTTAACACCTCGGTCGCCGAAGACCAAGATGGGGGATCCCTCTTGGGGAATAAAGGGGGAGAACATGGTCAATCCGAGCCCTCCCCGAAGATAGTTCCGGAGCACCCAAGGGCCCCGGAGTCGTCCAAACCGCCCTCCATGGAAGAGGGACCGGGGCCTTGCCGCCTGCGCCGAACTCCGGGGATTGGGTCATGACCGAGTGGCCGGTCATGATGGAGGAGGCTTTAAATAGCTCCTCCATCACTGCAGAACACCGCGCCCTAATGGGCGTGGTTTTACAAAGCATTCGTTCATTAACAGCGGACTGAAATAAGCTTTTGATGGCCTCCTGACGGGCTTTGAGGTAAGCAATGTAATATTCCTTCCATAATTTTTTTAAGTAAGGTTATGCAATCCTCGTATGTATAGCAGCCCCCGAGCCCCGTGTGAGTTTGAAAAGACTCGGACAAGGATCGAATAGTCGGGGAATGCTTATGATAGTCAAAGCTTTTAAATGTAGCCCCTGATTCTTTGCCAGGTTTAAGGAATCCTGGCAGAGGATCGAAAGTCAGCGAATCGGGAGTCTAAATGATGTGATCGTTGTGTTTTTGTAGGCCTCGTCTTTAGCGGCGGCTGTCAATGCCACGGAGCTGGCCGAAATGAATCGGAAGCTCAAAAGCTCCGATGAGGAGCTCGACCTTGTCAACAAGCGGTTCGACGAAGTGCAAGGTTAGTCCGGTCGAGACTTAGTAATTTGTATTTTCCTTGTCGAGCAAGGTATTCGAGGCTATCCCTAAGCAAGAATTTCTGAATTATGATTGCAGCTATCGCCGCGGAGGTCGAGGGCCTCAAGGCCGAGCTAAAGAAGGCCAAGGAAGAGGCAGCCGAACAGAAGGCGGCGACCAAGCTAGCGGCCGCCGAACTCAAGACGGTGAAAACCGTCAGTGAGAAGCATGAGGCCAGAGTGGCCGAAGTGTAGCAGGAGCTAAAGGATGCTGTCACTAAATATGAGGACCTTGAGCAGAAGAATAAGGGTCAGGCCACCAAGCTATCCAAGGTGAAGCAGGAGATCCATGAGGCGAGGACGGAGACGCGGGGCACCCGGGAAGAGCTCCGCTAAGTAAAGCAAATTGCAGATGGTAAGCCATACTTACTGCCGAGTGTCTTTGGCGGTCAAAGGTTCGCATTGCTCACACGAGTGTGGCGTTCCTCAGGCGTGTTTGTGGAGCTCCCGAGGAGTGTGGCGGATGCAGCAAGGCATTATGCAGCTCGGGAGGGTGATGCCGAGCACAGGCTGTTTTGGACACAGTTCCAGGCGCCCGAACACCCTCCCGTCCTGAGTAATCAAATGAACAGCTGATGGAGCTGCACCGGATGGCGGAGCTGGCCATGAAGGACCTTTGTGTCTGGATGTGGCCTTCAGAACCAATACCAAGCAGCTACTTCAGACCGGTGCAGAAGCTATGCGATGCTAGTTCCCGGGTGGATGCTATTAAGCGTTCCATGTGCATCGAGGGGGCTTGGATGGCCTTCACGAAGACCATGGTGCACTGGCCCAAGATCAAGCCGATCGAGATTGCCACCGGACCTCCGCCCGCTGGAAAGGAGGACAGGCGTCCCGAGCAGTATTTCCCCATCGTGATGGATGGTGCTAGGGCGATAGAGGACCAGTGTGCGAAAAATGTAATCCTGGAATGAGCGTACTGTCATATGTTAAATGACAGTTGGGCCTTTTGCTTTATAATGCAATTATTTTGTATGGTTTATCATACTTGTATCTTTTTTTATTTTATTTTGACTCCTGTGCGGCCATTTATAATCTGAAAGTTACCAGTCGTTGGCTTCAGCCCCCATGTAGATGCTACTAGGGGTGTTTTGTCCTATGCACTATGACCCTTAGCCGACGTCTCGGTGCCTGAAGGCGGTAGTGCGTGAGGGAAACAAGGCAATCGGACTATGCAGTTTTATTACCTTCACTTAGCCATAGGAGCTTGATTGTAGGGGCTAGTGACTAGCCCCCATTGTTTTGTGATGTTCAGGAGAGCCGAGGTATATACCTTTATCACGTGGTTTGTGCAAAGACAAACCCTTCGTATAACACGGGGTAATCACCATCGATTTTTAGTTTGACACTTGTCATCGGATCGCCGACCAGTTCTCGCTTATTATGACAGTCAGTTTTCGGCTTTCTCCACTAAGGTACTTAACCAGGCTAGTCATAAGTACAATCGCAATGGTTCTCCCTTTACCTTCTTAGCCGAACTTGCGGAACGTAAGAAGGTAAGCACAGGAGCCAGGCAACCCAACTATTGACCCAAGACATAATTCGGAATCGATTCATATAATGCAATACCCGAGACGCCAAACAGATAGAGAGAAGATAGTGCCGGACTTGATGCATAGGGCGAGTATTACGATCGAGCCACCGGTCTATTAGCCGATTGCATTTTGGAGAGAATGTGTGCCAAACTAGTTTATGGCGGTGGCGAAAGAGCGGAAAAAAGGTGCAATATAAATGACTGCAAGAGGACCGTAGATGGTGGTCTTTATTTCCAATGAGCTCATGACGTCTATCCATACAATTCGAACTGCTGAAGCATCTGTTACAGGTACTTTATAAGAAAAAGAGAAAAGTTTTACAGATGAAAGGTTTACACAGGGCCTTGATGGGTGGGTTGATGCCCCTACTGTGCCCTCTTGCACGTCTGCGCCTTTGCTAAGAACTCCGTGGAGGGGGGTGATAATCGGCCGACAGGCCCTTGACAAAGAGCCTTGAGAGGTCGTCGTGCTGTTCTAGCTTAATCCCGGATAGGTCCTAGATGGTACATGTTGGCGTCCGAAGACATGTGTGACCACAGTTCAGTTGAGCCGAGCACTTGGCGTTTAGTTTAGTCTAGGCCCCACAGCTGCCCATGGTATTTTGAGTGCGAAATTGTGCTGACGAGGCACGTAGTGTGCGACTGGGGTGGGCATGCTGTGGGGGGCGTATCCCTATTTATGTCGAGCGTAGGGAGGCTCCCTGAATGGGGACAAGGCGTGGTCCCGTTTTCTTGCCTCCCGTGCCTTGATGGCGGGCTGGTACTTCAGCCCTTCGACGCCGGTTTGGTCTTCGGCTACCAGAGCTGCAGTATGTTCCTCGATCCGGAGTGAGCGCTCCGTATTGCCGTTGACCGTGATGACACCCTTGGGTCCAGTCATCTTTAACGTTAGGTATGCATAGTGGGGGACAGTGTTGAAACGACCAAACGATGTTTGGCCCAGGAGTGCGTGATAGCCACTGCGAAAAGGGACAATGTCGAAGATCAAGTCTTCGCAGCGGAAGTTGTCTGGTGAGCCGAACACCACTTCCAGGGTCAGGGTGCCCGAGCAGCGGGCCTCCATGCCTGGGATTACCCCTTTAAAGGTGGTGTCACTGGGTTTGATCCTTGACGGGTCAATACCCATTTTCCTCACTGTATCCGAATAAATCAGATTGAGGCTACTACACCCATCCATGAGGACTCTAGTGAGGTGGTACCCATCGATAATGGGGTCAAGAACCAGGGACGTCGACCCTCCATGACGGATACTGGTCGGATGGTCTCTGCGGTCGAAAGTGATTGGGCATGCCGACCATGGGTTAAATTTTGGGGCTACAGGCTCGACGACGTAGACGTCCCGAAGTGCATGTTTCCTCTCCTTCTTGGGGATATGGGTGGCATAGATCATATTCACCGTCTTTACCTCAGGAGGGAATTGTTTCTGGCCTCCATTGCTCGGCCTGCGGGGTTCCTCGTTGTCCTCTGATAACCGACAAGTATAGGGGATCGTTTGTTGCCTTTTTCGATAAATAAGAGTGTCGAACCCAACGAGGAGCTAAAGGTAGAACAAATATTCCCTCAAGTTCTATCGACCACCGATACAACTCTACGCTCACTTTAACTAGAAGTGCTTTGTAGGTGTAAAGGGATAAGTTTGCAAGATAATAAAGAATGTAAAAATAAAAAGTAGGTGATGTTCTAATTAAAGTACAATTTAATTAGTATAGCGAGTGTGGACTAGTAGTGGTAGGATTTGCGGAATTGTCCCTCAGCAATGAACTACGTTACTAGACCGATAGCAAGTTTTTATGTGGGAGAGGCCACTGCTAGCATGTCATCCCTTACTTGGAATTCTATGCACCTATGATTGGAACTATTAGCAAGCATCCGCAACTACTAACATTCATTAAGGTAAAACCCAACCATAGCATTAAGATATATATTAGTCCCCCTTCAATCCCGTATGCATCAATTTCTATGTTAGGAAGAAACTTCCGTCACTCTTGCCCTCCAATGCATAGTCCTATCAACATACAACTAACCCTATGGTGTGATCCACATGCGCGCTCATATGATGGGCACCAAAGTACAGCAATATAACCACAAGCAAATTAAACCAATCATAGCAATTCACCAATTACCGATAGGACAACAAAAATCTACTCAAGCATCATAGGATGGCAACATATCATTGGATGATAATATGAAGCATAAAGCACCATGTTCAAGTAGAGGGTACAACGGGTTGCGGGAGAGTGGACCGCTGTAGATAGATGGGGGAAGGTGATGAAGATGTTGGTGAAGATGACGGTGTTGTTGGGGTAGATCGCCGTCACACGATGATTGCCCCGACGGCGTTCTGGCGCCACCGGGAGAGAGGGGGAGAGAGCCCCCCTCCTTCTTCTTCTTCCTTGGCCTCCCCCCTAGATGGGAGGAGAGTTCCCCCTCTGGTCCATGGCCTCCATGGCGGCGGAGGGGCGAGAGCCCCTTTGAGATTGGATCTGTCTCTCTCTTCTCTTCTGTTTCGCGTTCTTGGTTTCTGGCCCTTCACCGTTTCTTAAATTCCCGGAGATCCGCAGATCCGATTGCGCTGAAATTTTTACACCATTTTTTTCTAGAAATTATCTTTTTTGCGCCTGAGGAAGAGCCCCAACCGACTTACGGGGAGCCCACAAGACACCTGGGCGCGCCAGGGGGTGCCAGGCACGCCCTGGTGGGTAGTGGAGGTCGCGGGCCTTCGTTTGCGTTGATTCCACCTCCCAAAAATTACATATATTCCAAAATAATTCTCCGTCAATTTTTATCGCGTTTGGAATTTGTTTGATATGGATATTCTACAAAACAAAAACATGCAACAAATAGGAACTGGCACTGGGCACTGGATCAATATGTTAGTCCAATAAATCATATAAATTGTTGTCAAAAGTATGTGAAAGTTGTATAATATTGGCATGAAACAATAAAAAATTATAGATACAACGGAGACATATCATCCTCGCTGCGGGGGCTTTTGCCTAAATTCTCGGCTGTGAGTTTGCCGACCTGTTTGATCACCCAACAGTTACGGTTGGTGTGGTTGGCGGGCTTGTCAGAGGTGTCGTGGATCTGGGAGGGCCTGTCTAGGATTATGTCCAACTTGGTGGGTCCATCCTGGTTCCCTTTGGAGGGCTTTTTCCGCGGTCCTGATTTGGGGTTGCGGAATCCGGCATTCACTGCCGTGTCTTCGGCTTCACCGCCGTTGTGGCGACGCTTATTTCTATTGTGTCGTGGTTTCCCGTTTCTGTCCTGGACTTCCGAGGTGCCGGAGTCTTCTGGGTTGGTGCTTCTATGAGCCAACCAACTATCTTCCCCCGCGCAAAAGAGTGTCATAAGAGAGGTAAGTGCCGACATCGTCCTCGGCTTATCCTGGCCGAGCTAGCGCGCTAGCCACTCGTCTCGGCTACTATGCTTAAATGCGGCTATGGCTTCGGCGTCCGGACAGTCGACGATCTGGTTCTTTTTGGTCAAAAACCGATTCCAAAATTGCCGGGCTGACTCACTGGGCTATTGGACCACATGGCTCAGGTCATCGGCATCTGGAGGCCGGACATAACTGCCTTGAAAGTTAGCTCGGAAAGCATCCTCGAGCTCTTCCCAACTTCCTATGGAGTTTTCGGCGAGGTTGTTCAGCCAATACCTAGCCGGTCCTTTGAGCTTTAATGGCAAATATTTTATGGCATGGAGGTCATCCTCTCGAGCCATATGAATGCGGAGAATAAAGTCTTTGATCCACACAGCCGGGTCTTTAGTCCCGTCGTATTTTTCGATGTTTACGGGTTTAAACCCTCCAGGGAACTGATGTTGCATCACCTCATCTATAAAACACATTGGGTGAGCAGCGCCCCTAACTCGGGCCATGTCGCGCCGGAGTTCGGCTGCCATCCTTGCCCGGTGCTGCTCCCGAGCTCTATCATTTCGGTCGACCCAAGCTTGGTATCGATCCCGTCTAGCGGGAGGGTATTCTCTGGATCCGTAAATGGATCTTGTCTGACCTGTTCTAGCATCCAGGTCGCGCCGTAAGTCGTATTCGTATTCTGGCTGCATCGGCTCCTTGCCTCTTCGGCGAGGGGGAGCGAGTGGGTGTTCTGCCTCTCTAGCCGACCTGTCCCGTCCTCGAGGGAGGCGGTCTGGCTGATCTGCCTGAGTGTATCTTGGTGGTGCAGGCTCAAGGGCCTCATCGTCAAATTGCGGCAGCAATTTTCGCTTTGGGTATCTTTTGGTTTGCCGCTCATAGCCGTACCCCTCTTCAGCTGCTAAGACTTTTGTCCATGTGTCATTGAGGGTGTCTTGTTCGGCTTTTATTTTTTGTTGCTTCTTCTTCAAGCTTCGTGTGGTGGTAATAAGCTGCCATTTAAACCGCTCTTGGTCCAGTGGATCCTCGGGGATGATGAAATCCTCGTATCCAAGGCTAACCTCCACCTCAGAGAGGGGGAGGTAGTTACTGTCCTCAGAGTCATTGAGGTCCTCAGGATTAAACTGATCCTCACACTCCTCCAGGTTGTCTGGCTATTGTTCGGCGGCAGCAGAGTCGCCGAGGTCCTCCATATTGTCCGGGGTGTCATCTTCTCCGGTGCTCATATTGCTTTCTATGCCCCGACGCCCCCTGGATCGTCGGCGTTGTCTCCGGTGTTTGGGCGGCTCTTCGCCGGGCTTGTTGCTGTCTCTCCTGGGGGTGACATCCCCGTTATTAGCACCATCGCCATTGTCCTCGGGGGTATCCACGATGTAAACATCGTAGGTGGAGGTGGTCGTCCATCGGCCGGTGATGGAAGGGGTTGATACGTCCATTTTGCATCATGTTTTTATGTTGATATTTATTGCATTATGGGTTGTTATTTCACTTTAACATACAATCCTTATGCATTTTCTCTCTTATTTTACAAGGTTTACATGAAGAGGGAGAATGCCGGCAGCTGGAATTCTGGACCGGAAAGGAGCAAATCTGAGATACCTATTCTGCACAACTCCAAATGTCCTGAAACTTTACGGAGAATTATTTTGGAATATATAAAAAATATTGGGCGAAGAAACAACAGAGGGGGACCCACTAGGTGGCCACAATCTGGGTGGCGCACCTCCCGAGCTTGTGGGCCCCCTTGCCAGCCCCCAGTGCTCATCTACTGCTATATGGAGGGTTTTGACCTAGAAAAAATAATAAGGAAGCTTTCAGGACGAAGCGCCGCCGTCTCTAGGCGGAACCTGGGCAGAAGCAATCTAGGGATCCGGCAGAGCGATTCTGCCAGGGAAACTTCCCTCCGGGGGGGGGGGGGGAATCTGTAAGTGCATCTAGTGCCCCTTAGTGATTTTGGTGTATTGAAGACTTATAGGTTAAGGGACTAATGTGTTTGTGAGTGTACACAGGTCTATAAGTCTATGAGGAGTTTGATATTTACGATGAAAGTCGACCCCTAAAAATGAATGTCTTCAACTGAAGACTTTGGTTTTCTTGAAGACTTTCAAAGTGAAGAAATTGGTGTGACCCTGAAGACTTGATATTCATGCGAGGATTATGAAGCGTGAAGACTTTTGTTTTCGTAGTTTCATTTTCTTCTTCTCGAGTCATAGGAAACACCGTACTGTTAAAGGGGGTCGAGGTAAAACTAAGGAAAAGTTTCCAAGTGATGCTCAACTCAAAATCCTACACCTACCCAATCCTTTCGAGTGAAGCCATTGGAAATCTCATACAGTTTAGTCAAGTTCTTCAGTGACAGAGACGAAGTTCTTCTGTTCTCTGAGGAATTTGTTCTGACTGAGGAGTTAGGAATTCGCCAGTGCGGATTGCCTACAAGTGAGGAACATGATAGCCCTGAGGAATTTGATACTCAAATATCCGACCGTTGCTGTGCTGCACGCCAGCTGTCCAAATATCCTACCCACCTAACGGTCATATCATTGAAGGGCATTTATGTCTTATCATGTCGGGCTGCTCCCTAGGCTATAAATAGCCGCCCCCTTCAACCACTAGCTGGTTGGCTGCTCCGAGAGATAGATTGACACTTGTCATTTAGAGCATCCCATCCTCCGAGGACTTTGAGCGAAAATCATCAAGTGAGGAAAAACCCAAAAACCCAAACACCTACAAACCCAAAGTGATTGAGCATCACTGAAGAGATTGTTCCTGTGTGGAACCGACGCTTGTTACCTTTGAGGACTGTGCATCCTCCAGACGGTTAGGCGTCATGGTCTAGAGCATCCAAGAGAAAATTGTGGATTGCCGAGTGACCGAATATGTGAAGGTTTGGAAGTCACCTGAAGACTTACCACGAGTGATTGGGCGAGGTCTGTGTGACCTTAGCTCAAGGAGAATACGGTGAGGACTGTGTGTCCGGGACTGTGTGTCCTCAGGTTTAAATACCTAGCCGCTCCAACCAGACGTACAACTGTCACAGCAGTTGGAATTGGTCTACCAAATCATTGTCTTCACCGAGCTACTGGTTCTATTTCCTCAACCCTTTCATTTCCTCGCATGCTTGCTATGTAATTGATCATTACTGTTTGAAGACTTTGTCTGAAGACTTTCTCAATTTCCTCAGTTCAATTTCTTCAGTCACTTAGTCTTCAGCCTGCTTATCATGTGTTTCACGCTACCTGTACTCTGTGCCTATTTCATTTCATCATGATGACTGTACCTATGCCATGGTATGTTTGCATCTGAGTACTTATCCCGCTGCTAAGTAGTTCGTTGCTTAGGAATTTCCTCACCTTGAAATTCCTCAGTGACGAATTTGTAAAAATCGCCTATTCACCCCCCCTCTAGTCGATATAACGCACTTTCAAAATCAAAGCCATCATCATCACCAACGATCTTCTCATCAAGGGAGGGTCAATCTTCATCAACATCTTCACCAGCACCATCTCCTCTCAAACCCTAGTTCATCTCTTGTATTCAATCTTTGTCTCAAAAGCTCAGATTGGTACCTGTGGGTTGCTAGTAGTGTTGATTACTCTTCGTAGTTGATGCTAGTTGGTTTATTTGGTGGAAGATCATATGCTCATATCCTTAATGATATTCAATACCCCTCTGATCTTGAACATGAGCATGCTTTGTGAGTAGTTACGTTTGTTCCTGAGGACATGGGAGAAGTCTAGTTATAAGTAATCATGTGAATTTGGTATTCGTTCGATATTTTGACGAGATGTATGTTGTATTTCCTCTAGTGGTGTTATGTGAACGTTGACTACATGACACTTCACCATTATTGGGGCCTAGGGGAAGGCATTGGGAAGTAATAAGTAGATGATGGGTTGCTAGAGTGACAGAAGCTTAAACCCTAGTTTATGCGTTGCTTCGTAAGGGGCTGATTTGGATCCACATGTTTCATGCTATGGTTAGATTTATCTTAATTATTCTTTCATAGTTGCGGATGCTTGCGAGAGGGGTTAATCATAAGTGGGAGGCTTGTCCAAGTAAGGACAACACCCAAGCACCGGTCCACCCACATATCAAATTATCAAAGTAACGAACGCGAATCATATGAGCATGATGAAAACTAGCTTGACAATAATTCCCATGTGTCCTCGGGAGCGCTTTGCTTTATATAAGAGTTCATCCAGGCTTATCCTTTGCTATAAAAAGGATTGGGACACCTTGCTGCACCTTTGCTACACTGGTTACTTGTTACCTGTTACGAATTATCTTACTACCAAACTATATGTTACCGACAATTTCAGTGCTTGCAGAAGATACCTTGCTGAAAACCGCTTGTCATTTCCTTTTGCTCCTCGTTGAGTTCGACACTCTTACTTATCGAAAGGACTACGATTGATCCCCTATACTTTTGGGTCATCAAGACTCTTTTCTGGCACCGTTGCCGGGGAGTGAAGCGCCTTTGGTGAGTGGAATTTGGTAATGAAACATTTATATTACATGCTGAAATTTATTGTCACTTGTCACTATGGAAAATAATCCTTTGAGGGGATTGTTCGGGGTATCTTCACCTCGACCGAAAGAACAAAGAGTTGCTCCTCAACCTACTGCACCTACTGAAAATATTTATTATGAAATTCCTTCGGGTATGATAGAGAAAGTGCTAGCTAATCCTTATACAGGAGATGGAACACTACATCCTGATATGCATCTAATCTATGTGGATGAAGTTTGTGGATTATTAAGCTTGCAGGTTTACCCAGAGATGAAGTCAAGAAGAAGGTCTTCCCTTTATCTTTGAAGGGAAAGGCATTGACATGGTATAGGCTATGTGATGATATTGGAGCTTGGAATTACAATCGATTGAAATTGGAATTTCATCAGAAGTTTTATCCTATGCATCTGGTTCATCATGATCAGAATTATATATATAATTTTTGGCCTCGTGAAGGAGAAAGTATCGCTCAAGCTTTGGGGAGTCTTAAGTCAATGTTATAGTCATGCCCCAATCATGAGCTCTCGAGAGAAATTATTATTCAGAACTTTTATGCTCGGCTTTCTCGTAATGATCAATCCATGCTCGATACTTCTTGTACTGGTTCTTTTATGAAGAAGACTATTGAATTGAAATGGGATCTCTTGGAAAGAATTAAATGCAACTCTGAAGATTGGGAGCTCGACGAAGGTAAGGAGTTAGGTATAAAGCTTGAGTTTGATTGTGTTAAAACTTTTATGGATATCGATGCTTTTCATAATTTTAGCACTAAATATGGCCTTGACTCTGAGATAGTAGCTTCTTTCTGTGAATCATTTGCTACTCATGTTGATCTCCCTAAGGAGAAGTGGTTTAAATATCATCCTCCCATTGAAGTAAAAATAGTGGAACTCATTGAAGCTAGAGAAGAAACCACTACTTATAATGTTGATCATGTTATTCCTACTGCTTATATTGAGAAACCACCTTTTCTTGTTAGGATAAAAGAACATGCTAAAGCTTCAGCTGTGGTTCGTAAGAGTTATACAAGAACACCTACACCCCCTGAACAAATTTAAGTTGACCCTAATGTTGCTATGGTTAAAGATCTTTTGGCTGAAAATATTGATGGGCATGTTATTTATTTCTGTGATGAAGCCACTAGAATTGCTAAACCCGATGAAAAAGATAAACATAGACCTGTTGTTGGCATGCCTGTTGTCTCTGTTAAAATAGGAGATCATTGTTATCATGGCTTATGTGATTTGGGTGCTAGTGTGAGTGCAATCCAGTTTACTTTATATCAAGAAATTATGAATGATATTGCACCTGCTGA